>JARBWK010000014.1:21639195-21669620 GCA_030556195.1 Anolis apletophallus | reverse complement strand
ATAATTGGTCCGATCTGTTGCCTTATGCTGAGGTGGCCTATAACAGTTCGGTACACTCTTCCACCGGGAGGTCCCTTTCGAAGTGGTCTATGGTCAGGAGGTGGCTCCTTTGCCCCAGCTGTTGGAGTTGGGAGAGGGTGGAATGGAGGATGCGAGCCCAGGAAGATTGGAAAGAAGTAGCAGCGGCTTTGGGAAAAGCACAGCGTTCCTACAAATTGTTTGGAGACCGGAAGAGGCAGGAAGGGGAGGAGTACAGTGAGGGGGACTTGGTGTGGCTATCCACACAAAATCTGAAATTAGGCTATCCATCGAAGAAACTAAGTCCGAAGTACATGGGGCCTTTTAGGATTAAGAATGCAGTAAATAAGGTCTCATATACCCTTCTGTTGCCCAAGAGTTTAGGGAAGGTTCATCCCACATTTCACTGTAGTCTTTTAAAGAAATATGTGGGCCCTTTTCCTCCTCCAGATGGAATGTATTTTGTCTTCTAGGGGGAGGACGTGGTGGAGGAGACCGTTATCCTGTAACGACTCTTCAATACTCGGTAAGGATCACGCGTAGGTTGTAGCACGGTCCAACACGATTTTATTGTAGGTACGACACATGTGAAGCAAAAGCACCGTCCCGCCACCCAAACACACCTTATATACCCTGAGCCCCTCCCCATTGCCCATGCAATGTCAAGCAGGGGCTGCACCATATCCGGGTGATTCAGCATATCCCATAGTCCAAAGGGATGTGACCTCATGGGTCCATGAGCCAGCATTATGAGTCCAATTGTCCAATGTCCAGGCTCGGAGGAGTTACCTCACTTCCCGCCGGGCCACACACATCTGGAAGTTACGTCACTCCCACTTGACTCAGCACAGGCTCTATGCAGCTGGAGCCAAGGTCACCAAATAACTGGGGCAAAGGTCGGTGCAATCTCATGGCAGGTTGGGAGCCTGAACTTCTCCTAAGCTCAGGTCTCCCAATCCTGACACTGGGACCACTCAGCAACCTTGCCAGCCAATCCCATAAATTCCTCCGCATATTCTGTAACCGAACGGGATCCCTGGGATAAACAGCGCAGCGCTTCTTTAGCCTTTATCCTCTCCAAAGGATCACGGAAGCGATTTCGAATGGCTTGCAAGAAGGCCCGGACCGATGTTAAACATGCATCTCTACGATCATGGCACTGCACATACCATTCAGCAGCCCTTCCTTTAAACACTCCTCCAATGGCTCGAACTCTGCTACCATCACTGGGGTAGAGATGACCGTAATCTTCCATATGGTCCTTCACTGCAGCAATAAAGAAGGCCACCTTGCAAGCTTCCCCTTCAAACTCCACCCGCAAAGGGTTCTTTCTTCAATCGTCCTCCAAACTCCTGGGATTGTACTCTCCTTCCCTGAGGAACCTCAAGCCTTGGGACTCCCCTTCCCATTCCTGCCGATTGCAGGGGCCGACTCACCGGGACCGGATTTACTTCTGACGCAGGATGACCACCTTCCGTCCACACTCCCATGGGAGATCTAGGACGTTCAGCTGCTGACGGTCCGCCATCCATCCAAGAATAAAAAGTGAAGTCTCCTCCTCCCGGTGCACTCCACGCCGAATCCACTGGCTCTCTCCTGGACATAGCCCGAGACATCCTTCTCATGGTATGCTCCATTGCCTCCATTCTACACCTCATCACCGCCAATTCCGATAGCGATTCAGGTTCCGTGGTCTCACTACCACACTCCTCCAGGTCCACCTGAGCTGGGGCACTCTTCCCACAGCTTCTCTGGTCCTGCCCTCTACTGGATCCACCTGAGCTGGCCCTTCTTTCAGCGCAGCTTCTCTGGTTCCTCCGGTCCTCCGGACATCCATCTGAATGGGGCCTCACTGCCCCCGTCCTCTGGATTCACCTCTCAAAGAGCTCACCTGAGCGTCCCACAATCTCTCCGCTTCTCTGAGCTCGTCCACCTGAGCTGACGCACCATACGCCGTCGCTTCTCTGGACCTGTCCGGGAACCCCACTTGGTCAATGGTATTCCACTCCCATTCCATGGTTCTCCGGACCTCTTGAGGAGCAATATTCCACATATACTCCTCTTCCTTCCAAGCCAACCTCTCAATTGCTGGGAAAGTTGAATGGGGCTTTAGCTTCTGTAATGACACTCCAATTTCGGTAAGGATCACGCGTAGATAGAAGCACGGTCCAACACGATTTTATTGCAGGTACAACACTTGTAAAGCTAAAGCACCGTCCCGCCACCCAAACACACCTTTTATACCCAAACCCCTCCCTTGTCTATGCAATGTCCAGGCAGGGTTGCACCATATCTGGGTGAATCAGCAAATCCCACAGTCCAAAGGGATGTGACCTCATTAGTCTCTGAGTCAGCACTAATAGTCCAATGTCCAATGTCCGAGTCCAGAAGAGGTTGCCTCACTTCCTCTGGAGACACCTGGAAGTTACATCACTCCCAGACTGACTCAGCATAGTCCTTCAGTAACTAGAACAAAGGTCACTTCATTTCCCGGAGAACTGGGACAAAGGTCAGCACCACCTCATGGCAGGCTGGAAACCTGAACTTCTTCCAAGCTCAGATTTCCCAGATCTGACACGAAGTTTCTGGAGTAGAACAACTACAGTACTTTCAAAATAAGTACTGCATAATTAAACAGGAAATAATACTTTCAAACCAGGAACAGAGAGTTTTCCAAGTTTTTGTTACATATACAGCAACAACACAACTTTATTTATATCCCTTCCCATCTCCCTGTGGGGTGGCTCACAGACATAAGAAGTCAAATATTCAATGCATTGTACAATAATAAATAAGTAGTAAAATTTAAATAAATTGCAATTTATTTAAATTATATTACTTATTTATTACTGTACAAGCCCCCCTTTGGCTTATAATCGAGTCAAGGTTATTTATTATTTTACTGTTATTATTATTATTACATTTACTATTTTACTCTATTATTACTGTTATAATTAATTTCCAATATTTTATTCTATCATTATTTTTAATACATTTATTACTTTACTCTCTTTATTATTATTGGAAGGATACGTAAGCTCATTTACACTGAAAGTGGTTAGACCTGAAATCCCAGGTCTCTGCGGTGGCCAGGGGAGCTTTTGCACAGTTAAGACTCGTGCGCCAGCTGCGCCCGTACCTTGGGAAGTCTGATTTGGCTACGGTCGTCCACGCTCTGGTCACATCCTGAATAGATTACTGCAATGCACTCTACGTGGGGTTGCCTTTGAAGACAGTTCGGAAATTACAACTAGTCCAACGGGCGGCAGCCAGATTACTAACTGGAGCTACATACAGGGAGCATACCACCCCCCTGTTGTGACAGCTCCACTGGCCTGCTGGTCTGTGACCGTAATAAAGTTTTGATTGAAGCTCCACTGGCTGCCTGTCCACTTCCGAGCTCAATTCAAAGTGCTGGTTTTGACCTTTAAATCTCTATACGGTTCTGGCCCAGCTTACTTGTCTGAACGCATCTGTCACTACGTCCCACCTCGTGATTTAAGATCTTCCAGGGAGGCCCTGCTCTCGCTCCCGCCAACTTCTCAAATGCGGTTGGTGGGGATGAGGGAGAGGGCCTTCTCGGTGGCTCCCCGTCTGTGGAACGCGCTTCCCAGCGACATACGATCAATTCCATCCCTCCTGGCATTCAGGAAAAAAGTAAAATCCTGGCTATGGGACCAGGCGTTTGCACACTAGCACAAGGCAGCATTTTAGATTGGATTTTAATGGAAAGTTGATGAATAGGGCTCAATGCTTTTTATGGACGGAACACGGTTTCTAACTTAATTGAATGCATATGATGCTTAATGTAACTGTATTTTAATGTATTTTAGTGTTGAATGTTTCTGCGGTTTTATATTGTGTTTTACTGTGTGGGCATCGAATTGTTCCTTTTTGTAAGCCCCTCTGAGTCCCCCCTCGGGGGTTGAGAAGAGCGGGGTAAAATGCTGGAAATAATAAATTTTATTTATTATTTATTATTTAAACTTGTGAGTCGCCACTCCCCGAAGGCTCGGGGCGACTTACACCTTGGGAAATAAATAAATAATAATGGGTTAATCAGAGTTGGACAGTCTTATCTCAAATTAGTTTTATGTAAATATTCAAAAAAACATTTAACCTACTGATGTCTTAATTAATGTAATTTTGTTGGTATCTATTTTTATTTTTGAAATTTACCAGTTGCTGCTACATTTTCCCACCCTCGGCTTATACTCGAGTTAATACGTTTTCCTAGTTTTTTTGTGGCAAAAGCCTCGGCTTATATTCAGGTCAGCTTATGCTCAAGTATACACGGTAAATAGTAAAAAAAAGCAATAATAACCATCCTACAAAAGATATTTAAACAACATTAGTAAAGGAGAAATTTAAAAGCAGTTGCCATAAACCATTTCATATTTCATAGGCCATGTATTCAATCATTAATTGTATACATACTTTGACTTTTATATACTGTATGCATGTGTGTGTATGTGTGTGTGTGTATTGCACATGTAATAAGAGTTGTACTATATAAAAGTAGGAGACCAATTTCCATCAAGATTGATGCAAAGTGGCCTTGCTTTTTCTCCTTCTCCTCCAATTCTGTCTTTCTTGTGTGTCATGTGTCTTTTAGACTGCAATCCTGACAGCACAGAACGCCTTATTAATACTACAAAAAAAGGAAATATTAACGAACCCAAGAGCACATAGTAAGATTCTTACCTAGACACTATTATTATTTATTATTATTTATTTCTGGCATTTCTATCCTGTCTCTTCTCTACCCTCGAAGGGGGACTCAGGACGGCTTACATATAGTGGCAATGCAATGTCACTACATAACACTTACAATAATAAAATCACAATTAAATACAACAGCAATCATTAAAATAGTAATACCTAAACCATAAAACAATATCACAATACCATCAACCATAACATCATTCCAGTCCAGTCCAGTGCTCTTTAAGTCTATTGCCCGAAAGCCTGGTCCCAGAACCATGATTTTAGGGTTTTTTCTGAAGGCCAAGAGGGATGGGGTCGACCTTATCTCAATTGGGAATGCATTCCATAGGCGGGGGGCCACGGCCGAGAAGGCCCTGTCCCTCATCCCCGTCAGATGCATTTGCGATCTTGATGTAAGTGAGAGCAGGGCCTCCCCGGATGATCTTAAATTACAAGGTGGGACATAGAGGGAGATGCGTTCGGACAGGTAAGCTGGGCTGGAACCGTATAGAGCTTTAGAGGTCAAAACCAGCACTTTGAATTGAGCTCAGAAGTGGACAGGCAGCCAGTGGAGCTGACACAACAGGGGGGTGGTATGTTTCCTGTATGTCGCTCCAGTTAGTAACCTGGCTGCCGCCCGTTGGACTAATTGGAATTTCCAAACAGCCTTCAAAAGAAGCCCCACATAGAGCGCATTGCAGTTATCTATTCGGGATGTGACCAGAGCGTGGCCGACCGTAGCCAGATCAGACGTCCCAAGGTACGGGCACAACTGGCACACGTATTAACTGTGTGAAAGCTCCCCTGGCCACCGCCAAAACCTGGGGTTCCAGGCTCAGTGATGAATCCAGGATCACTACCAAGGTGCAAACCTGCGTCTTCACTAAATCCTGACATAACCAAAGTGATTAATTTTACAGTTCAATCCATTTGTTTTCTTTCTTGGCCAAACCATATAATCACTGGTGAGTACTTATGCCAAAAATCTAAGGTCTATTTCAAAATGAATTATATATATATATCTACACACACACACACTTGCTTAGTTGCTTATTCTTCTGTTGGATTGCTTTATAAGTAATTTCTTCAGGCTGTTTTCGCTAAATAAGAACATACACACACTATGTACGTATCTACAGTTATTTGGGGAATGCATTAATTACAATACCATCAAGATATTTATAAGCTCCTTATGAGATACTTCTAGATGAAGCATTCATTCAACGTGTCAGCGATTCAAGTGCATTTTAAAAATATACCGCTAAAGTGGAAGCAATGTTTGGTGCAAATAAATAAGCAATGTTTGGTGCAATGTTTGTTTTTAGTGGCCTCAGTGTGGTTTTCCACACATCCGTTTCTCTATTTCGGGATGGCATTTTGGGGCTGTGCTCCTCCATTGGAGAACTGCCAGGCAAAGAGAAATAAGTTATCGCTCTTCTAAATAAAGTGGAAAAGGGTTTTGTTCTTAAAGTTAAAGCAGAATTAAAGCAAACTTCTATTTTAAAAAATATAACAGTTTTGAAGTTCCTCAATTTCACATATTTTTGAGAATAGTTATTTTAAATATGACCAAGCAAATGCAGGAGCCCCGGGTGGCGCAGCGGGGTTAAACCACTGAGCTGCTGAACTTGCTGACCGAAAGGTTGCCGGTTCAAATTTGGGGAGTGGAGTGAGCTCCCACTATTAGCCCCAGCTTCTGCCAACCTAGCAGTTTGAAAACATGCAAATGTGAGTGGATTAATAGGTACCTCTTCGGCAGGAAGGTAATGGTGCTCTATGCAGCCATGCTGGCCACATGACCTTGGAGGTGTCTGGGGACAACGCTGGCTCTTTGGCTTAGAAATGGAGATGAGCACCAGAGTCCCAGAGTCAGACATGTCTACACTTAATGTCAAGGGGAAACCTTTACCTAAGCAAATGCAATGGAGCTGAGGCTTATCGCCATCCGAAGTTCTTTTGCCTCTTTTCCATTTGCCAATGCAAACAGAAGAGCTTGGAGGAGATTACATCTCCACTTGCATGGCAAAGACCCATAATAACTAGATTTGCTATTCTGAAAGCCTTTTCAGTATTTTCCATGGATTGGCTTCTTGTTCCTAATTAAATTAGGTTATTACTGCTGCTGCTGCTGCCGGCTGCCTTGTCTTCGACTCAGGGAAGGATTTTGGTTGAGCTGAGCTAGCCTTGGAGCCGGCCTTGGATACAAACCAGGGTCTTTGTGAGCACTGCCGGGGCATCCAAGAAAGGCCTTGCTTAATTATGAATGTTTTAGCCCTGAGATTGTGAAAAAAAAAGAAAAAGTGCCACTAGAATTAAATTTTGCCCAAGAAAAATAGATCAGGCAGCTGGTCCAAAATGCTCGTGGTAATTGATAACCCCCTTACGTCTCAGATTCAGGTCATTTGAAGAGCCATATCCTCCCGTGCAAACATGCCTGCGATTTAGAAACGTAGAAAAGGGATTTCTTTTAGAGAAAAACTAGCTCTCTTCCTGCTCTCTTTCCATTTTCAGGAGCCCTTTAATCTTATTTTCAAGGCTGATTGCAACCTGTGGTCCATGGACCACCTGTGGTCCGCAAGCGCTAAAATATGGTCCGCAGCTTCATTGTTGCTACACGGTTGCAACAAGAGCAACTGGTCTTACAAAGCCCTCTTATAGTGTCGAGGCTTATTAAATATGGTTTTCTGTGGGTGAGCAGATGGCAATGACTGAATGGCATATGTTCTATAGCAGAAACTAGAGCTGATGTGGTCTATTTATTTATTATTTATTTACCACGCTTTAATCCCGCCCTTTTCAGCCCGAAGGCAACTCAGGGCGGCGTACAGACTAGCAACAATTAGATGCCGAACACACATAAATACATTGTTTACAACAGGTTAAATCACATAATAGAATTCATTAAAAAAATAATTTTAAACTATAAAAATCAGTGACATCCAGATTTAAATCCATGTCCATTTGTATCATGAAGCTGCTCCGTATTCACTCACAATACTGAGTTTATCTGGTTACAAAGAGGTTCAAAACGCTTGCTTGAAGAGCCAAGTTTTTACTCTTTTCCTAAAGATCAGGAGGGACGAGGCTGATCTAATATCCCCAGGAAGGGAGTTCCATAGCCGAAAGAGGGGCCACCGCTGAGAAGGCCCTGTCCCTCCACCCAGCCAGATGTACTTGTGATGAAGGCGAGATCGAGAGCAGGGCCTTCCCAGATGATCTTAAATTCCTGGAAGGTTCATAAGGTGAGACACATTTGGATAGGTAAGTTGGCCGGAACCGTTAGGGCTTTATAGGCTAAAGCCAGCACTTTGAATTGTGCTCAGTAGCAAATTGAGAACCAGTGGAGCTGGCGCAACAGCGGAGTTGTATGCTCCCTGAGCGCTGCTCCTGTTCGTAGCTTGGCTGCCGCCCGCTGGACCATTTGAAGCTTCCGAACGGTTTTCAAAGGCAACCCCGTGTAGAGTGCGTTGCAGTAGTCTATACAGGATATAACCAGAGTGTTGACTACTGTGGCCAATCCAATGCAATTTTCTGAATGAGCACCCCAAATAAACAAAACTAATCTAAAGTTGACCAAAAACAGATTCGTAACCCTTTTGGTAATAATAATGTTGGAGAGTTGTCCCTGGTCAAAGGGAAAGGGATTTTCCAAATGGGTCAACTTTATTTTCTTATTTCCTTGTATTTAAATTCTATTGTCAGTACTAATTTTTTTCATGTTTGCTTTCTGCAAACTTTTGAACCATTGCTGTTGTAACCTTTGTTTTAAACCCTCAGGTGGGAAAAAGACAGGATATAAACAAACACAGGATGACCCTTGGACATATGAACCCATGAAGGCTTTGTTTTCATATTTGGAGAGAAAACATTGTGCCCACTTCCTGATTCATGGAGGGGAGGGTAACTGAGATTCCTCTGCTTCATTGCCCATAACCAGAAGAGCACTGTTGTTGTTGTTGTTATTATTATTATTATTATTATTATTATACCTTCTGCGCTTTTTAAAGAATTCACTTTGACATCCGGAGAGACTGCAGGCTTGACCAAGACGACTCCATACCCTTCATTGTTGTGGATCACGTTGTTCACCATGGTTATCTTGGGAATTACATAGTTCTCGTCCAAAAAGTCCTGGAAAGCAAGAAGACTAAGTGAAGAGGCCCACCAAACAGATGGGTTTTACCCCTCAAGCAAAGTACCCAACATTTAAGAAGCTCTGCTCTTAGCCCTCCAAAAGAGACCCCAATGCCTTTCTTCTAAGTCAGAGCTGGGCACGTGAACCCCAGACCACCTTTTTGTGGGCCCCGAAGCCCTCCAAAGCGTGGGGTACGTGAAATGTGGGAAAGCTTGTGGAAAAATTATCCCCTGGCACCCACTCAAACATATGTCCTTATTCTAAATACATTAAAAATGAAGTGTTACTCAGCATGAACCTTATTGAAGTGATGGTTCCTTGCCCTAAAATGATGTAGCTGGCTTGAAGCATGTCTGGTTAATCGCCAGCAGCAATGGATCACTGCCGACCAAAAGGTGGCAAGTTCAAAGAGTCAGACTGAGCACCCAACTGATAAGCCTAGTTTACTGTCCACCTAAGCCGTTTGAAAACAGCTGAACTGTGAGTAGAGAAATTAGGCACTGCTCAAGGCAGGGAGGTCTTTTACGACACCATAAAAATGCCGGCAATCAAAGAACGAGGAAATACTATGCCCAAAAGGGCTCGTCATAAAAGTGGACAAAGTGACAGCATCCCTCTGTGGCCGGAATCAAGCATAACCTCCAGGCGCCGAAGTTGGAAAATACTGAAATACCGATATCTGTCTGTCAAAACAGCATTGAATGTTTGCCCTTAAGGGTGAGATGGGTGGAATATAAATACTGTAAATAAATAATTTTCCACGACATTGCTACAAAGCTAACATCATCCACCATAACCAATGCCTTGAGAAAGGGAAAGAAAGAAAATAGCAAATATTCTGGCACTGAAACAACCCAGTTGCTGTTGTTAGTTTTGTAACAATGTCGGGGAAATTTATTTATTTACAGTATTTATATTTTTTGCTCTTCCCTTTAAAAAGAAAGAACATCATTTAACATCAGCTCATTTAAGGTCGCCGCGCTCAGGAAACAGGGACCTTCTCCGCATCCCAGGTGTATTTCGACAGTTTTTCCATCGCGGCCCCTTTATATCAGAGAACTATTGCCCCAGTTCTGACCGCACTTTAAAAACTTAGCCTGAGCCACTGGAACTATTTTAATTAATCTTTTTATTCTTTTAGCTTTTAACTATTGCATTCTTTTATGTGTTTTTGTGTGTAAGTCGCCCGGAGCACTGACGTGGAGGGCGACTCATAAATAATACAATCAATCAATCAATCAAACATAAGACACAATTCAAATGTGTGCCAAGTACGAAGCTCGGCATTTAAGCCAGGACTCACTTTTATAAGGATTCCTTCTTTGCAATGGTGGATGCCGTTTCCGAGCAAAGTACAGGTGCCTCCTGGATAGATTTCAATGCCGGCACCCTGAAATAAGGAGTAATTGACATTCTTAAAAGCGTGAGCTAGATTTTGAAACTGGAAAGCCAACTCTATGAGCTGTTGACCACCTGCTGCTGCCTCAAATTACCTCTAATGCACTGTGTCTTGGGTTCTTCTGTTGGAATTCAACCTCACACTGTCCAAGTCTCAAGTCCTCAATGTGGAACAGTTCAGTTAGCTTAGTATAGACTAAGGGTTTCCCTTTCCCCGTGTCTCCTGAATAACAGTTAATAGGGAATTATCTTTTTCTTCTCTCTTCGTTCTGCTCTCATTCTGATTGGTTGTTTACGTAAATGGCGTACTTTTCCTTTAAGAAATGCACTTCTTAATGCAGTGTTTCCCAACCAGTGTGCCATAACACACTAGTGTGCCGTGAGCGATCATCAGGTGTGCCGTGGGAAATTGGAACCTCCAATACCCTTTCTTCCCCCTCCTGCCAAATACTTTTTCTTCTCCACTCGGGCTCCCTTCTTCCCAGCCTCACTCTGCTCGCTTTGCCTCGCTTTGCTCACGCTGCCGCCATCTTGATCCGAGGGGGCAGCGTGAGTGTGTTCAGGAGGGGGAGGGGGAGGGAGGAAGACGAGGGGCAAGTCTGTGCAGTAGCGCTCGCACGGGTCACATCTTCCTCCCTCCCCCCTCCGCTCCTGAAGAAGGGAGCCCGAGTGGAGAAGAAAAAGTAAATGTTCGGCAGGAGGGGGAAGAAAGGGCACGAAGGGGAAGGGGGGGAAGAGGTTTCTGTCGAAAGCTGGCATGGGCAAACTTGGACCTTCCGTGTTTTGGACTCCAACTCCCACCATTCCTAGCAGCCTCAGGCCCTTTTCCTTTTTCCCCCTCAGCCACTTAAGCAAGAAAGGGCCTCAGGCTGTTAGGAATGGTGGGAATTGAAGTCCAAAGCACCCAGGGGGCTGAAGTTTTCCCATGCCTGTTTTAGGGACCTTAAAGTGGTGAGCCTCCTTCCAACATCGTGATTCTGGATAGAAAACAAACAACATAACATAACATTGTTTGAGTCCACAGTGCTCTCTGGGTGTAGGTGAACTACAACTTCCAAACTCAAGGTCAATTCCCAAGCAAACCCTTTCAGTTGGTCATATCCTGTCTTTTGAAATATATTTTATACTGATTTGTAATCTAATTTTAAATAACTGTTTACTGGGGAGTTGTCCTTCTCTTCTCAGGACGCTTGTGCCCGCTTTGTGCTGGTCAGTGACCGTAATAAAGTTTTGTTGTTGTTGTTGTTGGTCATGAGAGTTCAATATGCCAAGTTTGGTTCAATTCCATTGTTGCAAGAGTTCAGGATGCTCTTTGATTGTGTGTTAACTAGAAATCCCAGAAACTGTAACTCCCAAATGTTAAGGTCTATTTTCCCCAAATTCCCCAATCTGTGCTCACATTTGGGCATATTGAGTATTCATGCCAAGTTTGGTCCTGATCTACAACTCCAAAACTGAAGGTCAATGCCCACCAAACTCTTATAGTATTTTCTCTTGGTTATGGTAGTTCTGTGTGGGAAGTTTGATTCCATTCCATCATTGGTGGAGTTCAGAGTGCTCTTTGATTGCGGGTGAACTATAACTCCCAGCTGTTGAGCAACACCTTCATGTGTGTCTTTCTGCCATTCCTGACAGGATATCTGTTGTGTTCATCGAAACAGGCCCAGGTTTCACACTGAGTGTGTAAATACATTTAAAAACATATTAACTATATGTATTACTGTGTTAGAGTGTCATTTTGTGTCCTTTTGGTTGGTGGTGTGCCCCAGGATTTTGTAAATGTAAAAAATGTGTCACAGCTCAAAAAAGGTTGAAAAGCACTGTCTTAATGTAAATAAAACTTTGGTGATTTTTAAGACTGGACTCTGCATCTCTGCCTGCCTAAATTCTTAATTCTTTACAGCCACATCACTTTACGGCACTTCACACTTTGCTTGCTAGGGAGCTGGTGCTCAACTTTTAGTATCCTGTTTGTGTTTGGATTCTCTGCTATGTTTTGGGGTAGTTTTTCCTTACACATTCCAGACTACATGACTATAGCACTACAATCACCAGGTTTCCCATAGCAAACAGCAAGCAGCAACGGTAGATACGATGGATTCATAATGCTGTAATTGTGAACTGCCTTGGGACCCATTCTGGGAGAAAGGCAGCATATTAACGAAATGGAATAAATAGAATTATTTATTTTATTTATTTTATTTTATTTATTTATTTTTCACACTTGTTAGTCGCCACTCCCGGTGTGGCTCGGGGCGACTTACAACAGTGGAAACACAGTTTAAAAACACAGTATTACACAATAAAATGCAATGAAAGACAGTAAAACACAAGCACAATAAAATACACAGCAAAGCACAATTCATCAGGGTTGCATCCAGTGTAAAACTCCCTAGTTGGAACAATGATGTGTGTGTCAGTTTTTGGAACCACGTGAAGACTTGCACAGGCCTGGATTTAGTGTGAATTCAGAAGAGATGATGGGATTTTATGAGAAGCAAATATGGCAGGTGTGCGTCTGGAACATATATGTGTATGATTTATAGTAAAAGGTTTACAAAATTACACCTTTAGGATATGTTGTTACCCACCAATGCAGGAACGGGAGGCGGGGGGGGGGGGGGGTTGCCATGTTCTCCTGTGATATGTTGTCTCTCAGGGCGGTTCCCGCGATGAATGCTCCGGGGATTGAATCCGCCGGATTGGTGTGGGATTCCCAGGAGAGCATAGCCTTCCTGCTGGTGTACCGAGCGCCTAGTGCACCAGCAGAGAGCCTATCCCTGCTGTTGGAGACTGTGTCGGACTGGGCATTGAGGTTTCCCAGGCTTATTGTCCTGGGGGACTTCAATGTCCATGCCGACACAGCCTCTTTATCATATGCAGCAGTGGGCCTAGTGTCTACCATGGCAACACTAGGACTCTCCCTATGTGACTCGGGACCCACCCATCAGGCCGGTCATACCTTGGATCTAGTCTTCAGTGCGGGTGTCCAAGTGACCCTAACCTCTACTCTAGAGGTGCCATGGTCGGATCACTGTGTCCTGAGAATCCGGTTGGAACTGGCTCACCCACCCTGCAGGGGCGCCGAACTGATTTGGGTTCGCCCAAAGAGACTTATGGAACCGGTTAGGTTCCTGAACGCTCTGAGGGACCGGGAGTCTGTCAGCTGTCTCCAATGAAGAGCAAGTCAACAACTGGAATGCTAGGCTTTCCAACGCTCTTGAGGAGATTGCCCCTAGACGCCCTCTCAGACCTGGCCGTAATTGATCTCCTTGGTTCACCGAGGAACTCCGATCGATGAAGCGGGCGAAGAGACGGCTAGAGAGCAAGTGGAGGAAACTCCGAGACGAAGATCTAAGATCGGCTTATAAGCTTTTCAAGGATGCTTATGAGTGTGCTATCAACGATGCGAAAAAATTATATTATGCATCCTTGATAGCTTCCGCCAGCTCACGCCCGGCACAATTGTTCAAAGTAATTAGATCGCTGACGACGGTCCCTACCGTCCCAAACAATGATGATCAGGCCCTTTCTGTCGAGGCTTTCAAGAGCTTTTTTGCGGACAAGATCTCAGCTCTCCGCCGGGACCTTCCAGCCACTCTTGATACAGTTAGTGAACTCGAGACTTCGTGGCCTCTTGCTGGGCCCACCTTCGACCGGTTTCGGCCACTGGATGCAGAAGCCGTCGATAGGGTAGTGACTGCACATGCTCCCTCGATCCGTGCCCCTCCTGGCTTGTGAAGGCTTGCCTGGAGGGGTTACGAGACCCTCTATTGAGACTAATTAACACCTCCCTTGAGGAAGGAGTGTTTCCAGAGGGTTTGAAAGAGGCTGGGGTCACTCCATTGCTGAAGAAGCCGGGTTTAGATCCTACGGTCCCCTCCAATTACCACCCAGTTTCGAATCTTTCGTTTCTGGGCAAGGTAATTGAGAGGGCAGCAATGGAGCAGTTGCAGTCCTTCCTAGAGGACGCTACTTGGTTAGACCCCTTCCAGTCCGGCTTCCATTCGGGGCATGGGATGGAGACGGTCCTGGTCTCCATCACAGACAAGCTGCGGTGCCAGCTCGATCAGGGCGGATCGGCGCTGCTCGTGTTATTGGATCTCACGCCAGCGTTCGATACTGTCAATTACGATCTCTTGACCCACCGCCTTGCCGGGGTGAGGGGGACGGCCTTAAGTTGGCTGTCCTCCTTCCTCCGGAACCACTCGCAGCGAGTGAGGAGGGGCGGGGATGTCTCCGGGGGTTCTCCACTTTGCTGTGGGGTGCCCCAGGGGGCAATCCTGTCCCCTCTATTATTTAACATCTATGTCCGACCACTTGCTCAGCTGGTCCGCAGTTGTGGGCTGGTGTGTCACCAGTACGCTGATGACACCCAGCTCGTTCTGGGGATGGAGGGCAAGCCCGGAACCGTACCCGATAATTTCCATCTGTGCCTCGAAGCTGTTACTGGATGGCTGCGAGCCAGTAGGTTGAAGGTGAATCCAGCTAAGATGGAGATCCTGTGGTTGGGTCGTCCGGGTGGGGTGGAGATCCAGCTTCCTCCCCTGGATGGCGTGATATTATGTCTGTCGTCGACAGTAAAAAGTCTTGGCGTCACTCTGGACTCTCGACTGATGATGGAGACGCAAATCTCCACCGTCAGTCGAGTTGCTTTCTTCCACCTCCCTCAGGCGAGGAAGCTGGCTCCCTACCTCTCCCGCCACAACCTAGCCACAGTGGTCCAAGCCACGGTCATCTCGAGACTGGACTACTGTAATGCTCTCTACGTTGGCCTTCCTCTGTCGGTGGTCTGAAGCTGGTCCAGAATGTGGTGGCTAGACTCCTGGCTGGCATTTCGACAACCACCCATATAACACCTGATCGAAGTGTATAAAATCGAAGTGTATAAAATCATGCATGGGATAGAAAAGGCGAATAGAGAAAAAATATTTTCTCTGTCACACAACACTAGGACTAGGGGGCACTCCCTAAAGCTCCAAGGTAGGAAAGTTAGGACTAATAAAGGGAAATATTTCTTCACCCAGAGGGTCATTGGGTTATGGAACTCACTTCCAGAGGAGGTTGTGACAGCGGTCAGCCTGGACAGCTTCAAGGCAGGATTAGACAGATTCATGGATACCAAGGGAATCAGTAGCTACTGAAATGGACATCCAAGTGCCACCTCTGTGTTGATGGAGGCAGGCAGGATTTCCCCGGGTACTGGTTGTGGGGGGGGCGGGAGCAGGTGAGGGTTCTGCCCTCCTTTCTGCTAGAGATCCCCGTGTACAACTAGTGGGCCACTGTGTGACACAGAATGCTGAACTAGATGGGCTGAGGCCCCATTCAGCATGGCTCTTCTTATGTTCTTATGTTCTTATGTTCTAACACCCGTCTTGCAGGAGCTGCACTGGTTACCAGTGGAACACCGGATCACCTTCAAAGTGTTGGTTCTGACCTTTAAGGCCTTAAACTGTCTGGGGCCAGCGTACCTTAGGGACCACCTTATCCCATACTGTCCCGCTAGGCCACTATTAGAGGAGCCCGGCGTCAAAATGTACCATTTGACGGCCACAAGGCGGAGGGCCTTTTCAATAATCGCTCCGATACTGTGGAATGCACTGCCTTCCGGAGTCCGTGTTCTTACGGACTTAGTTGCATTCCGGAAGGCGTGCAAAACCCTCCTGTTTCGGCAGGCCTTAGGGTATTAATGATAAGACTGGTGGGCTCTTGCCTTCCTGTGTTCTGCATACTACACTGATGTACTTTACTGTATTTTATTGTGTTTGAGTGTTTTGTGGTGTTTTTAATGGTGTTTTTACTCTGTTTTTAATCTTGAATTTGGTGTAAGTCGCCCCGAGCCACCTGGGAGTGGCGACTCACAAATTTGAATAAATAAATAAATAAATAAATAAATAATAAAACTCAAGATATGTGAAGAATTCAATACAGGTGGATGAGACAACACTTCGAAGAACCACCACCACCAAACCAAGCTAGCTAGCTAACACTATTATTATTATTATTATTAGAAACACAATGAGATTAGTACACAAACAAATCACTATGCTGGTTGTATTATTATTATTAGATACACAACAAGATTAATATACAGCAAACAAATTCACTATGCTGGTTGTATTATTATTATTATTAAAACACAAAAAGATTAGTACACAAACAAATCACTATGCTGGTTGTATTATTATTATTATTAGATACACAACAAGATTAATACACAGCAAACAAGACCACTATACTGGTTGTATTATTATTATTATTATTATTATTATTAGAAACACAATGAGATTAATACACAGCAAACAAGATCATTATGCTGGTTATTGTTGTATTCTTATTATTACTATTATTAGATACACAACAAGATTAATACACAGATTTTGTATTTGATCACACGTCAGACACTTCCCAAGTGTCTAGGGCTGTGTGATGTATTGGCAAATAATGCGCGCAGATCCAAGCAGGGTGGCCTTTTGCAGCTGACAGGTGGGGATTTTGTCAGCACCAAATGTTTTTTAAGTGCAGACCAAGGTCTTTAGGCACTGCGCCCAGTGTGCCGATTACCACTGGGATCCCATGTACTGGCCTGTGTCAGAGTATCTGCAGTTTTATCTTTAAATCAAAGGTATTATTATTATTATCCACTTCTTTCCCTATTAACAGAGATTCAAAGCAGCAATACGGACTAGGAAATCAGGTTTGCTGTGCATGACAGAAGTTACTTCTACATACATACAAAAACTGTTGCTCTATAAGTAACCAAACAAATGACAGAAGCAGTTCTTACCTTTGCTCCATATAAATCTGAGTTTTTCATTGAAAACTCAGCCGAGGTTCGGACAGCAACCCCAGTTGTCTCGCACTGCAAGACGCAGTTCTCCAGCATAGTTTTCCCTTGGTGAACACCTGTTTTAAAAGGTCATCAAATCATATCAGATGGGATTATCGGGAAAGATGGGGACAAAGCTCAAATTTGGTAGAATATTTTGTAAGAGGACATCATTGGAGAAAAGCATCGTGACATTGTGTAGCAGTTCTCACTCATACAAACAGTATTCCGTGAGCCGGGAGAGTGCATTACAATTTGGCTGATTTACACTATGTACCAACATTTGAAAAAAAATTCTGTTCCTGGTTTGAAAGTGTTATTTCCTGTCTGAATGTGTGGTTCCTTACTTTGAAAGTACCGTCGTTGTTCCACACCGGACACTTCATTTTTGTGGCTGTCACAAACAAGGTTGAATTGGTTGAGACTCTAGGAGATATTCATTGAAACACTATAGCAAAACGTGCTGCAGGATGTTTCGTAAACTTTTCCCATACTTTTTATGATAGAACTAATTAGGGAATGACATTTATAACCAAGGAACAAAATAATAATAATGCCATTAGAACAAACGCCATCAAACCCAGAATTGAAAAGTTGACAACAGATCCCAAATGTAGACTCTGCAAGGAAGCAGATGAAATGATAGATTGCGCAGACAGATTAGATGCAGAGGCACAACACCGTTGCTCAGGTGATCCATTGGAACTTGTGCCACAAATACCATCTGCCTGCAACAAAGAACTGGTGGCATTACAAGCCGGAAAAAGTTACGGAAAATGAACATGTCAAACTCCTCTGAGACTTCCGAATTCAGACTGACAAAGTTTTGGAGAGCAAGACTCATGAGCTCACCATCATAGGGAACAACAAAGTATGGATCGTTGATGTCACAATCCCAGGCGACAGCAGGATTGAAGAGAAACAACTGGAAAAACTGACACGATATGAGGATTTAAAGATCAATCTGCAAAACTCCGGCACAAGCCAGTCAAGGGGGTCCCAGTGGTGATCGGCACACTGGGTGCAGTGCCTAAAGACCTTGCCCTGCACTTAAACACAATCGGCACTGACAAAATTGCCATCTGCCAGCTGCAGAAGGCCACCTTACTGGGATCTGCACTCATTATTTGCCTATACATCACATAGTCCTAGACACTTGGGAAGTGTCCGACATGTGATCCAATACAACAGCCAGAAGAGTGACCTTGTCTGCTGTTTACTCATAATAATAATAATAATAATAATACATTTATACCCCACCACCATCTCCCCAAGGGGACTCGGGGCGGCTTACATGAGGCCAAGCCCAATCAGTAAAACAACAAAGCAAGCAAGCAAATAAACATAATACAATATCATAAATAACAAATAAGCAATAACACACAAGAATGTTAAAACACTGAGGGCAGGGCCATATGTAATAGATTAAAATTTTTAAATACTGGGCATGAACAGAAGTAGGGTATCTAAAGAGGGGGGTTTAAGGGTAATGTAGGGAAATCAATCCAACGGTTAGATAAAGTGCTTCAGAGGACAAATTATAGGAAGTTGGTCAGATCAGGGCATCTTGTTGTGTTTCTAATAATAATAATAATAATGTTATTCTTGTATCCCACCACCATCTGAGTCCCTCAATGGAGGTGAGAAGGTCAGGGTACAAAATTTTTAAATAAATAAATAATCTCCCCAAAGGGACTCGGGGTGGATTACACATGGCACGAGGTACCCAAAAACAGAACATAAAATGAAAACAATTTTAAAATACAATTAAAAACAAATGGACTTATAAACAACCACAAACACTCAACTGAAAACAGCACTCATCAGATGGCAATAAGCATGGCCAGGGTGTAAACAATTGAACTGGGAATAGGATAGGTACAAATCATGTTACACCGTGTTGTTTATACATCTAGCAGGGTGGACTGCTAGATGTCAAATCCCAGCATTCTTTGCCATTGGCTGAGCTGCTGGCAAGGATGACGGGGAATTGCCGTTCAGCAAGAACTAGAAGGCATCTCCATTTCCACCCATGAAATAATAATAATAATAATAATAATACTTTAATATTTGTGAGTCGCCCTCCACCGGCGGTGCTCCGGGCGACTTACAACAGTTAAAACCCTAGGGTGAACAATGTACAACAGTTTAAAAAACATGGAATATAAACAGGAGGGGTGGCTCAAGTAGTCCAGGGTACCGAGCCAGTCCCGAACGCTAGGCGGAAGAGCCAGGTCTTCAGGGCTGGGCGGAATCCAGATAGAGTCGGAGAGGCTCTGAGGGCGGGCGGCAGTGAGTTCCAGGTCGAAGGGGCCGCGACGGAGAAGGCTCTCCGCCGAGTTTCCGCCAGTCTAGCCTCCCGCACTCCAGGAGTAGTCAGGCGGTCATCGTTGATGGAGCGTGCTGGCCTCTCGCTGCATTGGGTCGTCAGCCGGTCACTCAGATAGGAAGGCCCAATGTTGTGCCGGGCTTTAAAGGTGAGCACCAGGAGTTTGTAAAGGGCTCTGAACTCTAGGGGCAGCCAGTGGAGTTCTTTAAGAAATAAGCAGATGGACAGCAGCATATGGGTGAAAGAGGTCCTTCAGAGACAGAAGCAAGAGCTAGGAGTTGAGATGAGAGGCATTTGCAGGTAATATTGGCTTTGTGATATAAACAGAAGAACAGCTACCATGGTTCAGAACAAAAGCCTGGCAAGTCTACCGCTATGTTCCCATAGTAGACAACTATTACACCGTCCCACACACATTTTGGTGACTCGGGTGTTAGACCGGTTCCTGGATATATTTAACCTGCTGATTCCAAAAATAGCACCAGTTTCTCCCTATCAGCTCTAGTTTTTCAAATACAGTACATATGTCATCCAGCAGTCACCATCTGCTCGCCCATAGAAAACCATTACAATCACACCTAATGCTGTATATCCAATGAAATTTTCTCAACCAGCACCCTAAAGAACCCAAAGAACAGGGTTAAAAATCAAGACACCAGTGTGTGTGTATATATAGAGAGGGGGGGGGGAGGGGGGCTGTGTTGTATATACTCATGTATGAGTCTAGAAATGCCAGTCAAGTATTGACTTCAAAACTTGGGTTGACTTATCCATAGGTACTCTTATATTCTACAAGAACTTTCCTCTTCTCTGTGTAGAATGTTAGCTGATTTTATTTGTTTCAACTATATGCTACACAAAGTACTTCCTAGGCTTATCTATCCGAGCGCATCTCTCCCTATGAACCTTCTAGGATTTTAAGATCTTCTGGGGAGGCCCTGCTCTCGAGCCCGCCTGCGAGGACGAGAGACGGGGCCTTCTCAGTGGTGGCTCTTCAGCTGTGGAACTCCCTTCCCAGGGATATTAGATCGGCCCCCTCCCTCCTGACCTTTGGGAAAAGAGTGAAAACCTAGCTCTTTGAGCAAGTGTTTGGAGCTTCAGCGTGACCAGATAAACCCACATTTGTAATACGAACACAGAACAGCTAAGACGATGTAAACGGATGAGGAATTGGACTGGAAGACATTGTTTATGATTGATTTTTATAGTTTTTTACAGCTTTTATATGTATTTATTATGTGATTTAATTGATTTTAACTGGTTTGTGTGTGTGTGTGTGTGTGTGTGTGTGTGTATATATATATATATATATATATATATATATATATATATATATATATATATATATACTAGCTGAGCCCGGCACGCGTTGCTGTGCCATATGGTATTCTTTGTCTATCTATCTCTATATATCTATCTCTCTGTATTTCTTTGTCTTTCTATCTCTGTCTGTCTGTCTCTGTGTATCTCTACCTCTCTTTCTCTCTGTCTGTCTCTTGATCTGTCTCTCTATCTGTATGTATCTCTCTGCCTTTATCTATTTATTTCTCTGTGTGTCTCTCTCTCTCTCTCTACCTCTCTCTCTCTGTCTGTCTGTATCTCTCTGTCTATCTCTCTGTTTTTCTATCTATTTCTTTCTCTGTCTGTGTCTTTCTATGTGTCTCTATCACTCATTCTCTATCTGTCTGTCTGTCTGGCTGTGTGTGTGTGTGTCTCTCAATGTCTGTGTATCTCTCTCTCTCTCTCTCTCTCTCTCTGTGTGTGTATCACTCTCCCTATCTTTGTCTCTGTCTCCCTCTCTGTCTGTCTGTCTTTCTCTCTGTCTATGACTGTCTCTCTGTGTCTGTGTTTCACTCTCTCTACCTCTCTCTGTGTCTGTCTTGCGGTGGTGGGGGCAGGTAGGGGAGCGCACGTGGGAGGATGGGAAGAGAGGCGGGTCCCTCCTCCATCGATCATAGGCTCCGGCCGACTCCTTACCTCTTTCTCCCTTGCTTCTTCGTCATTGTTGGTGACGTCAGGGCCTTTTTGATAGTCGTGAAGGGGCTTGGGGATTGTGGATGAGGCGGGCAGGGCCATGGGACTAGAGTTCACAGAAGGCCCTGCGCGGCCACTTCACCTTCCTGCCCGGTCTCCCTGTTTCCCAGTGAGCCGCGCAGAGCCTTTTGGGAATTGTAGTCCCGTGGCCGTGCGCGCCTGTTTCGCCGTGTTGAAGGTGCTCTTGGTCGCGGGTGTTGTGGGGGGACTGGCTAGGAGGCGGCGGAGGCCGAGGAGGCGAGGGCGTGGGCCGGCTCCGGTAACTGATGGTAGCCGGCGAGGAATGCCGAGGACGCAGAGGAGGAGGCGCCAATGGCGTCGGCCGGAAGATCCGGGTCCAGGTGCGGCTGGGAGACGGTGGAGGAGGTGAGCGTGGCTATGGGACTACACTTCCCAGAAGGGCCTGCGCGGCCACCTTCCTTCCCAGTGAGTGGCGTTGATCCTTCTGGGAAGTGTAGTTCCGTGTCCACGCGGGACCGGGTTCAGGAGCGGCTTGCAAGTGGCGGAGGAGGGGGGAGCGGCTGGGAGGTGGTTAGGGTCCGGGATTGTGGTAATGTGTTGTTGCGTGGAGGCGGGGTGTGAGGGAGCGTTGGAGGAGGAGGATGGGTCTGGCGTTATCGCTGCCACCGCGGTAGCAGCGGTTAGCACATGCGTGGTAATGTTGTGGCGTGGGGGTGTTTTTGGGGGTGTTGCGTTGTGTTTCGGGGTGTTTTGTGGGCCGTGTAGGGACCTTGGAGTATGGATTAGTGGCCTGGCGATTTTCGTGTGTGTGGGACATGTAGTTTTGGCGTGGCATTTGCCGGGTACCACGACCACTCTTTTTATATATATAGATAAATTTCATGTTTGTTTGTGGGATTAACATAACTCAAAAACCACTGGGCGAATTGACAGCAAATTTGGATACAATCCACCTATCAGGCCAACGAGTAACCATCACTCATAATAACACTGAAAAACACAGCAGAGACTTAAAAAGCCAAAAAAAATAACAACACAATGGCACATATGTACACATATACACAAATATATATACACAAAAAACACATATACACAGACTGGGCCACAGCAACGTGTGGCAGGGGATGGCTAGTGTGTGCGTATATGTGTGTATATATATATATATGGCATCTAATTGTTGCCGGTCTGTATGCCGCCCTGAGTCATCTTTGGGCTGAAATGGGCGGGATAAAAATGACGTAAATAAATAAATAAATATTTAGAAAAGAGCAAGCATTTTAAAGAAAGTCCCTCTAAGAACAAGGCACGCAGTTGGGAACTTCTCGACAACGGCGGCCCAGATTCCCACCCATATCTTTTTTGGTGTGTGAATATATTTTCACATGAAAAGGGTGCTGAAATAGTCTTGTTAGCCCATGTCATATTTGTTATTCAAATCTACCTTTCTGCTACGGAAAGTTAATTAGCACCTCCTCCAAAAGGCAGAAGGAGACAGCCAGCGAGGGAGGGGAAAGAAAGCGGAGAGGCAGAATCCCACTGAATATTGGAAACAGGCCCTCAATGATTTCTCTGAAACTAAATTCTAACAGCAAGTTGAAGTTTTAGCAAGTTCTCCATGCAGCTCAAAAACCACAAGAGACACTCAAGGAACTCTGTGTTTTTCAGTGCCAATCAGACAAAATGTAGACTATCATTGATGGACACACTCTCCATGGGACAGACGTTAACAACAGGTTGGTACAGCAAGAGGCAGGTGGAGTTCATATGGGGCCCAGTTGACCAACATGTTCCTCTGTGCAATCATATTGCACGGTGGGATGTCTAACAGGAGAACCTCCTCATGGATGGCAGCCTTCTTTCAAGTTCACCAAAGCATCCTGGGACATCAACTCCAGGCGCAATGTTTCTCAGGCACCATCTTAGATGGGAATACGAGCTCAAGGGACTTACTCAAGATGCCCTCGACAGCATCATGCTGGACCAGCTTCAAGCTGGAGATTTTCACATTGGCTCCCGTACACTCCACAAAAACATCCGCTTTGCCTCGTTCTTCTATCACGATGTCATCAGGCAAACCATAGCCTTTAAGGAGGGGAGAGGAGAGGAGAAAACAAAGAGGAAAATTCATCATTGGCTACGGTAGTCCACACTCTTGTTACATGCCAAATAGACTACTGCATTGCACTTTACGTGGGGCTGCCTCTGAAGACTGCCAGGAAGCCTCAATTAGTCCAACGGTTGGCAGCCAGTTTACTCACCGGAGCAGCATACAGGGAACACACAACCCCTCTGTTACGCCAGCTCCACTGGCTGCCGATCTGCTTCCAAGCACAATCCAAAGTTCTGGTTTTAACCTTTAAAGCCCTAAATGGTTCTGGCCCAGTTTACCTCTCCGAATATCACACCATGTTATGAAACATCAAGAAGTCTAAGATCACCTGGTGAGGCCCTGCTCTCGATCCCACCGCCATCACAAACACGATTGGTGGGGAATTCGAGGCACATCAGGGCCACCTCCCTCCTCAGAAGGAAACAGGCTGGCCAAGCATTCCAGTCTGTGTGAAAAAAGATTTAAGCAATTCCCAGACTGGATCTGGATTTTAATTGGCAGGCACATCAGACTTTATAATTGTGACCACCTCCCTCCTGCCTTTTACAAATGAAATAAATAAATAAATTGTTAATACATCAAACTCAAACTACTTTAAGGGTTGTGTCATTCCAATGTTGATGGGAGCTGATAAGCAAGCAACTAGAATTACCAGCTGGTGGACATGCCAAAAGGTCAATCTGAGATCTCTACTTTTTGATATTTTATTTATTTATTATTTCGATTTGAATACCACCCTTCCCAGTAGGCTCAGGGTGGTTTACAGCATATAAAAGCAGTACATTATAACTAGCAATAAAACCATAACAGTAAGATAGCAAGAACAGTAAAACATATAGCAACAGCTGGTATTTGTGGCTAAGGGTTGAAAGCTTGCCAGAAGAGAGTTGTTTTACAGGCCTTCCGAAAGGCAGGTAACTCTCTAATTGAGCGAACTTCGGTCGGCAATGAATTCTACATATTCGGCGCCACGACCGAAAATGCTCTTTGCCTGGTGGATGACAGGTGGTAATGCCGAAAAGAGGGAACTTCTAGCAGGGTTTGGTCCTCCGACCAAAGTGATCTCTGGGGAACATATGGTAGAAGACGGGCCCTCAAGTACACCGGCCCCGGACCATACAAGGCCTTTAAGTTCAAAACCAGCACTTTAAAAGCAATCCGGTACTCGATTGGAAGCCAGTGCAATTGCTGCAGAATCGGGGTGATGTGACTTCGATTCGACACTCCCTCCAGGAGTCGAGCTGCAGCATTTTGCACTAGCTTAGATTTCCGGATTACCGCCAAAGGAAGGCCAATGTAAAGGGCTTTACAGTAGTCCAGTCTCAAGATGACCGTCGCCTGGATAACTGTGGCTAGGTCGCTCTTGGTGAGGTAGGGCGCCAGCCGCCTAGCCTGTCGCAGGTGGTAGAATGCAGATCTGTTCACAGTAGAGACCTGGGCCTCCATCGTCAGCAGTGGGTCCAATTGGACACCCAGGCTTTTTACTAACGACGACGGGCGTAATGCCTTGCCATCCAGGGTAGGCAGCCGGAGCTCGCCCCCACCCGAGCGACCCAGCCATAGGATCTCCATCTTCGATGGCTTCACCTTCAGCCGGCTGGCACGAAGCCAACCAGTCACGGCTTCAAGGCACAGTTTGAAATTCTCAGGTACAGAGTCCGGTCGGCCATCCCTCCTCAGCACCAGCTGGGTGTCATCCACATATTGGTGACACTCCAGACCAAAGCTCCGCACCAGTTCCGCAAGAGGTCGCATGTAGATGTTAAATAATAGAGGGGAGAGAATGGCCCCCTGAGGAACCCCACAGTTTAAAGGGAGACTCTCGGAGACCATCCCGCCCCTCTCCACCCGCTGTTCCCGGTCCTGGAGAAAGGAGGATACCCACTTAAGGGCAGTCCCCCTCACTCCTGTCATGGCTAAGCGGTGAGCTAACAATGTGTGATCTACGGTGTCAAAAGCTGCCGTGAGGTCCACTAACACTAGCAGCGCAGATCCACCTTGGTCCAACTGGCAGCGGAGCTGGTCTGTGATGGCGACCAGCACGGTCTCTGTCCCGTGCCCAATATGGAAGCCGGACTGGTAGGGATCTAGTCCGGCTGTGTCATTTAAGAACTGCTGCAACTGTGCCACTGCTGCCCTTTCAATCACCTTGCCTAGAAACTGCAAGTTCGAAACTGGGCGGTAACTGGAGGGAACCGAGCGATCTAATTCTGCTTTCTTCAGCAGCGGACTTACCATAGCCTCTTTTAATCCCTCCAGAAAAACTCCTTGCTCAAGGGAGCTGTTAACTATATTCAACAGAGGGCCACGTAACCAAAGTATTACAGATCACACAGACACAAAAGGCCTTAAGAAGACTCACTCTTTTTGCCAGCTTGCTGTTTTCAAGTAGACACTATCTGACGCTATGTTGTATTATAGAGCATAGCCATTATAAAAGCCGAACTGCCTTTCAATGTCCCTTTTTCATATGCATCTTAGAATATTTAACTTGCACTTTCTTTTATTTATTTTTTAAAGGTACAATGCTGAGTTAACTAAGCGATCTAAAATGGTTTACTCCAAACCACTTAGAGCAATTTATGAGCATGTAAAATTTTATGGCTTTCTGCTAGCAAGAATAATGAGAAGTCAGGCAATAATACACATACCGTTACAGCCACAAGACCTTTGTGGATTTTTGCCCCTCACAAAACACACACAAACATTTGTTCAAGAGACAGATCCAACAAGTGAGCACTCTGTGAAAACTAGCTGACTAAGAGGAACGTTTTAGCAAGTTCTCCAAGCGGCAGCTAGGAAGGAGCAATGAGTTTATGGTGAATTCACAACAACTGATATGTATTAACTGATGAGATCCAATGTATTATTATTATTATGTTTATTTATACCCTGCTTTTCTCTCCAAAAAAAGATTCAAAGTGGCTTACATTAAAAGTATTTTGATACGAGGGTTGAATGAAAAGTAATGCCTCCACCTTGGTAACTCCTCAACAGACGGCAATGCTGGTATGCGGCAGGTACTGGCTTGTTCAGTAGACTCTCCTCTACAGATCCATTTTGGCAGGACGCCTTAGCATTGAATAGTTGTGTTGTTAAAGTGTGAAGTATGGAACCCTGCGCAGACAGTCGGTCAATGCGACTTAAGCAACGTGTAGTCATTGAATTCTTGACAGAAGGTGTCACCCCAAAGGAGATTCATCAGCGAATGCAAGCTGTTCGTGGTGATTGTGTTGATGTGAGTACTGTGCGCCATTGGGAGAGTAAGTTTAAAGATGTTGAGGTGGGAACACATGACTTGCGTGAAAGAGTTTGACATCCTGTGCCAGCAACCACCGAGTTTCACAAGCAAAAGGATGACAGATTATGTAACTGTAGTTTTATTTGTTGTATATGGGGGCATCGAATGTTGCCGGCTATAAGCCGCCTTGAGTCCCCCCTCTGGGGGTTGTACCCCCCTCTGGGGGTTGTACCCCCCTCTGGGGTACAAATATTTAAATATAAATAAAGATATAAGGCAGACAACAGCAATGTATTTGTTTTGTATTTTTAGCTGTCCTTAAAAGCCTGTGGTAGTGAACCCCTTCCTGGAAGGCTAGTAGAAGCCTGAAAAGCTAGGCCCAAAACCTCGGCAGCCATTTTAGATGGGATGTAATGGTGGCATCCATTTTAGGTTCCCATTTCCAATAGGGGGCATGGCTAAGTGCGGCCTGGAGGGAAATGAGGGAAGTAGGATTGGCTGGCAGAAAGTGGCCGGAGCCTAACTTGGTAAAAGAAAGATAAATGCTCTCAGGAGGAGGCGTTTTGAAATCTGACAGCAGATTGAGACAGGGTGTTGAAGTAAGAAGCAGACTGAGATTGAGAAGAAAAGAAGGGTCAGGGGATTAGTGAAAGTAAACAGGTGGCTAGCAGGGATAGCTGGTGAAAAGAAATCTACAGTTATTAGGATAGATAGGGAGTAGATTTCTAGTTCAGATAGGTCCAAAGTTTGGACTATGTGTAGCAGTGTCAAAGTTTATTAGGCAGGGAGAAAGTTCCTGTCAGTAAACTGTTGGATAGCAGAGAAAGACGCTGTACTTAGTTACAAAGGTTTGTACTGTTTAAAGCAGGTGTGCTCACACTTTTTCAGCATGCGAGCTACTTATAAAACAACCAAGTCAAAATGATCTACCTACCCACTACTCAGAGAGCCATAAATGCAAAATATTTGGAAATTTATTTCAGTGAGAGCCATATAATATATTTTAAGACTGAATTCAACTAAATGTGAGTATAAGAAGCCCCTGAATTTATTCATAATGATAATGATGATAATATTTATTCAGCCTCTGCTACTACTAGTACTACTAATAATAATAATAGTAGTAGTAGTAGTAGTAACAACAACAATAGGTTCCTAGAGTAGAAGAAGACCTCCAAGGGCCATCCAGTCCAACCTCCTTCTGCCATAAGGGAAAAACACAATCCAAACATTCCTCACAGATGACCATTCAGCCTCTGATAATAATAACAACAATGGGTTCCTAGAATAGGAGGAGACCTCGAAGGGCCATCCAGTCCAACCTCCTTCTGCACCTGGGCGGCGTCGGGAGCCTGCAGGGTGGGACTGAGCCTTCCTCCCGCCCTGCCTATGATCTACCAGGACACCATATGCGATCTAGCAGTACATCGCGATCTACAGTACCTAATGAGCACCCCTGGTTTAAAGTAACCATACACGTTCATGCCAAGATCTCTTGAAACCACTAAGCTTGTTAACTATTCTTGAAAGTTCTCTCAAATAAACTCTATTGTTGTTTGTTCAAAAACGTGTGCCTCAGTCAAAAAGAACTTAAACCAGTTCCTACAGCAATCCAGAGTCCAAAGGTGGAAGCATACCTTATTTGAAGAAAAAAATATTTTAGTTTTCCTCCAGTGAGCCAAAGGGCTTATTTTGTTAATAACTGTGGTGGTGGCCAGTGGGTTTTCAAAGGTGTTTTCAGCCAGGAGAGCGTTCCAAGCTCAGTGTAGTTTTAAATCCTCAAGTAAATAATGCATTTATCTTTATATTGGTGGCAGCAGTTTTGATTCATTGGGGGTTCAAAACACCCCTGAGTAATACCTATCCTTTACATTTGGTGGCAGCGGTGGGATGAAATAAGGAAGGTCCACCCTGCCCTAATTGGTAATTGGCCTCGTTCCTTTACACCTGACAACATGGAGACTTCCTTTTATGGTTGGGCAGGGAGTACACTTTTGGTTTTAATCCCAACTTTGAATAGCCTGCAGAAGGTAGACTATGGAGCTCAGCCAGAGCTCCTCTGAAGTTCTGACTGCAGCCCAAATATGGAAGGCACAACAAATCATTGCTAATAGGAGCAATTTCAGTAATGTGAAAATGGGGGAAATGAACTCAAAAATGGAAATTTTACCATAACTGCATTCCTCCCTGCATAAAACTCTCCGTGTTTAGCAATGCCTTGTTTCATTAAAACATTATTAGCATAATGTTTTGCTTAATCTCGATGTAATGAAAGGAAGGAGTATGTGACTGAGTTGCCGCTTCTTAACATATTTGTAAGATTCATTGCTTAATAAAGGCCTGAATATGCTTACAGATAGGCACTTACACAATACCAAATGGACTTTTGCTTGTTTTTCCCCTTTAATCAAATACTTTTGTTCACCGACTTCAAGGCAAATGGAAAAACCTTTTCAGCTATTTACAAAGCATATAAAATTAACACTGTGCAGTTTTGCATTGAATAAACAAAGCTAACATCAGAGCTGGTAGCTTTCTTTTTTAAAGCTAGCACATTAGCCTTTATTTATTCATATATATATATATGCCGCCCTTCTCACCCGAAGGACCTCAGAGCAGCTTACAAGTAAAATGTAAATACAATATATATTATTGCCATAGTACAATATTAATATTATATATCAGCGTTTCTCAACCTGGGGTCAGAATCTCTATAGGAGTCACAAGGGGGTGTCAGAGGGTCACCAAAGACCATCAGAAAACACATTTTCTATTGGTCATGGGGGTCCTGTAAATTTTGGCCCAATTCTGTCATCAGTGGGGTTCAGGATGCTCCTTGATTGTAGGTGAACTATAAATCCCAGCAACTACAACTCCTAATTATCAATATTATATGTATATACAATATTATATATATAGTATTTATTTTTAATCACTAGGAATGGACACACATGCACACGTGACCCCAAAGTGCAAACCTTAAAATATTTTTGTGACAACTGAGTTTTAAAAAATCCATACTAAATCACATCTTTTGAAAGTTATTGTCGTCATCTACATCTCACCTTTTTCCTACAACTGGGACTCGAGTCAGCTTGCAAAATCCAACAAGAACAGGTTTCAAAACATAAAAGAGATCCAACACTAAAATATAATTGAACTTTTGTTGGAGTATTGGTTTTAAGGTAGTTCTATCATCTTGTATATTTTGATGATGTGTTCCCTCAGTTTGCTTTATTTTTTAGACCAGCTTGGGAACCAGCAGTGCCCGCGTCGAGAAAGGCATTCTTCGTTTTGCAAAGTTTAGTAATGTGTGACGCTATTTATTAGAGAGAAAAAAGTCAGTAACGCTGCTCCCCAGATTCGAAACTGTGTCCTTTACGGACAGCAAGTTCAGCAGCTCAGCGCTTTAACCCACTGCGCCACCAAGGGATCCAAAATCAATTAAAGCAGGCAAATTAAGCTTAAATCAAATGAAGTCGTCCTTACTTCGGACCAGCTCACATGGAAAGATACGGTCTCTTTCAAATAGAATCTTGCATTTACACCTGTTATGCCTTTAACAAAAGAGCGAACCCATCAACTTACTGTCCCCTGCCACGTGTTGCTATGGCCCAGTCTGGTAGCCCGGCATGGGCCAACTTGGGCCCTCTCAAGTTGGTT
>JARBWK010000014.1:21583747-21639095 GCA_030556195.1 Anolis apletophallus | reverse complement strand
CAGGCCTCACGCCAGAAGGCTGGGCAAGAGCAGAAGCAGCTTGCTGGGGAGCCATTAAAGATGGCGCTCCGCCATTTCTCCTGGCACTTGTGAGGGAGGACGCTTCTCTGTCGTTTTAGTGCGGCCATCTTGAGAGGAAGGCACAGAAGAAGCTCTTTGGCCGCCATCTTTCTTCCCCAAAACGGTAGATGATTTTCCATTTGTCTTCTTGGGCTTTTTCTTTAACAGGGTGCTTGAGGGGGTTCTGGTCTGCGCTCGTCGAGGGGCCCGAGGGGGCAATCAGGGTGCTGCTCAGGCTGTGGTAGAGTAGCCCTGTCATACAGGGCAGCCTTGAGCCTGGCATCCCTATTTTTCTTGGTTTGAGGGGTGAACCCCCACAAACCGCACACGTTTAAGTACTATGGCCCTCTCCTAAGCATCCCAAACACATGGCATGACCATCCGAGTCTGGGAACGTGGTCAGGCACTTAATGCATTTCTTAAAAGATGATGCAGCCATCTCGAAGGTAGGGATAGGCAAAGAGGTACCTCGTCCAAACCGAGTCAAGCGCGCCAGAAGCTTTTTCGTAAGTCAATGTCAGTCCAGGTCATACACACAAATTCAGGTAATCAGGAAACTTTGAAGAATAAACTCGCTGAATGAAGGTTCTCTGACTGCTGCAAGCGGCGGATCAAGAGAATTGGAGGCTAGCCCCACCCCTGGGTGCTTATATACTCGAGGGCGGGAAGGGGTGGGGCTAGGGACTTCTTTTTAGTGTTAAAAGGTTCCGTACTGTTCTGCTGGCGCAGGGATATTATCAGATGTGTGAGATCCACAGTGACTACGACAGAGAAACTTCCTTTTATGGTTGGGCAGAGAGTACACTTTTGGTTTTAATCCCAACTTTGAATAGCCTGCAGAAGGTAGACTATGGAGCTCAGCCAGAGCTCCTCTGAAGTTCTGACTGCAGCCCAAATATGGAAGGCACAACAAATCATTGCTAATAGGAGCAATTTCAGTAATGTGAAAATGGGGGAAATGAACTCAAAAATGGAAATTTTACCATAACTGCATTCCTCCCTGCATAAAACTCTCCGTGTTTAGCAATGCCTTGTTTCATTAAAACATTATTAGCATAATGTTTTGCTTAATCTCGATGTAATGAAAGGAAGGAGTATGTGACTGAGTTGCCGCTTCTTAACATATTTGTAAGATTCATTGCTTAATAAAGGCCTGAATATGCTTACAGATAGGCACTTACACAATACCAAATGGACTTTTGCTTGTTTTTCCCCTTTAATCAAATACTTTTGTTCACCGACTTCAAGGCAAATGGAAAAACCTTTTCAGCTATTTACAAAGCATATAAAATTAACACTGTGCAGTTTTGCATTGAATAAACAAAGCTAACATCAGAGCTGGGCGCTTTCTTTTTTTAAAGCTAGCACATTAGCCTTTATTTATTCATATATATATATGCCGCCCTTCTCACCCCGAAGGGGACTCAGAGCAGCTTACAAGTAAAATGTAAATACAATATATATTATTGCCATAGTACAATATTAATATTATATATCAGCGTTTCTCAACCTGGGGGTCAGAATCTCTATGGGAGTCACAAGGGGGTGTCAGAGGGGTCACCAAAGACCATCAGAAAACACATTTTCTATTGGTCATGGGGGTCCTGTATGGGAATTTTGGCCCAATTCTGTCATCAGTGGGGTTCAGGATGCTCCTTGATTGTAGGTGAACTATAAATCCCAGCAACTACAACTCCTAATTATCAATATTATATGTATATACAATATTATATATATAGTATTTATTTTTAATCACTAGGAATGGACACACATGCACACGTGACCCCAAAGTGCAAACCTTAAAATATTTTTGTGACAACTGAGTTTTAAAAAATCCATACTAAATCACATCTTTTGAAAGTTATTGTCGTCATCTACATCTCACCTTTTTCCTACAACTGGGGCTCGAGTCAGCTTGCAAAATCCAACAAGAACAGGTTTCAAAACATAAAAGATCCAACACTAAAATATAATTGAACTTTTGTTGGAGTATTGGTTTTAAGGTAGTTCTATCATCTTGTATATTTTGATGATGTGTTCCCTCAGTTTGCTTTATTTTAGACCAGCTTGGGGAACCAGCAGTGCCCGCGTCGAGAAAGGCATTCTTCGTTTTGCAAAGTTTAGTAATGTGTGACGCTATTTATTAGAGAGAAAAAAAGTCAGTAACGCTGCTCCCCAGATTCGAACCTGTGTCCTTTACGGACAGCAAGTTCAGCAGCTCAGCGCTTTAACCCACTGCGCCACCAAGGGATCCAAAATCAATTTAAAGCAGGCAAATTAAGCTTAAATCAAATGAAGTCGTCCTTACTTCGGACCAGCTCACATGGAAAGATACGGTCTCTTTCAAATAGAATCTTGCATTTACACCGTGTTATGCCTTTAACAAAAGAGCGAACCCATCATATTTATAACTTACTAACTGTCCCCTGCCACGTGTTGCTATGGCCCAGTCTGGTAGCCCGGCATGGGCCAACTTGGGCCCTCTCAAGTTGGTTTCTAATAAATGTAATGTATATGTAATGTCTTGATGCTTGTGGGTAAAGAGTATTTCTTGCTGCTTCTTTGTCAGTGCTGATGTGGAGATTGTCTGGTTTGCCTATTCTGGCAAACATAGAAATGCAACATAGAAATTGTCCTTCTTTAGGGGTCCTTTTCAAATCTATGATACTATCTCAGTGTGTGTGTGTGTGTGTGTGTGTGAATCATATATATCTATCTATGTCTATGGCTGGATGGCTCTTTGTCAGGAGGGCTTTGACACGTTTTCTTGCCCTGGTGAAGGGAGTTGGACTTGATGGCCTTAAGTATTTTCTGTTGGTCATGGGGGCTCTGTGTGGGAAGTTTACTCCAATTCTGTTGTAGGTGGGGTTCAGAGTGCTCTTTGATTGTAGGTGAACTATAAATCCCAACAACTACAACTACCAAATGTCAAGGTTTATTTCCCCCAAACTCCACTAGTGTTCATATTTGGCCATATTTTATTTATTTATTTATTGTTTCGGCTTGATAGACCGCCCTATCCGAAGCTCAGGGCAGTTTACAGCACACGAAGAATAACCAATTAAAACACATAAAATGTGACATCATAAAACAGTTAAAACAGTTTTAAAAGTCCGTCCCCCGTCCCCCCAATAAAACCACAGTGAATCAAGCACATAGCACTAGTGACAATAGTGGCAGCGACGCGGCAGGGTGGCAAATTGTAACAGGTACCAATCAGGGGCCAAATGCCTGCCTGAACAACCAGGTCTTACAGGACCTGCGGAAGGTCATTAGGTCCCGCAGTGCTCACGTCTCTGCTGGCAGCGAGTTCCATAAGGCCGGCGTGGCCACTGAAAACGCCACTCTGTCACGTGCTGGATAGCCTGCATGTCTTCATACCAGGGACCTCCAACATGTTGAGCTCCTCTGAGCGCAGTGATCTACTGGGCACATATGGGGTAAGTCGCTCCCTCAGGTACACTGGCCCCAAACCATATAAGGCCTTGAAAGTTAAAACTAACACCTTGAAGTAGACCATTGAAGTAATGGTATTCATGCCATTTTTGATCCAGATCCATCATTGTTTGAGTCCCCAGTGCTCTCTGGATGTAGACAAACTACCACTCCCAAACTCAAGGTCAATGCCAAACCCTTCTAGTGTTTTCTGTTGGTCATGGGAGTCTTGTGTGCCACGTTTGGTTCAATTCCCATCATTGTGCTATCTCACCCCGTTTTATCCTATTGTTATTTTATATTGGTTGTAATATTTTTATAGTTTATGTTCTATGTAATTGATTGTTATTTTTATGTTTGACTTTATTTTGCGTTGTGTTGCTGGGCTTGGCCTCATGTAAGCCGCCCCAAGTCCCCGTTGGGGAGATGGTGGCGGAGTACAACTAAATATTATTATATCATTGGTGGAGTCCAGAATGCTCTTTGATTGTAGGTGAACTATAAATCCCAACAACTCAGAGGATGGATGGCCAGCCAGACTCCGTGCCCGATAATTTCCATCTGTGCCTTGAAGCCGTGACTGGATGGCTGCATTCCAGCCGGCTGAGGGCGAATCCAGTGAAGACGGAGATCCTTTGGCTGGGTCGCTCCGGCTGCCAACTCTGGACGGCAAAGCATTATGCCTGTCGTTGTCTGTAAAGAGTCTGGGGGTTGTGTTAGACCTGCTGTTGACAAAGGAGACTCAGGTCTCTGCTGTGAGCAGATCCGCTTTTTTCCATCTGCGGCAGGCTAAGCGGCTGGCGCCCTACATATCTGGGAAGGACCTGGCTATGGTGATCCAAGCAACTGTCATCTCGAGGCTGGACTACTGTAACGCCCTCTACATCGGCCTTCCTTTGTCCCTTATCCGGAAGCTCAAGCTGTTGCAAAATGCTGACACTAGACTTCTCGCTGGGGCTCTGGCGAGATGCCGCATTACACCAATTCTGCGGCAATTGCACTGGCTTCCGATTGAGCACCAGGTCATGTTCAAAGTGTTGGTATTAACCTTTAATGCCTTATATGGTCTAGGGCCTGTCTTTCCCTCTACACACCCCAGAGATCACTACGGTCTGAAGACCAAAACCTTTTAGAAGTTCCTAACATCCGGACTTATAAACTGCCATCCACCAGGCACAGGGCCTTTTCAGTTGTGGCACCAAATCTCTGGAATGGGTTGCCTGGAGAAGTTAGAGCCATCCATGACTTGCTCCCTTTCCGGAGGGCTTGCAAGACCTTTTCTCTTCAGGCAGGCTTTCGGTACTGTTGCTGAATTTCTTGAATTCGTTTAAAACCTTTAAAGTGTTTTGTATGTCTTTCGAGTGTGAACCGCCCCGAGCCTTTGGGGAGTGGCGGGTATAAATTGAAATAAATAAATAAATAAATAAACTACAACTCCCAAATGACAAAATCATTTTTTTTGAGTGATGATCACTCCTTGGGTTAGTAGATGTTTTGTGGCCAAATTTGGCAGCAATTCTCCCAGTGATTTTTGAGTTACACTAATCCCACAAACGAACATGACATTTTTATTTATATAGATTTCCAGTCTTCTCTTGACACAAGGGCACTTCCCACATCATCAATCCTCTTCCAACATCATGAACAGCACAGATTGTCAAAATGCTGCCCAAAGTTTCATTCCCTGGCTTTCAAAACAGGGATCGGAGAAGGGGACAAAACCTCGAGAAACAACAAAGCGATAAGACTTCCTGGCACTCGTTCCATCAGCGAGCCATCTCCATGAATAAGCGAGAGGAAGGCTTTTGTTCCTTCAGAGCTCGTGGCAATGCCTGGTCTGGTACGCTTTAATTGGCTTGCTAACTTCTGCCTGACCCCTCTGACGGGATGCGCTTTGTCATAAATACCACCCTGCATGCCCAAATTCTCTTAGCCTTGCTCCGACTGATAAAATAAATGTATTGAAACCCCATATCCTGCGGGAAGCATTGCACATCGCTGCGGATATATCGGCATCAATCAAGAGGAGTCGAGAGACGGAGAGAAATAGGGGTGGGAGGGGAAATCAACATAAGAGGGAGGGAGAAAAGGATCACAGCAAAGAAGGGGAGGAAGGCAGGGGCACCCCAGCAGGAAATTAAACCCTTGGCTCTCTTTCCATTAAGACGTTTTGACAAGACAGAGACAGGAGCTGCAAAATGTGCCGACATTACAACAGCTGCGCAAGGCCTGTTGGATTAACAACCGCATGGCAGATTTTTTGGAAAACCTTAATGGGGACCAGGATGTCTACAGCATCATTGGAAGGAGAGGACACGGAAAGACATGTTGCCCAAGACAATCCAAGAACATAAAGGAAGAAGTGCCATCTGTGATAGACTGTACTCATAGGGATGTTGGGGATGATGGCAATCTTCATCCAAGAGATCCAAAAGATACCCAGCACGGGAAGGTTGAAACAAGGCTGGGCATCATTTATTTATTTTATTTATTTATCTACCCCCAAAGGGGGACTCAGGACAGATAACAAAAGGCAACAATTCGATGCCACATCTACAATTGATAAAAAAAAACAAATACATCATAAATACATTAAAATAGATTAAACCAATTAAATATCAACGATTAAAACACATAATCACATAATTTGCTATGATCAGGAACCAAGGACTTGTTCAACTACTAGCAACATGTAAAGTTTCAACACATTCTTTTAAGCTGGTGATAAATAAAATATCAACTATTCCTTCTTTTGCAGCCCTGAAATAGGAGTTAGATCAGTCATGATCAACCATCCTAACACCGCGACCCCTTAATACAGTTCCTCATGTTGTGATGACCCCCAACCACCACATTATTTTCATTGCGACTTCATAACTGTAATTTTGTTACTGTTGTGAATCCTCATTTAAATATCTGATATGAAAGGATGTATTTTCATTCACTGGACCAAATTTGGCACAAATATCAAATACGTCCACATTTGAATACTAGTAGGGTTTGATTTTGCCATTTGGGAGTTGTAGTGGCTGGGATTTATAGTTCACCTACAATCAAAGAGCATTCCGAGCCCCACCAACGATGGAACTGAACCAAACTTGGCACACAGAACTCCCATGATCAACAGAAAATACTGGAAGGGTTGGGTGCACATTGACCTTGAGTTTTGGAGTTGTAGTTCACCTACATCCAGAGAGCACTGTAGACTCCATTTGACAAGTGAGAACACTGGTTGAATTTGGGGAAAATGGGCCTTGACACAGAAAATACTGAACTCCCATGACCAACAGAAAATACTGGAAAGGTGTGGTGGGCATTGACCTTGAGTTTTGGAGTTGTAGTTCACCTACATTCAGAGAGCGCTGTGGACTCAAACAATGATGGATCTGGACCAAACTTGGCATGAATATTTAATCTGCCCAAATGTGAACACTGGTTGAGTTTGGTTAAAATAGGCCTTGACACTTGTAGTTGCTGGGATTTATAGTTCACCTACAATCAAAGGGCATTCTACCATGGTAACACTAGGACTCTCCTTATGTGACTCGGGACCCACCCATCAGGCCGGTCATACCTTGGACCTAGTCTTCAGCGCGGGTGTCCAAGTGACCCTAACCTCTATCCTAGAGGTGCCATGGTCAGATCACTGTGTCCTGAGAATCCGGTTAGAACTGGCTTCCCCACCCTGCAGGGGCGCCGAGCCTATTTGGGTTCGCCCAAAGAGACTTATGGAACCGGTTAGGTTTCTGAATGCTCTGAGGGACCTGGAGTCTGTCAGCGTCTCCATCGAAGAGTAAGTTCTTACCGTCGTCGACGTCGCCCCGGGAAGAGTTGGGGGAGCATTCTTGAGGAAGCGAGGCCCAGCATGGCGGTCGACCTTGGAGACGCCCAGCCAGCACATGTGCTGAGGCCCCAAGAAGAAACGCAACCTGGAAGCAGTCAGCAGCCGGAGGTCCCGCCCCTGGAGGACTCCTTTCCTGGCGCTGACCCGACCAGGGACCAACGAGTCCCCCGGAAGAGGAGGAGGCACCACCAGAAGCGGAAGGGCGGCGCCCGAACTACCTCCCAGGCCGTGGATTGGAGGCCTAGACCAGCTTCCGACCGAAGGGCCTCCGGAACCGGCCTCCTCAGTGACCTGACCAGAGAAGGACGATCAACGCCAAGAACGGCGCTGGCCCCGAAGGTGTTCCCCACCAGAACATTCTGGAGCTCCTGCTATAAGCAGTCGAAGCTCCAAGGGCCCCATCGGACTTCCTCAAGAGTCTTAAGGGACAATTCGCGGCCGGACCAGGGCCCTGGCGCAGGCCCCCATGTGGGCGCCCGCGGTCTCTGGTCCCCACGTATGCTTTTGCACCGGCGCTTCTTCTGGGACACCCCCGCCTGCCTCCGTTTGATGGCAGGGTGGGACCCTAGGGGGCACCGTCGCTGACACCTCCCTTTCCCCCTCCCTCCCCCCATCCTCTTGTTCTTCCCTTGTCCACTTGTATATGTTGTCTCGATGTGCCACTGGGCACTCAAACTTTTGTAAACCGCTGCGAGCCCTCGGGGAGTGGCGGTATACAAGTTTGAAATATAAATAAATAAATAAAGTTAACAACTGGAATGCTAGGCTTTCCAACGCTCTCGAGGAAATTGCCCCTAGACGCCCTCTCAGACCCGGCCGTAATCGATCTCCTTGGTTCACCGAGGAACTTCGATCGATGAAGCGGGGAAAGAGACGGCTAGAGAGCAAGTGGAGGAAACTCCGAGACGGAGTTCTGAGATCGGCTTATAAGCTTTTTAAGGATGCTTATGAGTGTGCTGTCAAGGATGCGAAAAAAGAATACTATGCATCCTTGATAGCGTCCGCCAGCTCACGCTCGGCACAACTGTTCAAAATAATTAGGTCATTGACGACGGTCCCTACCGTCCCAAACAACGACGATCAGGCCCTCTCTGCCGAGGCTTTTAAGAGCTTCTTTGCAGACAAGATTTCAGCTCTCCGCCGGGACCTTCCGCCCACCCTTGATACAGTCAGTGAACTCGAGACTCCGTGGCCTCTTGCTGGGCCCACCTTCGACCGGTTTCGGCCACTGGACGCAGAAGCCGTCGATAGGGTAGTGACTGCAACTAGGTCGACCACATGCTCCCTCGATCCGTGCCCCTCCTGGCTTGTGAAAGCTTGCCTGGAGGGGTTACGAGACCCTCTGTTAATCTTAAAATTAATTAATCTTAATTAACAGTTCCCTTGAGCAAGGAGTGTTTCCAGAGGGTTTGAAAGAGGCTGTGGTCGCTCCATTGCTGAAAAAGCTGGGTTTAGACCCTACAGTTCCCTCCAATTACCCCCCAGTTTCGAATCTTTCGTTTCTGGGCAAAGTAATTGAGAGGGCAGCAATGGAGCAGTTGCAGTCCTTCCTAGAGGACGCTACTTGGTTAGACCCCTTCCAGTCCGGCTTCCGTTCAGGGCATGGGACGGAGACGGTCCTGGTCTCCATCACAGACAAGTTGCGGTGCCAGCTTGATCAGGGCAGATCGGCGCTGCTCGTGTTATTGGACCTCACGGCAGCGTTCGATACTGTCGATTACTATCTTTTGACCCACCGCCTTGCTGGAGCCGGGGTGAGGGGGACAGCCTTGAGTTGGCTGTCCTCCTTCCTCCGGAACCACTCGCAGTGAGTGAGGAGGGGCGGGGATGTCTCCAGGGATCCCCACTTTGCTGTGGGGTGCCCCAGGGGGCAATCCTGTCCCCTCTATTATTTAACATCTATGTCCGACCACTTGCTCAGCTGGTCCGCAGCTTTGGGCTGGTGTGCCATCAGTACGCTGATGACACCCAGCTCGTTCTGGGGATGGAGGGCAGGCCCGGAACCGTACCCGATAATTTCCATCTGTGCCTCGAAGCCGTTACTGGATGGCTGCGAGCCAGTAGGTTGAAGGTGAATCCAGCTAAGACGGAGATCCTGTGGTTGGGTCGTCCGGGCGGGGTGGAGATCCAGCTTCCTCCCCTGGATGGCATGACATTATGTCCGTCACCTGTAGTTAAAAGTCTTGGCGTCACTCTGGACTCTCGACTGACGATGGAGACCCAAATCTCCGCCGTCAGTCGAGTTGCCTTCTTCCATCTTCGTCAGGCGAGGAAGCTGGCTCCCTACCTCTCCCGTCACGACCTAGCCACAGTGGTCCAAGCCACGGTCATCTCGAGACTGGACTACTGTAATGCTCTTTACGTCGGCCTTCCTATGTCGGTGATCCGGAAACTGAAGCTGGTCCAGAATGCAGGAGCTAGACTCCTGGCTGGCGTACCGGCGACCGCCCATATAACACCTGTTCTGCAGGAGCTGCACTGGTTACCAGTGGAACACCGGATCACCTTCAAAGTGTTGGTTCTGACCTTTAAGGCCATAAACGGTCTGGGGCCAGCGTATCTTAGGGACCGCCTTATCCCATACTGTCCCGCTAGGTCACTACGCTCTGAGGTGGGTCAACTATTGGAGGTGCCCGGCGTCAAATGTATCATCTGACGGCCACAAGGGAAAGGGCCTTTTCAGTGATCGCCCCGATACTATGGGACGCGCTACCTTCCGGAGTTCGTGTTCTCACGGACTTAGTCACGTTCCGGAAGGCGTGTAAAACCCTCCTGTTCCGGCAGGCCTTCGGGTATTGATGATAAAGATGGGTAGGCGCTTGCCTCCTGTACTGTGCACATTACACTGATGTTTTATTGTGTTTTATTGTATTGTATGTTGTGATGTTTTGTGGTGTTTTATCTTGTTTTTAATCTTGAATTTGGTGTAAGTCGCCCCGAGCCTTCCGGGAGTGGCGACTCACAAGTTTAAATAATAAATAAATAAATAAATAAATTCTGAACCCCACTAACGATAGAATTGGGCTGTTTGTTGCCTCCAAAACGCCAACAATACAAGAGGAAAGTAGTCAAACTAAAACAATTATACACAAAATAAGACATTTTTAACCTCTAACAACCCAAGCCATGAAACAAGAAAGCTAGAGTAGATGTGTGTGTGGAAAGTAATTGCATCACGAAACTAAATGTAACTTATACACATCATTTTGACCATTTTCCTTTGGGTTTTGTTGTCCTTCTGAGACCTGCCAGTAGTTTTTGTGACGCCTGGATCGGTTTGTTGCCTCCTCCAAAACTCAAAAGATGGCAGAGAGATGGTCACGGCTGCCATGTTGACAAACCAGAAGCAATATCACATGACTCCCGGTCAACTTACAGGTAACCTGCAGAGGAATCTTGCTGGTTTAGGAGGTCTGAAAAAGCATTTTGTGTAATTTTCCCAAGCCATTTGCAGAGTTTTATCTAGAACCTTTCTCTCTCTCCCTCTCCCTGACATCAACACCTGCCATTTTTGCTTTCATTTAGCATTGAAAAAGGCGCACCTTTAAAATGAATGGAATAGCACCTGCATAGCTCTTCAGATGTTATTGGACTCAATCTCCCATCAGCCCCAGCCAAGCAAGGTTAACAGTGAGGGAAGATGGGAACTACAGTCAAATAATATCTGGAGTCACAATATCACAGTTGTACCGGGACTGTGGCATAGCTGGCTGGGGAGTCAGCTGCATTAAGATCACTACTGACTGAAAGGTCATGAGTTTGAAGCCAGCCTGAGTTGGAGTGAGCTCCCGACCAAAATTGTGTAGCTTATTGTTGATCTTTGCAGCCCGAAAGACAGCTGCATCTGTCAAGTAGGAAATTTAGGTACCACTTTGTGTGGAGGTTAATTTAACTGATTTATGAGGCCATAAAAATCTCCAGGAAGTATGCAAAGAATGAGGAAGCGACAGCTCCTCTGGTAGCCAGAAGCTGGAATATTAAATAACCTCTGAGTGTCTGTCTATATATGTTGTGTGTCTATGGCATTGAATGTTTGCCATGTACATGTACGTTGTAATCCGCCCTGAGTCCCCTGCGGGGTGAGAAGGAATATAAATACTGTAAATAAATTAAATAAAATGTCCACCTCACAACGCTTTAAAGCAGAAATGGGAATAATGCATTTTTCCAGATAGATTAATTGCAACTCCCATCATTCCTCACCGCTGACTATGTAGCTTGGGGTACCTGGAGTTGCAGTTAATCCCACCCCCCTGCTAGAAAGAGGACAAACGGTACACAAACAGGAATTCCTACCTTCGAGTTCAATGGAGTCCGCAATGTATAACGCACCCTCAACAACATAGTGACCTGGACAAATAATGACCCTGTCTCCTTCGTGACACGCATGCACAGCAGACTGCGGGTCACGGTGAAACTGCAGAGAAGGAGAAACAGGCACCATAAAAACATAATACTATTCACTAGCTGTACCCAGCCACACGTTGCTGTGGCCCGGACCAGTAAAATGGAAAATAAAGAAAAGAGAAAGAGCTCTTTTCTAATATATGTAATTAATTTCATAATGCTTGTGGGTAGACAATATTTTTTGTTGTTCCATTCTGCGTGAAATAATAATGTAAATAATAATACTGGCCTATATAATCTATATAATAATAATACTAGTGTATATAATAATGGTAATAATAGCAATGATACAGTGTTCCCTCGCTGTTTCGCGGTTCACTTTCCGCAGACTCGATGTTTCGCGGTTAGGGTTGAGAATATTTTTAATATATCTTTATACATTTTGTGGTTTTGAAATGTTTACAAATATATTAAAAATAGTAATTCTCATCCCTAACTGTGGAACAACACGTCCACAGAAAGCGAACCGCTGCGCGGCAGGAAGTTTCCCATCATTTGGCTGGCTGGCCACCCAACAGCAGGGGCTTGGGCGAGTCCTACCTCCTTCCCTCCCTTGGGCCCGTACCTCATTCCCCGGCCTGGATTTCCCAACCTACCCTGCCTCCCTTTTCCCACTCTTCTTCTCCCCCCAGTTCTGTTCCCGAGGGAGGCAGGCAGGCCGGCAGGCAGGCTCAGTGGGGTGGTGATCAGGCCGCAGATCCCTAATGGCTGCTCCGGCCCCAATGGGGTCACTTCGCAATATGTTACTCAGACGTCCAGCAGATGGTGCTGTTTTTGATGCCAAGCATGTTTTTACCTGTCACAGGTATGACATCTATATAATAGTAGGTATGTGAATGCATAAAAACATTTGCCTGTTCAAATGCTACATTCTGTCCAAATTTCAAAGCAATCACGGAAGTATTTTGAGAACATTGAGGTCATCCACAAATGGACCTTTCCATTTTTGTCTATATAGATTTAACCACTTGAAATAATAATACCAGTAATAATAGTAACAATAATAAAAATTATTTATACCCCTCCACCATCTCTCCGAAGGGACTCGGGGCGGCTTACATGAGGCCAAACCCGTCAAATACAAAATACAAATACAACAATGCATCAACAAAACAAACAAGCAATATAACTAAATAAATAACATAATATAACTTGGAAGGCAAGGTGTCACTCTCCCAGCCACACCTGTAGGCAGTTTTAGTCTTATTTGGGATAAGGGCCACTCACCCTGTTCTACAGACCGCTTTCTTAGTTGAAAACACAACAAAATCAGGTGAAAAAGAAATGACGCAGGTACCTGGATTTCTATTTCTTCATTGAAGGCGTCCGGGGAAAGTTTGTCCCGGAAGAGGCACTGCAAGAGGCTTGACATCATGGCAGAAGACACAACATGGGTCACGACGGTGCCGGACGGGCGCACTCCCTTCGCCTTGAGCCCGCTGTGTTTCTGATATCCAAATACATACCTTCAAAAAGAGCAGGATAGTGAGAGGTATTCCTCCACTTTCTGAGGGGGAATAAAAATAACAGAGTAAAATAATAAACACCCTTGACTGAAGTATAAGCCGAAGGGGACTTTCAGCCTAAAAAGGGGGTGAAAAAGTAGGCTTATACTTAAGTATATACAGTACATTTTTAGTGTAACACCTGTCTCTCTCCTATACACACACATACATACATACACACACACACACACCCCTCTTCAGAAGATTCCACTTCACTTTCCGTCCCTATGAGAATTGGATTTTGGAAAATTTGCCTTATTTATTATTATTTCTGGTATTTATATCCCATCTCAGGACGGCTTACATAGGCAGCAATTCGATGCCGTTGCATGAACACTTAATACAATAACCATTAAACATAACCATTAACCATTAAAATGCATAAAATACATAAGCCATTTATTAAGCAGTATAAAACCTTAATTACCAATAAAACCGTAACCTCATGTAAATCATCTTTCCAGTCCATTTCAACCAAAGTGCTGCTTTATGTCTGCAGACCGAAAGACTGGTCCCACAACCATGATTTTACTTTCTTCCTGAAAGCCAGGAGAGACGGGGTCGATCGTATCTCATTTGGAAGTGCGTTCCACAGGCAGGGGGGCACTGCCGAGAAGGCCCTGTCCCTCAACTAGAGCCATATAGAGCTTTATAGGTCTAAACCAGCACTTTGAATTGAGCTCAGAAGTGGATAGGCAGCCAGTGGAGCCGACACAACAGGGGGGTGGTATGCTCCCTGTATGTAGCTTCTGTTAGTAACCTGGTTGTCGCCCATTGGACTAACTTGTTGTCGAAGGAAATAAGGACTGGAGATAGAGCTTCATTGGATACCTCTATCCCCCATGATAAACTACTCTTCCAGGTGTGAAATTCCCTTCCAAAGGGTAGATTTCTCTCACTTCTTGTTGTCTCACCTGTGTTAACTATGAGTCAACTGTAAGTCAGACGTTTGTAACTCAGGGGTGCTCTGTATTGAGAATTTTTTTAGACCACAGCAATTATATCAGTACAATTACGCTTAAGCTGGACGAGACCTGGAAACATGACCATGTTGAAATAAAACACCAGGAATCCGCCCCAGCCATGTCCACTCTAGTTGGGGCACTCTGGAATGTTTAGCTCAACACATACAACTTTTTCAAACTCTGACGCTGCAACTACATCACTGATCATTAGGTCTCGTCACCTTATGATAGCTTTAAACCAAATGTATGTGTAATACTGAAACTACCGCAACAGAGGGTTTTCAATGAGCTTCAACTTTTGTTTCTGCTGCTCCAGCCTCTCGTAGAGCTTCATCCCTTCCACCACAGAGACGTTTTCTGCTTCGGAGTCCGAATCGGCCCTGGAGAGACTGTTCCGGAAGTCGAGGAAGAGGCGATAGAGCTCCTCGCATTGGGAAAGGCGGCTCTGGTACTCGGCCACAAGCGCAGACGGGACGCGGTCTTCAAGGATGTCGTAGTGCCTGGAATGCAACGTTGGGAGAAAAGTGGTTGCAGAAAGGTTTTGCAGGAGTCTCAGCAAAGCAAACTTACGAATGCTTACGGACTTCTGAAAGGGACCATATCCCCAATCCATGACTCCGACCTCTGATGGCGAGAAGAGCAGCCAACCCCTGCTGAATTTGTTCCTTTCTCTGCTGCCATTCCCTCCTCCTGATGTGCCACATCTCATTGAGACTGTAAGCCTCAAGGCAGGGAACTGTCCAAGTGCTGATTTGGAAGCTCCCCTTGGACTGTTTTTGGGCTTCAAAAACTCTAAATAACCCCAATGGGAGAATTCAATATTGGAAACTTTTCCGGCCCTGAGGAAATGCAGCTTCAAAGCTTGGGTGGTGGCTGCCTGGGGGAATCCTTTGTTGGGAGGTGTTAGCTAGTCCTGATTGATTGTTTCCTGGGAAGTGGCAAGTGGTGTTTATATCCCTGTGGAGTCCCAGGTGTGAGAAAGAACCCGTCTGCTTGAGGCACGTGCGAATGTTGAAATTGGCCACCTTGGTTAGCATTTAATAGCCTTGAAGATTCAAAACCTGGCTGGTTGCTGCCTGGGAAATCCTTTGTTGGGAGGTGTTGGCTGGCCCTGATTGATTCTTGTCTTGAATTCCCCTGCTTTTTTAGTGTTGCTTTTGATTAACAGTCCTGATATTAGAGTTTGTTTTAATACTGGTAGTCAGATTTTGTTCATTTTCATGGTTTCTGTAGATACGGACTACATGCTTCTTGTGGATTTCAATGGCTTCACTGTGTAGCCTGACCTGGTGATTGTCCAAGCAGTCCAGCATTTCTGTGTTCTCAAATAATAATATGCTGTGTCCAGGTTGGTTCATCAGGTGCTCTGCTAGGGCTGACTTCTGAGGTTGAATTAGATTCCAAGATGGCGGCCGCGATCGGACGCTGCTGGAGTCCCCCCAAAAGCCTGGAGGACCAACTAAATACAGACCCGGTTCCTGGGCGTTCGAGAAGCGAGAGCCATTGCACCAGCTCGGCCCCCTCCGCCCTCCCTGAGGTTGACGGCGATACCACCCATTTCAACCCCAGAAGCAGGAGCCAAGACAGCATCCCGACCTCCTCAACCCTTGGAGTGCCCGGTAAGGAGCACCCCCACCTCCCTCCTAAAGAGCTGGAAGAGCTCCAGATGGTCCGGATCCAGTTCCGTCTGGCGATGATGCACTTGACGAGGCTGGGAGAGACACTGTCAACCCTCCCCCTCCCCAACCTCCCATTCCCTGATCACAGCGACACTGAGCCGGCCAACCTGGAGAGCCATCCGGCGGTTCCATGTCCCTTGGGGGACGACTGTCCTCTGGCCGCGCTGGGCCCGGGCGGCTGCCTGTGGTCCCGCGGGGGCTGCCCACAGCAAGTGCCACTAGACATCTCTGCTCACCTGGCCAGAGCCCCGGGCGAACGAACCCGTCGCAGGGCCTGCCGCTTCTCCCCTCCAGGAGACCCAGCGGACCCAACCAAGATGGTGCCGGCCAGTCGGGACGCAGTAATGGCGACCCAAACCCCGCCTTCGTCTCCCTCAGGAGAGCGGGAGACGGATCCCCAAGGCCCTGGGAGGGTCCGGGGGCAGAGCCCAGTTCATGCCACGGCGTGCCCAGCCCCGCCTTCACCTTCATTCTCTTCTACACCATCAGAATGGGAGGCGGGCCCCCAGCCATCTGAGCACGACGCAAGCTCTCGTGATGATGCATCCAGCCCTGCCTTCGCCGCTACCTCCACCCTCCTCCACACAGATGCCAGCTGAGCAGGAGGCGAATACACCGCCTCCCAGGAGGGACTGTAAGAGGAGCCTGACTGAGGGCTGCTGTGACAACCACGTTGAAGCCCGGGCTAAATCTCAACCCCCACCTCCTCTCCCCAGAGTGGCCTCCGACCCCCCCAGTGTTGAGGTCATGAATATGGCGCCTACGGACTGGGCGGCTCTTGTGCCTGCACCCTTGTTGCTGGAGCCAAACGCCCTCCCTCAGGCCTCAACCCCTTCTGCCCCAGGGCATGAAGACAGGGGCTGGCGTAAACGGAGGCGGGGTCGAGGACGGTGCCGAGGGCGGGGCAGGGGGCGGCGCCAAAAGAAATCCCAGCTCCGTCCAGTAACTCCTCCTCTGCAGAGGGCGACTCCAAATGCCGATGGAACCACGAGGACCCTTGTATCCTCCCCTGGACTCTTGGAGCGAGAGAGGTCCGCAATGCCTGGGCCTGGGGCATCCAGAGGGCTCCCCCACAGGACCTTCTGGAATGCCAACTCCAGGCGCCACCTGCTGGCGAACCCTCAACCTAGGAGGCTGGACAATCCGACGGCGGGGAGACCAGAGCCACGAGTACGTGGTGACTGTCTCCCGATGGACCTAGAAACACTAAAGTCGCTGTTAGACCTGTGGGACCCTCCCAGGCTCCCCTCGTTTGACAGCCAAACTGGATAGCCCTGGACTGCTCCCCGACCCATGTGGTCACGAGCTTGGTCCCCCCTCCCCCTGTCTTAGATGTTAGTCACCCTCCTTTTGTTGCTGTATTGTATCGTCTGTCCATTATGTATTTTATGTCGAACATGGAAACCGCTCCGAGCCCTCGGGGAGTGGCGGTATAGCAAGTTTGAACATAATAATAATAATAATTAGTCTGCAAATGCTGCTGCGTTTGATGGGTGGTCCCTATGTAGACTTCTTGTCCACAGCTGCATGATATCTGGGTAGACTCCTGCAGATGCGAGAGGATCCCTCTTGTCCTTTGCTGAATGCAGCATTTGTTGGATTTTCTTAGTGGGTCTGTAGATAGTTTGTAGGTTGTGTTTCCTCATCAGCTTCCCTCTGCGGCCAGTGGTTCCCTTGATGTATGGGAAGAACACTTTTCCTGTGGGTGGATCTTGGTCTTGGCTCTCATGGCTTGTTCTTGGTCTTGCAACTCTTCTGATGCCTGTGGTGGAGTCTCCATTCGCTCGGTTTACCAAGAAAATGAACAAAATCTTGCAACCACTATTAGAAAACTCTAAAATCAAGACAGTTAATACAGAGCAACACTCAAAAGGCAAGGAAATTCCAGGCACGAATCAATCAGAGCCAGCCAACACCGCCCAACAAAGGATTCCCCCAGGCAGCAACCAGCCAGGCTTTGAAGCTTCAAGGCCATTAAATGCTAATCAAGGTGGCCAATTTCAACATTCACATGTGCCTTCCGATACCTGTGATGCACCACAGGTATCAGAAGAGCTGCAAGATCAAGAGTTTTTTCTTTCTCCCACCTGGGACATCATTCCACAGGGATATAAACCACACTTACGTAGTTTCCAACAGACCTCACAACCCCTGAGGATGCCTGCCACAGATGTGGACAAAACATCAGGAGAGTATGCTTCTAGAACATGGCCAGGTAGCTCGGAACACTCACACCATTAAAGCCTTCACTTTGCTTGAATACCTTGCATAAAAATTGTTTCTCTTGAGGAGAAATCCTACAAGCAGTTCTATAGTGACATCTAGTGGTAAAGCGGTGCCATGCATTGGAAAAAAATCAATCTACCCAAGCCTAGACTCTCCATGAGTTTTATGGAAAATACCCCCAAAAAGGCATATTTTGTTGAATGGAGATAAATGAAACCATGGAGACTTAGTGCCACAGACACGGTGGGCGTATTGCATCTTCCGAAAAGGGTCCTTACAATCTCAGCCGAGGCTCCACACATCTGACAAAGTAATCAAAGTCATCGTCATCCTCTTCATCCCAGCTCCTCCAAATATGTTCGTAGAAAAACCTGAAATAAAAAAAGGGGAGGGAGTCCATCGGCCAATGCGGTGTCTGCACACAAAAGAAAAGCATCACAACAGAACACCATAATGTGACCCGCCTTGCCCCAGGTCTGAAGTTTCCTTATCTGTTTGTGCAACCCATCGGAAGCACTTCTCATCCACTCCAACTGGAGCCCTCGATGGCGGTGCAGTCGGATAAACCCTTGTGTTGGCAGGACTGCTGATCAACAGGTCAGCGGTTCAAAACCATGGAGAGCGCAGGCTGAGCTCCCTCTGTCAGCTCCAGCTCCCCATGCAAAGGGGACATGAGAGAAGCCTCCCACAAGGATGGTAAAACATCCAAACATCCGGGCAATGTCCCCTGAGCAACGTCTTTGCAGACGGCCAATTCTCTCACATCAGAAGCAACTTGCAATTTCTCAAGTTGCTCCTCACACGAGAAAAAAAAATCCACCCCAACTCTCTCCCTCAAGTTCTACATTTGTGTCTTACTATTTTAGGGAACACGTGGTAGTACTTGATTTTATATATATATATATATATATATATATATATATATATATATATAAAACTATATATATATATATATAAAACTATATATATAACAATATAAAACTATATATATAACTATATATATATAACTATATATATATATAAAACTCTCTCTCTCTCTCTCTCTCTCTCTCTCTCTCTATATATATATATATATATATATATATATATAACAAGTCCCCTTGAGAAGAACTGAAAGAAAGTTGCGTAGCATGCGGGGTGAGAAGGGCGAAATATAAATGATGTAAATAAAATGAAGAGCACAATAATAAGAGTGAGTTTACCGTGAAGGATTACCCATTGAGATAAAAACAAGACATAATTAACTAAAACATAAATATAACATTACAACAAATACCCTCAAAACAATTTAAAATACAGTTACATTAAAAATGGCTGGCACCGGTGTTCCTTGAAGATGCATCGTGGCAGCCATAAAGTGCAAGTAGAGTTGGCCAGCATTCCCAATGGGTAATAACGTGTTTTAATCCTCTTCCTCCTCCTCTCCATATGCTAAAGTGCATAAGTGTGATTCCATCTGAACATTAGGAAGAACTTCCCGACTGTGAGAGCTGTTCAGCAGAGGAACTCTCTGCCCCGGAGGGAATGTGGGAGAGGCTCCTTCTTTGGAGGCTTTTAAGCAGAGCCTAGATGGCCATCTGTCGGGAGTGCTTTGAATATGATTTTCCTGCTTCTTGGCAGAATGAGGTTGGACTGGATGGCCCACCAGGTCTCTTCCAACTCTAGGATTCTATAAGCATCTTAAAGGAGAGGAGGGTAGGGGCTGCTTTTACTTCTTTAGGAAGGAAGTTCCAGAGACAGGCCACGACTAATCGCGGATAATGCTCCCTCTCTTATTCCCACCCACTGAGTTTATGACGGAGGTGGGAGTGAGAGGTGGGAGTGAGAGGAGGGCCTCCTCCACTGACCTCAGTGCCCAGGAAGGTCAGTATGGCGTGATCCAATTAGACAAACAGCCTGGAGCTGAACCATTGAGGGCTTTATAGGTAACGACCCGCACTTTGTATTTAGTCCAGAAGCAGAGCTGCCGCAGCATGGCCATCATCCTCTCACGATACAGCGCTCCAGTTCGCAATCTGGCAGCTGAAGAAATTAATGTACATAATCCAGACTAGACAGAGGTACCTCTAGTCAGTCATAAGGTGCATCAGGGTGGGAATTCAACCTTTCGTACTCCCCCATAAGGCACAGGTGCGCAGTCTGGGGGTAATCCTGGACTCATCGTTGACCCTGAAAACCCAAGTGTTGGCGGTGGCCAGGAGTGCCTTCGCACAGATCAAACCTGTGTGCCAGCTGCGCCCATACCTTAGACTCCCATGCTGCAGCAGCTCCACTGGTTGCCAGTCTACTTAAAGGCCAAATACAAATTGCTGGTCATTACCAATAACGCCTAAACAGTTTGGGACCAGGCTATTTGTCCAATCACATCTCCCTATACTCAGCATTTCTAAACCTATCCATGCCAAGTTTGGACCAATTCCATCATTGTTTTAGTCCACAGTGCTCTCTGGGTGTAAATGAACTACAACTCCCAAACTCAAGGTCAATGACCACTAAACCCTTCCAGTATTTTCTGTTGGTCATGAGAGTTCTGTGTGGGAAGTTTGGCCCAATTTTGTCGTTGGTGGAGTTGAGAATGCTCTTTGATTGTAGGTGAACTATAAATCCCAGCAACTACAACTCCCAAGTGGCAAGGCCTATTTTCCCCAAACTCCACCAGTGTTCAAATTTGGCCACATAAGAGTATCTGTGCCAAGTTTGGTCCAGATCCACAATTGTTTGAGTCCACAGTGCTCTCTGGATGTCGGCGCACTACAACTCCAAAACTCAAGGTCAATGCCCACCAAGCCCTTCCAGTAGTTTCTGTCGTTCATGGGAGTTCTGTGTGGGAAGTTTGGTTCAATTCCATCGTTGGTGGAGTTCAGAATGCTCTTTTATTTAGGTGAACTATAAATCCTAGCAAGTACAACTCCCAAATGACAAATCAACACACACACACCCCAACCCCATCAGTATTCAAATTTGGGCATATCGGGTATTTGTGCCAAATTTGGTCCAATGAATGAAAATACATTCTGCATATCAGATATTTATATTAGGATTTGTAACAGTAGTAAAATGACAATTATGCATATCAGATATTTAGATGACGATTCATAACAGTAGCAAAATGACAGTTATGAAGTAGCAACGAAAATAATGTTATGACTGGGGGTCACCAAAACAAGAGGAACTACATTAAGGGGTTGGAGCATTAGGAAGGTTGGGAACCCTATACAGACTATCCATGCACTGCGATCAACGGAGGAGGCCCTCCTCTCGGTCCAACTTTCATCTGATGTGATCAGTTTACCATCAGTCTTGTGGATTTTCATAACTTCAAGACATACCTGACGTGCTCAATAGCAAGAGCCGTCTGATCAAACTCTCCCGATTCATCGAAAACAACCCACAGCTCCTGCAATGGCAGCTGATGCTCCTTCAGCTCCACCAGCTCTTGCATGCGCTCCTGGGTGAAGGCGGCCTCCCGGGTCTCGCACAGGAAGGGCTCACACAGGCGCACCACAGCTTTGAGGGCGGAATACTCCACATCGACAACCTGTGTGTTGCAAAAGATGAGTGAAGAGCAATGCATAGCTTTCTGTGCTTTACTAAAACCTAGAGCTTGGAAATATTTACTTTACTAAGACTATCGTTCTCAGTCAGCATCACCATCGAGCCCACCGCCCGTGAAGTTCTAAAGGTCCTCCAGAATCAACTCTCATCATTCCATAGCATTAGAATCAGAGAGTTGGGAGAGAAAGGAGATTCCACCTGAACATGAGGAAGACCTTCCTGACGGTGAGAGCTGTTGAGCAGTGGAACTCTCCGCCCCAGAGGGAGTGTGGTGGAGGCTCATTCTTTGGAGGCTTTTAAACAGAGGCTGGGTGGCCATCTGTCAGGGGTACTTTGAATGCAATTTTCCGCTTCTTGGCAGAAAGGGGTTGGACTGGATCAGTGCTTCCCAACCGCTGTTCCGCGGCACACTACTGTTCTGTGACGTATCATCTGGTGTGCCGCGAAATCGTGTCTCCCCCCCCCCCCCTTTCTTCCCTCTCCTGCCTGCTGCTGCTTGGGGGAGGAGGGACGGCCGGCGGCCAAGAAGAAGGGGCTAGGGCGCCACCTCCTTCAGCTGTTTCCCCTCCGCGCGCCAGCCAGCCCATCCCAGCTGCCAGGGAGGACCTGGGCACCTCAGGGAGCCTCAGAAGAAAGACTCCCCGCAGGGCCCAGGCCCTGCCTGGGAGCCGCGTTTGACCGTCTCATGTCTTCCGCCGAGCCCTCCCTCCTCTCCCTCCTCCCCGGTGCGTGCGAAACCGTTCTCGGCCTCCCTCCGGCTCCCTGCCCGTCACCTTCCTTCCTTCCCTCCTGCTTGCTTCGCCAGCCCCGAGTCCAGAGAGCTCTCTGGATGTAGGTGAACTACAACTCCAAAACTCAAGGTAAATTCCTATTAACTATATGTATTACTGTGTTAGAGTGTCATTTTGTGTCACTTTGGTTGGTGGTGTGCCCCAGGATTTTGCAAATGTAAAAAGTGTGCCGCGGCTCAAAAAAGGTTGGGAAACACTGGACTGGATGACCCATGAAGGTCTCTTCCAACTCTAGGATTCTATGACTGCATGGGACATCTAGCCCAACCCCCTTCTTCCATGCAGAAAAAGCCCATTCAAAGGACCCTGACAGATAGCCATCCAGCCTCTGTTTCAAAGCCTCCAAAGGAGCCTCCACTTCACTCAAAGACAGTGAAGTCCACTGTCGAGCAACTCTGGATGTTCTTCCTAACGTTTGGATAGAATCTCCTTCCCTATAATTTGAACCCATCGCTACACCGATTCTCCAGAGCAGCAGAAAACAAGCTCTCCTCCTTATGACATCCTTTCGCATATGTAAACAAGGTTATTTATCATGTCTCCTCTCAACCTTCTCACCTGCAGGCCAAGCATACCCAGCTCTTTAAGATGCTCCTCAGAGGGATTCATGGTCTCCAGACCTTTGATCCCTGATCACACAGCTTAGAATCAGTATCTGTCATAACTTGCTTGGCCCTGAATTGGACACAGTGTGACTCCAGGTGAGGTCTAACCAAATCAGGATACAGAGGCACCACTTCTTCTCACGCAGCCCAAAAACCCATTGGCATTTTTAGCTGCTTCATCACTCTGTTGGCTCAAGTTTTTTTTTTTATTTACAGTATTTATATTCCACCCTTCTCACTCCGCAGGGGACTCAGGGCGGATTACAATGTACACATACTGTACATGGTAAACACATATAGACAGTCAGAGGCTACTTAACCTTTTTCTGGCCACCAGGGGAGCTGTTGCTTCACTGTCCATCTGCGACACTGATGAAGTACTTTCCGCATTCCCCACATGCTTTTTGTTGGAGATTTTTTATGGCTTCGTAAATTTGTTAAGTTAGCCTCCCCACAGATAGGTGGTACCTAAATTTCCTACTTGACAGCAACTGTCTTTCGGGTTGCAAAGGTCAACAACAAGCTACACAAAATTGGCCGGAAGCTCACTCCGACCCGGGCTGGCTTCGAACTCATTGTCAGTAGTGATCTTAATGCAGATGACACTCAGCCAGCTGTGCCACAGTCCCGGTTCAACTTGTTGTCCACAGAGATTCCAAGGTCTCTTTCACACGTGACTCTGTTGTGGAGCCAGCCGCCATCCGTCTTGCATCAGTGCCTAAGGACCCATCTACACTGTCTTTAAATCCCAGGATCTGGTCCCAGATTATATGGCAACGTTTACCTCCACCAGCACCTCAAACACGTTGGTTTGCCAAATCGCCCGCCATCCAGATGGCTCCAGGAGCTTCTCCAAATACTCTGCGGTGAAGTCTTTCACTTCGGAGACTTTGCAGTCAGCTAGGAACCAAATTTTACAAGGGAAGGGAAGGACAGAAAACAAGAACGAAATCAAACATGCTTATCACATATTTCAAGACCACAATGGGTCGAAGGTAGAACGCAATGAGAGATCATTCACTGCCAAGGGGACAATTTCTGCCCCAGTGGGCCAAAGTTTGCCCACGCCTCATCTACACTGTAGAATTAAGGGCATGGCTCAATGCTATGGGATTCTGGGATCTGTAGTTTGTTGAGGCACCAGCACTCATTGGCAGAGAAGGCTAGACACTGGGAAAAGTACGGACATCTTCCAGGATCCCGTAGGATTATTCAAGTCATTAAAGCCATGTTGAAATTCCTGAATTTCAGTGTAGATACACCCTTAGAACAGAGTTTTCCAAACCAGTCACGTTGGCAACACATCTTTTTGAGACCTGCATCATTTCATTTTACGAGGTTTTACTAAATCACTTTGCAAACTAGAAGTTAAACCAACCTATTGTAAGAGATACAGAAACACAGTGCAAGTGTAATAATAAAATGTATGGAGACACTGTATCTCACGAAAACCTTACATTTGTATTTTTTTTAAAAAAAATATTGTATATACTAGAGCAGTGTTTTTCAAGCTTTTTTGAGCCGCGGCACATTTTTTACATTTACAAAATTCTGGGCCACACCACCAACCAAAATAACACAAAATGACACTCTTAACACAGCAATACATATAGTTAATATGTTTTTAAATGTATTTATACACTCAGTGTGAAACCTGGGCCTGTTTCGATGAACACAACATACATATCACGAAACGGTACCCCCTGGTTACATTGTCACCCACCAGAGTCGAACTGGGAAGCGGGGGCTGGGGGTGGGTTGCTATGTTCTCCCGTGATATGTTATCTCTCAGGGCGGTGCCTGCGCTGAACGCTCCGGGGATTGAATCCGTTGGCCTGGTGTGGGATTCCCAGGAGAGTACAGCCTTTCTCCTGGTATACCGAGCGCCTAGCGCACCAGCTGAAAGTCTATCCTTGCTGCTTGAGACTGTGTCGGACTGGGCATTGAGGTTTCCCAGACTTATTGTCCTGGGGGACTTCAACGTCCACGCCGGCACAGCCTCTTTCTCATCTGCGCCAGTGGACCTAGTGTCTACCATGGCAACACTAGGGCTCTCCCTCTGTGATTCGGGACCCACTCATCAGGCAGGTCATACCCTGGACTTAGTCTTCTGCACAGGCATCCAATGAGCCTAACCTCAGTTATAGAGGTGCCATGGTCGGATCACTGTGCCCTGAGAATCCGGATAGAACTGGCTCCCCCGCCATGCAAGGGCGCCGAACGAATTTGGGTTCGCCCCAAGAGACTTATGGAACCTTCTAGGTTCCTGAATGCTCTGAGGGGTCTGGAGTCTGTCAGCGTCTCCATCGATGAGTTAGTGGATGCCTGGAACATCAAATTGTCCAGTGCTCTTGAGATTGCCCCTAGACGCCCTCTCCACCCCAGCAGAAACCGATCACATTGGTTCACCAAGGCGTTATGATCGATGAAGCGGGAGAAGAGACAGCTAGAGAGCATGTGGAGGAAGCTCCGTGATGAAGGTTCGAAATCAGCTTTTAAGCTTTTTAAAGATGCTTATGAGCAAGCTACCAAGGATGTGAAAAATTTGTACTATGCTACCTTGCTAGCGTCTGCGAGCACATGCCCGGCAATATTGTTTAAGGTAATTAGGTCTTTGACTATGGTCCCTACCATCCCAAATAGTGATAATCAGGCCATCACTGCCGAGGCTTTCCAGAGCTTTTTTGCAGACAAGATTTTGACCCTCCGCCGGGACCTTTCGGCCACGATTGATAGAGTCAGTGAACTTGAGACTCCATGGCCTCTTGCCGGGGGCGAGGTTGTCTCCGGGAGTGCCCCGCTTCATTGTGGGGTCCCCCAGGGGGCAATCCTCTCCCTTCTGTTATTTAACATCTATATGCGACCACTTGCCCAGTTGGTGCGCTGCTTCAGGCTTGGGTGTCACCAGTACGCTGATGACACCCAACTTATCCCGAGGATGGAGGGCAGGCCCGAATCCGTACCCGATAATATCCATCATTGCCTTGAGGCCGTTACTGGATGGCTGTGAGCCAGTAGGTTGAAGGTGAATCCGGCTAAGATGGAGATCCTGTGGCTCGGCCGCCCGAACTGTAGGGATGTCCAGCTTCCGACCCTGGACGGCGTGACTCTATGTCCGTCATCTTCAGTCAAGAGCCATGGGGTAACCCTGGACCCCCTGTTGTCGGTGGAGGCTCAGGTCTCCAGCGTCAGCAGGGTGGCATTTTTCCATCTCCGACAGGCAAGGAAGCTGGCCCCCTATTTGTCTTGGCGCGACCTGGCCAGTGGCCCAAGCCACTGTCATCTCGAGACTTGACTACTGTAACGCTCTGTACATTGGCCTTCCTTTGTCCGTGATCCGGAAGCTTCAGCTGGTGCAGAACGCGGCAGCTCAACTCCTGGCAGGGGTGCCGGTTGGCTGTCACATCACGCCAATTCTGTGCGAACTGCACTGGCTTCCGAAGGTATGCCGGATCACCTTCAAAGTGTTAGTTTTGACTTTTAAGGCCTTAAATGGTCTGGGGCCAGTGTACCTGCGGGACCGTCTCATCCCATACCGTCCCATTAAACCGCTGCATTCTGAAGAGCAAAACCTCCTGGTCATCCCTAGTGTTAAGATCTACCAGTTGACTGCGACTTGTCGGCGGGCTTTCTCGATCGTGGCTCCGACCCTCTGGAACTCATTGCCCGCCGACGTTCGCACCATCCAGGACCTTCTCCCTTTCAGGAAGGCTTGTAAGACTTTGCTGTTCCGGCAGACCTACGGATTGGGATAACCTGTTGTGTTCCTAGCCATCTGTTGTGTCTTAGCCATCTTGTAACATTGTGTGCTGCTGTTGTGCCCAATGCATGACCTAGTGTCTTCTTATATGCTGTTTTTAATTGTGTTTTAAACTTGATGCGTTTGCATTGTGTTTTGATATGCTTGTTTTACTGTGTGATGATTGATCTGCTGTTAGCCGGCCTGAGCCACTGGGGGGGGGGGGGGAGATAAATTCAAATAAATAAATAAATAAATATCCTGGCAGGAATGGCAGAAAGACACACACGAAGGTCTTGCTCAACAGCTGTCAGTCATGGGAAAACTTCGGCCCTCTGGGTGCTTTGGACTTCAACTCCCACCATTCCTAACAGCCTGAGGTCCTTTCCTGCTTTAGTGGCTGAGGGGGGGGGGGAAGAAAAGGGTCTGAGGCTGCTAGGAATGGTAGGAGTTGGAGTCCAAAACACCTGGAAGGTCCAAGTTTGCCCATGACTGACAGCTGTTGAGCACGACCTTCGTGTGTGTCTTTCTGCCATTCCTGCCAGGATATGTATGTTGTGTTCATCGAAACAGGCCCAGGTTTGATTTTCTCCAGCAGGATTGGGTACTTTGAATGTGTTTTTTGCGTATGATTATGTATGATTAATTGTGCATTTTGTACTGTGACGTAGCGGCACTCCTTTAATAAGTAAGGGTATTGGAGGTTCCAATTTCACATGGCACATCTGATTATCGCTCACAGCACACTAGTGTTCCGTGGCACACTGGTTGGGAAACACTGTACTAGAGTATGAGTCAACCCAAATATAAGCAGGCACACCTAATTTTACCACAAAAAACCTGGGAAAACGTATTGACTCAAGTATGAGCCAAGGGTGGGGAAGGCAGCAGCTACTGCTAAATTTCAAAATAAAAATAGATACCAGTGAAATTACATTAATTGAGGCATCCGTGGGTTCAATGTTGTTGAATATTTACATAAAACTGTAATTTAAGATAAGACTGTCCAACTCTGATTAAACCATTATTCTAACAGTCTTCAATGTAGATGCGCTGACGTATCCTTCCAATAATAATAGAGTAAAATAATAAATGTAATAAATGTAATAATAGAGTAAAATAATGGGAGTGTAACAGTAACAATAGAGTAAAATGTAATAATTATTAATAAATATAATAACAGTAATAAAAGTAAGAGTAAAATACGAAATATAGTAATAATAGAGTAAAATAATAAATGTAATAAAATTAATAGAGTAAAATATAAATGTAATAATAATAGAGTAAAATAATAAATATAATAAATATAATAATACAGTAAAATAATGGAAACGTAATAACAGTAATAGAGTAAAATGTAATAATAGAGTAACATGTAATAATTATTAATAAATGTAATAATAAAATAACAATAATTAGAATAAAATATTACATGTAATAATAATCAATACAGTAAAATAATAAATGTAATAATAAAGTAAAACGATAAATTTAAAATAATGAGTAAAATAATGGAAACGTAACAATACTAACAATAAAGTAAATTAAGAAATGTAATAATATCAGAATTAAAAAAACAACTTTGACTCGAGCATAAACAGAGGGGTGCTTTTTCAGCCTTAAGTATATATGGTAGATGAAATTCAATGAGGCCCCTGCTGCTACACTGCCATATACATTATCTGCTTTGAAACTGGATTATAGGAGTCTAACACTGCCATATAAACAAGTTCAAAGCAGATAATCTGGATTCAATATGGCAGCGTAGAAGGTGCCTGAGTGATAAGTTAAAAGCAATACAAGAATGCTATGAAATATTATATACAACTAAAGGGAGTGCACAAGAGAAAATTATGGGTGACATAGAAAGATTAGAACAAAAATAGTATGGATGTAACTTGGAGATGGCCGAGACCAACGTCCATCATTGTCTCCTCCTATTGCATGGATCGGTGGCTTGTGCCTTGGGATGGCCTGCCATGCCGAAACCGAAACATAGCCCCATGAATGCAATTGGTTGTGCATGAATCCTAAATCAATCTGGAATTTTCTTACCCAGCATATAGTCCTGGTAGGCTTTGAAGCGCTCGTAAAAGAGGAGGTTGTTGGTCTGGAAGGTGTCTGGGAAGAGAGCATTGCTCTGCAAGGAGTGCCTCTGCAAAGCCGTCCCAGGCAGGTCCCGGCTCCCGTGATCACTGCAGCTGCCGCATTCGCTCTCTTCACGGTACTCATCTTGGACCAAAGAGGAGAGTTCTTTCATTGCTTCTATTATGAGCCATAAAATACTAATTAGGGAAGCCAGAAGGTCTCCCTCCTTGCACTCCTCCCGCTATGGCATTTTTACTAGACACTAGCTTGAGTACCCGGAATTGCCCTGGGATGTTTTTTATTATTATTATTTACAGTATTTATATTCCGCCCTTCTCACCCCGAAGGGGACTCAGGGCGGATTGCAATGCACGTATACATGGCAAACATTCAATGCCATAGACACACAGCATATATAGACAGACACTCAGAGGCTATTTAACATTCCAGCTTCTGGCCACCAGGGGAGCTGTCATTTCCTCATTCTTTGCATACTTCCTGGAGATTTTTATGGCATCATAAATCGGTTAAATTAGCCTCCCCACAAAGTGGTACCTAAATTTCCTACTTGACAGATGCAATTGTCTTTCAGGTTGCAAAGGTCGACAACAAGCTACACAATTTCGGTGGGGAGCTCACTCCGATCCAGGCTGGCTTCGAACTCATGACCTTTCGGTCAGTAGTGATCTTAATGCAGCGGACTCCCAGCCAGCTGCACCACAGTCCCGGTGCCAAATGCATATGGTGGTGGGTGAACTACAAGTCACATCATGCCAGGCTAACTGCCTGAAATTCCATCAGTAATTAAAGTTTGTAAAGGTTGCTCTAGATCAGAGTTTCTCAACCTGGGGGTCAGGAAGGGGGTTTCTGAGGGGTCACCAAAGACCATCAGAAACACCTATTTCTGGTGGTCTTAGGACCCCTTTGGCAGGGAAGGCCTTCTCTTACTTTTTGGAAACGGACGGCAAATCCTCAAACCAAAAGCCCTCCTCCTATAGTCTGGATATAGATGAACTACAACTCCAAAACTCAAGGTCAATGGCCACCAAAAGCTTCCAGTATTTTCTGTTGTTCATAGGGGTTCTGTGTGGGAAGTTTGTCCCAATTCTATCATTGGTGGGGTGCAGAATACTGATTGTAGGCGAACTATAAATCCCAGTGACTACAACTCCCAAATGTCAAGTTCTATTTTCCCCCAAACTCCACCAGTGTTCACATTTGGGCCTATTGTGTATTCCTGCCAAGTTTGGTCCTGATCAGTCATTGCTTGAGTCCACAGTGCCCTCTGGATGTAGGTGAACTCAAGATCAATGCCCACCAAACCCTTCCAGCATTTTCTGTTAGTCATGGGAGTTCTGTGTGGGAAGTTTGGTTCTATTCCATAGTTGGTGGAGTTCAGAATGCTCTTTGATTGTAGGTGAACTATAAATCCCAGCAACTACAACTCCCAAGTGACAAAATCAACTCCCCAACCCCACCAGTATTCAAATTTGGGTGTATCGGGTACTTGTGCCCAATTTCATCCATTGAATGAAAATACATTCTGCATATCAGATATTTACATTAGGATTTGTAACAGTAGTAAAATGACAGTTATGAAGTAGCAACGAAAATAACGTTATGGTTGGAGGTCACCATGAAATGAGGAACTGTGTTAAGGGGTCGTGGCCTTAGGAAGGTGGAGAACCGCTGATATCGATGCATCATTGGTGGGGTGCAGTGTGATCTCCGGCTGAAAGATGAACTGCAGCCCCCACTATTTATTTATTATTTATTTACGACGTTTATATGACACTAGCTGAACCCGGCACACGTTGCTGTGACCTATTTAGGAGATGTGAGAAAGTCTGAGTATGTAAGGGTTGGAATTGATGTTACTTATGGTCTTGGTTGGGTGTGTGCATGTGTAAATATGTATATGTGCATGTATATGTGTGTGTATGTGTATGTATATATGTGTGTGCATGTGTTTATATGTATATGTATGTATGTGTGTGTATGTGTATATATGTGTGTGCATGTATATGGGTGTGTGTATATATGTATATATGTATATGTGTGTGCATGTGTATATGGGTGCATGTGTATATATGTGTATGTATATGTGTGTGTGCATGTGTGTACATATACCTATATACACATATGTATGTATGTGTGCATGTGTATATGTGTGTATGTATGTGTATATAGGTATATGTGTGTATGTACTGTATATATGTGTGTGAATGTGTCTATATGTATATATGTATGTGTATATGTGTGTATGTATGTGTATGTACAGTATGTATATATGGGTGTGAAAGGGGGAAGAATGACATGGGAAAGAGAGGATGTAACGTGGTGAAGGCTGGGAATTGGAAGTGGAGGGAGAGGGGCTATAGAATGGGGGAAGTTAAGATTGGGAGAGGAAGGAGGAAACTACAAAAAGGGAAGAGTGGGGTGGGGAATGAGTGGCAGAGAACTGTGTGTTACACGGGGGGGGGGGGGTGAGACGGGAAGGGAGAAAGAGGTTTGCCCTGGCCAAGGAGAGAGAAGCCTGGGGCCGCCTCCTCCTCCTTTCCCCATTCCTCGAAGGGAGAAAGCATTGAGGGGAATGGAAGCAGGGAGGCGAAGAAGATCTTGGAGGGGGAAGGAGAAGCAGCAGCGCACCTCTTCCCGGGTCGTAGCCTCGCAACTCTGCTGGGGGAATTCGCCTCTCCTGCTCCTGGGAAGGCCTGGAAGCAGCGGCCGCGTGGAGCGCCTCCTGTCTGCCTGCCTCTCTCTAAGGTGGGGGGCTACTGGCGGGGGACCAAGCGGGCATGGCCACGGGACTACAGTTCCCAGAACGCCCCGCACAGCGACTTCCTGTTCCTTCGCCCTCCTTGCCATTGAGCCGTGCGGTGCCTTCTGGGAAGTGTAGTCCCGTGGCCGTGTCTGCTGCCTCCGCTGTCTCCCTGCTGCTTCTGAACCCGGGTTGCACCGTGGGTGCCTCCGCTGGCTTTTCGTCCTCCTCTGTCGCCTTCCAGCCGCTCCCGGACCTGGGCACCCGGTGAGCGAGGAGTGAGAGCGAGGGGATGTTTTTTTTGGGGGGCTGAGTGCGTCGCAAGCGCCGCTACGCTTGGTGGCTATGGGGTTTGGGGGGGGCACTTTTAAGGGTCTTGCGAGGTACCTAGGGCGGATTTTTTGGCCCCGGAAGGTACCTCGTGGTCTGTGGGAATGTGTTCAGTGGTTTTTGTGGTTCTGGGGGTTATAGTGTGACCGTGCATAAGCGTCAACGCACAACCATTCGATTTTTATATATCTATATATAATATATAACTCACATATAAACAATAACACACAATAACACACAAAGTTTAAAACAGATAGATATTTGATTGATAGATATCTTCCATCATCACTCTATTACTGATCTAATCTATTTTGTATGAACCTATCAAAGGCCCCTTCTACATTGCCATATGACCGATTATCTGCATTGAACTGGATTATACGAGTCTACACTGCCATATAATCCATATTATTTGTTTTGAACTGGATTATAAGAGTCTACACTGCCATATAATCCATATTATCTTCTTTGAACTGGATTATAAGAGTCTACACTGCCATATAATCCATATTATCTGCTTTGAACTGGATTATACGAGTTTACACTGCCATATAATCCATACTGTCTGCTTTGAACTGGATTATAAGAGTCTACACTGCCATATAATCCATATTATCTGCTTTGAACTGGATTATAAGAGTCTACACTGCCATATAATCCATATTATCCACTTTGAACTGGATTATAAGAGTCTACACTGCCATATAATCCATATTATCCGCTTTGAACTGGATTATAAATCTACACTGCCATATAATCCATATCATCCGCTTTGAACTGGATTATAAGAGTCTACACTGCCATATAATCCATATTATCTGTTTTGAACTGGATTATACGAGTTTACACTGCCATATAATCCATATTATCTGTTTTGAACTGGATTATACAAGTTTACACTGCCATATAATCCATATTATCTGTTTTGAACTGGATTATACGAGTTTATAATCCATATTATCTGTTTTGAACTGGATTATAATGCCATAACTATATTATCTGCTTTGAACTGGATTATACGAGTTTACAGCCATATAATCCATACTATCTGCTTTGAACTGGATTATAAGAGTCTACACTGCCATATAATCCATACTATCTGCTTTGAACTGGAATATATGAGTCTACACTGCCATATAATCCAGTTCAGAGAATCTGGGTTTTGCATGGTAGTGTAGGAGGGGGTCTTAATCAATTATAGGTAGTGATTGGTATTGATGATAGAGACAGGTGTCATCTGTCTATCAATCATCAATCTAGCAAAATAATAATGATAATAATAATAATAATGAAGATTATCTCACTCCCATGATCCCACAGCATGACTCAAAGTGGTATCAAACCGCGCTAATTCGGCGGCGTAGATGCACCCTGGAGTTTTGTGGAAGGGCGAAAGCGAGGGAAGGGACTTGCCAGGTTTCAAGGCGCGGCTGCTTCCTTCCGGCTCGGAGCTGCTGCCATCCGAAGCGGGCGGCCAAGGGTCGTCTCCTCCTCGGGCCTCCTCCTCCTCCTTGGCCTCGCTTCTGGCCGGGTTGTCCTCCTCTCCCTCCCCGGGGAAAGGCCTCGGCAGCTCGGGTTCCGCCATGGCCGCGCCTTCAGTTGGACTTCTTCCTTCCAACGCGTTTCTTCCGCCTGCTGATTTCAAACCTTCCCGGGCGTGACGTCAGGCCACCCAGCACTGCCATTGGTCCGAGCGGGGAAACGTCTGTCGCAACGGAGCCAATGGGAGAAGAGGAAAAGGGGGGTTCTGGAACGTTGGGGGAAATGTAGGCGTGGCTTTAAAGTTGTACACAGGAAGAAGGCGCCTTTGCTCCTCTGCTGCTGAGGAGTGCGACGCTCATCATCATCATAATAATTATAATGTTATTTATAGACTGCCCTCTCTCCCCAAGGGCATTCAGGTCGGTTCATACACAAAGAAGGCAAACAGGCATTCAATGCCCAAAGTCAAATGCAAATATTTTTAAACAAACAGAATAATATGAAAATAGCAACCATAAACTTATGACAAAAGAGAAATTAACACAAAAATTAGGACCAAATACAAATAATCGAATAAACCTAATTATACTAATAACATCTCAAATGTGGCTGGTGGGAACGAGAGACAGGGCCTTCTCGGCTGTGGCTCCCCGCCTGTGGAATGTGCTACCTAGCGAAATATGATCGACCCCATCCCTCCTAGTATTTAGGAAAAAAGTAAAGTCTTGGCTATGGGACCAGGTCTTTGCACAATAGCAGAACGCAGCACTGTGGACTGGAATAGGAACGGCAAAATGATTGACGAGAATATGGATAACTGTTTAATAACATACATTTATGGAGGAACACTGTTTTAATTTACTTGAGTGTCGAACATTTGCTTGTTTTTAACTGTTATTATTTAACTTTTTTTCTTGAACTCTGAAAAGGGAGACAAAGGAGGGCCTGATTCTGGCAGCCCAAGAACAAGCAATCAGAACAAATACCATCAAAGCCAGAATTGAAAAGTTGACTATAGATTTCAAGTGTAGACTGTGCAAACGATGTTTTTAGGATTTTTATATTGTACTAGCTGTACCCGGCACGCGTTGCTGTGCCCTATTTAGGAGATGCGAGAAAGTCTGAGTATGTAAGGGTTGGAATTGTTGTTAGTTATGGTGTTGAAGTGAATTGGGTGTTTTATGTTTGTGCCTCAGCTCTTTGCCGGCAGTCCTTCAGGTTTGACTTGTACCATGGCCAGGACGGATCAGCTTGGGGAGGGCTTGTCCTGTCAGGGGATCTCTATCTTCACAGGTGCGTCCAGTGTCTGTTGGGGGACTGTTAAAAATCCTTTCCGTATCCTTTTTAGCCACCTTTCTCAAGATCTTCATGTCTAGCTTACTTTCTGCTCCTCTCTTTTTCAAGATGTCCTGCTCTGTGTCTTTTGCACCCATTGGTCGATGTCCGATGAGGCTTTCCTCATGGACAGGCCATCTGAGGGAGCTCTTCCAGCGCTGGGCATCAGAAGGTACTTGGTGATGACCTCCATCCCTTGGAGGCAGCATATAGAGGGGCTGGAGCACCCTCCTTGGCAAACCCCATTGTTGCTGGATGGTCCTCTTATTAATGTGGAATTCCAAGCCACTGGAGATCTTTTGGGAAAGGAAGAAGAGCTCCCCTTGAATGGTGTTGATCTCCATCATGGTCTTCTGATTTGAAAGTGTTGGAGGAGGCTCTGGCACTCCTCTGACAGTTTGTTATGGGTCGGAATGTTCATGTTGGCTGGCCAGTACAGCAGTTATGCAAATCCGCCCTTATTGGCAGCCAATCATGTTGTCAGAATGTAGAGGCTGGGAGAGTCTTTGGCAGCCCCGGAGGATGCTGGGAAATGTAGTTTTATTTTTACTTGTTGTTTTGGGGGCCTTTTAGGTTTGGGGGGGAAGTTTCTTTGCTACAAACGTACCTTGCTTGAGGCCTATTTCTGTTGGCAAGTTTTGTGTTTCTGCGTTGTAAGGTTTCTCTGAGGTAGTCTTCACATGACGGCTCTTCCTTTATATATATAGGTGTTTAGGCATCGAATTGCTGCCTTGTTAGCCGCCCTGAATTCCCCCCCCCCCCAGGGGTGAGAAGGGCGGGGTAGAAATATTGCAAATAAATACATTCTACCCCACCACCATCTCCCCAAAGGGGACTAGGGGTGGCTTACATGAGGCCAACCCCAAAAATACAATACAGCAAATAAAATACGAAGCAACTAAAATTACATCACAATAAAATACCAAACTAACAAGATAAAATAAACATTGCAAAATAACATGAGAAATGGAGAATTAGAACATAATGGGCTGGCACCCTACACCACAGGAGAAATTGACACGGTTTAGCCACTATTGCACCACCTGTTGGGAGTCAGCTTGTGTTTGTGTTTCAGGATCATGATGCTTCTGAGGTGGGAGGAAATGATGAGGGAAGTGATGGTGCTGAGGTGCAAGATGGAGATGGTTTGGTCAATGATTTTCATGCAGATCATGACAGAGAGGCCCCAGTGCAAAGGGCAGTTTCTCATGAGAATATTCCTGCTGGGCAGAGAGATTATGGTTTACTCCCTCTCTCTGTGAGCTCACAAGATTTGGGTTTGGACAACAATCTGACACCTGGGAATTTTAATGACCAGCCAGATAAGAAGTTGAAAAATAGGCGGCTGGAGTTTAGCTAGGATCGGCAGCAAACTCAAGGTTTACGTCGCTCTGAAAGTCTTTGTCAGATAAGAGCCAAGAGTGGGATAAAAACCAAACCAGTTTCTGGGCTTTAGATCAGACATTGTTTGGAAATCAAGTTCATATGCCATGGAAATCCTGTTCAAGAGGTCTTGTTTCTGTGGATATTTTTAGCCTTTTGGTGTTGACTAGCATCGCCTGGATTGCCTTTATATCCTGCAGATTCCTGTCTGGATTGATACTGCTTCGGATTGCTTTGATATCTTTTGTGGACATTGCTTTGTGTTACTGCATTTTCATTGACTTAATACTTTTTGCAACTTTCTTACATTCTTACAAGCATCTATTTCGAGTCCCCTTTGGGGAGATGGAAGCGACTTATAAATAAAGTTTATTATTATTATTATTACTGGCTATTTTAAGAAGCTTCAATAAAAAGGATTGGATTTTTCACTCAATGTGTGGTATGTTTTAAGTCAGGGGGGTTTTCCTGTCCTGGAATGCAACAGTACCTGACATCCACCGGGAAGTAGCAGCCAATAGTCAAAGGACCAAGGCAGTGACATCTCCGGCCCATCCCCTGCTCGGATATCAGCCAGCATGCCAATGCCTTAATCAAGAAATAGTATTCTAAGATCTACAGAGACACTCGCTGGAACACCTTAGCAAGCGAGAGTCCAAAAATGGCAGGAGAAAACCCGGAACCTCAAGCCATGGCTGAGACTGGATTAGAAGACCAGACGACCTGGAAGGCACTGCACTCTGTCACCATGAGATGAAGAACCAAACTTACGAAACGGGGCCTACAAGTGGAGTCCACGACATGCGAGTGTAGAGAAGAACCAACCACAGACTACCTACTGCAGCCTGAGCCCTGCCACACGCACAATGGAGGACCTTCTCACAGCAACACCAGAGGCACTCCAAGTGGCCAGCTACCGGTCAAATGACATTTAATCAAATGCCAAGTTTTTAAAATTTTGTGTTTTGTTTTTTTAAAATACAATGCAATTGTTTGGTTCGCTCCTGAGACGATAAATACATAGATGCCTACTCTAATGAGTGCCACTTTAAACTGGCCCAATGCAATGGCTTCTACTCCTTTCACACAACTGTATAAAATCCCACACTATCTGCTTTGAACTGGGTTATGTGGCAGTGTGGACTCAGATAACCCAGTTCAAAGCAGACATTGTGTATTATCTGCCTTGATATTCTGCTGGCTGAGGATGAGCATCAGGACCTGAGCAGCCTCCTTAGTAGCAGGTGGGAAGGAGTGACAGAGTTGGACGTCATCTGCATACAGATAACACCGCACCCAGAAACTCCGGATGACCTCCCCCAGCAGCCTCATGTAGGTATTAAACAACATGGGAAACAGTATTGAACCCTGAGGAACCCCGCAAGACAATGGATGAGGGGTTGAACAGGAGTCTCCCAACAACACCATCTGGGAATGTCCCTCTAGGAGTTTCGGTACGAGGCGCAGGTTCGCAGTCTGGGAGTGATCCTGTATTCATCTCTGAGCCTGGAGCCCCAGGTCTCGGCGGTGGCTGGGAGAGCTTTTGCACAGTTAAAGCTTGTGTGCCAGCTGTGCCCGTACCTTGGGAAGTCTGACTTGGCCACGGTGGTCCATGCTCTGGTTACATCCCGAATAGACTACTGCAATGCTCTCTACGTGGGGTTGCCTCTGAAGACTGCTAGTCCAACATTCAGGAGCCAGGTTACTAACAGGAGCGGGGTACAGGGAGCGCACAACTCCCTTGCTGCGCCAGCTCCACTGGCTGCCAATTAGCTTCCGGGCAAAATTAAAAGTGCTGGTCTTAACCTACAAAACCCTATACGGTTCTGGCCGTTTACCTGTCCGAATGGATTCTCCCCTACGAACCATCAAGAACATTAAGATCCTCTGGAGAGGCCCTGCTCTCGGTCCCGCCGGCTTCGCAAGCACGGCTGGTGGGGACGAGAGACAGGGCCTTTTCTGTGGTCGCCCCTCAACTGTGGAACTCTCTCCCAAGTGATGCTAGGTCTGCCCCCTCTCTGTTGTCCTTCAGGAGGCTGGTGAAGACCTGGATGTGGAACCAAGCCTTCCCAGAATAGGCTGAGATTGGCTATTGTCTGAATGTATGACCACGTTTACAGATTGAGTGGAATTGTTTTAATGGCGATGTGTTTTATGCTGGGTTTTAATGTATTTTAATATGTTGTTGTAGTTGATATTAATCTGTATAGCATTGAATTTTTGCTGTTATGCTGGTCTGAGTCCCTCGATAGAGGTGAGAAGGCCGGGGTACAAAAGTTTTAAATAAATAAATAGGAAGGACCGGAGCCACTGCAAAACGGTGCCTCTGAGGCCCATTCCCGCGAGGCGTCCCAGAAGGATACCGTGGTCGACGGTATCGAAGGCCGATGAGAGGTCCAGCAGAACCAACAGGGACACACTCCCCCTGTCTAGCTCCTGGCGTAGATCATCCACTAAGGTGACCAAGGCTGTCTCAGTACCATGCCCTGGCCTACAACCAGACTGTGCCAGATCCAGTTGTTGTTGTAATGGGAACAGCAGTCCTGCTGAGTGGTGTCTCTTATCCAAGAGGAATGGATCTGTGGAAAGATTTGGAATATGGCTTCACTCCTATTGCCACAAGGGGGCAACACAACATTTCAATTTTGCTCAATGCAGGCAAGTGTCCATGTATGCATCCCTTTGTCTCACAGACTACTGTAGTGCAGGGGTGCTCATTAGGTAGATCGTGATCTACTGGTAGATCTCGAAGGGTGTCCTGATAGATCTCGAAGGGCGTCCTGGTAGATTGCAGGCAGATCGCAGGCACAGTGTGTATGGCTCCCATGCCATTTGTGAGGAATGCTCAGGGGCTTATTATACTCACATTTAGTTGAATTCAGTCTTAAAATATATTATACTAGCTGTACCCGGCACGCGTTGCTGTGCCCTATTTTGAAGATGCGAGGAAGTCTGAGTATGTAAGGGTTGGAGTTGTTGTTAGTTATGGTATTGTTGGGGTCATGGCTGTGTTGTTGTGGGTTGTTTTGGTGCGTGGGATGTTGGAGTCCTGTGGAGTTGTTGTTGTGTGGTGTCAGAGCTGGGAGCTCTCAGCCTTGAGGAGGCTCAGACTCCCAGTCTGCCTTGACCTGCTTTGACGCGGGACATTGGGGAATTCCTAGGATGATGTAATCCTCTGGGAGCAGTGCTGAGTCAGAACGGATGTGATGTAACCTCCTCTGGACATTGGACACTGAATAGGAATATGCTGACTCAGTGGGGGTGTGATGTCATATCCCTTGGACAGTGGGATCGCTGAGTCAGCAGGACATGATGCAACCTTTCCTAGATGTTGCAAGGGAAAGGAGGGAGGGGGTCGGGGTATATAAGGTGTGTTTGGGTGATGGGACACTGCTTTGGCTTTATAGGTGTTGTACCTGCAATAAATCTTGTTGGATCGAGCTACTGCCTGTGCGTGATCTTTACGGAGAATTGGAGCGTCCTCACAGTGTGGTGTTGCTGGCGTTCTGCATAGCTTGTGGATATGCAATGTTATTTATTTATTTATTTATTTATTCATTGTTCAATCTTGTATTCCGCTCCTCCCTGCAGGCTCGGGGCGGATAACAACAATAAAATGGGCAGACATGTCACAGACATGTAGCCCTACAATAAAAACATAAAACACATTAAAACACAATTACATCATTTTGTCTTTCCGTCTGCTGTGTTGATGTAGAGGTTGATGCGTGTGTGGGTGGGGTACTTTGGAAGTGAGTGGAGGTACTTGAAATCCCATTATCCATGGTGTGTCCTCCTCTAATCTGCAGTCGGATGGAGTGTGGGTCATGGGGTGCATTGTTTGCCAAGTTTGGTCTTTATCGGGCTTGGTTCTTGGACACAGTGGTCTGTGGGGAATGATGGGTTTTGAAGTACTACAAATCCCATTATCCATGGAGTTACTTCAAGTCCCATAATCCATGGTCCACCCTCCTCCAAACTGTAGTAGAATGTAGCGTGGGTCATAGGGGCTCTGTGTGCCAAGGTAGGTTACTGTAAATTCAGGCCATACACAATGTCCCATGAGCTGAGGCCTAGTCAGGAACAGCAAGTTAATGAAGCCTTACTATCAATTCAGGCCATACACAATGTCCAATGAGCGGAGGTCTAGTCGGGAGAATCAAGTTAATGAAGCCTTACTGTCAATTCAGAGCGTAAACAGCATTCCATTAAGTGAGGCCTAGTCAGGGAAATTAAATTAATGAAGCCTTACTGTCAATTTTGGGCGTGGTCTGTGATTTGTAGGGGTGTAAATTTTCTGTGGGAAGTGAATTGGGTGTTTGTGTTTGTGCCTCAGCCCTTTGCCTTATCCTCCTCTGACAGTTTATTATGGGTCGGAATGTTCATGTTGGCTGGCCAGTACAGGAGTTATGCAAATCTGCCCTTATTGGCAGCCAATCATGTTGTCAGAATGTAGAGGCTGGGAGAGTCGTTGGCAGTCCCGGAGGATGCTGGGAAATGTAGTTTTTTTGCTCGTTGTTTTGGGGGCCTTTTAGGTTTTGGGGTGGAAAGTTTCTTTGCTACAAACCTACCTTGTCTGAGGCCTATTTCTGCTTCTTGGCAGAACGGGGTTGGACTGGCCGTCCCACGAGGTCTCTTCCAACTCTGTGATTCTATGATTCTATAATATTTGTGAGTTATACTTAATTTGTTTACTGTTATTTACTTTCTATGTAATATATGTGTTCACTTCTGTTGTTTGCTATGTGCTTATTTGCTGTTATTGGCTCTTGTTATAAGACGCTTCGAGTCCCCTCACAGTCTGACCAAAGCAGAAGAGAGCATGGGGATCATGACACTACACTCCTATTACTCATAACTATACAAACCTAAAAATATTGGAGGCATATAACATGTTAAAAACATTATAAAACTTGCTGTTGTTGCATTCACAAACTGACCCTATGCAGAATGATAGACTACATTCGTCTGTAAAATGGGCTATGAGGGATTGCCTAAGTAAATCATGCAGTTTCAAGGTGCATTATATAAATGGAGCCAAAGAAAAGGAAATCTCAAACTCCAGGGAGGGAGATAGGTAGATAAACAGAGAGATTCCTTGCCTGCTGATACGTTTTTCATTGAACAACCTAATTATCTTCATTGGCAGTATCTATCTATCTTCTATACACATCTTCTATCTATACATCTATCTACTATCTCTATTTCTTCTATATCTATATATCTATCTTCTATCTATTCAGGGCTGTCCAACTTCTACCAGCCCAAGAGCCGGAATTCCAGTCACTGATCACCTGGGGGGCCGCAGCGGGGGGGCGCTTGCGGGGGGGCGCTCGTGGGCATGTGCGGCAGGGCGGGAGCGGCGAGGTGCTCTCCGCCATGTCCCTGGCTGCTGCAGCGGCCGCCCCGGGAGCTTACCTTTCTTTCTCTTCCTTCGGAGAAGGAAGGTAAGCTCCTGGGCGCGGCCGCTGGAACTCACAGGAACCCATTATTATTATTATTATTATTCCACTGGCCAAACTCCCAACAGACCTCTGAGGATGCCTTTTTAGCCATAGATGTGGATGAAACGTCAGGAGAGAATGCTTCTGGAACAGGGCCAGGCAGCCATACGGAAAACTCACAGCAACCCATTATTATTATTATTATTTTTCCAAGCCTGGCCTTGGGAGCCCCCATGCAAGGGCGCCGAACAGATTTTCGTTCGCCCAAAGAGACTTATGGAACCCGAAAGGTTCCTGAATGCTCTGAGGGATCTGGAGTCTATCAGCGTCTCAGTCGATGAGCTAGTCCAGGCCTGGAACACCTCGTTAGCTAGAGCTCTCGACGAGATTGCCCCTAGGCGTCCTCTCTGACCCCGCAATCATCGGTCCCCCTGGTATACAGGGGATCTGAGGACCATGAAGCGGGAAAGGAGACGGCTAGAGCGCGAGTGGAGGAAACTCCGTGACGGAGTCTCAGTATCAGCTTATAAGCTAATTAAAGAGTCTTATGAGCATGCTGTCAAGGTGGCCAAAAATGTGTACTTCTCCGTCCTGATAGCGTCTGCTAACTCACGCCCGGCTCAATTGTTTAAGGTAATTCGGTCCCTGACGACGGTCCCTACCGTCCCAAAAAATAGTGATCAGGCCCTCACTGCCGGTGTTTTTCAGAGTTTCTTCACAGACAAGATACGGAGCCTCCGCCAGGACCTTCCGGCCACAGTTGATACAGTAAAAGAGCTCGAGACTCCGTGGCCCTCCGCCGGGCCCACCCTCGACCGGTTTCGGCCACTGGACGCAGACGCTGTTGATAAGACAGTGGCTGCAGCCCGTCCCACCACCTGCTCCCTCGACCCGTGCCCCTCCTGGCTTGTTAGATCTTGCCTGGAGGGGTTACGTGGGCCTCTGTTGAATATCATAAACAGCTCCCTTGAGCAAGGAGTCTTTCCAGAGTGCTTGAAAGAGGCGGTGGTGGCTCCATTGCTGAAGAAGCCGTCATTGGACCCTGCGGTTCCCTCCAACTACCGCCCAGTGTCGAATTTATCGTACCTGGGCAAGGTGGTTGAGAGGGCAGTAATGGAGCAACTGCAGCCCTTCTTAGATGATGCAACGTGGCTAGACCCCTTCCAGTCCGGCTTCCGTTCGGGGCACGGGACGGAGACGGTCCTGGTCTCCATCACAGACCAACTCCGCTGCCAGCTTGACCAAGGCGGGTCTGCGCTGCTCGTGTTATTGGACCTCACGGCAGCGTTTGACACGGTTGATCACAATCTATTGATCCACCGCCTGGCCATGGCTGGAGTGAGGGGGACTGCCCTTAAATGGCTGACCTCCTTCCTTCGCCAGCGGTCTCAGCGTGTGAGGAGGGGCGAGGTGGTCTCTGGGAGCTCCCCATTAGTTTGCGGAGTTCCCCAGGGGGCCATTCTCTCCCCTCTGTTATTTAACATCTACATGCAGCCGCTTGCACAGCTGGTGCGGAGTTATGGGCTGGTTTGTCACCAGTACGCTGACGACACCCAGCTCATTCTGAGGATGGAGGGCAGGCCGGAGTCCGTCCCCGATAATTTCCAGCATTGCCTCGAAGCCGTTACTGGATGGCTGCGAACCAGTAGGTTGAGGGTGAATCCGCGAAGACGGTGTTCTTGTGTCTGGGTCGCTGTGAAGAGCCTGGGGGTACACTTGGACTCCCAGCTGACCATGGAGACCCAGGTCTCTGCGGTCAGCAGGGCTGCTTTCTTCCACCTCCGCCAGGCAAGTAGGCTGGCCCCCTACCTCTCCCGGAACGACCTGGCCACGGTGATCCAAGCCACGGTCATCTCAAGGCTAGACTACTGTAACGCGCTCTACGTTGGCCTTCCTCTGTCGTCGATCCGGAAGCTCAAGCTGGTGCAGAACACTGCCGCCCGGCTCCTGTTTGGCACGCCAGCAGGTTGCCGTATAACACCCGTCTTGCAGGATCTGCACTGGCTGCCTATTGAGCACCGGATCGCCTTCAAAGTGTTGGTTCTTACCTTCAAGGCCTTATACGGTCTGGGGCCAGCGTATCTGAGGGACCGCCTCACCCCCTATTGCCCATCGAGATCACTATGGTCTGAGGATTCCAACTTCCTGGAAATACCATCTGCAAAGTCGGCGCACCTGACATCTACCCGCCGGGGGGGGGGGGTTCTCCGTTATAGCCCCCACGTTGTGGAATGCCCTCCCGGCCGAAACTAGAGCCCTGAGGGATTTACTTCCATTTAGGCGGGCCTGCAAAACCCATCTGTATAGGCAGGCCCGCGTGCTCTGGGTTTTGTGTGGTGGCAACTGTTGCTGCCCTACTTGTTTTATTGCCTGCTTTGCTATTGTTCTGCTATTGTTTTAATTGTTTAATTGTTTTATGTTTTTAATCTTTGTTTTATGCCCCTGGCTCTTGTGAGCCGCCGCGAGCCCCCGGGAGTCGGCGGCATAGAAGCCTCAATAATAAATAAATAAATAAATATATATATATATATATATAATAATAAATAAATAAGGACGTCCAGCGCTCATCCAGGTGGCCAAGGGCAACATTCCCAAGGGCAGCCCTGGGGCAACTACCCGCTCCCTCCCCGCCTCCAGGACGCGTTTGGGACTCCAACTCCCAGAATCCCTCGCAGCAGCAGCAGCAGCAGCCTCAGGCCCGCTCCCCCCCCCCTCAGCCGCATAAGCTGCGAGGAACTCTGGGAGTTGGAGTCCCAAGCGCGTCCTGGGGGGGAGGGAGGGCCGAGGCCTGAGCCAGGCCGGCACTCCAAGACCACGGAGGCGGCCTGGGATGGCAGGCAGGCAGGCCTGTTCGGGGAGGCCGCGCCGCCTCTTCCTCGGGCCCAAAGGGGCCACTCCGCCCCCCTCCTACCTCCTGCTTTCTCTTCCTCTTCGGACTCAGAGAAATGGCGGCACTTGCTGCCAAGGGGGCGGGGCCCGAGAGACGTCACTCCCTCCCTCCCTCAGGAGAAGAGGAGGGGGCCAATGGAAAGCCAAGGGGCGGGACCAAAAAAGAATAAAAAAATATTTTTAGATAAAAAAATATTTTTAAAATATTTTTTAAAACATCTTATGCCATGAATATGTGGCCCAAACCCTTCCAATCTCCTCCACACACACTATGACCCACCATCCAAGAAATCCTTTCATTCAGGGACAATTTTATCCTAGAATTTAGGTGTTTCCTCCACCTCAGGCAGGCATCCCAGGACTCCTTTCTCTTTTCATTGGCATCACCCCACCCACTGCCTCTCCCTTAACCTTTTCCTACCCTTTCCTGTGGCACACAGCAGAGAGGAATTGATCAGCAACAGAACAGACTGGATGGGTTTGGGTGACTGATTCAACACGATGAGATTGTACTTCACCTTGCATCAAGGCACACCCCCTTCAATAATAGATCTGGATCGCATTTTGCATGTACAGCCCCAATGACCAGGTTTACGGAGAATTTGTCAGCGGCGCCTAGTCCAATGCGGGATAGCGCAATGGACAAAGACGCGGCTGCCATTTTGGAAGAGGATCGAGCGATCGGAGGCGCGGCCGCCATTTTGGTTCTCCTTGTTCCATGTTGTTTCTGTAGCTCCATGTTGTTCCCTGGTGTTTCTGAGCTGTTGGAGTTCCCGCCGAAAAAGGACAAGAGGGGTGGGGTTCCGGGGTTATCTGTTCAAGGATTGGCTCTTCGCCAGAGGGGGGAGGGGCTCTGGGAGTTTTGAGCAGGGATTTTGGAGGGAAGGCTTCAGTACGGTTTTTACTGCCTTGGATTAAGGACTCATAAAGCATTTCCTCAATACCCGAGTGAGTGTGATTATTGAGCGGCCTACCAACGCTCACACAAAAACCGTACTCACAACCTGAATCGCAGTCGTGAGCCGAGCCGACCGCGACCCCCCCCTGAGATGTCTAGTGGAAGGGAAGAAGACCTCCAGGAGCCCCGAGTGGAACCGCGCTGGCGGGGATCCGAAGAGGTGGAAGATGGGATCCTCGGTGAGGCGGCTGGAGGCCCGGAGGGGGAGAGGCCTGTGATTGTCTCCGGAGCAGGTGACCAGGCGCCCGCGATTCCTCCCTCCTGTGGGACGAAAAGGTGACGCGGCGGAAGAAGGGGAGCCCCAGGCCCGAGGAGGGAGTCGGTCGGGGCCCAGTGGAAGGCACGAGTCGGGGCGAGCGGATGGAGGAGATGATGGGAGAGATGGCCAGAGCCATAGCCGACATCCGCCAGCAGATGGGAATGATGCAGAGGCGGATGGACACATGGGGACCCCACCGGAGGAAGATCGAGGCACGGAGGGGCGTTCAAGCTTATGCGGCCCGGGGGCAGAGAGACCGCCGTCCGGCAGGGCCGGCGGAGGGGCCGGCGCCGATTTCACCCCGCCAGGGGGGACCTCCACGTTCAACCTGGGCCCAAGCGACCGGACCCTGGAAGGAAGCGGCCATCGGAGAGACTTAAAAGTCAAGTTCGACGGAGACCCAAGCCACCTTTCTTTTTTTGTCACCAATGTCCGCAATTTTATGGAAGACTATGGAGACTCGTTCCCCTCCGAGGCGGCCCAAGTGAGGGCCGCGGGAAGCAACCTGAAAAGCGCTGCGGCCGACTGGTTGGTCCAGATGACCGAGACCGATGCCCCGGAGCTTAGGGGTCTTGAGGCCTTCCTGAGGGCACTGCAGCAGCGGTTTAGGGACCCGCACGCGGAAGCAAAAGCTAAAGCAGAATTGAAGCGGATCTACCAGGGGTCGAGGGCGGTATCCGAGTACGCCCTGGCGTTCAAGGCCCTTGCCGGAAAAATCCGCGATTGGTCAGAGGCGACCAAATTAGACTATTTTAAAGCAGGACTGAGGAGAGAGACCCTGGATTGGGCTCTGAACCGCAGAAACCCGGACACCCTGGAAGGATGGATTGACCTGGCCGGCCAAGTAGAGTGCGATCGGGAGGCGGCACCCAGGAGGCCCCGAGATGCCCCGCGAGCACGCGACCCGGCCCCAACCATGCGAACGGGGCTGGCCCGGAGGTCGCCAACCCGGCGGAGGTCGCCAAGTCGAGACGCAAATAGACCGCGGAGAGGCGCTTGCTTCACCTGCGGCCGAGAGGGGCATCGAGCGGTCGAATGCCCGAGGAGGCCGCCTGCCGCGACCGGGGGAGAAGGGTCCGGACCTGACCCCGGGACACCAAGACGACCAAGGCCAAGCGGGAGCGGCTAGAGGGTTGGCCCGAGCGCCAACCAACCCGAGGGGCGGAGGTGACTACGGGAGAGGCGCGGAGGAGAGCGGATCGGAAGAGTCGGCGGAAAACGAGCCCGATCTGCCGTGAGCGCCCGGCGGCAGATCTCACCTTCCCAGGGCGGTGAGTCGGAGCCTCCCAGTGGAGGAATCCTCACAGTTAAAGTAGCCGCGGCGCGGCCCCGCCACCGGCAAAGAGACCGAGGCTAGTGCCATGCTAGACTGTGGGTGCACCAGATGCTTAATGTCCCCTGGCTTAGCAGCGCAGCGAGGAGTGCCCCCCCGGGAGGTAGTGGCCCCGGTCCTGTTCACGCAGCTGGATGGGACCTTCGCCAACGGGGCGCCAGCCACTAGAAAGACCGGGAGTTAGAAGTGCGGATAGGGACCCACAGAGGGGGCATCAATTTTGTGATCTCCGAGATGGCTAACCAACCCTTAATTCTGGGCAGCCCCTGGTTGGAGGAACACAATCCGAGGATCAACTGGAAGACGGGGAGGTGCGCTTCAGAGATGGGCAGGTTCAGGCTAAGATAGAGTACCCAGGAGAAGGAGGGAGTCCTAATCACGGCAGGAGCCGGGCTCGCCCAATTGGCAGGAGTACCGCAGGACTATTGGGAGCTGGCTGAGGTGTTCAGCGAGAAAGAATGCGGACGAGCTGCCACCCTCCCGCGCCATGGACTGTGCCATTAAGATAGAAGAGGGGGCGACACCCCAAACCCAAGATGTATGCAATGTCGGAGCCGGAGAAAAGGGCGCTGAGGGAGTTCATAGACAAAAACCTGGCCAGGGGGTTTTATTAGACACTCAGATAGCCCACTGGCGGCCCCTCGTGCTCTTCCGCCCCAAGGCGGATGGGAGTCGCCGGCTCTGTGTGGACTACCGAGGATAAACGCCATCAGCTCGGCGAATCCGTACCCCCTCCCTTGATGTCCCGAGATCCTGGCCCAGCTGGGGAAGGCCAGGCTGTTCACTAAGCTAGACATTCGAGAGGCATTCTATAGAATCCGGGTCAAGCCAGAGGACTGCTGGAAGACGGCCTTCAACTGTCACTTGGGCCATTTCCTGAGTTTTAGTCACCCCTTTCGGCCTAAAGGGGCGCCAAAAATCTTCCAACAGTTGATCAACGAGGCCCTCAGAGACCTGTTGTACAAGGGGGTCATCGTGTACCTGGACGACGTCCTGATCTACACAGAGACCCGTACAGAGCACGTGGCGTTGACCCGGGAAGTCCTGAGGAGGCTGAAAGACAATCGGCTATACGCCAAGTTGTCCAAATGCGAGTTCCATCAGACCGAGCTGAACTACTTGGGATATCGCATCTCCACACGGGCATTGCGATGGACCCGCGAGAAGGTGCGAGACGTGCTGGAATGGGAAGCCCCGCACGCGGAGACAGCTGCAGGGGTTCCTGGGATTCGCGAACTTCTACCGGCAATTCATCCCGATTTTGCAGAGACTACCTTAGCGCTAACAGACCTGCTTAAAAACTAAGGGGTTGGGAGAAACCAGGAAGACCAAAACCCCTAGCGCCAAACTTCAATGGACACCACAGTGTCAAGAGGGCGTTCGTGAACCTCAGCGGCAGTTCACCAGCCAGCCCCTGTTGATTCACCCGGTGAGAGCAGGCCCTTCACAGTGCAGTGTGACGCGTCCGAGGCGGCATACGGAGCAGTCCTCCTCCAGCCGGATGAAGAAGGCCACTTGAGGCCATGTGCTTATCTCTCCAAGAAGTTCACCCAAACGGAAAAAGATGGCACGTATGGGAGAAGGAGTCGCTTTTGCCATACGGGCGGCTCTGGCCCATTGGAGGCACTTCCTGGAGGGAACGCCGGTCCCTTTCGAAGTTTGGACAGATCACAAGAACCTGCAGGCCCTGCAGACCCCCCAGAGACTGAACGCTAAGCAGCTGAGATGGGCCCAGTTCTTTAGCAGATTCAATTTTAAGTTGAGATACATCCCGGGCCCGAAAAATGTCGAGAGGACGCTCTCTCGCGCATGCCTGATGCGGACTACTCGGCCCCAGGAGAGATGGGAACCGTATTCTCTAACCCACAACTGGGTTTGGTCGCCGCCACCCGGCAGCAGTCAAAGCAAAGGCCACCGCGGAGAGCTGGCAAAGCCTCTCCTGGACCAGATCAAGACAGCGTCCCGCACAGACGAATGGCGGGTCCGGCACTCGGAAGGCCTGGAAGAGAATGACGGCATCTGGAGCCAGGGAACCAAGGTTTACGGCCCCGAGGCCCTGAGGGCACAGGTCCTAGAAATAGGGCACGACACGCTCATGGCAGGACACTTCGGGCTCTCAAAGACGCAAGCTACTCGCCCGGCAGTTCTGGTGGCCGATGATGAGGAGGGACGCAAAACAATACATCGCCGAGTGTGACGTGTGCGCCAGGAATAAAACGAAGGTGGACGCCCCACGGGCCTATTGCAGCAAGTAGCTGACCCTGCGAACCGTGGAGAGAAATAGCCATGGATTTCGTAGTGGACCTCCCGGAGAGCGGGGTTCACCGCCATCTGGACGATAGTGACCTGTTCTCCAAGCAGGCCCACTTTTGTGCCGTTGCGACGACTGCCAACGGCGCCGGAGCTGGCCAAGCTCTTTATACATCATGTATTTCGCCTGCATGGTAGCCCTCGTCGGGCCATAAGTGACCGCGGGCCGCAGTTCGCTGCTAAATTTTGGAAGGCGTTTCTGGCCGCCTGGGGACCCAACGGGTGTTGAGTACGGCATTCCATCGAGACAGACGGAGCGACCGAAAGAGTTCAGCGGACGCTCCAGCAATACTTGAGGTGCTTCTCACGTATCAGCAGGACCAGTGGGCCAACCTGTTGGATGGCAGAATACTGCTATAACAACACCGACCACGCGTCCACGGGGTGTCTCCGTTCGGCCGTGGGTGGTCGGGACTTCCTGCCCTTCCCAGCTATTGATACTTCTGCACCTCCGCCTTGCACCCCCGAGTCTTGGGGCGCGCGGGTTGCCGCAGCTTGGCCAGAGATCCAAAGGACGCTGAGGAAGGCCAGAGAAGACTACAAAACTCATGCAGATAAAAAGAGAGGGCCACAGCCAACCTATGTGGCAGGAGACATGGTATATCTCTCCACTAAGCACCTGCTCGACTCCAGCCCTCCCGCAAGTTTGCGGACAAGTTTGTTGGCCCTCTACGGGTGACTGAAGTGGTCAACCTGGTCACCCTTAGGCTAGACCTTCCCCACACGTGGCGCAAGGTGCACCCGGTGTTCCACGTTAGCCTGCTTAAAAGGCAGTAACCCACCGCAAGTGGTCTCCACAGGAGCGCCCCAGTCCCGATCATGATCGGGAACATACCCACTTTGAGCTTAAGGATATCTTAGACTCTAAAAGGCTTGGGGCAGACTTCAATACTTTGTGCAGTGGCTTTCCAAAGACTTGCAGCCGGAGTGGGTGTTAGCAGAACATGTCAAGGCCCCCAGATTAGTCAAAAGGTTTCATAGGGCCTTCCCGGACAAGCCAGGGCCCTGAAAATACTTTGCTTCTTTTCCCCCCCTTCGGGAGGGGGGCGCTATGTCAGCGGCGCCTAGTCCAATGCGGGATAGCGCAATGGACAAAGTCGCGGCTGCCATTTTGGAAGAGGATCGAGCGATCGGAGGCGCGGCTGCCATTTTGGTTCTCCTTGTTCCATGTTGTTTCTGTAGCTCCATGTTGTTCCCTGTTGTTTCTGAGCTGTTGGAGTTCCTGCCGAAAAAGGACAAGAGGGTGGGGTTCGGGGTTATCTGTTCAAGTTGGCTCTTCGCCAGAGGGAGGGCTCGGGGAGTTTTGAGCAGGGATTTTTGAGGGAAGGCTTCAGTACGGTTTTTACTGCCTTGGATTAAGGACTCATAAAGCATTTCCTCAATACCCGAGTGAGTGTGATTATTGAGCGGCCTACCAACGCTCACAGAATTGACATTGATTTCTAGGAGTTGTAGTTCACCTGCATCCAAAGAGCACTGAATCCAGCCAATGTTGGATCTGGACCAAACTGGGCACACAGACTCAACATGACCAACTAGAAGGTTTGGGGGTGACTGCCCTTGGCATATGGGAGTTGTAGTTCACTCTTATACAGAGAGTACTAACCCCAGCCGACATCAGATCTGGACCAAACTTGGCACACAGACTCAAGATGGCCAGCTGTGTATACAGGCCTGGTCTAGGGAGGATTGACCCATGGTTCTGGGAATTGAGGTTCATCCACATTGTTATGTATTTTCTAACGGGACCACTAATCAAAACTCAAACAAAGACTGGCTTTTTTAAATACATAATGTTGCTAATTAACTACATGACATTATCTAACACCCCAAAACAAACAATGCCTTTTTCAAATATCCCAGGCACTGCCAGGTACCCTAATCTATTATATAAAGGAGGTCCCGTCATGGAACGACTGCCATGGACAGAGAAACCATCCAAGGCAGAAACACCAAATTTGGCAACAAAAATAGGCCTCAGGCAAGGTAGGTTTTAAGCAAAGAAACTCCCCCCCCCAAACCTAGAAGGCCCCCAAAACAACTATACAAAAAGACTACATTTCCCAGCGTCCTTTGCAGCCGCCAGCGAATCCCATTGGTCGACATCGGCCCACACAAAATGCAGGGAGGCTGAGTTCCCATAGTAACGGTGGGCTGAGCCAGCCAAGATTAGGTTAGAATGCTGAGTGATTTGAATTTAGTAAGTTGGTGTTTGTGGGTTAAACATACCTCTGCTAAACAGAAACCTATACAGTACAACCAACTAACACAGGAGGACATAACAACTCCCAGGAGGACATAACACTAACACAAATAAGTCACCAGGGACACAGGCACCACTAACAAACACATACCGCCGGAATAACCCAAACTTGCAAAACCCACAAAAAAATCCTGCCTCACAAAAACCCACCCCAACCAAAATTCACAACAAACACCACTGGCAAAAGCCACACCCCCTCCACATAACCAACTATGTCACCACAACACACACAAAATAAACCCCACATATACCTGACAACTTCCCCAACACAAAACCCAGGACTGCACTCACTACTCACCACCACACACACCTCCAAATACACACACGTCCCAGGCACAATACTCCAGCAATTCCTACCCATACAACACACCTGTACATCTTTCCTGAGATGGAAGTAATTGAGACCTTATTGGTTTCCCTTTGTCTTCGCTCGGACCTGCTAAGGTTTTGTCATCTCCTTCTATTTTGGGAGTTATTCCTTCACAACAATACATCCGGTTTAGGCTAGATTCCGATATTCAGTATTCTCTGGACAAATACCACTAAATGGGATGTGCTTTAGTTCTGGCTTGATGGCTTGGGATCTACCTATCTGAATATCAACTGAAGATATTCTTAGTTTCAAAGAGACATTTTTGCCCCACCATACATTGTTTGAAACTGTGGCCAGTGTCATATAATGCAGTTTAGAAGTGATGACACAGTGGCTTAAAATTATCAAGTCTTTTGCATTAGCATTATGTTTGAGCATGACAATAATAATAATATTTTACAATAATACTTTAATATTGTACCCCGCCTCCATCTCCTCAAAGGGAATCGGGGCGGCTTATTACGACGGTTGAATGAAAAGTAATTCCTCCACCTTTGTAACCCCTCAACAGATGGCAGTACTGGTATGCGGCAGGTACTGGCTTGTTCAGTAGACTCTCCTCTACAGTTCCATTTTGGTGGGAAGCCTTAGTATTGAACGGTTGTGTTGTTAAAGTGTGAAGTATGGAACCTTGCGCAGACGGTTGGTCAATGCGACTTAAGCAACATGCAGTCATTGAATTCTTGACAGCAGAAGGTGTCACCCCAAAGGAGATTCATCAGAGAATGCAAGCTGTTTGTGGGGATTGTGTGGATGTGAGGACTGTGCCTCGTTGGGCAAGTACGTTTAAAGATGTTGTGGTGGGAACATCTGACTTGTGTGACAAACAAAGAGTTGGATGTCCTGTGATAGCAACTACCGAGTTTCAGAAGCAAAAGGTTAACCGATTGATTCAGGATGATTGTCGTATCACTCAGAGAGAAATTTCAAGCATAATCGGCATTTCGCAAGAACGTGTGGGTCACATTATTGCTTTGCTTGACTATCGGAAGATCTGTGCACGATGGGTATACAGCAAAATTTCAGAGGCTGGATCTCACCACCATGGCGTTTATGTGGGAAAGTGAATGGTGGTAATTAAAGAACACATTCTAAGGATTATTTCTTCGTTTGATTTATTAAAATATTCCCATCCAAACCCAAGTAAGGAAGGTGGAGGCATTACTTTTCATTCAACCCTCATACATATGGCACAATGTGCCTGGAGCAATGTATAAAATAAATACACAATACAATAAAAGATAAAACAAGTAGCATATAAAACAATGGTTCAAACTCAAAACAGTGCCCAATAACGGAGATAATAAGACGGAGATCTTGTGGTCGGGCCGCTCGGGTGGTGTAGATGTCCAGCTTCCGACCCTGGACGGTGTGGCGCTATGCCCATCGCCTTCCGTTAAGAGCCTGGGGGTCCATCTGGACTCCCAGCTGACCATGGAGGCCCAGGTCTCCGCGGTCAGCAAGGTTGCTTTTTTTCATCTGCGACAGGCTCGGAGGCTGGCCCCCTATCTCTCCGGAATGACCTGGCCACGGTGATCCAAGCTACGGTCATCTCAAGGCTGGATTACTGTAACACGCTTTTCACGTTGGCCTTCCTTTGTCGGCGACCGGAAGCTCAAGCTGGTGCAGAACACTGCCGCCCGGCTCCTGTCTGGAACCCCAGCAGGCCGCCACATCACACCTGTTTTGCAGGATCTGCACTGGCTCCCAATCGAGCACCGGATCTCCTTCAAGGTGTTGGTTCTTACCTTTAAGGCCTTGCATGGCCTGGGGCCAGCGTACTTGAGGGACCGACTCACCCCACACTGTCCCCCGAGATCACTACGCTCCGAGGATGCTAATTTGTTAGAGATACCCTCGGCGAAAACGCCATCCAGAAGAGGTGTTGGGAAAGAAGGAGGAGGAGGCGTGGAGAGCAGCCAGAAGAGGAAGAGGCAGAGCAGTGCCCCCGGGGTGACGCAAGACGCAAGAGGCGGATTTGAAAGAGAAGAGCCATAGACTCAGGAAAGAAATACAGAGAACCGAGACAATTTCAAAGGGAAGAGCTTGTGGGTCTGCTGGAGCTCCACTAAAGACAGGAAAGCAAAGAGACTAATAAAGCGCCTAATAACAAACGAAAGGCAAGCGCAAGTGCCAAAGGAAAGCCAAGCCAAGTCGAGATAGGGGCCAGGTTCGGAGGTGAGATAAGACATTACTATTTAAAGCTGATTAAGCTGTACAAAAGCACCTCAGAGATGGCTGCAAACAAAACAAAACCGGAGAGCATGAAAGACCTGGCCAAGGAGAGAAAACAACCTGGCACACATATAACTCCAGGAAGAAAGAACTCTGGCCTACCAGAACTGACTTTAGAAGATCTTTTTGCTGAAATGCTAAAGATTTCAAAGAGGCAAGAGGAGACAGCAGAAAAACTAGAAGAGCAAGACAAGCTACAAGAAAAACTACTGAGAGGACAAGAAAAACTGATCAAAGACGAAATGACGCTGCGATCACAAGTGTTTAAGGAGGAAATGACAACGATCAAGATACAGCTACCGGCTTTGCTAGATGTAATCAAAAATATTAAACAGAGAGAGGAAAAACTGGAGGAGAAACAAGAGCTCCTTGAGGAGAGCATTAAAAGAAGATAGGCTCGATGAATGCTCTGAGTAGGAAACTAGAAGAGCAACAGGAACTCTTAGAATTTAAGGAAAAGGAATATGAGCTTAGGTTCAGAAATGTGGATGAAGAAGAAGAGAATATAAGAGAAGTGATGGCAATAGTACTGGCAGATGTGCTACAAAAATCGATTACCGAGACTGACGCAGAGATGGATAGGACATTTAGAATTACAACGGCGTTCTCAAGAAAAACACAAAGCCATCCGAGACGTGCTGGTGCGGTTCAACAGAAAGGTGATCAGGGATGAGGTCCTGAGAAGAAGTCTTAAAGACCCAATAACATATAATAGAAGGAAGATAACGGTCTTCAAAGAATACCCAGCGTCAACATTACTAAAAAGGAGAAAATATTTTTTCTCACAGATGAATTAAAAAGCAGACACATTAAGTATAGTTGGGAGAAGAAAGAGGGCCTGATGCTGACCGTGAAGACTACGAGACACGGGATTCCGACGGAGGAAAAAGCCGAAGTTCTTCTACAAAAAAATTAAGAAAGAAAATACAGAGGCCGACGAGGGAGGAGAGTTTAGAAGGAGAGGGAGGAGGAATGTAGTGAAGAACGAGGTGCGGAAGGACGGCAACGGGAAGAAGGAGAACTGAGGAGCCCGGAGAGAATGCAGACAAGAGCGAAAAAAAGAAAAAAGAACTGAGAAGGTTTTATGACGGAAA
>JARBWK010000014.1:21572392-21583647 GCA_030556195.1 Anolis apletophallus | reverse complement strand
ATCTAGGGACAGATGCCAGCTCCTCCTGCCCTGCTCTATGTCCCTGCGTCTGTCCAGCGGGGAACGGCCCCGCTCTTCCAGTTCAGTATCGCTATCTCCTTGAGAAGCAGCCTCCCCGAACTTTCCCAGCCGCTGGCCTCCATCTGCTGTTCGGCCAGGTCTTGGGAACCTCGGCCGTTTGGGAACTCATAACTATCTCTCTCGCTATCTGCTTCGCTGCCTCCCATCTCCAACCTGTCCGCTCCTTCTCCGGGAGAATGCTCCCACTCGAAATCCCAGGCTAAGCTCTCTGCAGGTGGACTGGGCAATTGCACTGCTGTCCAGTCTTGGTCTGGGCCTTCCAACTCATCCTCCGAGTCCCCTTCAGCCTGTACGGGACCTAATGGCATCGGGACCCCGGTGCCTCGCCCCTCCCATTGGCACGAATGGGGCCCATGGGTGCTACAAAAATGGAGAATACAAAATCAGGGCATATGCGGATGATTTAGTATGCTTTATAGAAGACCCAGAGGAAAATTTAGAAAAATGGTTAACAAAGTTAGGAAAATATGGTAGGGTGGCGGGACTGACAATAAACAAAGAAAAGACCAAAATGCTAACAAAGAATCTGGACCAAAAGGAGAAAGAAGTCTTAAGCAAAAAATCAGGCATAACAATTGCATCTAAGGTGAAATATCTAGGAGTATTTTTAACTCCCAGAAATATAGATCTGATAAAAAATAATTATGAAGCAAAGTGGGTAGAGATAAAAAAAAGACTTAAATAAGTGGAAATATCTAAACTTATCCATGTTGGGCAGAATATCATTGATAAAAATGAGCGTTCTGCCTAAAATGTTATTTCTATTTCAATGCCTGCCGATCCTACACTTAGACAAGTACTTTAAAATCTGGAATAAAGATATAAGGAACTTTATCTGGAAAGGTAAACGAGCCAGAATAAATTGGGTGATATTAACAGATAAAAAAGTAGGGGAGGCTGGGGTCCCGGACCTCAGACTTTATCATGAGGCTTCGGCGTTGGATTGGGCATTGGAATGGACAACTTTAAAGGATAAAAGACTTCTTTCCCTAGAGGGCCATGAGTTACGTGTTGGATGGCACGGGTACCTTTGGTACAACCAATTGAAGAAAGAGAGTAAATTTAATGATCATATAATAAGGAAATCGCTGATAAAGATCTGGCTGAAATATAAAAATAGATGCTATAGCAAAATACCGGGATGGGTTTCCCCACAAGAGGCATACTTTAGAAGGGAGTACGGAAAGTCGGACTGGGTGAGGTACGATACCTTGTTGAAAATCTCGGCGGAGACATACTTTTGAAGGAAAGGGAAGAAGTGCAAGAATACGACAGAACAATTGATTGGTTGCAATACATGCAAATAAATGAACAATATAAAAGGATAAAAATGGGGTTTATACTGTCAGATACATTATGGCAGAAATTAGTGGAGAAACCCAAAGGAAGAATATCATTACTATATGATAAACTTCTGGAATGGCAGACGGAAGAAGAAATGATAAAAAATTGCATGGTCAAATGGGCTCAGGACGTAGGCCACCCAATTCCATATGCAAAATGGGAAAGATTTCTGAACAAACATATGAAATATACATATTCATTCGACCTTAAAGAGAATAGCCTGAAGATTTTTCACAGGTGGTACCTCACCCCGGAAAAAATTGCAAAGTTCAACAAAAATTATAGTAACAAATGTTGGAAATGCCAGAAAGAAGTAGGATATTTTATTCACATGTGGTGGGACTGTGAAAAAGTTAAGATATTTTGGAAAGCGGTGCATAAAGAAATACAAGAGGCTTTGGGAATCAAAATTCCAATGAAACCTGAATGCTTGCTGTTGGGATTATTAGATGTTAAAGTAGAAGATAATACGGAGAAGTTATTTGTCTATTGTATCTCTGCGGCCAGATTAATCTTAGCTAAAGGATGGAAAGAAGAACATATCCCGGAGGCTGATGACTGGAGACTAAAGTTAATAGACATTATGAACATGGATCGGCTGACCCAGAGGTTAAAGCAAGATATAAACTCCAAAAATACGGACTGGACTATGATCACTAACTACTTCAAGAAGAGAAAACTAGAGTGGACTATAACATAAATCATATCGATAAGATTCAAGTTATGGATAACAAGAAGTCGGAGATACTCCCAAGATATATAGAACATCAATTAAGAGATAATGGAAGGGGGGGAGGACGGGCAGGAAGTACTCATATGAGTCTGTGTCTTTTATGTGTCAAGGTTTGGGTTTGTCTGGGGAAGGTGGGGGTTTGTTGTGACGTCTCGTCAATTTTATGTATCTTTTTAATCTTTGAAAACAATAAAAAGTTTTAAATTTCAAAAAAAAAGAGATACCCTCGGCGAAATCTGCTAAACTGACATCTACTCGCCGGAGGGCGTTCTCCGTTATAGCTCCTACGCTGTGGAACGCCCTCCCGGCTGGAACGCTGGCTATAAAGGACCTGCTCCCGTTTAGACGCGCCTGCAAAAACTTATTTGTTTAAGCAGGCCTTCGGTGAGTAGGTCCTGCCCATGTTCCGCTTTTTAGCCGCTGTCCTGGTGTGTCACGCTATCTAATTTCTGAACTGTACCTGGGGGTTTTGTATTTTGCTGTTTTAACTGTTTAATTGTCTTAGATGTTTTATCGCATTGCTTGTGTGTAGTTCTACCTTCGGTTCCTGTGAGCCGCCGCGAGCCTCAGGGAGTCGGCGGCATAGAAACCCGAATAATAAATAATAATAAATAAATAAATAACCTATGGTGGGAACTGTCGTAAAACATGGCCAACCGTAACTAGGAACAGGGGAATAAGACAGTGCAAGCTGTAGCTCATGAACTAGGGCATGGGATGAAAGTGCAGTGCTCTGTCATTAATTGCAGACCATTAAGGTAACGGCGCTCCATGCAGTCATACCAGTGCCACATGACCTTGGATGTGTCTATGGACAACGCCGGCTCTTCGGCTTAGAAATGGAGATGAGCACCAGAGTCCCAGAATCGGATAAGACTGGACTTAATGTCAGGGGAAAACCTTCATCTTTACCTTAGGGTTAGACATTCTCAAAGGCTTGTCCAAACATCCAAGTCTTCAATTCCTTCCGGAAGGAGGACAGCGGGGGGGGGGGGGCTGCCTAATACCACTGGGGAGGGTGTTCCAATGCCCCTCTCCCTTGTTCCCATCAACCACGCTTGTGACAGTGGCAGGACCGCAGGGAGGGCCTCCCCAGTAGATTTTAATGCTCACACGGGAGCATGGGGGAGGTGATGCGGTCACAAAGATGGGCTTTATCGATAATGACCTGCACTTTGAACTGGGACCGGAAACTTATCGGCAACCAGTGGAGCTGTTTGAATAGGACTCAGTTGTGAGGGAACGTAGTGGTGGTGGCATTGGGCAGCCTGCTTTCCAGGCAGGTAATATTTAATTGCTATTATTCCAGAGAACATCCTCAGATATGGTTTAAATTGGCCATTAAATTGGATTATTTTAAAAAGCATTTCAAACCCATAACAACCAGGAAGGACCAATTAAATCTGGAGTGGTTGTCCACAGACTAAAAAGGTTAATGGCTTGTGGACGAAATACTGGATGCCTTATTTGATTAGTTGCCTACAAAAAGCTTCCTATTTAAAAAAGGAGGAAAAACGCTGGAGTTGTTTTTGAAAATAATATAATATTCATAACATTATATTCAGACATTCTTCCAACAAAAGGGATACAAGGTGCATCTACACTGTAGAATAAATAGACTGGAGCCACTTTAACTGCCATGGCTCAAAGCTAGGAAAGACTGGGAGTTGTCGTTTGACAAGGTCTTAACCCTTGTTTTTGGAAAACTGACATTCATAACCCTTCTGAAAAAGAAAAATGATGTCATATCCTTTTGGCAAATGTGAATCTCCATGAATATCTGGAGACCACCTTTTGAAAACCACTGGTCAAGGAAAGGCATGGCCTTGTAAGAAGTCAACCCTTTGAAAAAAGTGATGTTCACATGTATTTGTGTAATGCATGTAATGCCATTCCGCAGAGCCATCAAGACCTGGCTATTTAGACAGGCATTTGGCCCATAACCAGTGCCTGTTACAATCAGCACTCTGCCGCGCCTCCGCCACTGTACCTGGACTATTCCTATGCTGTTCTACAGCACTGCTGGAAATGGGATTTTAACTGGAGGTTTTAATCGGGTTTTACTGTTGTTTTATGTGTTTTCATCTGTCATTTAGCCTTGTGAACCGCTCTGGGCTCCAGAGAGAGCGGTATATTAAGCGGAACTAATAAATAAATAAATAATGGCACACAGGTAAGTCAGCTGATACACTGTTAAACGATGTCTTTGAACTGCCAGGGACAAAGAAATGCTGCTGCACAAAAATATATAAGGCTAGTAGAGTTTTGAAATGCTTCTTTGAAGTTGAAATTGCAGTTGCCTATCTACTCTCCCTTAAAACCTCCTAGTTTAAAAATATGTACACTCAGAGACCAAAACAAAGTCTTCTTTAAAAAGTAACATATCTTGTTTACTCACAAACATCTTGTATTAATTCAGCATACAGGCACATTCATAGATAGGCTGTAGTTTCTCGGGTCCACAAGAGACGTTATACTGGATATCAACCATGTACTGAATCGTGATTCCTCCTGTGTCACGCCTCCCATGTTATCATTTGCCGCTTGAGAAAGCCCGTTCAGGGCGAAACGGATCGGGCCCATAGTCAGACCGTTGCGGCCCCTGCTGGGGCGCCTTTTCAGCCCACCGTTTGGATTTGTTTACCATCCTTGGATTATCGTTTGGGATATTGCTTGGAACTCGTAGGATTGGGATCTTGTGTAGACCTTATTTTCATCATTGGAACTTAGTATCGCATGGATTTACCACCGGATTACCACCTCCTCCCATGAACTCATTCCCACCTGGTCTACACATTCCCGCCCTCTTAACTCTTTCCTGCAACACCCAGCGCTCTATTGGTGACTCATGGGTTTTGTATGGCATCCTGTGTGTTTATATATGTATTGACACTTTAATATATTGATGTTATTTTGCTATATTGATGAATATGCTTCCCTTTTGTGTTTAGCTGTATATTCCTACCATTGTATAGAGTGTTTAGCATCAGCGTACTGATGACACTCCAGACCAAAACTACGCACCAGTTGGGCCAGTGGACACATATAGATGTTAAATAATAGAGGAGAGAGGATAGCCCCTTGGGGGAACCCCACAATATATACATGCAATACAGGTTAGCAAATATATGCACTAACAAACAAATAGTGATGGCTTCGAAGGTTGCTATTCCAACACTTCTCTGCTGGTTCTTCACCAAACTACAGCTCCCAGGAATATATTAGGTTTGGCCCCATATACACTGCCATACAGAGCAATGTGTAACTCATATAATAGAGTTCAATGCAGTTAACCATCATTATATGAGTCTACCCTGACTATATAATGCAGTAAGCCAAACCAACTGAAAACAGTGGCATACAATCTAAAATATATATTTCTACATGTATACATGGGAGGATGATAACATATAGAAATAGGTATGTATAAGGATATTCTGATGGGGTTGGAGAGGGTTTTACCTTAAGAAGTACCCTAAAAGCACAAAATCTCTCTGATCTTTGAAGCTAAGCAATGCCATCTCTGGTTAGTATGTAGATGGGAGACCAACAAATACTGTAAACTGTATTTCAGATGAAAGAACTGGCCAAACCACCTCTGGGCCCTCCTTGCCTTTAAAAAAAGTATGAAATTCGTGGGATGGCCATAAACTTGCTTGTATTCAGACGGGCCTGCAAGACCCATCTTTTCCGCCAGGCGTTTGACCTGTAGGTCTTACTTTGTGCAGCCCCGTGTTTTTTAAGTGCTATCTGTGGTAGCGTGTTGCATCACCGTTTTTAATGATTTTATGGAGTGTACTGTTTTTAGCTAATTTGCTGTTGTTTTAATCATTGCCATTGTTTTTATTGTGCCTTGTTTGGCTCCTGTGAGCCGCCCCGAGCCCTCCCGGGAGTGGCGGCATAGAAGCACGCTTAATAAATAAATAAATAAATAAAAGCAATTTGAAGGCAGTATATTAAATGGCTGTGTTACCAGGGTATATGACAGGCAACATCTACTGAAATGTTTTCTCTGATGCAGCCATCAAAGGGACAGAAATCGTCTCTCATTTTCAATCTGACAATCCTGATGGGAGACCAGCATTGAATCCCAACTAGGGCTGGATGACCTTGAGCAAGTCATATTTCTCTCTGATGAAGAGGAAAACAATAGCAAGCCTCCTCTGAATCAACCTTGCTTTAGAAATCCCTGTGATGGTGTCCTCATAGGTCAGGGCCAACTTGATGACACATCACAAGAAGAACATGTCATTTATAAGTGATTAATGGCAATGAAGGGATCTCTCCCTCACCACTTTTTCCAACTAACTTTGCAACCTTGGCTCCTGCTTCTTGGGGGGTCTGAAGTTTCAGAAGTGAAGGGACTAGGGATAAGCTAGGAGTGCAAAATTACCAGCCAAAGCAGAGAGTTTAGGCAAGGAAAAAGTTTGAAAGGGAAATGCCTCATAACATATAGATACAGGAGGGGGAATCTGAGAAAAGCAGGCACAAGAATACTGATTGCTAGAGGTGTTAAAAAAATCAGAAGTCGTCGTAACTCAGATCCTTTTTGAATGTTTCTGACTTACAAAACATATTCCAACGTGCCTGTGCGGTGCACGCCAAACATTAAGAAACATTTCTTAATGTTTGGTCTCAAAGTCAAGCAAGCCCCCACCAAACCAAAAATTTATTGCAGATTAGCTGGTTTCAAAGTCAATTGCCAAACCAAAAATGCCCTTCATTTTCAGCTGGCTCACAAGCATGGGTTGATTTACTGTAGGTCAGTCAAAACTAGATCATATTGCTGTTTTTGTACTCTTCCATCATAAGAAATATGAGTAATGCCATCACATTTCTGGAATGAATATGTTGACTTGATCCAATTACTTAATTGAGTGGCATATTAATAATTCCTTAATTTAGTGGCTGGGTGACCTGTCAGGACAGTTTTGATGGTTCTCTTCTGCATGACATTTCATTAGTCTCGTAGTAACAAAATTTTCACCAAGTATACTTTAGAAACACTTTATGTTGTGAATGAGACTTCAGCTACTACAGCTAGTAGCATTGGGGAAGGTGCTGAGTCAGTAGCATCAAACAATAGCATGGCTTTGGGCGCGGCTCTGGATGATCAGGCTCCTGCAGCTGGAGTCAAGAGGGCTGTTAGTGACTCAAGCCTTGATGAAGGCAGAGAACAGAGGAGAAAGATCCAGCATATACTTAGGGATCCTACTGAGTCAGATACCTTTGAAGGGTTTTCTGGGAATGCAGAACTACAGTCAGAAGAAAGTGATACGGACTTAGATTCGGCATTAGTTCAGGAAATGAGGGATGTATGCAATGCAGACTCTGGGGACAGCACATTTCTGGGGTTTGAGACGGACCGGGATTGGCCGTCTACACATTCAAAAGCTGAGTGGGACCCTTTAAGTCAACAAGATCTTTGGTTAGCTTGGAGGTCTGGGCATAGTTCAACAGCTGCAAGGAATGAGGATGCTGTTGCTCTGGAACAGGGAGGGCTTTCTGATGACTCTGATGTTTAGTGCTATAAAAGAAGTGAGTATTTGACTTGGCCCTCACGGTGGTCAAGGAGTTGCTATTCTGGTTCATGATCCTGTGTTCCTGACTTTGTGTACCTTTTATCCTGGTTCCAGTTACTCATGAGTTTATGGGTTACTTCACCACTTTGTTCCTTGGGTGAGCTGCTATGGCAGCTCTAGCTGATATTGGGAAAAGGTGGGGGTTTTGGGATTCAATGTCTGCTTCTCTGTTTAGCTGCTGCCGTGTACCTCTTGATCTTCGCTGTGACTACTGTGAGTTCCTGCTGCAGAGTGTTGTTATCGTATGAGATGGAGGGGTAGACGCTGTGTTTAATGAGGGCTGTGAATTATGTGCTTTCTGTATACTTAGCTCCTGACGACCTGGCAAGTCTCCTCCTTTCTCATCTGTCACTCTCCTACCCTATGACCCGTGGACTGGCTATTGGACCTCTCTTCGTGTATGCCCCCCTGTTGGACGACGCAGACGGACGTCTTGTGTTTGTTTTGAGTTTCTTCTCCACAGCATTTCTTTTTGGGTTTTCCTGAGATTTTTGTGGGTTTTAAAGCCAGATTTTGCTATTTTTTGTTAGTCCTCCTCCCATTTGTTGTTCAAATAAACTTTTGTTACCTTTTTAACTCCTGGACTCAGCTCCTTACGTCTCTGTGCCACAACACTTTAGAAACACTTTAGAAACACTTTGGAAACACTTTGGAAACACTTTGGAAACAAAGCGCCAGCATACCCCCCAGTTTTGTAAGTACTTTTGAACAATTTTTTTAATCAATAGCACATGCCTACTGATTACTGATAAGAGCTGGCTCCAGAATGGGCCAAAGGGAGAGATAGAGATAGAAGCACGAATCGAAGAAAATAATCTGAAAATAGCCTGTGCACATGCTCAAGGTTTTGACCATAAAACTCAGTTTCATCTGAGTTTTGCGTGGCACTTTCTCCTGTTCACCTCTCAGGGAGCTTTGCTCAAATAAACCTATTGAACAATCTCCTTGCTCCCAGTGTTTGGTTGGATCAAGAGACCCTGGGGTTTGGGGTTTTTTGGCCATTTGAGAAAAGCGGGACAAGGCAGCACGCCTCAAGAGAAGCATTTCTTCATGAAACAGAAAACACAAGCTCCAGGCTTCTATGGGCACCCAAAGCGACGTGCCACCATTTGGATCCTGCCTTCATTCCCTAATACATGCTACTTTGCAGCAAGACAAACCAGAGTTCACTGCCATTATTGATTTACTGCAAAAAATTTCCCACTGATCATCAGCGAAGGCTTTCATTCTCCCTAGGTGACCCCAAGCCTTTACTGCCAATGGCGAGGGAGGATATTATCACACTTCTCTGCAAGCCAAGAGCTGTCGCTGGAACAAGAAGCAACCACCCACCATGCAGTCGTTTCTAGATGGGCCTTTGTTGGTGCTTTGATTTTCAAAGGGCAGGCAGGCATCTCCAGCATTTCCCCAGAGGTGTCATGAAGAAAGAAGTAAAGAAAGGAGTGAAATTGATGTTAAACCCTGACTTCTGATAGATGCACATCTCTATTCCTCTTTTCTGTGTCCTGCAAAAGCTGTGAAAAATATGTTTCCTTTTGGGGGGAAAACACAGGGATGAACACTGCTTTGGATATGACTGATAGGTAGAAGATGAAATAGATAGATGATAGATATTTATTATTTATTTATTTATTTATTGCTTCTATGCCGCCACTCCCGGGAGGGCTCGGGGCGGCTCACAGGAGCCAAACAAGGCACAATAAAAACAATGGCAATGATTAAAACAACAGCAAATTAGCTAAAAACAGTACACTCCATAAAATCATTAAAAACTGTGATGCAACACGCTACCACAGATAACACTTAAAAACACGAGGCTGCACAAAGTAAGACCTACAGGTCGAACACCTGGCGGAAAAGATGGGTCTTGCAGGCCCGTCTGAATGCAAGCAAGTCCTGGATCATGCGCGTTTCTGCCGGGAGGGCGTTCCACAGTGTGGGCGCGATGACAGAGAACGTCCTCCTGCGGGTTGAGGTCAAGCGCACGAGCCTCGCCGAGGGGACGTCTAAGAGATAGGCTCCCTCTGACCGCAGTGATCTCATTGGGCAATAAGGGGAGAGACGGTCCCTCAGGTACGTTGGCCCCAAACCATGTAAGGCCTTAAAGGTAAGAACCAACACTTTGAAAGTGATCCGGTGCTCAATTGGCAGCCAGTGCAGGTCCTGCAAGGTAGGTGTTATGTGACTACCTGCTGGGGTTCCAGGCAGGAGTCGGGCGGCAGAATTCTGCACCAGCCTGAGCTTCCGGGTCACTGACAGAGGAAGGCCAACGTAGAGTGCGTTGCAGTAGTCCAGTCTCGAGATGACCGTGGCTTGGATCACCGTGGCCAGGTCATTCCGGGATAGATAGGGGGCCAGCCGCCTCACCTGTCTGAGATGGAAAAAGGCAGACTTGCTGGCCATAGAGACCTGGGTCTCCATGGTCAGCTGGGAGTCCAAGTGGACTCCCAGGCTCTTTACTAAGGACGATGGGCATAGCGCCACACCGTCCAGGGTCAGAAGCTGGACATCCCTATCACCCGGACAGCCCAGCCACAAGATCTCCATCTTTGCTGGATTCACCCTCAACCTACTGGCTCGCAGCCATCCAGTAACAGCCTCGAGGCACCGTTGGAAATTATCGGGGACGGATTCAGGCCTGCCCTCCATCCTCAGAATGAGCTGAGTGTCATCGGCATACTGATGACACTCAAGCCCAAAACTCCGTACCAGCTGTGCAAGCGGCTGCATGTAGATGTTAAATAATAGAGGGGAAAGGATGGCCCCCTGAGGGACTCCACAGACTAACGCAGAGTCCTCGGAGACCACCTCGCCCCTCCTCACATGCTGAGACCGCTGGTGGAGGAAGGAGGTCAGCCATTTCAGGACTGTCCCCCTCATTCCAGCCATGGCCAGGTGGTGGGTCAAAAGATTGTGGTCGACCGTGTCAAATGCTGCCGTGAGGTCCAATAACACAGGCAGCGCAGACCCGCCTTGGTCGAGCTGGCAACAGAGTTGATCTGTGATGGCGACCAGGACCGTCTCCGTCCCGTGCCCTGAACGGAAGCTGGACTGGAAGGGGTCTAGCCATGTTGCATCATCTAAGAAGGACTGCAACTGCTCCATTGCTGCCCTCTCAACTACCTTCCCCAGGTACGAAAGATTCGACACTGATCAGTAGTTGGAGGGAACCGCGGGGTCTAATAACAGTTTTTTCAGCAATGGAGCTACCACCGCCTCTTTCAAGCACTCTGGAAACACTCCTTGCTCAAGGGAGCTGTTTATGATGTTCAACAGAGGCCCACGTAACCCCTCCAGGCAAGATCTAACAAGCCAGGAGGGGCACGGGTCGAGGGAGCAGGTGGTAGGCCTAGTTGTAGCCACTATCTTATCAACAGCATCTGCGTCCAGTGGCCGAAACCGGTCGAGGGTGGGCCCAGCAGAGGGCCACGGAGTCTCGAGCTCACGTACTGTGTCAACTGTGGCTGGGAGGTCCTGGCGGAGGCTCGCTATCTTGTCTGCAAAGAAACTCTGAA
>JARBWK010000014.1:21524892-21567392 GCA_030556195.1 Anolis apletophallus | reverse complement strand
ACCTCTGCAGACTCGCCCGCCCCAGACGCCATCTTGGAAAAGTGGGGGCCATTGCCGAGGGTGGGGGCAAGGAGCGGAGCGATCCGCGGATAAGTGCGATCGCCATAGGAAGTATGGATTCAGTATCCACACTTTGGAAGTGTCCCCGATTTGCCCCGCTGTTGTCCCCTTGCACTCTGCCTCTTCCCCCATCTTGTCTCTGCTTCTTTCTTCTCCCCTTTTTCCTCCCTGGCCTGAGGGAAGCCCGGAAAAGCGGCCGCTCGCAAACAGCGGCCTGGCTCTCAGCTGAGCGCTCAGTTCACCCGAGGACAAATCGGCCCCCACCTTTTTTCTCGCATTGAGTCCCATCGCCTCTAGCCGCAATAACGAGTCCAAAACCGGCAGCGGGTCAACGGTTTTGGACTATTGGGATCCTGAAGGGGGGGGATGGGACCCCCAAGCCTCTTGGGGAACCAAAGAGAACAACCATGGACTATGGGGGGAGGAAGGATGCCTTTGCCTCGGTGGATCGCCTCCAGGAGAGGTGGAAAAAGGGATTCATGCGAGTAGGGGGGCCCCAAGACTCCCCACCCAGGTCTGTGTCAGCTGGGACTTGAAGTTCCCCCAAGGACGCTGGTCACGGACTCTTCTTGCTGCTGTTTCACACTGCTCTGAGCTCAGCCCCAATATCAGCGGGCAACACCAGGATCCCTACTCTCAGACTCTCCCCCCTGATCATAGACTTTATAGTTTCCCCAAGTACACTGGCCCATTTTGCCCTTTCTTCATGCTACATAACCCGGATTATTCCTGGACTGTCCTCCCCAGCTGACTCCAGCCAGAGCCTTGCTACATCTCATAGATCATGAACCCACAGAGACCCCCTTTCTGGGTAAGCCGTGTCCGATGTTTTCCGGAGGGGTTTTGCCCAGATTGCAAGGGGACTGAAAGGGAACCCAGGTCTTTTGGGCTTTGGGAGAAGCAGTTCACCAAGGACACTCCCCAGTTGAACATTCCCAGCCCTTTCCCTTCTGACCACATGGACTTTGTGACTCTTTGCCAATCTACTGCACTCCAGAAGTCATTCTGCCCCTTTGGAGAATTATAGTTTCCACAAGGACGTTCCTTCCTTTGGACATTTCCTGCTTTCCCCTTTCACATCATGGACCCTCAAATGACTTTGCCTCTGCTTGGCACCCCAGCCCCAAAGGCTCTACAGTTCTCAAGGACCACGGAGGACTACAACTCCCAGGAAGTGCCTGTTTTGAAGATCATTACTCTGGGAGCAACAGCTGCATGGGAATGTATTTGGGGATGATTGTTGGGGATCCCTGTATTGTCTTGTACTTTGTACCCTTCATGTGTTCCCTTTTGTATCAATGTAACCTCTAAGCTAAAAGCCCTCAGCAGAGCGTTCCAAGGATGAACAGCACAATAATCCATTTTCTACCCAATTTTACCTTGCACAAATAATAACCCTGGGGAAGAGACGTTGGGTTTCTTCGTGGGGTGAGGCCCACACTTTATGCCCACGACTTCCCTGCATAGGTCCCTATTATTCTCGGAGCTTGGCCAATAATAGGGAATATGTAATGGTCATGTAAACAGACCCAAAACACGGTTGCTTCATGCGAGCTTCGGAACCTCGCAGCCAGCCCCAATAGCTCTCTCAGGACCATTTTAAACTAAGCAACCATGCTTCCAAACCCTGCCAGGGCTCCCATCCGCGGAGAGTTCCCCTGGCAAACAAATAATACGTTTTTCTGGCCATATGATGCTTTTCTCCAATATGGGAGGAGGTCAGGTGTTCTGTGGAACATAGATTCCGCCATTATGAGCCTGATCCCCCGCTCGTGTCTCCCCTGAACTGAGAAACCATGCTTCCCGCTAGACTGAAACTCTCAACACAAAGGAGTTTCAGCCCAGGACAAAAGATTCCCATTAAGGCACTCAGGACAAACAATAAACAGGAAGGTGGGCGTTCACATCGAAGGCCCTCCAGCCGCAAGGTATCTCAGCCATAAGTTACTTCCTCCACCCAGCCGTTTCTCCCTTTGTGTCTTTTCCCGCCTTGCTAGCTAGCCAGGATAGGCTCGTTCGAATTCTGGCGCGCTTCTCTTATTGGCCAGCGCGCCGGTCTCCTCCTGGCCCAGCTGACTTTGACAGCCAGGCCAATCAGCTGAAGCTTCTCATGGAAGGAAGGCGCCCGATTCAAATGTAAATGACTGCTTTTGACTGCTTTTCTATATATTGGACTGCTTTTCCATTAAAGACTATGCTTTTGCCTTTGGATTCCTGGCTGTGGCATTGCATCCTATTCAGCTGAATTAGATTCTTCTCTCGGTAATGGCGTTCTTCCGTCTGGGTGAGCATTGATCTGGGTTTCTTTGGGATTTGTAGTTCTGGGAAGATCATCCAGATTTTGGGCCTCGATCCTCGCTTTTAGGGGTGGCCTGGCCCGGTCCCCTTAAGGGAAGGGCCCCTAGTCAGATTTCGGTAACACCACCGCTCGTCTGAGAGAGGGGAGACCTGCTCGCCCGAGCCCAAGCCCTGGACCCCGCTGCGGGCCAGAACCTTTGGGGCCGGGCTTTGGAAACGGAGGCCCTCTTTCTTGGGCCCACTCTGGAAGAGGGCCACCTGTCCTGTTGACCGGACACCCCCCACCAGACTCTTGACAAATGGGGGGCTGACGAGCATGAATCATTTTAGTGGTTCGGACCACTCCTGTGGGATTGCTTGGAGACCACCTTTGCTCCCCTCCTTTGATGGGAGAGTAGGGCCCGCTTGACCTGCTGGGCACTCTCCCGCTGGACCTTGTCCCATTGTCCCTTCCTCTTCTTCCCCCTTTTTTACTGTGTTGTATTGTTTTTTGTCTGTCTGTTGATTATGTATTTTGTTGCCTCTTGGCTTTGTAAGCCGCTGCGAGCCTCAGGGAGTTTGGCGGCATATAAGTCCAAGCAATAAATAAATAAATAAATAAATTTTCTTGCTTCTCCGGCTTATAGTTTAGCTGTCTATTTGCCGGGTTGCATGATGTGTCAAAATATATAGATAGATAGATAATAATAATAACTTTATTTATACCCCGCCACCATCTCCCCAAAGAGACCCGGGGCGGCTTACATGAGGCCAAGCCCAATAACACATCAGTAAAACAACACAGCAGCAAATAATAAGACAATACAATCAATGTAACGCACATATAAGCAATAACACACAAAGTTTAAAGCCATCTATCTCTCATCTATGTATCTATCTATCCACAGCCACAGCTACACTGCCATATAACATAGTTTGAAACTGCATTATAAGGTCAGTGTAGACTCGTAGAATGCAATTCAATGAAGCGGAATTGCATTATAAGGTAAGTTCAGACTTATATAATGCATATAATGCATAATATGAGGCTGTATTGACCACAAAGTGCTGTCTCAAACTTCAATACATAGTAGTGTAGATGAAGTCGACACGGGCATATAATGCAGTATGAAACTGTCTTATATAGTCAGTGTAGACTCGCACAATGCACTTCAGTGCGATCAAAATGCATTATCTGAGTCTACGATGACCATATAATGCAGTTCCAAACTGCATTATATGACAGTGTCGATGGGGCGTCCACTACGGCGTCATCGGCCTACCTTACAACATTGCAACCCACTTTTTTCAGTTATTGTGCAGGTGAAAATACTCTTTCAATCAAGCAACGACCAAAAGCCACCCTCCTTCTAAAACAGGGGTGGGCAATTATTTTTTCCAAGGGGCCACACGAGAGCCAAAAAATATTATGGACTACATTCTAATCTACATTATTTATTTATTTATTATTCATACTATTATTATCATAATTATAAAATAACAATATATTAACATATTAACACATCATTAATAGTAACATATTAATATATCAAGAAATATTCATATATTATTAGTATTAATATCATAATTATTGCTATAATATAATAATTATGATATTACTACTAATAATATATGAATTATATAATAGTTATATAATATATGAATTATATAATAATATATAATATAATAATTATATACCATAATATATAGAGACATTATAATATATTGAAATTATAATATAATATAACATATTATATTATTATAATATTATTATTATTATAAAATTATTATAAAATAATAATCAAAACCACTAAAATAAAATAAAATCTAAGAAGACAAGCTGCCCGAGAGCATGAGCAGAGCAGCAGACGATCGAATGCTGCAGGTCTCTGCCCGCTCCCGCCCCCAGCCAACAGCCGTTCTGTCAGGGCATCCTGTCAATCGTCCTCCGGGTCGCCAGGGCGATCAGCCACCGCAGGTCACTGACTGTTCCCACTGCAGGCCCAGCTCGCCTCCTGGGATGGCAAGCACTCCAAAGCTGCCGCTCCTCCGATCGTTCTCCGGAGCGGCGGGCTGTCTGCTGACACAGGCCCCACTGCTGCGAAATGGTCCCGGCGCTCAGCCCATGATGGGATGGCGGCAGCGGCAGCCCTTCCTCTTGTAGAAATGCCCCCCGCCCTAACAGCCTTCTCCCTGGGCGCCGAAGGATCCCCGCGCCGGTCAAAATCGGCCGGCGGGCCGCATTCAGCCAGCGGGCCGCAAGGTGCCCAGGTCTGCTCTAAAAGCTACCATATGACCCATGTAACTTTCCTCAATATGATGTTATTTAGGGGTAGAATAATGGGATCAGCAGCGAGTTTCTTGTTCCTTGTAGCTGATCGCATTGCAGCGATATTATCTGCAGTCATCTCCCATGATCCCCGGGAGGTGCTTGCTGGAGCACATCCAGCTAAAGGGAAACAGCAGGGAGCATTGCCATCGATTCCCTCCATTCTCCTACAATCCAGAAATAGGTATGCTGGTGAGTGGCGCACACTCACAAGGTAGCTATGAGGGTTATCCGGAAAGAAAGGTTACAAAGCACGTAGCTCTCAGGAGAAGTTGGTCTCACTGCCGTGTAGCGGGAAGCCAGCGGAAGCCAACGAGCAGTGGCAGTCATTAGTAGCTCATCGACTGGCCTTGTGGTGAAGGTTAGCGATGAATGTCCTCATTCCATTTCCCACTGAGTGCAAAGTTTGCTCTGTGATACGCTAAGGGCATGAACGCCGCGGTGATTCGTTGCAAAATTGTTTCAGTTTATGGAGAGGATATAATGTCAAGACAGCAGGTGACAAAATGGGTGCGGAATATATTGTGAGACCATGAAGAAACTTCGCAGAGCCATCCAAAACAAATGCTGTGGGATCCTGACAGCGGGAGTCTGTCTCCTTCATGACAATGCGCGTCTGTCCGCACACCGCTCATGCAACACAAGAGTTGTTGACTTCCTTTGGTTGGGATGTTTTAAGCCACCCGTCTCACAGCCCCGATCTCCCACCCAGTGACTATCATCTGTTCACTAAACTGAAAGAACACCTGGGTGGAAAACACTTTTACCACAACGATGAGGGGTTTTTTCTTTGTGTGTGTGTGTCAGGAGTGACTTGAGAAACTGCAAGTCGCTTCTGGTGTAAGAGAATAGGCCATCTACAAGGACGTTGCCCAAGGGACGTTGCCCAGATGTTTTGATGTTTTTACCATCTTTGAGAGAGGCTTCTCTCATGTCCCCTTTTCATGGGGAGCTGGAGCTGACAGAGGGAGCTTGTCTGTGCTCTCCCTGGATTTGAACCTATGACCTGTTGGTCTTCAGTCCTGCCGGCACAGGGGTTTAACTCATTGCGCCACTGGGGGATCCAATATCAAAGTGATGAACTAGCTCAGGGCTGTCCAACTTCTACCGGCCCAGGGGCCTGAATTCCGGTCACTGATGACCTGGGGGGCCATAAGGTCTGCCCCCGGCTCCGCCCCCACCCCGGCTCCACCCCCGCCCCACCCCTCCCCCGGCTCCAATTTACTTACAATTCCTAGTTGCATTATTAATTATAAAATAATATATAATATTTTAACATTAAAAGGGGGCATTCAAAAATGCATACAATTAAAAATAATATTTTACTAACATTAAAGGGGGCATTCAAAAGGGCATGCATACAATTAAATATAATATTTTACTAACATTGAAATGCAGGGGGCATTCAAATACACAATTACATAATAATAACATAAAGGTTAGCCTACCTTCCCAAACACGCGGGATCCAGAAGCAGCTGGACCACGAGCAGAGGCGACGTCCAAGTGAGGCAGCAGCCGGGAAGGTCTGAGTGGGCCGCAGGGATTAAGTAGCCAAGATTTCGGCAACAGGAGTATCGCGAGACTACGGAAGCCACGCAGGATTTAGCTCTCAATGCAGGCGAGATTTCGTGTTGAGAGCGAAATCCGTGTGGCTTCCGTGAGTCAGGAATCAAAAACTCATCCCACGGATGACAAAATGTATTGAACTGAATGGTGATTATGTTGAAAACTAATGCAATACCTAGGCTAAAATCCATGAAAGTTTTATTAAAATATATGTAGTCTTCGTATTTTTAAAAAGTCTTACTTTCCAGAGATCCCTCGTACATGAGGCACATACATCTCCCAATGTTACGAGATCTTACCCTTTATTTCCACCTTCTTCCCTCCAATATAAATGGAAACAGGATAAAGACATAAACAAATCATAGGTTGTTGATAGAACGGCTGAGTTTATAAAGCACCGTGGGAAAGAAATATCCCATTGATTGCCACCAAGGCTGCGGCATGTTTACTACACAGCTTTTTGTCTGTTTTGCAGGCTGCCTTGGACTCCAACGTCATTGCTGGTGTGATTTAATTGATTGAGACGAAGATGATAATTAAGCTCTTAGACACTCGACAAGAGGTCATCTGCGTCTCTGAAATGACAAACACAGAGAAGATGTCCCTGGACCAGATTGCTTCTCATTCCAATGCCTTGAGGAAATAAACAATGCTCTTGGCTCTACATCAGCTTTTGCTCTCTTCCAAATTTGTTCGACTGTAGCTCTGATGCAGCTGGATGAAGGATTAAGGGAATTGAAATAGAATCAGCCCATCTGATCTTAAAAGCTAAGCAGGGTCCGCCCTGGTTAGTAGGTGGATGCTTCATAGAATCACAGAGTTGGAAGAGACCTTGTGGGCCATCCAGTCCAACCCCGTTCTGCCAAGAAGCAGGAAAATTGCAACTACAACTCCCCCAAATCAAGGTGAATTTCCCCAAAAAACGTTCAGTATTTTTGGTCTAATTCCATCTTTGGTGGAGATCAGAGTGCTCATTGATTTCAGGTGAACTATAAATCCCAGTACCAACAATTCCAAAACACCCAGGCCAATTCCCCTCAAAACTCACCAGTATTCAAATTTGGGCATATCTGGCATGCATGACAAGTTTGGTCCAGATCCATCATAATTTGGGTTCATAGTGCACTCTGGATGTAGGTGAACTACAACTTCTATACATCCTTCCAAAGACCTCAATTGTTTTTGTTGGGCATGGGGGTTTGTGTGCCAAGTTAGTTCCAGGTCCATCGTTGGGGGAATTCAGAGTACTCTTTGACTGCAGGTGAACCATACATCCCAGTACCTACACCTCCTATAAATCATAGTGATTTCTCCCCAGTTACTGATCAATTCCTCTGTTTGCTGTGCATCATAGAAAAGAACAGGAAAGTATTAAGGGAGATTCAGTGGGGAGGGTCATGCAAATTCCACACCAATGGAAAAAGTATGAAACACTGGGATGTCTGTGGTGGAGGCAAAACAGAAAATCTAGGATGAAATGGTCCCTGTAAGAAAGCCTTCACTTGGGTGGTGGGCAGAATGGCGTTTGTGAAGGACATCAGCATGGCTCTTGGACATGTTTACAGCTCTCTCTATAACCTGCAGTGTCATTGGTGGGAGGGTTGGAAATCAGCCTGTGTTTGTGTTCCAGGATCATGGTGCCTCTCATGTGGGAAACAATGTGGGGAATGATTGCACCAAGATGCAAGATGGAGATGGTTTGGTCAATGATTTTCATACAGAAAATGACAGAGAGGCACCAATTCAAAGAGCAGTTTCTCATGAGAATATTCCTGCAAGGCATAGGGAAGATGACTCTGTGAGCTCTCAAGATTTGGGGTTTGAAAACAATTGGACACCTGGAAATTTGAATGAACAGCCAAATACCAAGCTCAGGGACAGGCGGCTGGAGTTCAGCCAGGATCGGCAATTAACTCAAGGGTTACGTCGCTCCTCCAGACTTCAAGAGATAAGGGCCAAGGGTGATAGCCAGGGTAAAAGAAATCAGTTTCTGAGTGTTGGGACATAAGGTTTGCCTCAAGGGCAAACTTGTTAGATCAAGCATCATTTTAGAAACCTAGATTTTGTTCCATGGAAGTCCTGTTTAGAAGATTCCTGTTAAAGGGTTTTGTTCATATTTGGACTTTTTAGTCTCTCTGGTGTCGACTGCTGAAGTCTGGATATTGTTTTGCATCTTGCTGACTCCTGCTTTGGATTAAATCTGCCTTTGGATTGCGTTTGTAAACTCTTTGGACATTGCTTTGGATTACTTGGCTTTTGCTGAACTGTTTACCTTTTGGAAACTTCTCTATTTTCTTAAAAGCATATATTTTAACTGGCTATTTTACTAAGCTTCAGTAAAAAATGATTGTTTCCTGCTCAACACGTGGTGTGATTAACATCAGAAGGCTTTTCCTGTCCTGGAGTGCAACAGGGAGGGCCATTGGTGTCTCCTGAGTAGTGGGAGTTACAGCTATTTGTGGAAGTGGGAGCCCGTCTGTTTAAGTGGACACCCCAGCCACACACATACTGTACATATGTTCACTTTTATTATGCCTATAGATTATTGATTAGAAGAAGAATGCAGAATGTGTGGGAACTACACTCATCCATGTGAAAACTCGGAACGGAGAATGACTATGGAAACAGAAGTGCATCGTGTGTGATAGGGATGAAGATATTATCCATTTTCCTTCTTACTGCAGTAAGAATAATAATAATAATAATACTTTAATATTTGTGAGTCGCCCTCCACCAGAGGTGCTCCGGGCGACTTACATCATTTAAAAACCCTAAAACAGCAATGTACAGCAGTTTAAAACAATTCCCAAGAACTCGTCATCCCTAAGAGTCAAGTTTTGACCCTATAATTGTAGGATCGGGCTGCCCGCAACCACTTGGGGACTCCCTGAACTGCTTAAAGCCATTGCTTTTCCCCATAAGGTTCTTGGAAAGCTTCAGGAGAAATAATTGACCTTTTATGCAGGACCTCATCTCAATTTGTAACACTCGGCAATGTCCATTTTCTGAATCATTTCTTTTGATTTGAAATCTGTGCAACTTCTGGAGCATTCTTCGGGCAGAACAATTGTCCCCGAGCCAGTTGTAGTAGTTCTAAATTGGTAAAGCTCTTCTTACTTTGACATATAATTTTTTGAACTTTGCGACTGAGCTCTGTCTTATTATGGCAGGATAAAGGAAGTTCTTGGCAGGCAGGTATGGCTTCCATTCAACAGCAAACCGGGTCCTTCGATGTAACAGGAAAGTCACTGTGTTCCCATTAACTTCTGAGTCTGTTGCACAATGCTTCAGAAGTGACACCTTCACCTCCTTTGTGGAACTTCTTCAGCTCCTTTTTGCCCTGTTTAATGTCAGCCATCATCTCAACGCCTGCAGGCGCCTGAGCCAACCTCAGGCACATCATAAACTTGTAGAGCAGTAATAGCTTTCTCCAATATTGATTTTGTTTTCATGTTTTCCAGTCTTTGTCAAAAGAGAGAGAGAGAGAGAGAGAGAGAGAGAGAGATACCCAGATCAATCAAATAATTAACTTGAAACTAGTTCTTACTCTTTCAAGTATTTTTATTTATTTTATTTATTTTATTTCGGGATTTTACCCCGCTCTTCTCAACCCCCAAGGGGGGACTCAGAGCGGCTTACAGTACGGCACAATTCGATGCCCACATAATAACAATATAAACCCCAAAACACTTCAACAATTAAAATACATTAAAAATACATTAAAATACAACTACATTAGCACCATACACATTCACTCTGGATTAAAACAATGTTCAGTCCATAAAAACATTGGCCATAATCACCCACTTTCATTAAAAACCAATCTAAAATGCTGCCTTGTGCTGGTGTACGAATGCCTGGTCCCACAGCCAGGATTTTACTTTTTTCCTGAAGGCCAGGAGGGATGTGGTGGAGGGAGGCCAGGAGGGATGTGTTTTCAAGAACACTTAAGAATTGATCAAGAGAGATCTTATCGCTGTCTAGCGTCTAGGCAAGAAAGAGCCAAACATTGGAAAGTAGGGCTCTCTTGGCCTCCGAATTGTTGTTAATGCAATCCTCCACAAACATTCAAACCCTCATTCACAGAAAGGTAGAACAAATACCCCACGGTTTTGTAATGGTGTCATGGTTTGTCTTTAGAGTTGGAAGAGGCCTTGTGGGCCATCCAGTCCAACCCCATTCTGTCAAAAAGCAGGAAAATCACAATCAAAACACCCCCGACAGATGGCCACCCAGCCTCTGTTTAAAAACCTTCAAAGAAGGAGTCTCCACCACACTCCAGGGCAGAGAGTTCCACTGCTGAATGGTTCTCGCAGTCAGGAAGTTCTTCCTAATGTTCAGGTGGAATCTCCTTTCTTGTAGTTTGAAGCCATTGCTCCATTGCATCCTACTCTCCCGGGCAGCAGAAAGGAAGCTTGCTCCCTCCTCCCTAGGACTTCCTCTCACATATTTATACATGGTTATCATGTCTCCTCTCAGCCTTCTCTTCTTCAGGCTAAACATGCCCAGCTCTTTAAGCCGCTCCTCATAGGGCTTGTTCTCCAGACCCTTGATCATTTGAGACTCCTTCCTCTGGACACATTCTAGCTTGTCAATATCTCTCTCCAATTGTGGTGCCCAGAATTGGAGACAGTATTCCAGGTGTGGTCTGACCAAGGCAGAATAGAGCAAGGGGAGCATGACTTCCCTGGATCTAAGCACTAGACTCCTATTGATGCAGGCCAAAATCCCTCTGGCTTTTTTAGTCACCGCATCACACTGTTGGATCATGTTTAACTTGATGTCCACGAGGACTCCCAAGATCATTTTCACACGTACTGCTCTCGAGCCACGCATTGTCCCCCATTCTGTAGCTTTGCATTTCCTTTTTTCTGGCTAAGTGGAGTATCTTGCATTTGTCCCTGTTGAACTTCATTTTGTTAGTTCTGGACCATCGTCTCTCTCATCTGCTAAGATTGTTTTGAATTCTGCTCCTGTCCCAATTTGGTATTTGCTCTCTCTCCCAATTTGGTCCCATCTGCAAACTTAATGATCATGCGTTCTAATCCTTCCTCTAAGTCATTGTTACCGATGGGGGGGCAGAGGCCCAGAAGTACCCCTATAGCGAGGATTTCAGCAAAAACCTCTGGTGAGTTTTTAAAAGCATCCTAAAAATCCCTTTTCCCAAATGATCTCACCAAATGATCTCACCAAAGAAATATAATGAATTAATATATTATTATTAATATTATTATTTTAAAGGTCTGGGTGTCCTTGCAGGGAAATATAATGAATTAATATATTATTATTAATAATAATATTATTATTATAAACGGCCTGGGTATCCTTGCAGGGAAATATAATGAAGTAATATATTAATATTATTATTATTATAAACGGCCTGGGTGTCCTTGCAGGGAAATATAATGAAGTAATATATTATTATTATTATAAAAGGCCTGGGTGTCCTTGGAGGGAAATATAATGAATTAATACATTATTATTAATATTATTATTATTATAAAAGGCCTGGGTGTCCTTGCAGCAAAATATAATGAATTAATATATTATTATTATTATTATTATAAAAGGCCTGGGTGTCCTTGCAGGGAAATATTTATTTATTATTTATTTATTACTTCGGTCTTGTATTCCGCTCCTCCCTGCAGGCTCGGGGCGGATAACAACAGGTTAAATGGGCATCATGTCACAGACATGAGGCCCTACAATAAAAAGATAAAACATATTAAAACAACAGTTTGACACATTTCGAGGGTAACAGCATAGTTCTTGAGATGTAATTCTTCTCGGCCATTTAACTAAAAGCCAGTCCAAAGAGGGCAGTCTTGCAAGCCCTTCTAAATGGTGCCAGCTCCGAGATGGCTCGAGCACTGTCCGGCAGAGAGTTCCATAGTGCTGGGGCTGCTGCGGAAAAAGCTCGTTGTCTAGTCCCGGATAGGTGGCAGGAGCGGACAGATGGTACCGTCAGAAGATTCTGTTCATCTGACCGCAGTGATCTCGGGGTACATACGGGGTAAGGCGGTCCTCAGGTACGCAGGCCCTAGGCCGTGCAAGGCCTTGAAGGTCAATACCAACACCTTGAAGGCGATTCGGTACTCGATAGGGAGCCAGTGCAGCTGCCGGAAGATGGGCGTAATATGCTCCCTTACTGACGAGCCCGTCAGCGAGCGCAGCGGCGGCATTCTGCACTAGCTTGAGTTTCCGAATCGTCGACAAGGGAAGGCCAACGTAGAGGGCGTTACAGTAGTCCAGTCTTGAGATGACTGTCGCTTGGATTACCGTCGCGAGGTCGTTCCTGGACAGGTAGGGCGCCAGTCGCCTAGCCTGTCGTAGGTGAAAGAAGGACACCCTGCTGACCGCGGAGACCTGAGACTCCATGGTCAGCAGGGAATCCAACTGAACACCTAAGCTCTTAACTAAAGGTGACGGGCTAAGCTGCTCGCCATCCAGGGTAGGCAACCGGCACCCACCCAGCCCAGGGCTTACCAGGCCACAGAATCTCCGTCTTCGACGGATTCACCACAATTAAGTGGGGACCTCCCGGAGACCGCCCCGCCCCCCTCCACACGTTGTCCTCGGCCCCGGAGGAAGGAGGCCACCCATTGAAGGGCAGTCCCCCCGACCCCAGCGCCGGCTAAACGGTGGGTCAACAGTGCATGATCTACCGTATCAAATGCTGCTGTCAGATCTAACAAGACAAGCAGAGCTGATCCACCCTGGTCCAGCTGGCGGCGGTTGGTCTGTAATGGCGACAAGCACGGTCTCCGTCCCATGCCCAATACGGAAGCCGGACTGGTAGGGATCAAGTCCAGCTGTGTCATCTAAGAACCGCTGCAGCTGATCCGCTGCTGCCCTCACAATTACTTTGCCCAAAAAGGGCAAGTTTGAATCCGGCCTGGAATTGGAGGGAGCCGAAGGATCTAAATTCGGCTTCTTCAGCAGCGGTCTCACCATAGCCTCTTTAAATCCCCCAGGAAGACTCCTTGCTCAAGGGAGCTATTTATGATCGTGCCCAGGGGCCTCGTGAGCCCCTCCCGGCAAGATCTAATAAGCCAGGAGGGGCTCGGGTCGAGGGAGCAAGTAGTTGGCCTAGCTGCAGCAAGTAACTTATCAACAGCTGCTGCGTCCAGCTTGTGGAATCAGGTGAAGGTGGGCCCGCCGAGTGGCGGCGGAGTCTCAAGCTCGCTCACTGTATCAACCGTGGCTGGAATGTCCCGGCGGAGATTCGAAATCTTGTCAGTAAAGTAGTTCTGGAAAGCCTCAGCTGTTGGAGCCAATACCCTATCATTTGGGACAGTAGGAATTGTTGTCAAAGACCGAATTATCTTAAAGAGTTGAGCTGGGCGTGAACTAGCTGACTCTATCAGGAAGCATAGTAAACTTTTTCGCTTCCTTGATAGCTCGCTCATAAGCCTCCTTAAACTGCTTATAAGCCGATTTCGCTGCTTCGGCCACAGAGATTTCGCCACACGCCCTCTAGCTGTCTCCTCCTCCGTTTCATCGCCCGCAACTCCTCGGTAAACCAAGGCGAGCGATTTCTGCGATGGGGATGAGAGCGCCTGGGGCGATCTCGCCTAGAGCAGTGGAAAGATTGGTATTCCAGGCATCCACCAGCCCGTCGACCGAGTCGCTGGGGAGGTCCCAATCCCTTAGAGCATTCAGGAACCTGGTGGGTTCCATAAGTCTCTTCGGGCGAACCAAAATAGGTTCGGCACCCTTACCGGGAGGGGGGACCACATCTAGCCGGACTTCCAGGACACTGTGATCCGACCATGGAACCTCCATAGTGGAGGTTAGGGTCACTTGAATTCCGGCAGCGAAGATCAGATCTAATGTGTGTCCGGCTTGCGTGGGGCCGGTCTTACAAAGTGAGAGTCCTAGTGCCTCCATGGTGGACACCAGGTCCATGGCTGCTGTTGACGGGGAGGTGGTGTCGGGCGTGACATTGAAGTCCCCAAGACAATAAGCTTAGGAAACCTCAATGCCCACTCCGCAACCACCTCCAGCAGCTTAGGTAGACCTCCTGCCGGTGCGTTGGGTGCACGGTACACCAGCAGGAAGGCTACACTCTCACCAAGGTCCCACACCAGGCCCGCACACTCCATTCCGGGGATGTTCGCTGTCAGGATCGTCCTGGAATTAAATTTGTCTCGACTAAGAATGGCCACCCCTCCACCCCGCCACTCTGTCCTCGTCTGATAACTGGCCACAAACCCAGGAGAGGTTAATTCGTGCAAGATGACATCATCGCCTCCTGTAGCCAAGTCTCAGTGAGACAGGCTAAATCGACTTCCCTCTCCAAGAGGAGGTCTCTGATGGTCCCGGACTTGTTGCGCACGGACCTAGTGTTGGCCAGTATCAGAGTTGGAGGAGAGGTAGAAATGGGCTCCCCAACTGCGTGCCTGGGGATAGCCCGTAGGTCAGAGGGCGGACGAGCCTCTCTTCGGCTCCTCCGTCCTCTCTCATAAGGCCTACGGCTACCGTCCCTATTACCCCTACCCGAGATCACGCGAATTGCCCGCCCCTGCACTTCTTCATCCAATGAGTGGACTACGTGTCTGGTCTCCTGTTCCCCCTCTGAAAAGGAGGGGGATGCTTCCGTTGGCCTTCTAGACGAGGGCCGGGAGGACCCAGAGGCTGAGGGGGGGGAACGGGACCGGTCGGGTCCCTACGGCTCCAACTATTGAAGCCCGCTCCCCAAAAGGTCCTAGATCTATATCTCCCACCCTCCGATTTGGTGGGAGACGTCGGAGGGGGGCCGATAGAATCCACAGGACCCCTCCTCAGTTCGGCTGGATGCCCCAGAGATAGTCTCAGTCTAGGAGTCGGCCTCATCTCGATGGGGCCCTTTCTAGATGTTAAGGGGTCTCCCGGGCCTCTAGTCCAGTGGTTGCCGCTGATGGAATCCGGCACACTTGCAGTTGTTTCTCTCTCCAGCTCTAGGGGACCCAGCATCAAAAACTGGGTCCTCGCCTGGAGATTTAACATTGGTGCTGATGCTGGCAGCTGTAATGGCAGTCCTTCAGTACCTAGATGGTGCTGTTGCTCTCCACTCTCTTGGACGACATCCTCCCTGGAGGCGGAAGTGAGCTTCGGGGACTGCCTGTCTCCACGATGCTCGTGACGGCGGCGGCGGCGTTTCCGGCGGCGTCTCTTCTTCGTCCCGCCCTCCTCCGAAGGGTGGGGGGCTGGAGACGCCTCCTGCATCACCTCCCGCGTCACTTCCCGTCTCAGTTCTAATCCGTCAGCAGCAGCTGGAGAGGCGGTCGCTCGAGGGCTTCTCTTCCGGCGCCGGCGCTGGTGACGAGTGCGCCGGCGCCGTGGTCCCTCTTCGGCCAGCAGCAGCGGGGGGGGGGCGAGGCATGGTCTCCTTGAGCATTCTCAAGGCCATGCGCCATCTTGCCTCCAGCCCTCAGCTCTTCCAGTTCTCTCCTGGCCGAGTGCGACAAAGAGACACGCCTCGGCCGGGGGGGGCGTCCAGTGCTCCAGGACCCGCTCCACATCGAAGGGAGTCTCGATCCCCGGAGCCAACAGCTGGACGGGGCAGGGCTCCACTGACCTCCGGCATGGTGACCATGGGCAGGGTGCCTGTCCTTCCGCCGCTCCTCCCGACCCGCACATCAATCCCTCTATCAACTCGCAGCTCTCAGGTAAGTTCAGCTGATCTCCCAGTTGGTTCTCTGTCTGGACATCCCAGGAATGATCCCAAAGGAAGTCAGGACGATCCCCGGGGCTTGAGGCTCGGCTGATATCGTCCTCGTTGTCTTCATCCCCTTTTTCCTCTTCCTCACTCATGTCGGGGGAGAGGTGGCCATCCATGATAGGGAGGTCCTCTGGGGTGCCAACCGTGGCACGTCGGAGATGTTCCCCGAACACCCTGAACCTCGACTCCAAGAGGCCAAACTCCCTCCATAGCCGAAGCAAGGACGGAGATCTCACCTCAGCGATGGTAGTGGGAATGGGGGCTGTATCATTCCATGAATTTAGGCTCTGCCGAGACGGGTCCCGAGGTGAAGGACGGGTCATCTCGGAATCCCTTTGTGCCTTCAGTTCGGCCTCTAAGTTCAGGCAGTAATTATAGAAGTCCTCATCATCCTAGCAGTTCTCCACCGTCTTTGGACCGTCGCGTAGAGGACCCACACCGGTCTCCAACGGGACACGGGGGTCAACTCCGGCCGAGGGTAATTCTTCCCCAGTATCGGGGTTAGCCTCGAATGTTTTTGAAGCAAATGTTGATGGGCAGTGGCGGAGCGCTCCTGCAAGCTGCTCCTGCACCGGCGCCATCTTGGTATATGTGTCTTTCACATTAATATATTATTATGAATTAATATATTATTATTAGTATTATCATTATTATAAACGGCTTGGGTGTCCTTGCAGGGAAATATAATGAATAAATATATTATTATTAATATTATTATTATAAAAGGCCTGGGTGTCCTTGCAGGGAAATATAATGAAGTAATATATTATTATTAATATTATTATAAAATAGTTGCCCACCTCTGGTCAAGGCCTGCTTCTCTAGTGCTCTTCTCACTCCAGCTTTTCCCCCTTCAGTTTTGCAAAGACCTCTAGGAATCTCCGTTTGTCCTCTATGATTTTTCTTGATTCTGAACTTTTCCTTCTCCTCTCCGTGCTCTTTTCACTCCCTGCTCCCCTTCTCTCAGCCTTTCTTATGTCCTTCTCATCTGTCCTTCTATCTAGCCTAATTCCCTGGGGGTTTAAACGGCTTTTTTCCTCTCAGTCCTCCAAGCTACCACTCTAGGAGTAGCGCTCTGGTTCTCTATGGTTCCGGATCCTTTTTCACTTCCTGGAGGAAGGCCTTTCAGTTAAATGAGGCTCCGGCCATGCAAAGGCCCTGATCTGACTGTGAGTAATGTCTGGAAAGCTATTTTGGAGGGGATAATTTTCCTGTTAGAGGGGCATCCGAAATAATTACAATAATAAAGAACTTTTGGGCCCACGAAGTGCAGAAATCAAAGTCCACTTCCGGTTTGGTGGGGAAAATGCGGTAAAGCTTAAAATTAGCATTTTGAACGGATCTAATACAAATTATTTTAATTTCTTCATTCGAAAACCCAACCCTAGAAATTACATAGGAGGGTTTCAGGGGAATATCACCAATATCTCATAACTATTTCATATGCAAGGAGTAGAAAGAAAGTCCATATGATCTTGAAAAGCATCAAATTCATATGCTTTGGGGAAGTCCATAATAGAAGAGTCCATATAAAAGGAAGTCCATCAGTGTCCTTGGAAAACTTATTGTAGCAACCCAGTTCCCTTTCGTGCCTGAGGGGCAGGGGGCATCACCGGGGGTCCCACTTGCATTAGGGCCAGATGCAGCTGATGAGGATTTGGAGGAAGGGGATGATCAGTTAGCTGGGCCTTCATCTCCCACAGAGAGCTTGGCCTGGGATGATGGATGGCCTGACGGCTATGAGAGCTGGGAAAGTCAGGCTGACCCTGGGAGTGATGATTCCGATCAACCAAGTGGTTTCGGGTCGCAGGAAAGGGTCAGGGAAACAGTGGAGGATGAGCCCATGGAAGCTGAAAGGGAGTTCGGCTCTCACGAAGATAGTGACCCAGGTGCTGGGAGGCAAGGACGAAGCTTTGATAGGAGACGGAGCATTGAGTCCAGCAGGAGAGATTGGCACCGCAGCCTAGAGCGCCAGAGAAGCGCTAGATCCCATAGCACAGATTGGTGCAGAAGCCTAGAGCGTCGGGGGCCTCGCCAAGGGAATTAAGCATAGGATCCGTGGGAAAGGATCCTCAGTAGCTCGGCCACTTCTGTTCTAAGTGGAGTGAAGCGAGCGAAGATCCACGGAGCCAGGTTGCCGGCTCGTGCCTTGCCAAGAAGTTTCTTGGGCTTTGTTATGAACTTTGCCTTGTTCCTTTGCCACGGACCAAGTTTTTGATCCGCTTTGTTTTTGCGGAACCTTTGCTACGTTTGCCTTTGGATTTATACTTACGAACTCTTTACCCTTTTGAATGGACTTTTGATACTTTTATAGACAATTTACCTTTTCACCTGTTTCTTATTATTCAATAAATAGTTAGCTGTTTACTGTCTCTGTGTGTGTGATTAAGGGGCTGGGCCGAGACCCTGCATCGTGACACTTATAAGAAAGAGTCCTTTTTGCTAATAGCCAGAGGAGAGTCCAAACACACGGAAGTCCTTGGAAAACTATTTATTTATTTATTTATTAGGCTTCTAGGCCGCCACTCCCGGAAGGCTCGGGGCGGCTCACAACAGGTAAAATACAATAAAAACATATTAAAACACATTAGTACACATTAAAATACAACACAAATTTAAAACATCAAGATTAAAATACAGCATGATGTGCAAAATGTGCGGTATACCACAGTATCGGCGGCTATGTACTAGCGAAGCCTATAGGCCAAAGGCCTGTTGGAAGAGATACGTCTTGCATGCCCGCCTGAAGGGCAAGAGGTCCTGGAGAGCACGGGTTTCAGCCGGGAGGGCGTTCCACAGCGTGGGAGCAATCACGGAGAACGCTCTCCTGTGGGTTGCCGTTAGCTTAAATGACTTCGCCGATGGGATAACCAGCAGGTAGGTATTTTCTATGTCTCCCAACATCCTCGGGGTGGCCCTATGCAGGCCTGTCTCCATGCAGCCCTTGTGCACAAAGGGCCCATGGCTTCAGGCCTCCATTTAAGGCTGCTCGTTGATGGCTGGAACAAAAGTTTTTCAAAACCCGGCAGGTTTGGCAATCAGCTGGTCCGTGGAAGAAATATTCTTTAGAGTTTAAAGAGTTGCAGAGAGGCAAATGGGGTTCAGAGGAAGAAAACCGAGATAGCAGAAAGTTTTAGAATAAATCAGAGAAACATATGAAATTGGAATGGAACAAAAATGGGACACTTTGTATCCTTGTGGAAAGGAAAAATGTTGTGACGTGGAGTGTTCTTAATCTAAGCTGCGCTACAAAGTTTAAGGTCAAGTGAGGCATGAAAATAGAGGGATCGAAATGGCTGGAGGTCTTTGGATGCTAAGCCCCGGCCTTTTGTCTTTAAAGATGCCAGACCACATGTGCAGGAACGTTGGAACTCCCTGCTGCAGGTCAAACCAATTAAGATACAGATGGGTTCTCTCTGGGGCTCGCTTTCATCATTAGTAAAGATATTGAGCCAGACCGGGCCCAGGACGGAACCCTGCTTGTGGCATGCCGCTCGTCACTTCTTTCCAGGATGAAGAGGAAGCTTTGGGGAGAATCACCCTCTGGGTTTGTTTACTTATCCAATTCCAGATCTACCTCACCGTAGTTTTGCCTAGCCCACATTGGACTAGATTGTTTGCCAGAAGGTCATGGGAGACCTTGTTGAAGCCCTTCCTGAAATCCAGATACGCTCCATCCACGTCATTCCCTGCATCTACCCAGCTTGTAACTCTATCGAAAAAAGAGATCAGATTCTTCATACAATATTGTTGCATCCCTTTTTCTATTGTAGTTATTACTTTATTTTTTTTAAAAAAATACATCCATGAAGGAAGTAAACCATTCTTTGCGTTTCAAAAATGAGGGAGGCAATACTGTTTTGGGTTACAGCTCCCCAAATCATCCCAGCCCACGTTAACTGGGAATTCTGAGAATTATTACCCCCAAATAGTAACTTTTCCAAGCTCAGGTTATTTTCTCATTCTCACCATAAGTTGGTTGAAGAATACTTAACATTCATAAAAGACTGTTCTGTACTTTTGCCAGCTCTTAATACGCGTATTTTGAATTAACATTCCAAAGGTAAAACTGTCTGGGGTCCCGAAAGGGCGATTAAAATGTACCGTGGCGACTTTAGGTCAAGACTTTGGGGCACAAGGCCAGCAGAATGAGCCTCTCCACAGAAAAAGCAAGTCTGGAAGCAAAGTAATGCAGATTTGCAAAAGGTGAAAGCCTCCTTATCCCAAACAAGAACATGAAAAATAAAATCTAAAATCACCTAAGCGCATCAGTGAATTGGAGAGCCAGGAACATGGGGTAGCTTGAGTGGACAAAGGGTGGATCTACAGGGGTGCTCACACTTTTTCAGCATGCGAGCTACTTATAAAACAACCAAGTCAAAGTGATCTGCCTATCCACTACTCAGAGAGCCATAAAAGCAAAATACTAGGAAATTTATTTCAGTGAGAGCCAAGCCATATAATATATTTTAAGACTGAATTCAACTAAATGTGAGTATAATAAGCCCCTGAATTTATTCATAATAATAATGATGATGATATTCATTCAGCCTCTGCAACTACTACTAATAATAATAATAATAATAATAGTAACAACAACAATAGGTTCCTAGAGTAGAAGGAGACCTCCCAAGGGCCATCCAGTCCAACCTCCTTCTGCCATAAGGGAAAAACACAATCAAAGCATTCCTCACAGATGGCCATTCAGCCTCTGATAATAATAATAATGACAATGGGTTCCTAGAATAGGAGACCTCCAAGGGCCATCCAGTCCAACCTCCTTTTGCACCTGGGCGGCGTCGGGAGCCTGCGGGGCGGGACTGAGCCTTCCTCCCATCCTGCCTGCGATCTACCAGGACGCCCTACGCGATCTACCAGTAGATCGTGAACTACCTAATGAGCACTCCTGATCTACACGATAGAATTAATGCAGTTTGGCCCCACTTTAATTGGTGTGGCTCAATGAGAAGTTGTAGTTTTGCAAGGTATTTTTCCTTCTCTGCAAAAGAATGCAGGTGCCTTTCCAAATGACAGGATTCCCAGGATTCCATAGCATTAAGCCATAGCAGTTAAAGTGGTGTCAAACTGCATTCATTCTACGAGGGTTGAATGATAAGTAATGCCTCCACCTTCGTTACTTGGGTTTGGATGGGAATATTTTAATAAATCAAATGCAGAAATCATCCTTAGGATGTGCTCTTTAACAACCACTATTCACTTTTCCACATAATCACCAGACAATTAGATAGATTTCTGCCCACAATGAACAAGTTTTCTGAAGCTGTCAAGGAAGACGTCAACACTCTGTTTCCACAACCAGCGCCTCACAGTTCTCTCAACGTCTTCATCAGAAGCATAATGATGTCCCCACAGATCTTCTTTCATTATCAGGAAAAGTGATGCCAATTATGTTTGAAATTTCTCTCTGAGTGATACGACGATCCTCCTGACTTTTCCAGCTTGCGAGCTACCTTTCTAACAACCAAGTCAAAAAGATCTACCTGCACGCTCCTGGTCCTCCGCCACGCGCTCTCCTGCACGCGCTCCCGCCACTGCCTTCCGCCTGCGCGTGGCTTCTTTCGCCAAAATGAGGCTTTAGTGGGCGGGCCCTGGCGCTCGTTTTGCCATGCACGGTGTGTTGACGTGACCACCCATTGGTTGCTGCTGGTGGGGGGGCAAGGCGAAGGCGCACGCAGGGATAGGATGCGAGGCTGTGGGAGGGCTGGAGGGAATGTGTGTGTGTGTGTGTGTGTGTGAGAGAGAGAGAGAGAGAGAGAGAGCCAAGGAGAGAAGAAAGAAATCTGGGGAACTTTTTTGGATCCTTTTGATAGGCAGGCAGGCGGGCACTGGAAGGAGAGGGGGGAGGGGGAGGGGGAAGGAGGGAGAGAGAGGCGATGGAGGCCGGGCAAAATGGGGCAAAGCCAAGCAAGCCCTGCTGTAAACCCTACTGCTGCCCTCGGGACTCCCATTCCAAGCTGAGACCAGGGCTCCGCCGTGTTCCTGGGGCTGAACCCGAGGAGGAGGGGGCTGCGGGGATGGAGACTCCGCCTTGCCCTCCCTCGCCCTCAAAGGAGAAAGGCGGCGAGGGCACAAGCAGCAGCAACAAGTGGAGTCTCCATCCCCGTAGCCCCCTCCTCCTCGGGTTCAGCCCCAGGAACACGGCGGAGCCCTCCCTCCTCACCCCCAACCAAGGAAAGAAAGCAGCCCCACACAGCTCGCTCGCCCAGGTCTCAGCTTGGAATGGGAGTCCCGAGGGCAGCAGCAGGGTTTGCGGCGGGGTTTGCTTGGCTTTGCCCCACTTTGCCCAGCCTCCTTCGCCTCTCTCTCTATCCCTCCCCCTCTCCCTCCCCCGCTCCTTCCAGCGCCCGCCTGCCTGCCTGTCAAAAGGATCCAAAAAAGTTCCCCGGATTTCTTTCTTCTCTCCTTGGCTCTCTCTCTCTCACACACACACACACACATTCCCTCCATCCCTCCCACAGCCTTGCATCCTATCCTTGCGCGCGCCTTCGCCTTGCCCCCAGCCGCAACCAATGGGCGGTCACGTCAACACACCGTGCATGGCAAGACGAGCGCCAGGGCCCACCCACTAAAGCCTCATTTTGGCGAAAGAAGCCCCGCGAAGCCGGCGGCGGGAGCACGCGCGTGCATGGCAAGCTGTTGAGGCCCAAAGATTACCTGGAAGAGGGCCGAAGATCAACTAGGTGCTCGCGATCACCGTAATGAGCACCCCTGTGGACCTGAATCAATCTGTCAACCTTTGCTTGTGAAACTCGTTGGTTGCTGTCACAGGACGTCCACCTCTTTGTTTGTCATGCAAGTCCGATGTTCCCACTTCAACATGTTTAAACTTACTTGCCCAACGACACACAGTACTCACATCAACACAATCCCCATAAACAGCTTGCATTCTCTGATGAATCTCCTTTGGAGTGACACCTTCTGCTGTCAAGAATTCAATGACTGCATGTTGCTTAAGTTGCATTGACCGGCCGTCTGCGCAGGGTTCCATACTTATTTATTATTTATTTATTTACTTCATTTCTATTTGACCCTTCTCACCCTGTAGGGGACTCAGGGCGGATTACAATGTACACATTACATTTAGACGCACAAAACACAGACAGACAGAGGCAATTTAACATCTGGGCACTAGGGGGAGCTGTCGCATTCATTCCTCAGCATGTTTCCTGGAGATCTTTTTTATGGCCTCGTAAATCAGTTAAATTAAGCCTCCCCACTAAGTGGTACCTTAATTTCCTACTTGACAGATGCAACTGTCTTTTGGGTTGCAAAGGTTGACAACAGGCTACACAATAGGTCGAGAGCCCACCTCAACCCGGGCAGGCCTCGAACTCATAACGTTCTGGTCAGTAGAGATCTTATGCACCTGACACCCAACCAGCTGCACCACATTCCCGGTAGTTCGCACTTTAACAACACAATCATTCAATGTTAAGACTTCCCCCCGAAATGGAAGTGTAGAGGAGAGTCTACTGAGCAAGCCAGTACCTTCCACACACCAGTACTGCCATCTGTTGAGGAGTTATGAAGGTGGAGGCATTACTTTTCATTCAACCCTCGTACAGTCCAGATGCATCCTAGGACTCTGGCTCTAAATCCCCACCAAGCAAGGGTTAAGCAAGTCCAAGACCAAGTGATGTTAAGCAAGTCATCGTTTCTCAGCCTCAGAGGGAAGCAACTGGAAGCTTCTCCTGTATTTATCTTTACAAGAAACTCCTGTGATATGGTTGCTTTAGGGTCGTCATAAGTCAGGAACACCTTTTGACAACAAAGCAACAGCAAATGTAGAAACTCTGCGAGACTGGTCTGTGGATGCCCTGGGAATGAATGACTCAGAAACCTGATATGGGTTTCAAGGCTAAAACAAATGAATGACTCAGAAAAATGATAAGGGCTTCAAGGCTAAAACAAAACCCATTTCTGGTCGCTTGGGACATAGCATAATTAGGAGATAAAAGTCCAAAGTACAGGATCTGTAGTCAGATGAAGCATCATTTGGAATCAAGTCAAGATGTCTTGCTGTTCCTTGGAAGCCTTGCTTTGGATAGATTCATGTGTTAAGTACCTTTGATTCATGTTTCCAGTTCTTGGATTTTACTATACATGTTTTTGCCTTTGTTTTTCATGAACTTTGATGGACTAATTTCTTGGGATATTTGTTCCGTATTATCTTTCTACCTAATTGGATTTACCTATTCTTTTAAAGTTTTTATATTACTACTACTGCTTTTCAAATATCTTCATTAAATGGATTGCATTTCTACCCAGCTGTGTGGTGTTTAAAGTCAGAGGGCTTTCCTGGTCTGGAGAGCAGCACCTGCATAGCTCAAGCCTGATAAATGTAACAGTATCCAAAAGTCCCAGGCTCAGCCATCTCCCCGGGCATTGCCCAACCATTCGGCTCATGCATCTTATTTTACAGTTGACACACACAAACTAACTGATTTCTTCCATGCTCTAACAGTTTCCATTTCAGAAATCCTGGCAACATACAAATAAGACATTAATAACAGTTACTTTAGGGGACAACAAAAAGCAATCCATCCATGCTCTGAGTATAAGGTTATTTGCAATCTTATGAACTCTCCTGCAAGCTTATGAACTCTGTCTATAAATAACTTCTCAAGCTCTGTTCAGAAAGCAGCAAAACAACCAGAAAGATGAGAGAGCAGAGCATTTGACTGAACAGAAAAATAATATAATAATAACACTGACATCTCAAAGCAATAAATGGGAATAAAGAGGTGGAACAAGGCTCAGGGTGATTCGAGAAAGCACTCAAGCTTCTTCTCGGTTTTTATCCTAATGTAATATTCATTTGGCAAAATGACCTGCTTTGACACAGATCTTTTTTTTCTGTTTTCTCGTTGTGTTATTAAAGCAAACATTGCTGAAGCGAATGTGTTTAATCAAGTGATGGTTACACTTTGCACACAACCCGGGAAGGGGGGGGCATTAACTATTTATCCAGAAAGCTCATTAAATCCTCAGTGACTTTGTCTTTCTCCACCAAAAAAGTAATTGGAAACATTTCATTATTTTTTTAATAAAATAAAACTGTTCCAATTTTCAAATATAGCCTCCATTAACATTTTTAAAAATAAGTGCACATGCATTCATAGGTTACACATGTCAGTTTGCGATTAGTAATACCATGAAGATAGCACACGCCAGCATGGTGAGATGTATTCCACAACGGGTATGCTTATTCAGCAGCAGAGTAGCAAAGCACAAGGGCAGATGTCTTCACTGTGTCTGGTTGTGATCCCCATGTTGTGCTAGTCAGCTTTCGTGTGATATTGTTTCTAGCGCCCACTTTTTGCTTGGTATTCAGGCAGTGCTTCTTGTAGGTCCAGGGTCACTCCCAGATATGTTGGGTGTGCTGCAATGCTCCAGTGGGATTCCTTCCCAGGTCATCCTCAGAGCTTGAGATGCTTGTCTGTTTTTAAGATGGAAAGCACATGTCTGAATTTTAGATGGATTAGGAATCAGCTGTTTTCCCTTGTAATTGGCAGTAAGAGCACCTAAATCTTTGGAGAGCTTCTGTTCAATTATTTCAAAGCTCCCTGCTTGAGCGGTGTGGCATGATCATCAGCATAGATGAAATTTTCTATCCCTTCTGGCAGTAGCTGATCATTTGTGTAAATGTTAAGCATTGATGGAGCAAGCATGCTCCCCTTCTTCTCTTTTCACCATCTCCTTCTTTGATCTTGAAACTCAACAAAAAAAAGCTCCTGTTTTGTAGCTCATTTCCTAATAAGCGGGTGAGGTAGTAATCCTTTGAGATATTATACATTTTTTGTCAGGAGGAGTTCATGACTTACAGTATCATAAGCACCTGACAGGTCTATGAAGACAGCCCCTGTAATCTGCTTTCAAAACCATATCCTGAATTGAAAGGATCAAGGCATGTGTTCTGTGTTCTGGCAACACAAGGTGCAAAGCGAACCTTCAGAAATGGGGCTACAAAGTGAAGTCCGCGACATGCGAGTCTGTATAAGATCAAACCACAGACCACCTACTGCAATGCAACCTGAGCTCTGCCACATGAACAATGGAGGACCTTCTCACAGCAACACCAGGCGCACTCCAAGTGGCCAGCTGCTTTATTATTATTACTATTATTATTATTACTATTATTATATTCTGTCCTTCTCACCCTGAAGGGGACTCAGGGTGGATCACAGCACACGTACACAGCAAACATTAAATGCTACTTTGTATATAGACACTGACAGTACACAGACAGGCCGAACAGAAACGAGGTGTGTTGTTTCGATGCCATGTTAGGCTGAGTCCAGCCACAGTAGGTGCTGTTGCTCCATCCTCTATGATGAAGGGCCGCCAGGACATCCTTCCTCCTTTTCATCATCATCATTTATTATTTCATTAGTCGCCATCCATCCGAAGTGCTCTGGGCAACTTACATAAGACAGAATAAAACAAAAACTTATACAAACAATGACATTAAAAATTGGTTACAATTTAAATGCTCTACCAAAGAGCCATGTGTTAAGTGCTTGAATAAAAGGCCGTAGGTCAGGCAAGGCTCTTATATAAGGTGGCAGTGAATTCCACAGAGTTGGAGCAGAGATTGAAAAAGCCCTACGCCTTGTAGATTCTAGGCGTACCTCTCTGGGACCCGGTATATAAAGAAGATTTTCTTGGGCGGGTCATGGGGATCGCTTTTGGTTGCTCAGCATTTTCTGATCTTTCTTTATGGCATTGTAAAACACCTCCCCTGCTTTTAAGTGGTACCTAATTTCTCTAATTACAGCTAAAGCTGTTTTTGAACTGCTTAGGTAAACAGTCAGCAGGGCCGACAGTCAGGCTTCGAACTTGCAACCTTTTGGTTGATAGATCTTATCATTGCTGGTGATTTACCAGCTGTGCTAAACCTTCTGTTCAAAGGGCTCAGCGTTCAGCCAGGAACTCAAAATTTGATCCATAGTTCTCCTCTTTGAAAACGGAACATTTCAGTACCAGATATCAAATTAAGCTTAAGTTTACGTTCCTTAAAAATTGCCTTCACTGAGCTGCGATTCCAAGTAATGCCAGACTTTGTTCCAGACTAGGGTGGTTGCTACCCCAATGTGCCATGGGAAAATGATTTGCAACCAAGGTTAGCTAGAGCAGTGTTTCCCAACCAGTGTGCCGTGGCACACTAGTGTGCCGTGAGCGATCATCAGGTGTGCCGTGGGAAATTGGAACCTCCAATACCCTTTCTTCCCCCTCCTGCCGAACACTTTTTCTTCTCCACTCGGGCTTCCTTCTTCCCAGCCTCACTCTGCTCGCTTTGCCTCGCTTTGCTCTGGGGCGAGTCTGCGCAGTAGCACCTGCACGGGTCATGTCTTCCTCCCTCCCCCCTCCCTTGCTGAACATGCTCACGCTGCCCTCTTGGATCAAAATGGCGGCAGAAGCGGCAGTGTAGAAGAAAAAGTAAGTGTTTGGCAGGAGTGGAAAGAAAGGGTGCGAAGGGGAAGGGGGAGGAAGAGGTCTCTGTCGAAAGCTGGCATAGGCAAACTTGGACCTTCCAGGTGCTTTGGACTCCAACTCCCACCATTCCTAGCAGCCTCAGGCCCTTTTCCTTCTTCCCCCCTCAGCCACTTAAGCAGGAAAGGGCCTCAGGCTGTTAGGAATGGTGGGAGTTGAAATCCAAAGCACCCAGAGGGCCGATGTTTTCCCATGCCTGTTTTAGGGACCTTAAAGTGGTGAGCCTCCTTCCAACATTGTGATTCTGGATAGAAAACAAACAACAACATAACATAACATTGTTTGAATCCACAGTGCTCTCTGGGTGTAGGTGAAATAAAACTTCCAAATTCAAGGTCAATTCCCAAGAAAACCCTTTCAGTACTTTCTGTTCATAATGAGAGTTCTATATGCCAAGTTTGGTTCAATTCCATTGTTGCAAGAGTTCAGGATGCTCTTTGATTGTGTGTTAACTATAAATCCCTGAAACTGTAACTCCCAAATGTCAAGGTCTATTTTCCCCAAACTCCATCTGTGTTCACATTTGGGCATATTAAGTATTCATGCCAAGTTTGGTCCTGATCCAACATTGTTTCAGTCCACAGTGCTCTCTGGATATGGGTGAACTACAACTCCAAAACCCAAGGTCAATGCCCACAAAACTCTTATAGTATTTTCTTTTGGTTATGGGAGTTCTGTGTGGGAAGTTTGTGTCTTTCTGCCATTCCTAAACACACAAACCATAAATGCATATAAAGGACTAGATCAATATGTGCCTATTAGATAATAATCACATGAATTCGTCTTAATACAAATATATCAAAAGTTTTTTAGTGCAGACAAATAACATACTGTCTATACAAAAGCTGGGCGCTTACATTCATGCACATCATATCACATCATTATATATACAACGTAAGGAAGCACTATAGAGATCCCCATAAGTCCGTCTGAAATCAGTCCGGAGTGAATGCACTCACGGATCGCTGAAACAAAGTCCTGTGGGCAAGCTGGTGGAACAAGGCTGGCTGACAAGGCGCGTACGGCTGGAAGTATTGTGACACCAAACAAAGATGGCTGTTTCGCATTCGCTAACGCTTCCTCAGGGCGCTCCGATAACAGGACACTCCTCATGGGAGTTGCAGTCATCTCCAATGGACCAGTAATTACGAGTGAGCTTTCTATACATAGGTATAGCATATAGTGAGTATACATTCACCATGCAAGTATATATACATTCATCTTTGCTAACAATATTCAATAATACATACCATTCATATTGAGTCTATTAACACCACTAAGGCAAAGTCCTCCTGGGCTGGAAGCAGCATTGAACCCTATTATAGCCCAGGGTTCAGGTGGATCGAATTAATTGGGATTTAGCCCTAAATACAACAGCAGGGTTTGTACTGAAAGGCTTTCATTAAGTCCTGCTTTATGCTCACTGGATAAAAGGAGTATCCATTTTCTTTCTACTTTAAGCAGGATTTTCTGATGGGTGCTTTGCGGGGGGAATGTGACTTTTTCCAGGCCAAGAATTCTAAGTGACTGGGGAGCGACGTTGTTTTGGGCACAGTGCTGGTAAAATATCGAGTCTGTGGCTTCGCATTTAATCCAAGGTAAGTGCTCCGAAATGCGGATTTTCAAAGGCCTGGACGTCATCGCGACATAGTGCTTATTGCAACCATGCCCACATTTAACGCAGTAAATTACGCCTGAGGAGCCACAAAATATCTCGTCCCTTAATTGTAATATCCTATCTGTGGTGTTATTTCTGATGATGGTGGTGGTATCAATTAAAGGGCACAGGCTACAGTTTCCGTATTTTTTCGTCCCTGGGTTCTGGCATATCGGTTTGCAATGAGGTACGTGATTGGTGTGAATCAGGTAATCTCTTTGGTTTTTAGTGCATTTGTAGGCTATAGTGGGGGGCTTGTCCAGGCCCGGTATATTTGATACCAGGGGCCAGAATTTGTTTACGATGTTTTGTATCTCTCTTGAATGCTTGGTGAGCGTAAGTGGCCACACAAGCCGTGACTGCCCTCGCTTTACCGCCGGTTGGAGTAAAGTTTCCCTGGGGATGATAGCTGCTTTTTTCCTCTGCTGCTGTTATAATGGATCTAGGGTAACCTCTCTGAGTCAGATTATCACATAGTGAGCAAGGAAAGATGAATTCGGCTTTAAGCGAATCATCTGTGAATAAGGGGGGCTTCTCTTCAGGGGGAAATGAATGGAAACTCCCGAAATGGAGGAGGGAGTTTCTATCTGATGGCTTTCTGTAGTTCCGCACTTTAAGGACCCCGTTGTGAATGAACACATTGAGGTCTAGGAAATTGACTGACGTATTACTCGTAACTAATGTAAATTTAATGTTTTGATGCCAGGAGTTCATCCAGGCTTTGAACTCGTCCAAGTTAACTGTTTTATCTAAAATAAGAAAGAGGTCACTAAAATTGTAGGCTACTGGAGGTATATTGACGACCTCTTTCTTATTTTAGATTAAAAAAGTTAACCTGGATGAGTTCAAAGCCTGGATGAACTTCTGGCATCAAAGCATTAAATTTACATTAGTTACGAGAGTAAGACCTCAATCTGTTCATTCACAATGGGGTCCTTCATTGAAACAGGCCCAGGTTTCACACTGTTTTTTAAATATATTTTAAAAAACATATTAACTATATGTATTACTGTGTTAGAGTGTCATTTTGTGTCATTTTGGTTGATGGTGTGCCCCAGGATTTTGTAAATGTAAAAAATGTGCCGTGGCTCAAAAAAGGTTGAAAAACACTGAACTAGAGGACATAGTGCCTTATTTGTTAGTATGCCCTTTGTACAGTGACCTATGAGAAAGATACTTGAAACCCTTGTAGTAAATCAATATTGGAGAAACAGTTTCTGCTGAATGACAGAATTGACTATATAACCTACAAAGTAGCCCTGTTTGCTCTTTCTACATTCCTTTTTATGAAACCCGGTATTTATTAATTAGCAATACTTATAACACTTGCTATCATCACACTGTGCATCGTAATCTCTGCAAAGATCTTTTATTTGGCTAAATATAATGGGTTTTAGGGTCAGATTTGTCCTCTGTGTTAGAATGTCTTGGTAGGTGCATTTAATTTTTTACAAAGTTGTTCCTGGTTTATTTGTCCATTACATTATTGCCTGACTTTATTTGCAGCCAAGATTTTAAGAAATCCATAGAAGTACTCTTCTTACATAAGGTTGCAAAACCATGGGCACTTTAGGAAAACATGGTGCAATTCCTAGTAACCTGAATTCAATTTAACGTCTGAATGGCGATGAATGGAAGAGTGGGCGAAATGAGCCAATGGAAATATAGGACTGCACGCTAGATTCCTACATAGTAAAGTCCTCAGAATAATTATTTTTCAAAAAGTTAACTGAGGGCATTGACACTCTGTAGGCTCTATCAAGGTCCTCAGAATGAACCTCACAATAAGGGAACATCAATTCAGTGTTGGCTTTATTCTTTTGTTAGTCTGGGATTTGAAAATGCATCCTCTGCTAATGGGTTCAGCAACCCAGAATGGGATTTAAGGCAACTGTATTGATGCAGCACTGCACTTTTGAATGTGATCTCGGGACATTTCAAGATACTAATTTGTAGGCAATACACACACACACACACACACACACACACACATATATATATATATACACTCACCTTTAGCTTGTCTTTTGTTCGTGAACTAAGATTCAGGAAGGACTCATCCCACGCTTTCTACAAGCACTTTGATGACTAAGAAGGCCAATCCGAGATAGGCAAGCCCAGTTGCAGAAAGCACAGCAGAAAGTCTCCTTGGGTGATGTTGTTTTCAAGTTGCGATTCTTTCTGCATTGTCGTTTCTCTTCGAGACACGTTCGGGGTGACTTCTCGAAAGAGGCCGCAGCATTGTGGATAGTGCGTCTTCATGCCTCCCAATGTGAGGCCAGGGTGGACCATTGTTGGTGATCAATCTGGCCGAGCCTGAGATGTTGTTTCAGGGAGTCCTTGTATCTCTTTTTGGGGGCACCTCTCTTGCGCTGACCCATGGCGAGTTCACCGTAGAGTAGTATCTTAGGGAGGCGCCCTATAGATGTGATACTATACTTTATATAGTATTACATCTATACAAAGTTGACAAACATAACACCACCCTGCATTTTGCAGATCATAATGGAGCTTTCTAAAGGAGTACAATTCAAAGTCATGGCAGTGTTAGTCTGGAATATTAGTATGCAAAAAGATGTTAAAGCACCTTAGAGACTGAGAGAAAGAAATTGGGAGCATACATTTCCATGAACTAAAGGTGGGTAAATCCAGCATAAAAGGCCCCAGAGCCGCTTGATGAAATCAGTCCAGGCAGTCCTCAGGCTATGAACAAGATAGGCTCTGTATTGTCGAAGGTTTTCATGGCTGGAATCACTGGGTTGTTGTAGGTTTTTCAGGCTGTATAGCCATGCTCTAGAACAAGGCTGTCCAACTGGCGGCCCTGGGGTTGTACACGGCCCCCCAGCCTGTTGGCTCCGGCCCCAGCTATGCCCCCGGCCGCCATTTTTAATTTTTAAAAAATTTAAATGGCGGGAGCGGGGCCCCCGCGAGCCTTCCAGGTTTGGGGAAGGGTTTTCACCCGGCACTCGAGACGCGAGTGCCGGGCAAAAACCCTTCCCCAAACCTGGAAGGCTGGCGGGGAAAGCGAGTGGCGCTTCTCGCTTCTCCCACCAGCCATCCAGGCTGGCGGGGGAGTTTTCGCCCAGCTCCCGTGTCCCTCTGCTCAGAGGGACACAGGAGCCAGCTGAAACCACTCCCCGAAGCCTGGAAGGCTCGCAGGGGAAGCGGCGCCGCTCGCTTCCCCCGGCAGCCTTCCAGGCTTGCGGGAGTTTTCACCCAGCTCCCGTGTCCCTCTGCTCAGAGGGACACAGGAGCCGGGTGAAACCCCTCCCGAAGCCTGGAAGGCTCGGGGAGCGCGCCGCTTCTCGCTTCCCCGGCAGCCTTCCAGGCTTGCGGGGAGTTTTCGCCAGCTCCCGTGTCCCTCTGCTCAGAGGGACACAGGAGCCGGGCGAAACCCTCCCGAAGCCTGGAAGGCTCGCGGGGGAAGCGAGCGCCGCTTCTCGCTTCCCCCGGCAGCCTTCCAGGCTTGCGGGGGAGTTTTCGCCCAGCTCCCGTGTCCCTCTGCTCAGAGGGACACAGGAGCCGGGCAAAACCCCTCCCCGAAGCCTGGAAGGCTCGGGGGGCGAGCGCCGCTTCTCGCTTCCCCGGCAGCCTTCCAGGCTTGCGGGGAGTTTTTCGCCAGCTCCCGTGTCCCTCTGCTCAGAGGGACACAGGAGCCGGGCGAACCCCCCTCGAAGCCTGGAAGGCTTGCGGGGAAGCGGCGCCGCTTCTCGCTTCCCGGCAGCCTTCCAGGCTTGCGGGAGCCGCGCCAGCTCCCGTGTCCCTCTGCTCAGAGGGACACAGGAGCCGGGCGAAACCACTCGCCCTGCCTCCCCTCAGGCCTGGACACCGCCGTGCTGGACTACATCCAGGGCGGGCTGCGGCTGCTCATCAGCTGCCCAGCGGTGCTGGAGTTCTTCGCGCTGCTGCAGGAGAAGGACTTGCGGCTGGTGAGCGAGCGCCCCCCAACCCCGCTCTGCGCCCGCCTCTGCCTGGCTGCCTGGCTTCTTGGAGGTGATGGAGATGCAGACCTGAGTAATCAATACCCGATATCCGGAAAAGCATTGCACCAGGACACAGCACTTTTCCGGATATCGGGTATTGATTATTCAGGGCTGCATCTCCATCGCCTCCGAGAAGCCAGGCAGCTAGGCAGGCAGGAGGGAAAGGAGGAAGAGGGAGGGGCTTGCACCAAAGGGGGCGGGGCCCGGGTGGAGGCCACGCCCTGAGCGACCAGGTGTGCCACGGCTCAAAAAAGGTTGGGAAACACTGTTCTAGAACATGGCCATATAGCCCGAAAAAACCTACAACAACCCAAGATAGGCTCCATAGGTTTGTTCATAAGTTGATTTTTTTTTTTAAAAAAAAGTCAGAACAGGTACATTTTCTAAGTGTAACTTCAGACAGACAGACACACACTCACACACACACACACATTATTTGGTTAGCATAGGGAAGGATTAACACCCCAGTTGTGTTCATTTTGCTGTTTGTGCCACTGTTCAGAAGATTTCACCTCACTTTCTGTCCCTGTGATAATTGGATTTTGAAAAAGTGGCTTGTTGTAGGAACAACTATTGGAGCTAAAGCTTCAATGTGTAGAGATTTCAGCTAGGACTGTCGATAAGAAGGTCAGTGCCCGGCAAGCTTCTGCTAAACCAAATCAGCCAGGATTGAGAACAAGTACTCTGGGTTGAAGGCAAAGCTACAGAGGTTTATCTGTTATGATTTGCTTCTCTGTTATATACCATAACTAAAATAAACAGTTTATTGTTTTCTTTTTTTAAAAAAAAACATGTTTAGAAGAATTGTGGGTTTTGTATTTAACAGTTTTGCGGGCTTTCTCAAAAAAGGAAAATTAAGGGGACATTTTAGAAGGATCAAAGCACAACTTTATTTTCCCTCTTTGAAGAGCCGGGCTTTAAAAGTGAACCAAGATGAAATGAAACAAAACACTGCCTCTGCTTGAAGAGCAAAGCTATTAAAAACGACAAACAGACAAACAGGGCATGCAATTTCAGTGGGTAGGCATCATTATGTCGATTGTGCAAGGCCCACAAAACAGGAAATCGTGGGTCACATTTCCATGGAGACTCGGATATGCGGTCTCCATTGGTGTATAATGAGACAAAGGCAAAGCCGTTCCATAGATAGCACTATAATGGAAGCGGGCAGCGGAGAAGGAAAAGAAAGCAGCAATATATAAACCAGTGCGGCCAGCGAGCAATTGACGATAAAAAATATTGAATTAAATGGAAACTGATAACAGCTTTCGCCTAACCCTGTGATGTGCAGATGTCTTGGGCTATATGTCCCATCATGAGGGTTGTGATCATCATGTCTGGATGTTATCAGGTTTAGAAAGGCTAATCTGGATTATATGATCAGTGTAGACACATATAATACAGTGTGTATTCACTATGTGAGTTTACACTGACCTTATAATGCAGTTTCAAACTGTCTTATATTACAGTGGAAATGGGACCAAAGTCTACTTCATTCCCTTTTCCTTTTCTTTACAATTTATTTATCGTGTCAGAAGCAAATTGAGGGTACAGTTATAATGTATTTAAAAACACATACAAAGTTAAAAACGCCTTAGAAGCTTCTGCGCATGCGTGAAAAATCACCCCGCATGCGTACTGGCTCCAAAGTGCGCCTCCCGCTTTGGAGCCAGTACGCATGCGCGGAGATTTGCGCATGCGCACTGGGCTCCAGAGCGTGACTTGCGCTCGGGAGCCACGGGGGCGCAAAATATTTTTGTCGCTTACCCCGGGTCCGCCCCTGGGTTTGAGCCTGCCACTTTTGGACTCTCGCTTACTGAGGTGTCATTGTAGATCTTAGGAAGCTATTTCTTGATTTAAGGCATTGGTTTGCTGGCTGATATCCGAACAGAGGATGGACCAGAGATGTCAATGCCTTGTTCCTTTCATTACAGGCTGCCACTTTCTGACTGATGTCAGGTGCTACAGTACTGGCTAAACAGTATCATTTCTCCAGCGGTGTTGGGCGTAGACATCCTGTGGTAATGCAGCATGTCTCATTAAGAGCCACATCCACTGTTTTAACGTGGTGGGATGTAATCCACACTGGGCATGCATACTCCGCAACAGAGTAGCTAAGCGCAAGAGCAGATGTCTTCACTGTGTCTGGTTGTGATCCCCTGGTTGTGCCAGTCAGCATTTGTATGATATTGTTTCTAGTGGCCTTTTTTGCTTGATATTCAAGCAGTGCTTCTTATAGGTCAGAGCATGGTCCAGCGTGACTCCCAGGTATGTTGGGTGTGCTGCAATGCTCCAGTGGGATTCCTTCCCAGGTCATCCTCAGAGCTCGAGATGCTTCTTAAGACAGAAAGCACATATCTGCATTTTGGATGGATTGTGAATCAGCTGGTTTTTCCTGTAATTGGCAGTAAAAGCACCTAAAACTTTGGAGAGCTTCTGTTCAATTATTTAAAATCTCCCTGCTTGAGCGGTGATGGCACAATCATCAGCATAGATGAAACTTTCTGTCCCTCCTGGCAGTGGCTGATCATTTGTGTAAATATTAAACATGGATGGAGCAAGCATGCTCCCCTAAGGCAGGCTGTTCTTCTCTTTTCACCATCTGCTTCTTTGATCTTGGATCTCAACATAAAAGCTCCTGTTTTGTAGCTGATATTATTTTTAGCTCACATTTTTTGCTTGGTATTCAAGCGGTGCTTATTATTATTTTTTTTCAGTAATAACCTATGAACCACCCACTGGACCTGAATTTTATTTTGATTTGAGTTAGGGTGAATGATGTTTACATCAACATCTACTCCTGGTTGTTCCAAGCAATCAAATGGCCTTAAAACTGAAGTTTCTGGAGGAAGGAGGACCATCATTTTGCAAGACAATTCAATTCCTCTGCAAGCGGAGCTATTCTGCAAAGGGTTTAATTTCAATCTAAATCTGAATGTGCTGGTTTTAGAGGAACAATGAAAGAGTGGAATATTAATGTCTGTTGGATATTATTCAGCTCTGTCTGGCAGAGACATCTCTCTCTTCCTTGCAATAGTCAGTTTCAAAGCAGATACTAACACTTACTGGCTCTTGCAACAAAGGCTGGTGTCAGATCGCACTGCACTTCACTTTCTATTGTTTGGGAAGACAATTATCTTGCTATTCTAACTCATTTATGTTTGAGAACGCCCACTATTTGGTTATGACATTTATTATTGCACCCACCCACTATTTGGAGCTCTCTGAGGTAACTTTAGTCTGGTAAAAAGAACTAAAATTATGTATAAAACCAATGAGTAGACCCAAGATAACTTTCAGTGACGGAGAATAAGACCTTCCAGCATATAAACCTGCATTCAAGCCAGCACTGTGATATAAATGCAAAGACAGTGGGCAAATTGAGTTTTCCTTGGGCTTTACTGGCTAAATGGCTCCCATGTTGGCAGGAGCTGGGGCTAACAGCAGGAGCTCACCCCATCCCACTGATTCAAACTGCCAATCTTTTTGTCAGCAGGTTCAGTAGCCCAGTAGTTTAACCCGTTGGACCACCACGGCCCATAATAATTTATTCTTCAGGAATGGCACAATTTTGCTGTAGTTATATTCCCCCTTCCTCTTTTTTTGGACCTAGATTTTGGACTTCTGCAATTTTGAGGTTTCCCTTTTTTTAAAAAAAAGTGGTATGGGTGGAGAATACCACTGTCTTGCATGAAAGCTCAGAAAGCGAAATACAGGGCTTTTTTTCATGTCAGGAGCGACTTGAGTAACTGCAAGTTGCTTTTGGTGTGAGAGAATTGGCCATCTTGTGGGAGGTGTCTCTCACATCCCTGCACAGGGAGCTGGAGCTGACAAAGGGAGCTCAACCCGCTCTCCCCAGATTTGAACCGCTGACCTGTTGGTCTTCAGTCCTGCTGGCACAAGGGTCTAACCCACTGATTCTCAAAGTGGGCGGTACCACCCCCTGGTGGGCAGTGAGGCAATCCAAGGGGGCGGTGGGAAACTCAGGGGAATTTGGGGGGCGGTGAACCCCTTTAAGGGGGTGGTGAACAATTTGCCATTTAGGAGGGGTCACGCAATCCTTTTCTTTGCCCTGCCCCCTTCGCTTTGACCCCCACACACAATGCAGTGTGAAGGCTGCAGTGCAAAGGCCTCCGCGGCCTTCGGCGGAGCCTCCCTGCCACCGCGGAAGAAAGTGCAGCCTTCCCCGGCAGAGGCAATTCATTCCAAACCCCTCCAGTATTTTCTGTTGGTCATGGGGGTTCTGTGTGCCAAGTCTGGCTCAATTCCATTGTTGGTGGAATTCAAAATGCTCTTTGATTGTAGGTAACCCATAAATCCCAGTAACTACAACTCTCAAATGAGAAGGGCTATTTTCTCAAAACTCCACCCAGTGTTCAAATTTGGGCATATTGACTATTCGTGCCAAGTTTGGTCCAGATCCATATTTATTTATTTAATTTATTTATTCAATTTTATATTCCGCTCCTCCCTTCAGGCTCGGGCGGATCACCGCAACATTCGATAAAAACAACAGAGTACAACAGTATTAAAACCAGGGTTACATGATTACAAATTCTAAAACTCAACACATGATCATATAGAACATTTCCGGGAAGTAGCCAAACACGAGTAGGAAAAGGGCAGTCTTGCACACTCTCCTAAACGGAACAAGCTCTCGGATCGCACGGGTATCGGGTGGAAGAGAATTCCACAAAGTAGGGGCAGCAACAGAAAAGGCACGCTGCCTGGTTGTGGACAGGTGGCAGGAGCGGATTGATGGTATTTCTAACAAGTTTTGCTCCTCTGAGCGCAGTGATCTCAGTGGAACATACGGGGTAAGGCGGTCCCTCAGGTACACAGGCCCTAGACCGTATAAGGCCTTAAAGGTCATAACCAACACCTTGAAGGCAATTTGGTACTCAATAGGAAGCCAGTGCAGTTGCCGCAGGATGGGAGTAATGTGCTCTCTCACCGGTGCCCCCACCAGTAAGCGAGCAGCGGCATTCTGCACTAGCTTACTGGTGGGATCACCGGTGAGAGAGCACATTACTCCCATCCTGCGGCAACTGCACTGGCTTCCTATTGAGTACCGAATTGCCTTCAAGGTGTTGGTTATGACCTTTAAGGCCTTATACGGTCTAGGGCCTGTGTACCTGAGGGACCGCCTTACCCCGTAGTGTTTGGGTTCTCAGTTCTCTCTGGATATAGGTGAACTACATCTCCCCTAAATCACTGCCAATTCTTCCCAAACCCCTCTAGTATTTTCTGTTGGTCATGTGGGTTATCTGTGCCAAGTTTTTTCCAGTTCTGTAATTTGTGGGGGTCTCGGTGGTCTGTGGAAGTCAGAGCTGAATTGATTGAAGGTACTGCAAATCCCATCATCCATTGTCCATACTCCCCCAAACATATTGCTTTTGTGATTAATCACTATGCTTTGATTATGTTCAACTTGTAACAATGAAAATACATCCTGCATATTAGATATTTGCATTAGAATTCGTAAGAGTAGCACAATTATTTAGGAAGTAGCAAAGAAAATATGGTTGGGGGTCACCACAACATGAGGAACCTTATTTAGGGTCACCCCACTCCTCACAGAGAGGGGTTATGTGTTATCCAACACCTGATATGAGACTACTGCTTGGTATTAGCCATAGAGCCTTGATAAAGGAGCCTACAAAATAAGCCCGAAACGGTTGAACAAAGCCGCGGATACAATTAGCATTATGCTGGCCGTCGGCTCTGCTAACCACTGAGCCTTTGTATGAAGAAGGAGCCACACCGCCTCTTCTCATACATCAGTCCTGGGGGACTTCCCCCTCATGGAGCATTGGCGCTCTTCATTAGACTACTGAATGTTTTCGTGAATCCAACCCATCCCATCAGATATTCCACCACCCCCTTCCACGTCTTGGCCCCCAGGATTCCCTCCTGAGGAGCCCCATTGACGTGCCTTGCCGCCCCCCCCCCCGGCAAGGGAGGGGCATGAGTATACCAGCTACTCTAGAGAAGGACGCTGAGGATTCCCCGGGACCACCGTTTCTGGGATTTCCCATTCATTTCTATTTGCCTTTCCCGGGCTATCCTCCTCCCCGCCCACTACGCATCGTCGTCATCACAACAACACAGCGCGCACGACGTTGTTTACCAGCGCCGCTTGACGTCATCATCCGGCGCCGTCCTCACCCACGCCGGCTCACGCCGAGCCAGGACGGCCTTGCTGCGCACAAACAGCAAGGATTGGATTTTCATCAGCACGATCCACGGCACTATTGCAAGTACTGTTTCGGTTCGCCCTGGGGGGGAGACATACGCGCCTCTCAATTGCATTGAGATATTGTATCTTTCTCTTATGTATGTGTTTGATATTGTTCACCATTGAATAGATAGCTATTTTTTGCTACTTTGGGGTTGCGTTTTCATTTGAACTTTCAGGGTACATAGTCTAATTGACCATTTGGCATTCCCACACTGTTGTTTGTGCTGGAACCTTATTTAGGGGTCACGACATTAGACAGGTTGAGAACCACTGCAATATATATATATATATATATATATATATATATACACACACACACACACACACACGCACACACACGCACACGCACACACACTAGCTTGGGGACCCAGCGGTGCCCGGGTGATTTGAGAAGTGCAGCAGGATGTAGAGTGGGTCATGGGGGCTCTGTGTGCCAAGTTTGGTTTTGATCCATCATTATTGGGAGTTGCAGTGGTATCATGAAATTACTGAAGGTAGTGCAAGTCCCATCATCTGTGGTCCACCCTCCCCCAAAGTGTAGTAGGATGTAGATTGGGTCATGGGGGCTCTGTGTGCTAAGTTTGGTCTATATGGGTGAATGGATGAGGGTTGCATTGTTTTTAGGAAGTGAGTGAAGGTACTTAAAGTCCCATCATCCGTGATCTGTCTCACACAAAACTGCACCAGGATGTAGAGTGGGTCATGAGGGTTCTGTGTGCCCGGTTTAGTGTTGATCAGTCATTGGATTAGGTTTGTAGCAGGCTTGGAAAGTGAGGGAAGGTAGTGCAAGTCCCATCATCCATGTTGTGCCCCTCTCCAAACTTCAGTAGGCTGTAGAGTGGGTCACTGGGGCTCTGTGTGCCAAGTGTGGTCCTTATCGGTGTTTGTTATGGGCCGCAGTGGTCTGTGGGAACAGAGGGGTGTGAAAGTACTACAAATCCCGTCATCCCTTGTCAGTCCTCCCGCGAACCTCACCAGGACGTGAAGGCAGTCATGGGGGTTATGTATGCCAAGTTTGGTCTCAATCAGTAATTGGATGAGGGTTGCAGTGGACTTGGGATGTGAGTAGAGGTACTTCAAGTCCCATCATCCATGGTCCACCTTCCTCCGAACTGCACCAGGACGTAGGGTGGGTCATGGGGGCTGTGTGTGCCAAGTGTGGTCTGTATTGCTCCTTTTTGGTGGCCTCAGTGGTCTGTGGGAACCAAAGTGTTTGAAAGTACTACAAATCCCATAATCCGTGGGTCATGTCCCCCGAACCACACCAGGATGTAAAGGGGGTTAGGGGGGTTATGTGTACCAAGTTTGATGGAGGTCCATCACCCGCGCTGGTCGCTGTGACCTGTGAAAGTGGCTGCCAATCAGAACGCTGCCACATATTCTTCCTTCCACCCTTCTGCCCTCCGCACACATACAAACATTCCGCTTTATTAAGGTATACAGATACAGAGATACAGAGACACAGAGATACAGATATATATATATATGTATCTGTACATATATATATGTAATTGCTATTAAATTTTTTGAAAAATAATTTCTAGGGGGGCGGTGAGTAATTTTTTTCTGGAAAGGGGGCAGTAGGCCAAAAAAGTTTGGAAGCCACTGGTTTAACCCATTGCGCCACCGGGGGCTCCTGTGATAGGAGCAAATTAATTTTCCCTTTTTCTAAAAAATGGAAAGTTCAGTCAACCATTGGTTACCCAAACTGCTAAACTTTGCAGTTTACCCTTCTCCTTGGATTTATAATCATGTTTTAACCTTTACATTTGAGTTTTATCTCTGGTTTAGTGAGACTCTTTTTATCTTACCTATTTGGATTTTTTACTCTTTTACTGTGTGTGTTTTTTCAATAAACTGCCGATTTCTACGTTGGGCTTCCTGGTGAGTGCTTGAGCAAGGCATAGCCCAGCAGAGGTGCAACAAAATGCCAGAAAAATGTCAGCAATTCGATCAAGGAGGAAGTTTATGAACACATCTCTTCAGCAGAAGAGATAGAGCAACGGCACTCCCCGTGACCAGAACCAAGATGTCGACGATGGAAAAGTCTACAAACCTCTATCTATGTACAGTTGTCTGTCCTGTCATTGTGTAACAGCATTGAAGGTTTGCTGTATATGTGTTCTGTGATCGTCTTTAGGGTGAGAAGGGCAGAATATAAATACTGTAAATAAATAAATATTGTGGATTATCTGCCTTGATATTCTAGATTAGATCTCTGTGTAGGGTGCTTCTCGTTCACTGGTTCACTTAAACCAAAGTGGACTTCATGACATCTGCGGTGAAGCTACGTTCAAATCAACCGGCTGGACAGGGTGGACCCTCTCTTAAAGATCCCACCGCTGCCGCCAATATGTGACCACTCCACTTCTTGACCGGCCTCAGACTGGACAATCTTTCTATGTCCACACTGCTGACCTCCAATCCAAGGAAACCTCGAAGTTACCTCAGCAACTTCACGTTTATTGGCAGGGTACTGTCTCACCCCTTCACCATTTAACTGACTGGAGTTTTAAAACTTCTCAGTGACCACTTGACCACGCTGCCACCATTTATCCGGCTGACCACTGACTTTGAGGGCCACCACCAATAAAAGAATCAGGAGAGGTGTTTTCCTTTTAAGATGCAAACAATTTATTTTGACACAAATGGGTACAATCTTGGTTGGTTTCAAACTTCCTTAGAGGCACAACTTTTCTGTTACATAACACAATGGGGACCTATTATAGGGTTTCCACTAAACCTCTATAAACCCCTGCAACTTTAACTAGGGTCTCTATACCCTTTAACTGGACTGCTCACTAGCAGACCTTAAGACACACACTAACACTGGACCGTTCTCTTTCAGTCCTTAGGACACTCTCAACTAGAACATAACTCCTCCCCCTCTCATTTGGCAGTTGGCTTCCCGCTCTTTTCCAACTGTAGAATTCAAACCTGAACATTCTACTAGCCTCTAGCCCTGGTTGCCATGGCGACAGCTCTTCTAAGCTTCTGCCATGCCTCCCTTCTGTTTCACCCACAGAAACAAACCATAGAACATTCAAAACAACATACATTTTAACACATGTCACACAACATTTACACACAAATAATCAACATCATTACATTACCTTCCTTCCTCCCGAAATTATTTTTAATTCTCTCTGTCCAGAGTGAATTAAAAAT
>JARBWK010000014.1:21293489-21524792 GCA_030556195.1 Anolis apletophallus | reverse complement strand
TTTATAATCATGTTTTAACCTTTACATTTGAGTTTTATCTCTGGTTTAGTGAGACTCTTTTATCTTACCTATTTGGATTTTTTACTTTACTGTGTGTTTTTCAGCCAAACTGCTCATTTCTTACGCGGCTTCCTGGTGAGTGCTTGAGCAAGGCGAGCCCAGCAGAGGTGCAACAAAATGCCAGAAAAATGTCAGCAATTCGATCAAGGAGGAAGTTTATGAACACATCTCTTGAGAGAAGAGATAGAGCAACGGCACTCCCGTGACCAGAACCAAGATGTCACGATGGAAAAGTCTACAAACCTCTATCTATGTACAGTTGTCTGTCTTGTCATTGTGTAACAGCATTGAAGGTTTGCTGTATATGTGTTCTGTGATCGTCTTTAGGGTGAGAAGGGCAGAATATAAATACTGTAAATAAATATTGTGGATTATCTGCCTTGATATTCTAGATTAGATCTCTGTGTAGGGTGCTTCTTGTTCACTGGTTCACTTAAACCAAAGTGGACTTCATGACATCTAACACCGACAAACCATTGCCTTGGTTGGGCATCACTTCCATAAAAGACACTGTCAGAATTCCATTTTCCAGCCTTTTGGGCACAGGCTGGGAAACAGAAGCGTGACTTGTTCACACCACCATGACATCGAAATAACATCTATAAGTACCTGGCTGGCTGACCTTGGGTGCTGGGCCTGGCGGGAAGAACTGACTGGGCTGTTGCTGGGGAGAAACTGGTCTCTGGGGCCTGTGGGGGGAGCTATATAAGAGAATGCCCGGCAGTGTGCCGGCATTCTCTAGCATTATATTGTACAGTTTCCATTTCAATAAAGGCTATGTTGCAGCATCCGAGGTCTCCTCGTGAGTTGATCCGTGGCGTTGGAGTGTGAGCTGCTAACAGAATGCTAGAGAATGAAAATGCCTAGTGGTCAGCGATGAGGGCATGGAGTTCGAGGGGACAGCAGGTTTAGGGCTTTGGGCGCCCATGGCAGCAGAAGGCCAAGACTGGTCCCCTTGGAGTGGTGAGGACAGGGAGGAAGACTCATACTCCCCGCTGGGAAGAGAAGTCCTTGTGAGTTGATCCGCCACGGAGTGTGAGCTGCTTACAGACACAACAGACTTTTTCAAAACTGATGAATGAACGGAAGTTTAAAAGGATCGTTTTGATGATTTCTTTGAAGCTTCCAACTCATTATGCAATCTGAGAGTAGAGTAAAACCTATGCCAATCTGATGCGGCTCAATGAACAAGTGCTAATTAATCCCAAGAGTGCAGGGAAATTGTATGACACAAGAAGACTCTTCTTTAAAGGGAAAAAAGAAGACATATCCCACTGGCTGCTAATTTAGGCACTATAGGCAACTGAGAGAGTGAAATACTCGAGAGCACGCTGATCGTGTCCTTCCGAAGAGAAAGTAAAAAGGGTGCACTTGGCGTTTTTAAAAAAGGAATTCAAGATTCAGCTATATGCTAATCTGTTTTTAATAAACTCTGTTTTGACAATAGCTGACCTCTCCCCATGGCCTACACTATTTGCTGAGTTCTGTCATTTATAATTTCCTAGAAATAGGGGCCAACAACCACAAGCTATGGCTACTGACAAGGCCAGACCCTGAGAACATCCTCTTAAACAAGAAACACACTCTGGCTACATTCTGTGCTGATCATATAAATCTCGGAAAGGTACTATATATTATATTTTTTCATATTACTTCAAATTTCTAGACCACCACTCCCCGAGGGCTCGGAGCGGTTTACAGCAAAATAGAAGTAAGACATGAACAAGCAGATATAACAGTTAATAAATACACAAGACAAGACATATACTATTAACTACAACAAACAAATTATGTCATTCCAAGCTAATCCTAGCTGCACCTCGGCTGCATGGCTCAAGGAGGGATCGATCATAGACAAGGGGAACCTTGGCGGCCTGGGACTTCTTGGCCCCAGCCTTAGGGCTATGGGAGCTGGATCTGACCCAACTGCCAAACCCCAGACCCCAAAAAGTTCTGGATCTATATTTCTTGTTCTTACTCTTCCCCAAAGTAATGTCTGGACTTGTTCCAAAGCTGTCCCGGTCACCAATGGCCACCCCAGTTTATAGCGCTAAGAGCTCCTGGGAGGGGGGGAGTGGACAGTCGGATAGGCCGCCCTCAAGGACTAACCGAGGGAAGGACCTGTCCTTAAGCGAACGAGGCTTGTCATCCCCACCTTGGCCCCCAAATGTCTGGGAGGACTGGGGTTGATGGGCTGCCGGCAGAGCCGGCGCGAAAACGGTCAGGCCCCCTCTACCGGCTTCCCCTTCGGGGTGTGCCGGAAGCTAAATCCCCTGCCGACTTCTGCCATCCAAGTCCGTTAGGTATTCCGGTGATCTCGGGGCGGGGTGAGTACGGTAGGCGCAGGCCGAATGCGAGACCAACTGCGAGATCCAGACTGAGTCATAGAAGGACTCGGCCTGGCTCTGACCTGCGTCCTATCCCCAGGCACGCTGTTGATAGACATCCAGTTATCCCTCCTTCCACTCTGGTGCTGGTTAACGCCCGATCCATCCGGAACAAGACCGCCACTATCAGGGAGTTTTGTGAAGACCTCAAAGCGGACCTATTCTGTATAACTGAGACTTGGCTCCAGGAGAGTGATAGCACCTGCCTCCAGGAAATGGTCCCCCCTGATTACGTTGCCACACACCAGAATAGGAATGGGGGACGGGGGGTGGTGGCAATACTCTCCCGCGATGGATTACACCTTAGAGCGATCCCTGCGCTCACCACCTCGGGGCTCGAAAGTGTCGGCCTGGTGTGGGAGTCCCAGGAGAGCCTGTGTCGGAGTGGGCATTGAGGTTTCCCAGGCTTATTGTCCTGGGTGACTTCAACGTCCACGCCGACGCAGCCTCTGTTCCATCTGCAGCTGCAGACCTAATTTCGACCATGGCGACATTGGGCCTCTCCCTCTGTAGCTCGGGACCCACACACTCGGCCAGGCACACCCTCGATCTGGTGTTCAGCGCGGGGGTTCAAGTGGACCTAGCCTCCGTAATAGAGGTTCCATGGTCGGACCACTGTGCTCTAAGGATCCGGGTTGAGCAACCGCCTCCCCCATGCAAGGGCGCCGAACAGATTTTGGTTCGCCCGAGGAGACTTATGGAACCCGAAAGGTTCCTGAATGCTCTGAGGGATCTGGAGTCTATCAGCGTCTCAGTCGATGAGCAGGTTCAAGCCTGGAACACCTCATTAGCTAGAGCTCTCGACGAGATTGCCCCTAAGCGCCCTCTCCGACCCCGCAAGCATCGATCCTCCTGGTATACCAAAGATCTCAGGTTGACGGCTAGAGTGCGTGTGGAGGAAACTCCGTGACGGAGCTTCATTATCAGCTTATAAGCTATTCAAAAAGGCTTATGAGCGTGCTGTCAAGGCGGCCAAAAATGTGTACTTTTCCGCCTCGATAGCGTCTGCTAGTTCACGCCCGGCACAACTGTTTAAAGTAATTCGGTCTTTGACGACGGTCCCTACTGTCCCAAAAAATAGTGATCAGGCCCTCACTGCCGGTGCTTTCCAGAACTTTTTTGCAGACCAGATAATGAGTCTCCGCCGGGACCTTCCGGCCACGGTTGATACAGTGAAGGAGCTCGAGACCCTGTGGCCCTCCGCCGGGCCCACCCTCAACTGGTTTCGGCCACTGGACGCAGATGCTGTTGATAATATCATGGCTACAACCAAGCCTACCACCTGCTTCCTCGACCCGTGCCCCTCCTGACTTGTTAGATCTTGCCTGGAGGGGTTACGTGGGCCTCTGCTGAACATCGTAAATAGCTCCCTTGAGCAAGGAGTCTTTCCAGAGTGCTTAAAAGAGGCGGTGGTAGCTCCATTACTGAAGAAATCGTCGTTAGATCCCGCGGTTCCCTCCAACTACCGACCAGTAGTTGAGAGGGCAGCAATGGAGCAGTTGCAGTCCTTCTTAGATGATGCAACATGGCTAGACCCCTTCCAGTCCGGCTTCCGTTCGGGGCACGGGACGGAGACGGTCCTGGCCTCCATCACAGACCAACTCCACTGCCAGCTCGACCAAGGCGGGTCTGTGCTGCTCGTGTTATTAGACATCACGGCAGCGTTTGACACGGTCGACCACAATCTTTTGATCCACCGCCTGGCCGTGGCTGGAGTGAGGGGGGCAGCCCTTAAATGGCTGGCCTCCTTCCTCCACCAGCGGTCTCAGCGTGTGAGGAGGGGCGAGGTGGTCTCCGAGGGCTCCCCATTAGTTTGCGGAGTTCCGCAGGGGGCCATTCTCTCCCCTCTGTTATTTAACATCTACATGCAGCTGCTTGCACAGCTGGTGCTGAGTTATGGGCTTGAGTGTCACCAGTAGGCTGATGACACTCAGCTCATTCTGAGGATGGAGGGCAGGCCCAGATCCATTACCGATATTTTCCAACGTTGCCTCGAAGCCGTTACTGGATGGCTGCGAGCCAGTAGGTTGAGGGTGAATCCGGCGAAGATGGAGATCTTGTGGCTGGACCGTCCGGGCGATGGGGATGTCCAGCTTCCGACCCTGGACGGTGCGGCGTTATGCCCATCGCCATCCGTAAAGAGCCTGGGGGTCCACCTGGACTCTCAGCTGACCATGGAGACCCAGGTCTCTGCGGTCAGCAAGATTGCCTTTTTCCACCTGAGACAGGCAAGGAGGCTGGCCCCCTACCTCTCCCGGAACGACCTGGCCACGGTGATCCAAGCCACGGTCATTTCGAGACTAGACTACTGTAACGCGCTCTACGTTGGCCTTCCTCTGTCGGTGACAAGCTAGTGCAGAACACTGCTGCCCGGCTCCTGTCTGGAACTCCAGCAGGTTGCCACATAACACCTACCTTGCAGGATCTGCACTGGCTGCCAATTGAGCACCGGATCACCTTCAAAGTGCTGGTTCTTACCTTTAAGGCCTTGCACGGCCTGGGGCCAGCGTATCTGAGGGACCGTCTCACCCCATACTGCCCTATGAGATTCCTCCGTTCGGAGGACACCAACCTCTTGGCCGTCCCCTCCGCAAAAACGGACAAATTGACAGCCACCCGCCGAAGGGCCTTTTCGGTGATTGCGCCGACCCTTTGGAATGCCCTTTGGGCGGACACGCGCGCCATCTACAACCTGCTCCCCTTCAGGCGGGCGTGCAAGACCCACCTTTTCAAGCTGGCCTTCCAAGTGTAGGCCTTACGGGTTGCACCCCCTGTGGATTCGAGCTCCTGCCCTAGGTCGTTTTTAAGTGTTGCTACTGCTATTTTTAATGTCATTTTAATGTATTTTACCCCTGTTTTTATCTTGTACTGTTGTTTTTATCTTGTATTCTTTGGTGCTGTGAGCCGCCCCGAGCCCGCTGGGAGTGGCGGCATAGAAGCTGAAAAATAAATAAATAAATAAATAAATAAAATAAACTTGGAGATTCCTAGAGAAAACAAATCCATGAATAATCCAATCCACAAAAGTCCAATGTGGAGAGATGACTGTACAGAGGCATAATGCAAAATGTCACCAACAGGATGCCACCCACAGTATTTTTGTATATAATACAGAGATGGGCATGATGTGGCCTCCAGATACTGTTTAACTGTTACTCACTGACTATGCTGGTTTGGACTACTAGAAGTTTCACAACATTCCCATCCTTGATGAACTGGTACTAAGCTCTTTCTCTGGCTTTGTGTCCCATGTGTTCATTTTGTACAAAGCACCTGGAAAAAGAGACATAGCACAAATATATTTGGGAACAGAACACTATTCCCAAAAGTCTATGGGAGCACATGCCAGATGAAGCTGTTTGGAACATTGCTTTGACAGCATCCCAAGACCTTCATGCTGCTACAGCTTGACATCTCGCAGTAGAACTCCTCCAAATCCAGCTTCTATTGGAAATGCACACCTGCCTTGGCTTCCAAATGAGCTGGAACATATGTTCTGGAACACAAGCATGCCAGGGAATCAAGCTGGCAGGCAGAGGTGAAATTGCAGCCAATGAAGGGCAACATTCCTGCCATAGTATTACCTTTGAATATGCTGTTATGGAGAGAAAACCCACTCCTGTTCAGCTCGAAAAGAGCAGTTCTATAAAAGATAACTAGTACTACCATTGACACTAGAGAGGAGTTGGCGTTTCAGTCTCTTTTCCCAAGACTGAGGGTTTGTGTGAAGTGAAGCACAATGTGAACAAGAGAACTAAATCCGATGTTGACTCTAATTTACATCCTGCATATCAGATATTTACATGAGGATTCATAACAGTAGCAAAATGACAGTTCCGAAGTGGCAATGAAAATAATTTTATGGTTGGGGGTCACCACAACATGAGGAACTGGATGAAGGGATGGCGGCATCAGGAAGGTTGAGAAACACTGCCTTAAGATAAAACCATTTTGACCACTGATAATAATATACAATAATACTCTTCACAGATGGAAGACTTTTAGGACGCAAGTGTTCATTTGCTGTTTGTGAAAATAGATAATAATGGTAAACTACCATCATCTATATAAATAAAAATGTAATGTATGTTTGTGGGATTAACATAACTCAAAAACCACTGGATGAATTGACACCAAATTTGGACACAATACACCTATCAGGCCAACGAGTGACCATCACTCATAAAAACACTGAAAAACATGGGAGAAGAGGTTTTAAAAGCAAAATAATAATAATCATTAATTTATTTCTTATTAATCGCCCTCCATCAAGATGCTCCAGGTGATTTACATATAAACAGTAAAACCAGATAAAACATGCACGGGTCATGAAAATAAAAGTTAAAGTTACATATCAAATGCTTTATTATTTATTTATTTATTATTTCAATTTATATACCACCCTTCCCAAGAGGCTCAGGGTGGTTTACAACAATGAACAACACCATCACAGTGAAATTAAAAACCTAAAAACAGATTTTAGACCAGAGTGGACTATACAGCCATCAAAGATTAAATGCCTGTCGAAAAAGATTGGTCTTACAGACCCTCCGAAAGGTCTGCAAATCAGTTATTGATCGGGCCTCCTCTGGGAGGGCGTTCCAGAGAGTAGGCACTACTACAGAAAAAGTGCGCTGCCGCATCGATGATAAGCAACAAACCTTGAGTGATGGAACCTCCAATAGATTTTACTGATGAGCCAGGTTTTGAGAGCCTGGGTGAAAGGGCGCAGATCGCGCATTGCTCTCATATATGGAGACAATGAGTTTCACAGTGCTGGGGCAGATAGAAAAGGCCCTATGCCTCATATTAGTAAGACGTGCCTGGAATGTAAAGCAGATTGCATTGGGAGGGTCTAAGTGACCACTGATGGCCATAAGAGGAAAGGCGGTCTCTGAGATATATCGGACCCTGGCCATACAGGGCCTTAAACGACAGGACCAGTGTCTTATAGAGACTCCGATATTCTGTTGGCAGCCAATGCAATTGTTGAAGAGCTGGCGCTATACGGCATTTCAAGGGTGTTAGTGTAAGCAGCCTAGCTGCCGCATTCTGCACAATGCGGATCTTCCAAGTCACAGACCTGAAAGGCCAGTGTATAACGCATTACAATAGTCCAGTTTAGATGTCACCGTGACATGAATTACTGTCGCCAAGGCCTCCCTTGTGAGGTATGGTGCTAGCTGCTTTGCCTGGCGGAGATGAAAGAAGGCCTGTTTGCTAACAGTGGCAACCTGGGTCTCCATTGACAGGGATGATTCTAGAACAACGCCCAGGCTCTTGACGGAGGTAGATGGAGATAGGGGTTCACCGTCAAGGAAGGGCAGAGGGTACATTACTCCTGTTGGGCGGCCCGGCCACAAGATCTCGGTCTATAATAATAATTATACAATGCATGCGCAAACCCACATATATACACAAATATATACACACACAAAACACATACACACAGACTAGGCCACAGCAACGTGTGGCAGGGGACGGCTAGTATGTATACAAGAAGGATGTTGGGGAGCAGTATCTGCTTCACATAGGGTTAGCCACAGCTTACGAAGTGCTCCAGCATCTTCTGTGATGTTTCACTCGATCAGTGGTTCTCAACCTGTAGGTCCCCAGATGTTTTGGCCTTTAACTCCCTGGTAAACTGGCTGGGATTTCTTGGAGTTTTAGGCCAAAACACCTGGGGACCCACAGGTTGAGATCCACAGTTGTACATGTCCAATAAGATATATTGAATCGGACCTTGCAAAACTGCTTTCCAATTGGTTACAGGCAATCAGGCAAACCAAAACATTAGTGTCTGCTTCATTTCAGTGCAAAAGATCTAAAAGACCCATAATTTTTTTTAAATCGCATAAAATATATCTGTGTAAACAGACCCTCCATCTATAAAAAGAGGAAGACCCTCCACAACATGCACCATATATTATTTTATGTAGACAAGGAGACAGATCTCTGGGCAAAGAACTCACAACCTAACACATTGCCTGTAAGGGACATGGGTTTTAGTGTCGTGGGGCCCACAAAGTTGAAGGAACACCAGAGAGACCGACCAATCCAATTCCAAAGGACTGCCGCGCCTCTTGCGCAGTTAGAAAAGTTTTTGCATTACTTTCTTATCAGCAACTAACATTACTTCATACTAGCTCTCTGTCAGGATTGGCTAATTGTCCTGATCATGCACGTTTTGATTGGCTCTATATCTTGTATCACACAAAGTTCACATCTACACTTGCATAGACAATTGTATGGCTACTTTCTTATCTCTATTATTTATTTATTTATTTAATAAATCACCTTGAAGGGGACTCAGAGCGGATTACAGGTACACATACTAGCAGACAATTCCTGCTGTTTTTCACATACACAACATATAAATGAACAGAGGCAAACTCTGGCCACTAGGGGGAGCTCTAGGCAAACTGCTGCTGTGTTTATGGCACTTCCAGCGTCTCCTCCTTAACTTTCTACTTTTTAACTCCTCTCATGCCCAATGTAAATAACAATTAAATTAGAAAGATGAAGATGTGTATGATAAGGGGGAGGGAGTTTGTGACCAAGTTCTGCGGATGTTTATGAGAAAGGTATTTCCACTCTGCTGGGTTCACTCCCTTGTAGTTAATATAATAAGATGTGTTTTTACTAATTACATTCGGCGCCTATTCTGCAAAGCAAAATTTTATTTGGGGAGCAGTATGGATTAAAGCTCCTTTCCGCTCACATCCTCTGCAAGAGGAAGAAGATACATTTGCATTAGTCAATGGCAACCGGAGAAGGAGCAAAAGGTATTATTATTTCAAAGCAGCTTCAAAAGAAGCACAGAGACTCAAATGCTACTCCACTCTTCAAACAGATATTAAAATATTGATTGATTGAGACCAAGAGAAGGAGCCAAAGGTAGATGCAGATGTAGAAGCAACGGCTGAAAACATCTTCGAGTTTTAACAAGCTTTGCGGTTGCTGTTGTTCTTTGACTTCAAATCACTTCTGACTTACGGCAGCTTTATCAGGGGGATGGATTGACTCAATGTGTTCAGCGGAGGTTTGCTTTTACCTGCAGTACTGAGACTTGCCCAAGATCGTCTAGTTCAGCATTTCTCAGCCTGGGGGGTCGGGAACCCTGTTTTACCATTCATTATGGGACAGAAGTCCCTGGACGTCATCCACTTCAGGTCATAGTGTGGATCAGTCGTAAACGTGGAGGGAAAGTCGCTGTAAACTGTAACAATCCATAAAGGCAGCAGTTTCAACTCTAGCTGAGGGTAAATCCTTCTAGGTTCCCCTGAGATGAGGGATATCTATTCCTAAATAAGGTGTGAGTGAGATATTCTTCTAAACAATATACAATAACATGGACTCTACACAGAATGGGTGCTGTGATAATTTACTCACGGCTGTAGTATCATCAGCTTGCAATAAAGAAATTCGTAGTATCATACACAAATGGTAAACATCTGCTTCCAGTTGATGCGAATAATCCAAAATAGATATGTCCTCCTTCACCGTGAGTAAGTCAAATGTAATAGTCCAGTAGAGTGGGTGAATATAAGTATCATCACAGGGTGTGGACTTCCAACTTCCAGAAACCCCTCTTCGCAGCTTATCCAATGGTCAGGAATTTTGGGAACTGATGTCCAAAACAGCTGGAGGGCTGCAGGTTGAAGACATCTGGTGTTGATGAGTCCTTAATATTGCATAACAGTGAAGTCAAACGCAATTTATTGGGGCTCTGCCCAGATGGGGACAAGAGCCCAAATCGCCTCTAAACGCAAGGATCCCAATAAATCTAGGTGGACCTTTTTAAAAGCGCTAAAATTCCCATTTTAATTCCCAAATGCAATTGTCTCACCCAGATCCAGAAGCGCACCCACCGAGAGAAGAGTCTTTACCAGCTGGAGAAAGGATGAAAGTCAGAGTCCTGAGGTTCCCGCAAGGCTAACATGTTTATTTGCGAAGTTACAAGCATTTTTATACCTTACAATCCATTCATATTCAAAATTGGCGCTCGCTTGCTACGTGCGCTAACAGCTGATAGGTCGTGACGTCAGAAACAGCTGAGCGGGAGAAGCCGGCCGACACTTTGGGCACTCACAAGCTAGTGCTACTTATGAATTAGCCAATGAGGATGGGGGCTGGGCGAAGCGGCGAGGCACAAAGAAACAGCTGGGTGAGGTGGGATTCCTGTGGTTACGAAATGACCTAAGGAAAAACGAGCATCCCTGAGGGCTCAAGTCTATCTGATCTATTGTTTGTGTTTGAAAATAAATGGTCCTTTGTCCTAGGCTGAAACCCTTTGTCTGGTGAGTTTCGGCCAAGCAGAAGCATGGTTTCTTTGTTTCAAATGATCAATAAAATGTATGTTATTTCAGCTGGGCACAGGATTCCGAGGCCCCATGGGGACCAGCCATATTTATGATAAAATGTTCTTAGGGTAGGCCAAAACCTATGACTCATTAGTAGTCAAAGCCTCAGAAATTAATAAGCATAGGCAGGTAGATTCCAATGTAGGCTTCAGGTATGAGAGCCCTGACAAGGACTATCATACCTGAAATGTCTGGTGAAAATGTAGCTGCTAGTCAGCATTGTGGTTTTCCTGCTGGAAGATTTTCTTAACATAAAGTAACCATGAGGGAAAGTACTACAAAAAGGGAAAAACTTAGACAAGACATTAAGATAACAGGATGACCCCCAACAATCATTACATACGTTCCCATGCAGCCCACCCAGAGAGAAAGGTCATATAAAAGCAAACAAAACAGATGCTGCATCTCTCTGGGAGCCATGGTTCCATAGTCCGTGGGGAGAGCCAGTGTCCTGGCTTACTGAAAGAGTCCTTAGTAAACTAGAAAGTCCATGTAAGAGTCCATAGCTGCCCTTCTGGCACAGGGCTAGCATTGCAGGGAAAGGCTGGAAAGTCCATGAAATGAAAAAGGGTCCATATTTGATCCAGAGAGGTACTGCTCCCCTCAAGCCAGAAGGATCCTTTGTCCTTGTTTTGGCCCCCAAATGTTGCGAAACCCCTACGGAAAACACATAGCCGGTCCGCAGATGAAAGGGGCCTTCCAGGGTTCTGGATTTTAAAGATGGAGCATGGCTTTTAGCTGCAATCAGCCAGAGAGAGAGTCAATAATGGATCAAAGGTGATGGGAAACAGTGAAAATAGGTCCTTTGTGCTTGGGAAAATAGGTATTCCAATAGTGTCCTTGTAGAACTACACATCCCTCCTGCTGATATCACCCTGGGCCAGTTAGCCCGCAGCCCTGCCGGTTTTGGGCTCAGGTTTGCTGGTTTCCCCACGGGAGCGGTGGCCCCCACCCGTGGGAAGGACTCTCAGAAGCAACTCTCCCAGAGAACTAGGTCGAAGGTCGCTCCCGGCCCCCGCTTTTGGAACAGCTGAGCTCCAGCTGAGCCGAGGTGAATTCCAGAGCGGGGAAGCTTTCTGTTGGTGCGAAAAAGTACCAGAGCGGCTTGTCTCCCCCAGGCCAGAGAGAGCATAGTGGAAAAACCAAGACAGCAGAAATAGGTAGAAAGGTTATAGCGGTAGTATAAAACAGAAACGGAATCAATTGGTGAAACTTTACTTTGGTGGATACGGGTTCCATTGAAGTCTATGGGGACCCGTTATCTGTGGATTTCCTGAGCGTGGCTCCCCCCTCCCTGGGTGCCAAAATGGCACCCGGAGTAAGCTGATGAGGATGCTGCCGGCCTGCTGAGGTCCTTTGGTGGCCTCGAAGCATGGTGGCGGAGGGAGGGAATGCAGATAGCAAGGTAGGAAAATGTGGAGGTTTTCTCTACTGTTCTTTGGTGCATGTGTTTATGTTTGTTTTTTTAAAAAGTTTTGAGGCGGCGGTGCCGGAGAAAAGCAGCGGGGCCTGCAAAAGGGGGGGGGGGTGAAGCCTGCGTAGAGGTAGTTGTAAAAGGGGAGGAAAAAGGCCATTTTCTCAGGTCCTTTACTTAGCGACCTGACCTCCTTGGCAGAGGGGAATCTTTGGAACTCCCTGCAGCAGGATCCTTAGCCAGAACCTATCTGGCTTGACTCCAACAGCAGCCATAATAAATCATTGATTTGCTGACATTGTGCTCCTCATACCTGTGGTCGGGACCTCTGGGGGGGGAGGGTCGCGAGGGTCGTCAAACAGACCACCAGAAAACATATATTTCTTGTGGGCTTAGGAACCCTTTTAGCAGAGAAGGCTGAAGATCTCTCCGCCTGACCTTCTCTTCTTTTTTGGAAACAGACAACGACTCCTCACACCCAAAGCCCTCCTTCGCTGTGATTGGCTGGCCTCTCAGCCAAGGGGAGGCTGTTTCTGAGACTCCAAATGGGGAATGCAGAGCATGGCATTGTGGTGTGCATGTGTGGGCGAGGGAGTGCGTGCAAGGCTGGAGGGAGGCTCACACTAGTGAGTCCGTACAAGACATGGGGTTTCTGTGTGGGAAATTTGGCCCAATTCTATCATTGGTGAGGTTCAGAATGCTCTTGGATTGTAGGTGAACTATAAATCCCAGCAACTACAACTCCCAAATGGCAGGCTCTATTTTCCCCAAACTCCACATCTGGGCATATTGAGTATTCGTGCCAAGCTTGGTCCAGATCCATTATTGTTTGAGTCCACAGTGCTCTCTGGATGTAAGTGAACTTCAACTCCAAAACTCACTCCAAAAGCCCACCAAACCCTTCCAGCATTTTCTGTTGGTCATGGGAGTTCTGTCTGCCAAGTTTGGTTCAGTTCCACCATTGGTGGAGTTCAGAATGCTCTTTGATTGTAGGTGAACTATAAATCCCAGCAACTACAGCTCCCAAATGTCAAGGTTTATTTTCCCCAAACTCCACCAGTGTTCACATCTGGGCATAATGAGTATTCATGCCAAGCTTGATCCAGATCCATCATCTCCAGAGGGTGACCATGCTGGATCAATCGTCTCAGGAGATGATTTTTGGCGACCCAAAGACCCCTAACAGCCTGATCTGGCTGGGGAAAGCTGCAACCCTGCGCCGGAGGTCCCTAAAGCTGCATGAATCGGCGTGCAGGCCGCCCTCTTCGAAGCCTGCACCAGGTGAGGGCCAAGCTGGGCAGGGGGAGCAGCAGACCCGTTGGTTCGTACGGTCGATAACGCCTGCCTCCGCACGCTTCCTAAGAGCCTTGGTAGGAGGGGTAGACCAAAATCCCCCCCTGGAGAAGCGGTGCCTACAGCAGGCCTGGACCACCAATCTCCCAAAGCCCCTATGGCCCCGAGAAGCAGCTCACCGGTACCACAGGGCCCACCCCTCGGTCAGCCGGTCCAGCCCGTCTCCAACTTGGCTGCGGAGCTAATCGTTGAATATAATAAGCTAGCTGCCCATATTGAGGAATTCAGGAGGAGATTTGGGGACGTGCTAGAGAGCGTTGGCATGCCATGCCCCCATGTCCCCCAGGTTCCACTCCCGGACTACAACCTCAGCAACCCTAGCTACCTAGCCAGTCCTCAACAGGGACTCCAACAAGAACTTCCTCCAGACACTGACTTTGCTTGGGACAACTCGTGGGACTTCCCCACCGAGAGCCCGAAACCAGACCAAGAGAGTCGTGTCCCCAGCCCCGAAGGCGGGTCATCCACCACTGGCAAAAACTCCCCGAGGACGGCGGATGCATCTGGGGGGCCATTGACTACAGCGGACCTGGCACAACTCCCTGACCAACCAACTCACCGACCAGAAACCCGTTGCTCACCTCCGGCTGAGGGCATGGTTCGAGACCGTCAGTTGAGCTTGGGTGGTCCACTGACGCTGGCTGATTCATCGGTGGCTGATCTGGACATCTCGGCCGTCCTGGCCCTTCCCCGGAACCCTCGTGCCCGCCGACGCCGCGCCGCGAGAAGCTGGGGGAGCCAGCTGGAGCTGGAGCGGCCCAACATGGCGGCTGGCCTTGAGGACGCCCTCCTGTGCCATGTGCCTGGGCCCGGTGAGGAAGCAGGACCCGGATCCAGTCACCCACCGGAAGTCCCGCCCTTGGAGGACCCTGCCTCCAATGAGGACCATGCGCCTGGACCCGGAAGAGGAACTGAACCCGATTGCTGCCACCCACCAGAAGTCCCTCCCTTGGAGGACCAGGCCTCCAGTATGGACCCGCCCCCGAAGCAACAAGCTCCCCGGAAGAGGAGACGACGCCGTCGGAGGGGGAAGAGCAGGACTGCGCTCGAAGCACGAGTGGCTCCTTCCCGTGAAGTACGAGCCCCCAGAGCTGAGCCTCCTGCCACCCCGCCGATGAAGAGACGACCCCTATCGGAGGGGGCTGGGCCTCAGAAGTCCCCTCGATCCAGGACTCTTCAGAGTTCTCCGCAGAAGGGACTCTCAGAACCCTTGGAACCAAGTGGAGGAGGCCCGGAAGGACTGGCACTGATGCTTCCAGGAGGTTCCCTGCCAGGACCTTCTGGAATGCCAACTTCAGCCGCAGAGTGCCTCCGCTGGTGAACCCCCAACCCAGGAACTTTGGTATCTTGGTAAGGGGGAGAGCGGCCCCACAGGCTTGTGGGGACCGCCCCCCTACGGACTTGGGACCTCTAAGGACATTGTCGGACCTGTGGGACCCTCCTAGGCTCCCCTCGTTCGATGGTCGAGCCACTGCTGGCTAGACCTTGGAGGGCTCATGGACCCCTGTTGGCCATGAGCTCTGGTCTCTCCTCCCCTATCTTAGATGTAGTACCTACCTCTTGTGTCGTACTGTTTTGTTTGTGCACTTTGTATTTTATGTTCAAGCTGTAAACCGCTCCGAGCCTACGGGGAGTGGCGGTATAGGAAGTTTGAAGTATAAATAAATAAATAAATAAATAAATTGTTTGAGTCCACAGTGCTCTCTGGATGTAAGTGAACTACAACTCCCAAACTCAAGGTCAATGCCCACCAAATCCTTCCAGCATTTTCTGTTGGTCATGGGAGTTCTGTCTGCCGAGTTTGGTTCAGTTCCATCACTGGTGGAGTTCAGAATGCTCTTTGATTGTAGGTGAACTATAAATCCCAGCAACTACAACTCCCAAATGACAAAATCAATCCCACCCCCAACCCCACCAGTATTCAAATTTGGGTGTATCCGGTATTTGTGCCAAAAAATTTTCCCAGTGAATGAAAATATATCCTGCAGATCAGATATTTACATGACGATTCATAACAGTAGCAAAATTACAGTTCTGAAGTAGCAATGAACATAATGTTATAGTTGGGGGTCACCACAACATGAGGAACTGCATTAAGGGGTTGCGGCATTAGAGAGGTTGAGAAACACTGATATAGATCTTCATGTAGTAGTCAACATAAACGTTGACTTATCGTCTTTGACAATCTCCTCTTCTCCCTGCAGCCTCTGGCATCCTCCATGTTCTAACTACAAGTCCCATGATCCCCAGTCACTGAGGTGTTGGAGGAGGATGGATACTAGTGTCTGAAAGAGGGGTAGGACATCACACTGGGGTAACTGGTTTTATTAATGTATTGTTACTTCCCCATGGTTCGACCTCTCGTGTTTGACAACATTGCTAGAAATCAATGAGGAATGGTGATCTTCTGGCCCCTTGTTGTGATGCTGCACCTGTTCCTTCACCTGCTGTAATCTTTAGAAAGCATACAGTTCAATCATCCACAGCCATCAAAATGCCATTAGTTGGGGGGGGGGGGACCTAAGCAACCCCTTTGCAAACAAGCGGAGATCATGCTGTGTGCCTGGAAATGACTGGAGAGTAGTGGAGATGCTATAACCACAAATAAACCCAGATGGAAGCGAAATGTTAGTTCATCCAATGCAGCAAAGTCACCCGATAGGAAATGAGTGTGATAGATTTTTTTCTCTCCAGCCACTTAATTAAATTTCAACTTCTCTAATAAAAGCTTTTAATTTAGCTGGCTGATAAATCCTTAGATACGTCCCTTTCCAGAGGGCCTGGAATGAAGCTTTGTCCAAGGACATTTATAGATTTGTTTTTTTCCTGAGTGCCCAGCAGGTGAACACAATGCAAGCCCCACTTTGGAGGGACTTTATGCTCATCCTAAAGATTTGCAACATCTAGTCAAGCACATATTTCTGGTGGCCTGAGCAACCCCTTTGGCAGAGAAGGCTGAAGATCTCTCTGCTGTTCCTTCTCTTTCTTTTTGGAAACAGACAGCAAGTCCTCCCAATATATATTAGGCTTGGTTAGGTTCGTCGGAATGCTCGTAAAATCGAAATGAATTCGGATTAAATTTACTTTTGAAGCGGTTTCGAAGCGATGTAAGCAACCCGGTTGGTGGGGAGGTCCGACTGCCTAGCTTGGATGCCGAGGCATTATTGCCCAACATCCTCAGTTAAGAGCCTTGGGGTCGTTTTTGACCCATTGTTGTCGATGGAGGCCCAGATCTCCAGCATCAGCAAAACCGCCTTTTTCCATCTGCGGCAAGCTAGGCGCCTGGCCCCCTACCTATCCAGAGATGACCTGGCCACGGTGCTCCAAGCCACGGTCAACTCAAAACTGGACTACTGTAATGCCCTTTACATCGGCCTGCCCTTGTCAGTGATCCGGAAACTTAAGCTCGTCCAGAATGCTGGTGCGCGACTTCTCACTGGGGCTCCAGTGAGATGTCACAGAACACCTATCCTCCAGCAGCTTCATTGGCTTCTGGTCGAGCACCGGATCACCTTCAAGGTGATGGTGTTAACTTTCAAGGCCTTGCATGGTCTGGGGCCGCTATATCTGAGGGACCGTCTTTTCCCCTACCAACCCCAGAGGTCACTTCGTTCCGAACAAATGAACCTCCTTGAAGTACCGACCTTCAAAGCAATCCGTCTTACATCGACCCGGCGCAGAGCCTTTTCTGTAGTGGTACCGTCAATATGGAACACTTCCTAGCGATGTACGGGCCATGCAGGACCTTCTCTCCTTCCGCAAGGCCTGCAAGACTCATCTTTTCCGGCTAGCCTTTGATTGCTAGGCCAGAAATCTTTTTTAAGCTAGTTTAATATGCTTTTACCTCTGTGTGTTTTACCTGATTGTAAGCCGCTCCGAGCCCTCCAAATAATAAATAAATACCTCTGTGTGTTTTACCTGATTGTAAGCCGCTCCGAGCCCTCCAAATAATAAATAAATAAATAAATAAAATTTGCCATTTCAAAGCAACCGCCATCATTTTCGGAAAGGAATCAGCGGGTTTCCCTTCCCTGGCCTTCCCTTCTGTGTGCAGTTCTGACACGGAGGGAAGGCATCCACGTCCACAGCTGTCGCCCCAGTTCTGGTGCAGAGGGAAGGCATCCATGTCCAAACTGGGTTAAACACGCATGTCCGCCATTAACAAAGCCATTCCGAAACTTCAGAATTAATTTGAGGAATTCCGAAAATTTCAAAAGTCAATCAGATTTGAAGCGACAGCGCCCCCTACATCCGGAACGCGTTTTGAACCATTTATTTTAGATCAACCAGATATATGATGTTGTTTTTGTTCCAAAAAGAGCTGTTCTGAGATCCAAGATAATGGTGATGGTGATGGTTAGATGGAACATCCAGGAAGACTGAAATGTTCTGCAACTAGTGTTGCATATCCCCATTACTAAGGCTGGATCGACACCTCCCTATTGTGCCTTAATGTAAAGTAAACCACTTGCAGTTCACGTTTGATCAGCCCACACACTGCCTTGCCAGAAAAACAAAATTCCATGCAGATGAACAGTAAAGAACAAGTAGTTTACTCTTCATAGTTCAGAACAACATATGTACAATGTGATCAGTTGCATTGTCTCACACAATGTCCTTTTTAGGAGAGATTTAAAATAGCCGATCTTTGTCCATGTGGATAAACTCCTTTAGCAGTTCATGAAGCGAGAGCACACTCCAAATTCTGTCTCTCTCTGCTTCTTTCTTCTTCTTCTCTCTGCACCTGCATAGCTCAAGCCTGAACAAAATATAACAGTGTCCAAAAGTCCCAGGCTCAGCCTATGCCTGACCAATCAGTTTCATGCATCTTATTTTACAGTTGACACACACATTAACTGATTCCTTGCATGCAGGATCTTATCTCAGATTATCTTCTTATCCCAGATTATCTGGCAGTGTAGACTCTTATAATCCAGTTCAAATCGGATCTGAGATCAGATTCTGGGATAAAGGGCAGTGCATATCCGGCCTAAGACCTGCTTTATGTCCATTCATCCTGCCTGGCATGCCCAATGTTGAGTGCTGAAGGACATTGTTGGGAATGGCACAGATTGCGTTGGTGGATGAGCAAGTCGCAGTGATACTGTTGGGGGTGCGATGAGGTCTTGTGATGACATTTCCCAAGTCGATGTGTGGGCATAGCTGGCATATGGGTTTGCGGCATGGTCTTGTACCCATTTTCCCCTCTGTGTTGCGTTCCCTTCTGTAGGTAAGTAACCATTTTTGAGATTGGGAAGCTACATACCAAGAGCTTTGATTGTCCAGAGCAGCCTGTAGTTGATGGATGACGCATCCAAGTGGTCCCAATGGAGAGCAGAATGTGAGCCCTAGTAGGGGGCCTGCCAGTTCCTGTCTTCAATCCATTCTCTAATAGATCAATCCCAGGTACAAGCCTTGCCTTGTTGATTTATTTTTTGTTGTTATTTCATATGGAAGCGAAATGGAGTGAGGTGACCCCGCAAAAGACATTTCCGATCTCTCCATTTGAGCACAGATTGTGCTCAGGCAAGAGTTCTTGGAATCCTGACTCACATGTTTCTCTCTTACAAGCGCATCCTGACTTTACACGAGTATCCTCTGGTTTGGGTTGGATCTGTGAGACACAATCTTTATGTCACAGGGAAGGTGGCTAATTTTTCCTCGTTGTAATAAGCATATGAGAGCTGCATTATGTTTGCAGAATAGGCTGGGTTGTGCTTTTCGTGTCCAGGTTTTGCAGTTTTGCTCCAAGGGAAGTTCCAAATAGCAGAAGCCAGGAGGGAGTTTGAACTCTACCTTTCCATTCAGTCCTTTCTATCACTGGATTGTTACCTTTCTGAGGCCCCCTCTCTAGGAGCCCACGGTGTAGGGTTGCCACTTTTTGATATAAGAAATAAGGGACATTTACCTAATCTAAGGGAACGTCTAAGGGAACGTCTCGCCCCATATTGCCCTTTGAGATCACTACGGTCGGAGGACTCCAACCTCCTAGAGGTGCCCTCGGTGAAGCTTGTTAGGCTGACATCAACCCGCCGGAGGGCATTCTCTGTCATAGCACCTACGCTGTGGAACGCCCTCCCGGCCGAAACACGGGCCATTAAGGACCTGCTCCCATTTAGACAGGCCTGTAAAACCCATCTTTTTAAGCAGGCCTTCGATGGGTAGGTCCTGTCCATATGCCGCCATCTGTTCATTCGTCTTGTCAGACGATATGTTGGATTACTGTTTTAATTGCTTCTGTTTTAATTTTTGCTGTTTTTACTGTTTTTAACTGTATGTATTTAACTGTATGTATTTTGCTGTGCCTTGTGGCTACTGTGAGCCGCCGCGAGCCTCCGGGAGTCGGCGGCATAGAAGCCGAAATAATAAATAAATTAAATAAATAAATAAATAAATAATAAATAAAAATATGGGATTTTTCACAAAAATAAGGGACACTTCATAAAGCATAACTGAGGTTATGTTTCACATGGCCTCCTTTTTTTCCCGTGCTCCCAGGGAAACCTCCCACTGCCGCCTCCATGGACCAGGTACCTCATCCCCTCCCACGCAACCTCCTCCTCCTCCTACTTCACTGCCACTGCAACGTTACACAAGGCCTAGAATCCCCAGCAGGCCCGAGATGCAAGTGGCCATGTGCACAAACTTCCCATAGAGCAGTGTTTCCCAACCAATGTGCCGTGGCACACTAGTGTGCCGTGAGCGATCATCAGGTGTGCCGTGGGAAATTGGAACAATCAAAGCACCCCCAATAGACGCTGCTGCTCCAAGGCCTGGGCCTCCCCACGGGGCTGGAGAAGGAGGGGAGAGCCAGCCCAAGTACTGCTCTAGGGCCACGGACACGCCACCACCTCCCTCCACTGCCTCTGAGGAGAGGAGCTGCTCGGCCACTGGCATCGCCGCCATCTTGGGCCTCACCTCTTCCTCGGCGCTTCCTGTGGCAGCAGCAGTGGCGCCATTGTTCCCGCCTCCTCCTTCTCCAGCAGGGCCCTTTCTTAAAGGGGCAGCACCCTCATGGGTAAGGGAAGCAAGGAAGGAAGGGGATTGGGCCGCATTTGCACTGCAGAAGGAAGGAAAGAAGGAAGGCAGAAATGCAGCCCCGCCTCTCTCCAGCCTAGGCTTAAGGGAGAATCCTGAGAGTTGTTGTTTCACAAGGTTTTTAAGGCAGCGGGAGTCGGGATCCGGGGGGGGGGGGTGGCGCCAAAGGCCATCAGAAAACAGTATTTTCTATTGGTCGTGGGGGTTCTGTGTGGGAAGTTAGGACCAATTCTATCATTGGTGGGGTTCAGAATGCTCTTTGATCGTAGGTGAACTATAAATGTAACTCCCAAATGTCAAGGTCTATTTTCCCCAAACTCCATTAGTGTTCACATTTGGGCATATTGAGTATTCATGCCAAGTTTGGTCCTGATCCAACGTTGTTTCAGTCCACAGTGCTCTCTGGTTAAGGGTGAACTACAACTCCAAAACCCAAGGTCAATGCCCACCAAACTCTTATAGCATTTTCTCTTGGTTATGGGAGTTCTGTGTGGGAAGTTTGTCTTTCTGCCATTCCTGCCAGGATATCTATGTTAAGAACATAAGAACATAAGAAGAGCCATGCTGATGTTGTGTTCTGTGTCACACAGTGGCCCACTAGTTGTAACAGGATCTCTAGCAGGTTTCCTGACCCCACAACCAGTACCCGCCTCCATGTTGTGTTCATCGAAACAGGCCCAGGTTTCACACGGAGTGTAAAAATACACATTAACTATATGTATTAGTGTGTTAGAGTGTCATTTTGTGTCATTTTGGTTGGTGGTGTGCCCCAGGATTTTGTAAATGTAAAAAATGTGCTGCGGCTCAAAAAAGGTTGGGAAACACTGCCATAGAGGACCCCCATGACCAAGAGGAAATACTGTGTTTTGGCGACCCCACGACACCCCCTCGCAACACCCCCCCCCCCGGGGTCCCGACCCGCAAGTTAAGAAGCGCTGCATTCGGAAATGACACTCATAACCCAGGAACCAAACTCGCGTGGCATTCCTAGTGGAAGGAGAGGCTGATCTTGGGGAGGGATGTCTGTCATCCAAGGTTGGTTGTGACTTTGGATCCCAGGCAGGCAAAGGGAGAGGCAACGGGCAGCCAGGTCCTGCTTCTCCCACGGGTGGAGGAGATCCCTTGAGTGGAGCCTTTGCCAAAGCTAGGACGGGGTAGAAGCGGGAGGCCCCGCCGGGAGGCTTCTCCTCTCTCCACGGAAAGGAGGGAGGGGAAGGGGAGTTTCAGAGGCTCGACCCGCAGCACGGCACGCCCCACCAGGAGGCTCACTCCTTCCCTGGGCGATTCCGCGCGTGGAGGCGAGATGGAGCCTCTCTAAAGGAAAGGGATACGGACTCAGGAGACGGACTCCCTGCGCGCCTGCCGCGATGGGGACCGAGCGGAACGCCTCTCCCTCCTATTCCTCCTCCTCCTCCTCGGTGGGGCCCCCCACGGGCGAGGGCTGCCTGGGGCCCTGCCCTCCGCCCGGGGGCCTCTCCGCGCCGCTCTCGGTCTTCCTGGCCGCCCTGATGGCGCTCCTGGTCCTGGCCACCGTCTGCGGCAACGCGCTGGTCGTGCTGGCTTTCGCCCTCGACCGCAGCCTCCGCTCCCAAGGCAACTTCTTCTTCCTCAACCTGGCCATCGCCGACCTCCTCGTAGGTGAGTCCGGAATGGGGGCGGGTCACGGGCAGGAAGCCCCCCCCCCCCAGAAAGGCCAGCCGGGCTCCCCACCAGAGCGGAAAGACCCGTCGGCCCTTCCAAAGGAGCCCTGGCTTGCCCACAAGGAGAAAAGGACATTCCAACCCCATGGCTCTGGGGTTCGGTGGCTTGGAATGCCCTTAGAAAACGCTCCTTGGGTTTGGGAGGAGAAGACACGGACTTGTAGTCCCCTTGGGTTCCCAAAAGGAGGAGGAGACCCGCAGTTCCCTTCCAAAAGAGCCTTGGGTTTCCAACACTAAGGAAGAGACTTCTAGTCTCCTTCCAAAGGCACATGAAAACACCATGAGTCTCTGATTCTATTCCAAAGACTCCTTGGGTTTGGGGTGGGAAGGAAAGGACTTGTAGTCCCCTTCGGTTCCCAAAAGGAGGAGAAGATCTGTAGTCCCCTTCCAAAGGAGCCCTGGGTTTCTGGTGATAGGAAAAGGACAGCCCAACTCCATGGCTCTATGGTTCTATGACTTGCAGTGGCCATAGAAAATGCTCCTTGGGTTCGGGGAGAGAAGAAATTGACGTGTAGTCCCCTTGGGTTGCCAAAAGGAGAACATCTGTAATTCCTTTCCAAAGGAGCCCTGGGTTTCTGGTGATAGGAAAAGGACATTCCAACCCCATGGCTCTGGGGTTCTGTGGCTTGGAATGTTCTTAGAAAACGCTCTTTGGGTCTTGGAGGAGAAGACATGGACTTGTAGTCCCCTTGGGTTCTCCAAAGGAGGAGAAGACCTGTAGTCCTCTTCCAAAGGAGCCCTGGATTTCTGGTGATAGGAAAAGGACATTCCAACCCCATGGCTCTGTGGTTCTATGACTTGAAATGTCCATAGAAAATTATCCTTGTGTTTGGGAGGAGAAGACGTGGACTTGTAGTCCCCTTGTTTTCCCCAACGGAGGAGAAGACCTGTAGTCCCCTTCCAAAAGAGCATTGGGTTTCCAATACTAAGGAAGAGACTTCTAGTCTCCTTCCAAAGGCACATGTCAACACCATGAGTCTCTGATTCTGTTCCAAAGACTCCTTGAATTTGGGATGGGAAGGAAAGGACTTGTAGTCCCCTTGGGTTCCCAAAAGGAGGAGAAGATCTGTAGTTCCCTTCCAAAGGAGGCCTGGGTTTCTGGTGATAGGAAAAGGACAGCCCAACCCCATGGCTCTTGGGTGCCATGACTTGTAATGCCCATAGAAAATGCTACTTGAGTTTGGGATGAGAAGAAACCCCTTGGGTTTCCAAAAGGAGAAGACCTGTAGTCTCCTTCCAAAAAAGCCTTGGGTTTCCGGCAATAGGAAAAGGACATTCCAACCCCATGGCTCTATGGTTCTATGACTTGGAATCCCCATAGAAAAATGCTCCTTGGGTTTGGGAAAAGAAGAAACAAAAAGAGGAGAACACCTGTAGATCCCTACCAAAGGAGCCTTGGGTTTGTGACAATAGGAAAGATGCTTCTAGCCTTCTCCATGAGCCTGTGATACTATTCCAAAGAATCATTGGGTTTGGGATGAGAAGAAAAGGACTTGTAGTCCCCTTGTGTTCCCAAAAGAAGGAAAAGACCCATAGTCCCCTTCCAAAGGCACATTGGATTTCCGGTAGTAAAGAAAAGATGTCTAGTCCCCTCCCAAAGGCACATTCCAACCGTATGAGTCTATGGCTCTATGATTTGTAGTCCCCTTCAAAACGCTCATTGGGTTTGGGATGGGAAGAAAGGGGTTTATAGTCCCCTTGTGTTCCCAAAAGGAGGAGGAGACCTGTAGTCCCAACACTGGAACGGGCTGCCCGCTGACGTACGTGCCATGCGGAACGTCCTCTCCTTCCGGAAAGCAGTGAAGACCCTGCTTTTTTGGCAACGTTTGGAGTAGGATGAACTACAGGCACTGTTATATGTTGCCTCAGTCGTTCCGTCTGTCTTACTGTACTCTACCTTGCTTAGCATATGGCTTTGTGTTTTTATTGTATTTTTAGATGTGTTTTAACCTCGTTTTTAACCATTGTTTTCTACTTGACTGTTTATATATGCTGTGAGCCGCCCCAAGCCTTTCGGGAAGGGCGGCCAATCAAGTATGAATTAAGTAAGTAATTCTGTTCGGTTTCTGACAATAGGAAAGAGACTTCTAGTCCCCTCCCAAAGGCATATTCCAACCTTAAGATCTGTAGTCCCCTTCCAAAGTGCACTGGGTTTCCAAGAATAGGGAAAGGACTTGTAGTCCCATCCCGTCCCCAAAAGGCACATTTCAACTCCATGAGTCTATGATTCTATGACTCATAGTCTCCTTCCAAAGGCCCATTAGGTTTGCGATAAGCAGAAAAGGACTTGTAGTCCCCTTGGGTTCCCAAAAGGAGGAGAAGGCCTATAGTCCCCTTCCAAAGGATTATTGGGTTGTGATTATTCCACTTTTGATTCCGTCCCTTGAAACTTTAGAATCTGCAATTTAGGGAGAGGCATGTAGCCCAACAAAGTCCTCAGCAAACTACAGATCCCAGTCTTAACCTTTCAAGGATGATATAATTATGCAGGTGAATGTGCTCCTGGACACAAATCCCCCATCATCCAATGAGCGAATGGGATGACCTTCAGCCAATTATAATATTTCAGGCTGCGTCTACACTGTAGAATGAAGGCCGTTTGACTCCACTTGGCTCAATGCTGTGGGATCCTGGGAGTTATAGTTTGGTGGTGCATATTCAGCACCCTGGCAAAGAAGATTGAAAACTTTCCAAAACTATAACTCCCAGGATCCCATAGCATTGAGCCACAATGTAGATGCATCCTAGGCTCTGAAATTGGATTTAGATCTTAGAACGAAAGGATTATGAACCCAGAGAGAGAGAGAGAGAGAGAGGGAGAGAGACCCGCTTTCTCCAGGCACGTTCTTCATTTCAGCCATCTAATTGAGGGCTTGATCCAGGGGTGTTATTTTTTCATTAAATGGGGATAACCAAGAGGAACAGAAATCCTTCGCAATGTATTTCTCCATTCCGAAACTATCTTCAATTTCCTCCTCCTCCTGTCAAGATGAGGTGTTTACTTTTCTTAAAATACTCCCAATATGACTTCATATCTTTCCATTTCCTCTTCCAATTCTGACATAGAGACAGAGCGGGGGGGGGGCAAAGTCAGATCGAAGATAAATCAGATTGAGAATCTGGGGCATGCTCAGCATTGCAGGCTACTTATCAGTTACTTTCGGGTGCATCGTGGCCACGTTTGCAATGGGAAGAAATGTTTCTGCCTCTCTATGAATGCCTCCGCCACTCCAAATACTGTATGTTGGAAGCATTCGACATATCCTGGGATTATCATGCCCAATAGACATGCGTGTTCCTGGAATACATGTCTCTCTCTCTCTCTCTTTCGGCATTACTTCGCGAACGAAGATTCTTAGGAAGGACTCATCCCACGCTTTTTACAAGTGCGTTGATGATTAAAAAGGCCAATCTGAGATAGGCAAGTTTGGTTGCAGAAAGCACAGCAGAAAGTCTCCTTGGGTGATGTTATTTCCAAGTTGCGGTTCTTTTTGCGTTGTCGTTTCTCTTCGAGACCCCTTTAAGGGGGCGGTGAATGATTGGCCATTTAGGAGGGGTCACGTGGCCCTCTTCTTTGGCCCCACCCCCTTTGCTTTGATCTGCATATTAGATATATGAATTAGAATTCGTAAGAGTAGCAAAATTATCTATGAAGTAGCAACGAAAATATGGTTGGGGGTCACCACAACATGAAGAACCTTATTTAGGGGTCATGGCATTAGAAAGGTTGAGAACCACTGCATTAATATATATATATCTTTCTGTTTAATTGCTATTACATTTAAAAAAAATTCTAGGGGGGCGGAGAGTAAAAAACTTTCTGGAAAGGAGGCGGTAGGCCAAAAAAGTTTGGGAACCACTGGTGTAGATGCACCTCATGTTTGTGATAATAGCAGTGTTTCCCAAATGCCAAGGTCTATTTTCCCCAGAATCCACTGGTGTTCAAATTTGGGCATATTGAGAATTGGTACCAAGTTTGGTCCAGATCCATCATTGTTTGAGTCCACAGGGCTCTCTGGATGCAGGTGAACCACAACTCCCAAACTCAAGGCCACTGCCCATCAAACCCTTCCAATATTTTATGTTGGTTGTGGGAGTTCTGTGTGCCAAGTTTGGTCCAATTCCATTGTTGGTGGAGTTCAGATTGCTCTTTGATTGTAGGTGAACTATAAATCCCAGCAACTACAACTCCCAAATGACAAACTCAACCCCCCTCCCAACCCCACCAATATTCAAATTTGGGCGTATCGGGTATTTGTGCCAAATTTGGTCCAGTGAATGAAAATACATTCTGCATATCAGATATTTACATGATGATTCATCACAGTAGCAACATTACAGTTATGAAGTAGCAACGAAAATAATGTTATGGTTGGGGGTCACAACAACATGTGGAACTGTATTAAGGGGTCGCGGCATTAGGAAGGTCGAGACCACTGATATATTCTATACCATAGAATTAATGCACTTTGACATCACTTTAATGGAATGTTAGGGATTCCTAGGAGCTGTAGTTTTACAAGGTGTACTCTGTCAAAGAGTGCTGGTTTCTAACCAAACTACAGCTCCCGCAAGGCATTAATTCTACAGCGTAGATGCCTTCCTGGTCTTCCATGGCACTCCATTGGCAGGTTTGTTGTTGTGTGCCTTCACAGGGTTTCCAAAGTTGTCACCCAACCCTCACACCACTGGGACACCTCTCCTTATTAGAAAGCACCATCAGATTTCTTTTTAAAAGTGTTTCCCTGGTCTAATTTTTGCAGGTGGGTTTTGCATCCCCCTCTACATCCCGTACATCTTGACGGGTGAATGGAAGTTTGGGAAGGGCCTCTGCAAAGTTTGGTTGGTGGTCGATTACCTGGTGTGCACAGCCTCTGTTTTCAACATCGTCTTGATCAGTTTCGACAGATTCATCTCCGTTACGAAGGCGGTAAGGAGCCCACCCCTTCTCCCATCCCTTCGGACCTCGACCCCATTAGAAACCCTCTCTCTCTTGGTACAATGTGTTGTTGAAGGCTTTCATGGCTGGAATCACTGGGTTGCTGTGAGTTTTCCCGGCTGCCTGGCCATGTTCCAGAAGCATTCTCTCCTGACATTTCACCTGCATCTATGGCAGGCATCCTCAGGGGTTGTAACACAACCCTCTTGGTACAGCTTGGTTGTTTAGTGAGAGAAGACAGTCAGCATGCACTTAAATCCTATTATCCAAACTTATTTTTAGTGTTTACCAGTTTCATCAGAATTTGGCATTCTTAATCTTTGAGATTTTTATCCTGTTATGAAGTAAAACAGGCATGATTTCTTTGGGGAGTAAAGATCAAACATTATTATTATTATTATTATTATTTATTTCGATTTGATAAACCGCCCTTCCTGAGGCTCAGGGCGGTTTACAACATATAAAAACAGCATATAAAACAGCATATAAAACACATGGTTAAAAACATAAAATTACATCTTAAAACATTAGGGAAAGGCATGGAAGACTCCTCATTGGAAGGTATTTTTTTGCATTGCCACTCTCAGAATCTATATGAGCGCAGAGAGTTGGAGCCATAGACCCAAAAATGTTCATTTTCACACACTTAAGGGGTGCATCAAGGGGCCCACAGTGGCGCAGTGGATTAAACCGAAAGATTGGCAGTTCAAATCCGCAGGACAGGGTGAGCTCCTGCTGTTAGCCCCATGCAGTTTGAAAACATAGGTACTGCCACGACAGGAAGGTAAATGGCACTCTATGTAGTCATGCTGGGCACATAACCTTGGAGGAGTCTGCGGACAACACGGTCTCTTTGGCTTAGAAATGGAGATGAGCAGCACCCCCCAGAGCCAGAAAGGGAAGCCTTTATCTTTATCTGTGTGTCATTGTTTCTGGGCATTGAATGTTTACCTTGTGCCTGTATATGCTGGGATCCGCCCAGAGTCTCTTCCAAATCCCCTCGCTTGGATGACTCCAAGTGTAACATTTTGAATACTCTTTTCCCATGTTTTTATGATAGCACCGATTAGGAAATACAGTGTTCCCTCACTACTTCGCAGTTCGCTTATTGCAGACTCGCTGTTTTGCGGTTTTCAAAATATATTAATTTAAAATATATATTGCAGTATTTTCTCACACCGAAGTTACACAGGAGGTTCACACAGTAGACATTTACACACAGCAGCCTTCACACAGGATGGCTTTTAACCTGGGGCTTCTCTCACCTAAGCTTCTCACACACCAGGCCTACTCACACCAAGGTCTACCTCACACTGAGGCCTTTTTCCCACTGAGGCCTTCTCCCATTGAGGCCTTCTCACACTGAGGGCTCTCTGAGACTGACACCTATCTCACACTGAGGCGAACTAACACTGAGGCCTTCTCATACTGAGGCCTTCTCACACTGAGGGCTCTCTCAGACTGAGGCCTTTCTCACACCGATGCCTTTCTCACACTGAGGGCTCTCTCAGACTGACACCTCTCTCACACTGAGGCCTTCTCCCACTAAGGGCTCTCTCAGACTGACACCTCTCTCCCACTGAGGCCTTTCTCCCACTGAGGCCTTCTCACACTGAGGGCTCTCAGACTGACAGCTCTCTCACACTGAGGCAAACTAACACTGAGGCCTTCTCATACTGAGGAAAAAAGCAATACACAAGGAGTAAGTCTACTCTATGTTACCGTTCTACACAAACGCAAGCCAAAAACTAGGGTACCATATATAGGATATAATATCAAATATATTTTAGTACAATCAAAGTTCTTCACCAAGCATTCCACTCTAAATATCTATATAGCTACTGGTGTGAAGTAACTATATAGAGGACCCCCAGAAACAGGACTGCTGCCATCTCAAGCCAGGACAGTGAGTACTACTACACGATACCACAGTGTATAACATCTTAGAGTTACTCCTATACTTACCTTTGTGAAGCTGCTATTGTGGAGAACTTTTGTGAAGCTGCTCTACTGTGTATTCTTGTGAAGCTGCTCTTGTGTTGAACTCTTGCTATATTGCTCGTGTATTATACTCTTGTGAAGCTGCTATTGTGGAGTACTTTTGTGAAGGTACTCTACTGTGTATTTCTGTGAACCTGCTCTTGTGTTGAACTTTTGCTTTATTGCTCGTATTATAGTCTTGTGAAGCTGCTCCTTTATTTAATCCTGTGTAGCTGCTCTAGTGGTGATATACTACATTGTTACTCACCCCAGTAACTGTATAGATATTTAGAGTGGAATGCTTGGTGAAGAACTTTGATTGTACTAAAATATATTTGATATTATATCCTATATATGGTACCCTACTTTTTGGCTTCTCATACTGAGGCCTACCAACACAGAAGCCTTTCCTTCCTTTCCTTCACTTTATTTTAAGTTTATAAAGACTTAAAATGGTGTACAACTACTAAAATAATGTATAAATATTAAAATAAATATAATGTCCCTACATCACTGTTTTTCACTTATTGCAGGAGGTCCTGGAATGTAACCCCTGCAATAAGTGAGGGAACACTGTAATGACATTTAGCACCCAGAAACAAAATTGTGCTATTCGACAGAGATTTGGAATCCCTGACACTTCTTCCTCCTCCGCCTTTCCTCCTAGGTGAGTTACCGAGCCCAGAAAGCGGTGACCAAGAGTGCCATTGTGAAAATGGTGATGGTGTGGGTCGCCGCTTTCCTCCTGTACGGTCCAGCCATCATCAGCTGGGAGCACGTCACCCAACGCAGCATCGTTTCAGAGAAAGAGTGTCATGCGGAGTTCTTCTACAACTGGTACTTCCTCATGATCGCATCCACCATTGAGTTCTTCACACCTTTCCTCAGCGTGACCTACTTCAATCTGAGCATCTATTTCAACATTCGGAAGCGGACACCCGTAAGGACCGAGAAGCTCCCTCCCGGCGAACGGGACTGCGAGGTGTGCTCCCATGGGAAGAAGCAGGAGCACGCCATCTTTTTTATGAAAGTGAGCCGGAAAAGGCACGACGAGCGAGCCGGCAGCCTCTCTCCAACCAAGTTGGCCACAGCAAAGCTCAGTGGTCACAACCAGCACAACCAGTTGGTAGAATTCAACATCGACCAAGACCTCCCGCCTTTGCAAGTGGATGTTCGGTCCAAATCTCCATGGGATGGTTTCTACAAAGCTCTCGAGAGCATTTCCAACAACACTAGGAAGATGGAAGTGGCCAACACCATGGCTAGTCGGTTTCGGCTTTCCCGGGACAAAAAAGTGGCCAAGTCTTTGGCCATCATTGTCTGTGTCTTTGCTTTCTGTTGGGCTCCATACACCCTCTTGATGATCATCCGAGCTGCTTGCCACGGGCAATGCATTCACCACGCTCTCTATGAAGCCTCCTTCTGGCTCCTGTGGCTGAATTCGGCCATTAATCCCATTTTGTATCCTTTGTGCCACATGAGCTTTAGAAAAGCATTTTTTAAACTGTTGTGTCCAGGCAAGGCTAAAATTCACCCAAATGTTTTTTCGTGACATTATGCAAAGCCGAGAACAAGGAATGTGAATATGGATGCATTTAGCATCTCAAAAGAACTGCGATCCTATGATGCTCATCCAAGTGAACAGCTCATTCTGCCCTGAAGTCAAAGCTATGGAAACATTGAGACCATGAGGACTGACGTATCCATAGTTCGCAATCACAACCTGGGACATTGTAAAGAGTCGAAGCTGGTGCCTTCATTCTTTGGATGTAACCATCAATAACATTCCATGTCCATTGCTGAAAGACAGCGTGTGTGCTTGTGTTTAAGAAATTGCTTCAAATAAAAAGGCAAAGTTTGCTTTAAAGTCTGCTACTAATGGTTGCATTTTATGGGAGCCCCTGGTTGCGCAGTGGGTTAAACCCCTGTGCCGGCAGGACTGAAGACCGACGGGTCGCAGGTTCGAATCTGGGAAGAGCGCGATGATGTTAGCTCCAGCCCCCATATAGGGACATGAGAGAAGCCTCCCACAAGGATGGTCAAACATCAAGGCATTCCCTGGGCAATATCCTTGCAGACGGCCAATTCTCTCACACCAGAAGCGACTTGCAGTTTCTCAACCTGACATGAAAAAGAAGGAAAGGCCATCTAGCCCAGTGGGCTAAAGGTTTCCACAGTGCACACAGATTTTGTCGATATGCAACTGTTTTCCTTTGTAGTCTCCGAGAAGTTCCATGCACTCATCCCAACTGTATGTGCCAAAATACAACTGTTATAAAAACCTGATCAAAATGTGATGTTTACAGCGTAGCAAAGCTTCTGTAGATCTCCCTTGTTGTTTTTTCAATGTTGCGTCGCAACTCCCATGAGCCTCAGACAGCATAACAAAAAGGGATAATTGTGGCCACAGTCTAAAATGATGTAGAGAGCTATACACTCCTTATCTTTGGTACAGACATTGAACCTCTGGATGGAGCTATAATTCCACCCTACTCCTATTCACAGGGATATCTAAAGCGTGCTTAAATCAAAACTATGGTGGCACAGCAGATTAAACTGCTGAGCTGCTGAACTTGCTGACCAAAAGTTTGGCAGTTTGAATCTGGGGAATGAAGTGAGTTCCTGCTGTTAGCCCCAGCTTCTGCCAAATTAGCTGTTTGAAAACATGCAAATGTGAATAGATCAATAGGTACCGCTTCTGTGAGAAGGTAACAGCACTCCATGCAGTTATGCCAATGGCCACATGATCTTGGAGACGTCTACAGACAACACCGGCTCTTTGGTTTAGAAATAGAGCTGAGAACCACCCCCAGAGTCGGACACAACTAGACTTGATGTCATGGGAAACCTTTATTTTTACCTATGAAAATGTTACTATTAACCTTTAAGGCCTTGAACGGTCTGGGGCCGGTGTATCTAAGGGACCGCCTCTCCCCATATAGTCCTCGAAGACCACTGAGATCTGAATCATTGAACCTCTTGGCGGTACCAAGCCATGCTGCCTTCCACCTGACCACAACTCGGAGGAGAGCTTTCAGTGTGATCACTCCAGTGTTGTGGAATGCTCTCCCTCCTGCCATTCGCGCGATGCCCACTTTACTGGTCTTTTGTAAGGCCTGTAAAACCCACCTGTTCATTCAGGCTTTTGGGTCGGAGTAAGGCTCCACGATTTGGCCAAGGGCTGTGATCCTATGTAGTAGACAGGCATCATTGCCGGTTTTAACTGTGGATGCATACATCCAACCATGTTTTAATGTGTCATGTATGGTTTTATTATGTCGTACTGTGTTTTTATCGATTGTATTAACTGTTGTGAGTCGCCCCGAGCCACTTGGAAGGGGCGACCAAGAAATCCAAATAATAAATAAATAAATTATGTAGTGCTTTCAACTACAGTTGGAAAAATGTTCATGGTCCTGATTATGATTTTCATAATACCTTACCTTTGGCAATGTTATCTTTTGGGAAGTGAATAGAGCTTTCTGTAGCCAAAGTTCAAAACATTTGGACGGATAGGGTCTCCTCACCTGTGTTTCAAAAGTGCAACTGTAACCTTTTCAAATTTCACACAAGGCTGTAAATCGAAAACGCTTCCTCCATTTATTCCATTTGTCTTCTAGCGACAGTTCAAATTTGGTTTGCTCTGCAACCCATTTATTTGTTTATCTTGGCAGTCTGGGGCAGTGGGTTTGATCATTGGATGATGACTCAGAAGGCCACAGCTTCATTCCTCATTCAGACTTGGAAACCCACTTGAAAGGGCAAGCCTCGCACTCAAAGAACCCATGGGTTTAGGTAAAGGTAAAGGTTTCCCCTGACATTAATCCCAGTCGTGTCCGACTCTGCAGGGTGTCCGCAGACATCTCCAAGGTCATGTGGCCACTGGCATGACTGCATAGAGCACTGTAGCCTGCCTGCCGAAGCGGTACCTATTGCTCTACCCACAGTTTCATGTTTTTGAACTGTTAGGTTGGCAGAAGCTGGAGCTAACAGTGGGATCTCACCCTGCTCCTTGGATTCAAACTGGCAAGTTCAGCAGCTCAGCAGTTGATCATGTTGCGCCACCAGGGCATCGGTTCCCTGGAAACGACTTGAAGCCACACCAGAAGAACCATATCCACAGAACTCTCCTCCAACACATTCCAAATCAGTCTTCCTCCACTACCAGTGTTCCTCGCTGCCATTATGCCATCCGTACATTGAATCGATGTGTTCTAGGTGATCCTGACATTAATCGCCAGTGGTATATCTGCAGCAGGGTGGGAATATGAAGTGGTACACTAATTAGATGAGTAATCAAAGACAGTGTTTATGAAGCCGGATTCTCGGAACACGCAGTACATGGAACCGGGAGGAAAAGTCTGCCTGATGCTGCCTTTGCAGTTTCTCATCGTCAGCCGTCAACCTTAAACCCCTTCCTCCTGATTCATTATATGGATCAATCAGAAGTTGATTCATTCTACGGACTGATCTAAAGTTGTATCAAAACAATTTTGTTTGGTTGACATTCCCCTTGAGCTCCTTCCCAGAAACTTACCTCTCCGGCAGAAACACAATTAAAGAAAGATTGCTTTCCCTCGTTTATATTTTAGGGCCACAGTGCATCTGGCTCTGTTTTGTGGGCCCTGGGTGCAAGCTATTCTCCCACCGACTTTTCCACGATCCATTTTTATTCATTCAGTCGCTTCTGACTCTTGGTGACCTCATGGGCCAGCCCAGGTCAGAGCTCCCTGTGAGCCGTCATCACCCCCAGGGTCTGGGGGTCAAGCCAGTCACTTCAAGGAGACCATCCACCCACCTTGCCCTTGGTCGGCCCCTCTTCCTTTTTCCTTCCATTTTCCCCAGCATCGTCTTCTGTAAGCTTTCCTGTCTTCTCATGATGTGACCAAAGGACTTCATCTATTCCTCTCATCCCCTTCCCTCCAATGAGCAGTTGGGCTTTCTTTCCTGGAGTATGTACTGGCTGGATCTTCTCAGGGTCCGAGGCACCCTCAGAATTTTCCTCCAACACCAGTTCAAAAGCGTCCATCCTCCTTCGCTCAGCCTTCCAACTCTCACATCCATAGTATATTACGAGAAATCTTCTTCATAGGCGACCCCCGTTGTCCAAGTATGATGGCCTTCCAAGGGTAGGGTATTGGTGGTGGATTCGTAGGTGACTGTAGAGCCATATTCTTGACCCAGGTGTTCTTCCACAGTGGGGACATCTGTTTCCAGGTGGAAGGCAGTTCCAGTCAGGATTAGCTTGACGCACCTTCCTTTTGGCACATTTCTCCCTTTCGCTCTCTATTCGTGCCTCTTCAAATTCCACACCACTGCTGGTTACAGCTGACCAGCAACTGACTACAGGGAATACTATTGCTTTAACTATGTGGATATTTGTTGCCAGTGTGATGTCTCTACTCATCACTATTTTATCAAGACTAGTCATTGCTCTCCTCCCTAGAAGGAAACATCTTCTAATTTCCTGGCCACAGTCTGCGTCTGCAGTCATCTTCGCGCCTAGAAATACAAAGCCTGTCACAGCCTCCATGTTTTCTCCCTTTATTTGCCAGTTATCAATCAGTCTGGTTGCCATCATCTTGGGATTTTTCGATGTTAAGCTGCAAGTCAACTTTTGCCCATTCTTCTTTTTCCTTGGTTAGAAGGCTCTTCATCTCTTCATTTTCAGCCATCAAAGGTTATGAATGTTCCTTCCAGCAATTTTAACTCCAACCTTGGATTCATCAAGCCCCGCACATCGCATGATGTGTTCATACAAGTTGAATAGGTCAGGCGAGAACCTCAAGCCATGGCCGATACCAGATGAGAGACTCCTCCATGAGCACACAGAAGACTGGGTGACTTGGAAGGCACTGAACAGACTGCATTCTGGCACCATGAGATGCAGAGCTAACCTTAAGAAATGGGGCTACAAAGTAGAGTCCCTGACATGCGAGTGTGGAGAAGAGCAAACAGACCACCAACTACAATGCAAACTGAGCCCTGCCACATACACAATGGAGGACCTTCTTATGGCAACATCCAAGGCACTCCAAGTGGCCAGCTTCTGGTCCAAGGACATTGAGCATAATGCCAGGTTTATTATTAATTTTGTTTGTATTTTTCAGTGCATTTTAACTGTAATCCAGCGAAGACAGAAATCCTCTGGCTGGGTTGCCCGGGCGGTGGGGAGCTTCAGCTTCCAACCCTGGACGGCATGGCCTTATGCCCGTCGTCATCAGTAAAGAGCCTTGGAGTCCACCTGGCCGAGTTACGTTTTTCCATCTTCGCCAGGCTCGAAGGCTGACCCCCTACCTGTCCCGTTGCGACTTGGCCTCGATGATCCAAGTGACGGTCATCTCAAGGCTAGACTACTGTAACGCTCTTTACATTGGCCTTCCTCTGTTGGTGACCCGGAAAATTAAGTTGGTGCAGAACATTGCAGCTCGATTGCTCACAGGTGTTCCTGCGAGCCACCACATTACACCTATCCTGCAGGAGCTGCACTGGCTGCCTGTTGAATTCCGGATCACCTTCAAAGTGTTAGTCTTGACTTTCAAGGCCTTATATGGTCTGGGGCCAGTGTTACCCCATATTCTGATCACTTAGATCAGAAGACCAGGATCTTCTCTCCGTCCCGAGTGCTAAAGTTTACCACCTCACTTTGACGAGAAGGACATTCTCTATCATTGCCCCCACACTTTGGAACTCCTTACCGCCGGAGGTTAGGTCGCTCCGAGACCTCATGGCGTTCCGGAAGGCCTGCAAGACCTGGCTATTCCGACAGGCTTTTGTAACCTGAGTTGGTCTTAGTTCTATAGATTAATTTTAACACTAAATGTTCTGCTGTATGTTAATGTATTATGTGCTGTATTTTGTTATGATTTGTGAGCCGCCCCGAGCCACCCAGGAGTGGCGGCCAAGAAATCCAATAATTAAATTAAATTACCCTCCACTCACTTCTGGCACCATAAATAAATCAGGTGCAACAAACAAAAGACATTCAGAGCCAAGTTTGTTAATAGCAATTTTATTGTTTCACTGGTGCAAAGTCATGATAAGGAAGTAGAACAGTGTAATGCATTTCCCCCTAATTTTACAGTAACGAAGGTTATACATATACTATATAGACCACAATCTATTACTCCCCCCTTCTTTGTCTTCTTAATACTATGCGGAAAAACAAAAATCATCTTGATAAATATGTCCTGCAGACATTACGTGGCCCTTTTACCGAATGTCACAGAGCCTCCATTATGCAAAATATAGTTTCTGGATTTCATTTCATTTTATTGACTTTCTCTTTTTGTTTTGAGTACGGTGCTTTACAACTCCAAAAACATGCATTAATATATTCCAGTTATGGGAATGGGTTAAGAATCTGGCAGTTTTTTTCCCAAAGAAAGACAAGAAAACTGAAAAATTGTCTGTGAAGATGAACCGAACGCACACAGACAGACACACCTAGAACACTTGCAGCAGATGGAAAGCCAGGCTAGACATTAAAGGGCTTGCTGGTGGGGAGAGATGAAGTGAGAGAAGAGCAACAGAAGGAAACCAGAGGAGGAAAAGGGGATAGTAGTTACACGTCACATGAGTTTTAAGAAGAATGGCTTCAGTCGTGCTAACTTCCTGCTGGTCCAAAACAGTAGAAGAATTTGGTAGACGTAGTCAATGTTAAACGTTTGGAAGCGCAGCAGGGAGACGGCTTGCACATTCACTTGGAAAGGAGAGCACATGGCCGGACTTGGCACTTCCCAAAGGCACAAATCTATGAACTCTAGCATAATGGTGACGATTTCAAAAAACAAAAACAAAACAAAACCTCATGGACTTTGTTGTAAAATGGAAAGATAACCACTTGGGTCTTCTAAATGACCAGCCCTTCATAGATCGGCCCTTCGGACTCCGGCGCCTCCCTCCTCAGGCGCAAGTGCTCCAGGGTGTTGTGAAAGTGTTTGTTAATTTGTTCCGTTTCCTCAGTCGACTCAAGGTTTGGAAGGTCTTCCCGGATTTTTTGTATAAGCTGATTCAAAACCTGAATTGTCACCTGGACAGAGAGACAAAAAGACAACAATAATAATAATAACAACAACTGCAAAGACTGCACAAGCCAGTCAAGGTGGTCCCAGTGGAGATCGGCACAATGGGCTCAGTACCTAAAGACCTTGGCCTACACTTAAACACAATCGGCACTGACAAAATTACCACCTGTCAGCTGCCAAAGGCCACCCTACTTGGATCACCAATACATCACACAATCTTAGACACTTGGGAAGTGTCTGAAGTGTGATCAAATGCAAAAGCCAGCAGAGGGATCTTGTTTGCTGAGGACTCATCTTGTAGTGTATCAAATAATAATACAGTAGACTCTCAGCTAACCCATGGAACCAGCTCCGCCCCCCTCCCCGCCCCCGCCCCTCCTCCTGGCTCCGCTCCCCACCGGCGCGGCGAAGAGGAGGAAAGAAAGCCCCACCCCCGAAGCCAATGCCCCGGCTCCTCCCTCTCTCCTAAAGCTGTGACATGCCGGCTTCCTCAGAAGGGCGATTTCGGCCGCTTCGCCCTTCTGAGGCGGCCGGCATGCCACGGCTTTAGGAGGAAGGGACGAGCTGTGGGGGAGCCTCTCCCCGCGGCTCATCCCTCTCTCCTAAAGCGGCCCGCGCGGCTGCCTCCTCCTTTTGGGGCTTCTGCTTGTGTGCGAATGGGCGCATGATGGCGGCAGGATGTTGGCGGGCGGAGATCGCCGCCCGGTGCGTGGAGCGGTGAGCGCCCATGCGCACACAAGCAGAAGCCCCAAAAGGAGGAGGCAGCTGCGCTGGCATGGGCGCTCCACACGGTGGGCGGCGATCTCCGGGTGGGCGGGGAGCAACAACAAGTACGAACAGGGAAAAGCATCAACACAGGAGGCGGGACAGGGAGGAGGAGCCAGCTCTCTTCCTCCTCCCTGCCCCCCTCCTCCTTCCCCAATCCTCCCTGAAGAAAATTAATTTTTTTTAATTTTTTATTTTTTACCAAAGTTTTAAGGGGGAACAAAGCAACCTATTTGAGGAAAATCAAAACCTTATTCATACAATCATAGAGTTGGGAGAGACCGCATGGGCCATCCAGTCCAACCCCATTCTGCCAAGAAGCAGCGCAATTGTGTTCAAAGCACCATTGTTTTTTGGGGACAGTTGAAGATGGCCATCCAGCCTCTGTTTAAAAATACCAAAGCCTCCAAAGAAGGGCCAGCCTTCTGCACCACACAAAGCACCCCGGGGCAGAGCCTTCCACTGCTGAACAGCTCTCACAGCCAGGAAGTTCTTCCTTATGTTCAAGTGGAATCTCCTTTCTTCTTGTTTGAAACCATTATTCTACGTCCTAGTCTCCAGGGCAGCAGAAAACAAGCTTTCTCCCTCCTCCCTATGACACATTCCCCTCAGATATTTATACATGGCCCTCATCATATCTTCTCTTCTTCAGGCTAAACATGTCTAGCTCTTTAAGCCGCTCCTCACAGGGCTTGTTCCCCAGATCATTTTAGTCATCCTCCTCTGGACACATTCCAGCTTGTCAATATCTCCCTATAATTGTGGTGCCAGGAATAGGACACAGTGTGATTCCAGGTAACGTGGTCTAACCAAGGCAAAATAGAGCTTGGGGAGCATAACTTCCCTGGATCTAGACACTTGACTCCTATTGATGCCGGCCAAAATCCCATTGGCTTTTGTTGCCACCGCATCACACTGACTCATGTTTAACTTTTTCATGATCTTTTTCACACGTCCTGCTCTCGAGCCAGGCCGCATTGTCTCCCATTCTGTATCTTTGCATTTCCTTTTTTTCTGTCTAAGTGGAGTCTCTTGCATTTGTCCCTGTTGAACTTCATTGTGTTAGTTTTGGCCCACCATCTCTCTAATCTGTGAAGATCGTTTTGAATTCTGCTCCTGTCTTCTGGAGTATTGGCTCTCCCTCCCAATTTGGTCTCGTCTGCAAACGTGATGATCCTGCCTTCTAACCCTTCACCTAAGCTATTAATGAAGATCTGGAACAGGACCGGGTCCAGGACGGAACCCTCTGATGGCACTCCGCTTGTCACTTATTTCCAGGACGAAGAGGAAGCAGGTGCTAAATATGTATATTTGACATATATTCAAAGGGAGGAAGGGGATAAACCAAGTCATTGGCTCCCAGATCTGCCTCCTTTTCATAACCGGGAATGTGGCGCAGCTGACTGGGTGTCAGCTGCATAAGATCTCTCTGACGAGAAGGTTATGAGTTCGAGGCCTGCCCAGGTCGAGGTGGGCTCTCAACCTATTTGTGTAGCCTGTTGACGACCTTTGCAACCCGAAAGACAGTTGCATCTGTCAAAGTAGGAAATTAAGGTGCCACATAGTGGGGAGGCAAACCTTAACTGATTTACGAGGCCATAAGATCTCCAGGAATGCACTCTGAGGAACGCTGAGGAAAGCACGCTGAGGACGCTGAGAAATGAAGGAGTGCGACAGCTCCCCGATAGCCAGATGTTAAAAAATTTGCCTCTATCTGTGTGTCTGTCTGTTGGTCCAAAAGGCATTAAATGCATGCCTATATGTGTTTATTGTAATCCGCCCTGAGTCCCCTGCGGGGTGAGAAAAGTGGAATATAAATAAAGTAAATAAGTAAATAAATAAATAGCAGAAAACGGGGAGCCTGCCATAATCTATGGAGCCCCAACACATCCAGGAAGTCATTGTTTTATTGTGTTATTGCTGTTTTTAATTGTTTTTATTGCCTTGTGTTTTATTGTGCCCTCGGCTCCTGTAAGCCGCCGCGAGCCTCAGGGAGTCGGCGGCATAGAAGCCCGAATAATAAAATAAAATAAATAAATGACAGCTGGCCTCCTCCTTGTGTGTACTATAAAAGCCAGAATAGGGGCCCTCTGTCCCTTAAGTACCAAAACCCCACTTAAAACCACCAGGCCTTTTCTGCAGCGCCTTCAGCCTCGCCTCACCTCTTCTCCATTCTTGTCTGTGTTCCGGCCAGACCAGAAGAGATGGGCGCAGGTGCTGACAGCTCGGCACTGATCCGGCTTCTTCAGCAGCTTGGATGCCGCCAGAGCGCACTGAGTCCGCAGGGGCTCGTGATTCTCCTCACCAAAGCATTTCATCCGCTCAAATGTCCCAATTATCAAGGTGATTGCGGCCAGCTGCGCCTTTGAGTCGCTGATTTCGTCTTCATACAGAGAGAATGCCTGAGAGCGAAAGGGAAGCGGAAATTGGAGGGGAAAGGAGGAGGAAAAAACGATCACCAGTCATTTGGATTGTTCTGTTTTGTAATTGCCAGGATTTCCCCCCCCTACCCTTCAGCAGTATAAAAATAAATTGAACTTCCTTTTGGGGGGGGGGCAGCAAAGACGTGCACATTTGTCAACACATTCAAAGGAAGAACAGCCCAGGTGGGGCAATCCAACAGCTGCTGGGCTATTGGAGATCTTTGACATGCAAAGCAGGTCCCCAGCCAGCTGCCTTCTGGCTCCTCTCCCCCAAAACTATTTCTCTAACTTCCCCTTTGGCAAAAGGGTCTTTGCCAAAGGAAAAAGGGGAGGGTTTTGCTTTTTTTGGGTGGCACGGGGGGGAGGCTAGAACATGATGGGTGACACACATTCCAGGCCTGCAAAAACCTCCTCCTTATAGACACAGCTACACCAGGTTTTTAATTCCTTGCTGTCTTGTGATGTTTGTATGCTATGTTTGAATTTTTAATATTGTTGTATGCTGTTTTTATTCGGTGTTGTGAGCCGCCCCGAGCCTGCTGGGAGTGGCGGCATAGAAGCCTGATAAATAAATAAATAAACTATTCTATCACATGAGATGATAGGAAAGAGATAGTTGCTAGAACTCTGGAGATATACTACAGGTCATCCCCAAACAGAATAGGTTCTGTAGGTTTGTTCTTAAGTTACATTTGTTTGTAAGCCAGAACAGGTACATTTTAAAAGTGTAACTCCAGCCATATATGTGTGTGTGCGTGCGCGCACTTTGGATAGTATGGGGTTAGCACACCTGTGGTGTTTGTTTTGCTGTCTGTGTCCCTGTGTATTTATTTACTCCATTGATTTCCCACCCTTCTCACCCCAAAAGGGGGATGCAGAGTGGCCTTACAAAAAGGCAACAATTTGATGTCATGCACATACGTACATACAGTAAAAGAAATACATATACATTAAAATCAAAAATCAACATCAACATTAAAAACAATTATGAAAATCACATCATCCAGAGTCAAATCCAAGACCATTCCATTAGTCATTAGGGAGGGGGCTGCTCTGATTTCGTTGGAGAGTTCCAAAGCTGAGGGGCCACCACTGAGAAGGCCCCGTCTCTCATCCCCGCCAATCGAGCCTGCAAAGAAGGCACCAACCGAGAGCAGGGCCTCCCCAGAAGATCTTAACCTCTGAGGTGGATCATAGGGGGAGATGGTTTCACCCCACTTTCTGACCCTGTGAGAACTGGATTTTGAAAAAATGTGGCTTCTTGTGGAAAGAAGGATTGGTGATAAAGCTTCAGTGGAGATACCTCTTCCACATGATAATAACTCTTCCAGGAGTGGATTTCCTTTCTGAGGGGTAGATTTCTCTCACCACCTGTTGTCTTACCTCCATTCTTAACTAGGAGTCATTTGTAAGTTAGATGTCTGTAAGTCAGGGACGGCTTGCATCAATTTGAATAGACCAGTGTTTCCAAACTCTAGCTTTCCAGCTCTCAGAAACCCCAATTACTGGCCGAGGCAGCCGAGACTTCAGGGGGGTGAAGTATAAAAGACCTTGAGGACTTGAATGTGGGAATCACTGAAGTAGAAAATGTACAGCTAGAGATAAGACCGATAGACTAAACTGGAAACAGAGCACTGTTTGGGGGACACTACAGAGCTGTCAAGGGCACTCTGATGGGATTCTGAGACCTGTAGTGCAATCTATCTATCTATTCAGAGCTCTGTCATTCAAGAAAAGGCAGCTTCCCAAGTTCAAATATAAGAACTGAGCAGTTATTCTTGAATGCAATATCCATGGAAAATGCAACTTCTAGCCTTCCCAGAAGGACTGTCTTGGAAAATAGAAGAGGAAGCAACACAGTTTGTTTACATGCTGACCCCACCTGGGACATGAACTCATAGGCCACCGTTTCGTGGTTTTCGAACCCGATTTCGCCGGCTGCCAAAGCTCCTTGGAGGAAGAGCCGCAGCGGAAGCTCTGCCAACTCTGCCTTGATCAGAGCACTGATTGTCTGGTGTGCAAACGTGAAGATCTTCTGGCATTTCTTTTCCCATTTGTCATCCTTTGGGAAGAACAGAAACAAAGGCAATTCAGCATAGGACCCTGGACACCAAACCACAACAGAAGGAGAACCATATTTCACCTTACGCAACAGAACATACGCCCTGCCAAGTGACTAAGTGAGGGAAAGAAAACTGAATATATTAATATTTGATGGAAGGCCCAAATTCTCACTTCGTGCTGCTATTCCCCAGATATGGCTGCAGGAAAGATTTCCCTATGTCTCTAAGACAGTGTTTCCCAACCTTTTTTGAGCCACGGCACACTTTTAACATTAAAAAATCTGGGGGCACACCACCAACCAAAATGACACTCTAACACAGTAAAGAATGGCTGGGGGATGGTGGCCTGCTGGGAGCAGCTGCTGGGAGTGCCGAACCCGGGGAGGGGGAGGAGCCAGGCCATGCCCCGCCCCCCCCCCGGCTTCAGCTCTCCCACAGCTTTTCCAGCCTTGAGGGGGCAGTGCCAAGCCAGCGGTGGCAGAGCCAGCACAATGCTGGCTTGGCACTGTCCCCTCAAGGCTGGAGAACCTGTAGGAGAGCAGAAGCTGGGGGAGGGGGCGGAGCCAGGCCGTGCCATGCCCCGCCCCTTCCCCCCGGCTTCAGCTCTCCCATAGCTTTTCCCAGCCTTGAGGGGGCAGTGCGAGCAAGGGGCGGGAGTCATGGCCCCCATCTCTGGCGCCGCTCTCCGCCATGACTCCTGCCCCTCGCTCGCTGAAGCCGCGGGGAGGAGGAGCATGAGCGGTGGGCGGGATTCAGTGGGCGGGGCTCCTCTTCCGCACGGCTTCAGCAAGCGAGGAGCGGGAGTCATGGCGGATTGGAGGCTGGCTGGGGAAACGGCCGAAGGAGGCGGCGCCCCGGCCCCTTCTTTTTCTTCGCCGCTGCCCAGCCCTTCCTCCTCCTCCCCCAAGCAGCAGGAGATCGGCAGGAGGAGGGGGGAAGGAAGGGGGTCAGAGACCTTTTCTCGCGGCACAGCAGGAGGTCCGTCACAACATACAACTGTGCCACGCCACAGCGGTTGGTAAACACTGCTCTAAGGAAAATGGAACCAAGCTGGGCGGCCCAGTTAACCTTTCCAGAAGAATGTGGAGGGCTGCTTCACTCCCACAAAACAAAATTGTCCTGAATTGCCCTCTGGGGGAAATTGTGGGTTTTCTTGTCATTTCTGAGGTCTTTTCAAACAATAGAAAATAAGCAGAGTCAGACCAACAAACATCTGTAAGATATTTTTCAGAGGAAGTCACTGGCCTCCTCTACCTAAGAAAATCCTATGAATTGAAAAACAAGTTGAATTATTATTACCTGTTCACCTTCTAATTGAAGGGAAGACCTCTTCTGAGCAGAATTTGGCCTGGGATTCCCCCAAACTAGTGGGATTTTAAGACTGAAACCACCCTTTCTTGACACCTGGGGAAGCTTCAAAGCTGGCGGAAAGGCTCCCCAGGGATCATTGTGTGTCCATTTCTTCTCTTCTAAGCATCTGTGGCAGCACAACGTGCTTTGCTCGTTCACTCACCTCTTTAGCATTTTCCTTATAGCGAAATGCAAGCTGGTACGCAGCGAAAACCAACGGCGGCAACGTAAAACGAATACGCTGGTTTCCGCCTGCACCAAAATGTTTCCGAGCGGTGTTTAAAATCTGACAAAAGAGAGAGAAAAAAACGCAAGATATTTATTGTTTATCTATTTTAGATCACACATAAATTGAATTTAAATCAATATAAAGATGTCATAAATGATATAACCACAGTACTGCAGTTATTTCTGAAACCAGTCTTGCACACTGAAGGCTATGGATTTTCTCACTGGTATTTCCATTCTCAGGCAGATAAGACAGAAAACTACATTGGATAGACCGCGTGAGCTCTCATTCTTATAATGATTTCCTGTGGGTGAGCAGATGGCAAAGCATATAAGGCATACGTCCGGTTTCTCAAAAACTTGAATTGATAGGGGAAAATTGGTGCCATTTTTGCAATTAGCAGGTCAAATTTATTTATTTATTTTTATTTACAGTATTGATATTCCACCCTTCTCACACCGCAGGGGACTCAGGGTGGATTACAATGTACACATACATGGCAAACGTTCAATTCCATAGATACACAACACATATAGACAGATAGTCAGAGGCTACTTAACTTTTTTCTGGCCACCAGGGGAACTGTCGCTTCACCGTCCATCTGCAACACTGATTAAGTACTTTCTGCATTTCCTGCATGCTTTTTGCTGGAGATTTTTTATGGCTTCGTAAATTTGTTAAGTTAGCCTCCCCACACATAGGTGATACCTAAATTTCCTACTTGACAGATGCAACTGTCTTTTGGCTTGCAAAGGTCGACAACAAGCTACACAAAATTGGCCGGAAGCTCACTCCGACCCGGTCTGGCTTCGAACTCATGACCTTTCGGTCAGTAGTGATCTTAGTGCAGCTGACACCCAGCCAGCTACACCACAGTCCCGGTATAATCAGAAATATTTGAGACACCAAAATACGTGTTGTTCGGTGTAATGGGATGGCCATGCACAATACAACCACCTAGATGGTTTACAAATGGTTTACTCCAATATAAGACCTACTGTATATATTCTTAAAGCACACAGCTACCAAGCCAAAAGCCATACCAGATTTGTGTGTAACAAGCTGGTGCCAGTGTTGGGAATCAATTAGAACACCTAGATCAGGGGTGCTCATTAGGTAGATCACGATCTACTGGTAGATCGTCTAGGGCGTCCTGATAGATCGCAGGCAGGGTGGGAGGAAGGCTCAGTCCAGCCCCGTAGGCTCCCAAGTGCAGAAGGAGGTTGGACTGGATGGCCCTTGGACGTCTCCTCCTATTCTAAGAACCCATTGTTGTTGTTATTATTATTATCAGAGGCTGAATGGCCATCTGTGAGGAATGCTTTGATTGCGTTTTTCCCTTATAGCAGAAGGAGGTTGGACTGGATGGCCCTTGGAGGTCTCCTTCTACTCTAGGAACCTGTTGTTATTATTATTATTATTATTAGCAGAGGCTGAATGAATATTATCATCGTTATTGTTATTATGAATAAATTCAGGGGCTTATTATACTCACATTTAGTTGAATTCAGTCTTAAAATATATTATATGGCTCTCACTGAAATAAATTTCCAAATATTTTGCTTTTATGGCTCTCTGAGTAGTGGATAGGTAGATCATTTTGACTTGGTTCTTTTATAAGTAGCTCGCATGCTGAAAAAGTGTGAGCACCCCTGATCTAGATCTTCTTGGTCCATCAGCTTTGTTAATGCAACCCAGCATTACGATGGAATCTGTTGCCATTGAGAAGGCTGTAGAAGTCTGCCAACGTTAGAGTCAACCAAGTCCTAGCTGTGTTTCCAAAGATGGATGTTCAACGACAGGACAGAAAGTCAATGAATTTGCATGTTTGTACAGTAAGCCAAGCCTGATATACATTGCTCCTGAATCTGGAAATGTCACTTAGTCATTGCAACTCATAAAAGCTGACAGGCCTTCCTCTCCAAAACCGTAACACAACCCTTTCTCAAAGATGTCTTGAGATTACAGCACATTGCAATGTTACACAGCACTGAATTCAGGAAGCTCAATATGCAGGTACCCAAACAGCTGTGTTTCCATTTATCACTTTGCGAGCTGCCTGCATTTGTTTTTTTACATCACAGCATTCACAGCATGACATACTACGATGTTGCACAGATCAGAACGAGAGTCGCTGCCTGAAGCCAGGCCCTTTGAGCCATTCAAATGCTTCCCAGCCACGTTCCTTTGCCTTCCATAAAATGCTGGGGCTGGAAACATTACTTCAGAAGCTCCGAGAATCTCCAGCCAATATGACCAAAGAAAGGATGAGAAATGACTCAAAGCCGTGAATAGAAGCTCCCTCTCCATTTGCACCCCTCATGCACACACTCCATCTTCAGAACGATATGGTCCCTTTGGAGATGGAGGCTGCATTTAATCACTCATAGACATACAATAGGTTATGGGAGACAGTAGTGCAATTACTGGAAGATAACTGGATGATAATCACTGCAATATTACCTATACGATTATATTACTCATTAGAGGTGCCAGGAAATTGTGGGCTTGCTTTATTTTCATTTTAAATATTCCTATTCATTCGTTGTAAGGGACCCTCGATGCATCTTCTGTATAGAAAATGTGTTTCACATTCAAAGAAAATTACATTTCCTTTCCTTTCCTTTCATCTTACTAAGAATTATGGTTGTTACACCAACTATCAGGCTTTAACTGCCTTCAGTTAAACGCACCCAAAAATTGGCTATTCACCGGGACTGATCAAAGGATCCAGCTGAATCCTCGTGTTTCTGAAGCGGCAACTGCCTCTGCTATTAGCATAAGCCAGGTGGCATTCAATGTGCATCTCTTAGCATTTCATCCAACTCTGCAGACACAGAGGATTCTGGGGCCTCTCTTTTCTGTCATTATTTAAAACCGGCATAAATCGGCATAAATCGTTCCTGCAAACATTAATGACTCAGTGGGGTAGAAGATGGCTGAGTCAGTCATTGTGCTTTCCCACTGTAAAGAATCGCCGCCTACAGCTAGCGTCTTCACTTGAGGAACTTTTTTCAATCAAACTGCCACCAATCTGTAATGGAGGTGTACTTCTTTATAAAGTCTCAAAACTAAGTCCACTAAGTTGTAGAAGTAGATTTAACACCAACGTAGACTTTCAAGCTGCCACCATAACAATCCCGGCCACCTGATGTGAGGGGTTTATTTTGAGGCTTGTGTTTTGAAAATGATGTCACAGAGATTTGTAAGGAGGAACTTCAACAGTTTATTTTTAACAACAGCGTGGAGGTTTCAAAGTATTTAGAGCTTAGTTGGTTACAGTAACTTCAGAGAGGTAAAGATCTTAAGGTTTCGTATTCCCTAAACACAGTGTTTGATTGTATCTCTTCAAGCACTAAATCAATAATACTATAGATATTTTGCCTCAATAGGCTTCCTATCTATATATTAGGTTAGCTTCCCAGTCTAACCTATAAACAGCGGTTCCTATTCTAAGCCTAACTGCCTTTCTGCAGTATCTAAAACCAGCCTTTTCTATTTCCCTCAGAAAAGACAACAGCAACTCTTCAAATTGCTACCAGCTAGTCTAACCGCTCCTGATTAACTGACCCAAGAAATTCAAACTTGGTCCTGCTAAAGCCAGTGTTAGGCTCCGCCTCCTGTTGTCATAGAAACCGAACATCTCAGAGGCTGTGCACCTCAATATTCCCCGTTAACCCTTTGCAGTCTGTTTAGCATATAACAATCTAATACAATACAAATGTAATAATACAAACCACACATTTAACCATAAAATAAATACAAAACCCTCAATACATATAGTGACTTCACTACACCCACCCTTTCATTTCTCCTTTTTAGTAACTTAGAAAGTGGCGGGAAAGCAACAATACACAGTAGTGATCCTCAGAGTCTGCTATTATTATTATTATTGAGAGCCATCTGAATGTAGTTTAACAGCCACATTTGAGAAATCAGGCTTGTCGGATGTCTTAGGTTTCCAGAATGTCTCCTATATAGGCATTTGTAACTCCCTGGCCAAGTTCCATATTGGGAGCCAGTGGGGTAAAACGGTCAAAATGCATACTTACAGGAAGAGCTCAGGATAACTGGAAAGGAGCAGAATGACAGCCAGGCATAGAATGGTGCTAGATGCTCTCCCACTGAATTGGTTTAGGAAGGTTAAACAACCATTGCACTGCCTAGCAGAACTATTGTGTAAGGCAGTGTTTCCCAACCTTTTTTGAGCCGCGGCACACTTTTAACATTAAAAAAATCCGGAGGCACACCACCAACCAAAATGACACAAAATGACACTCTTAACACAGTAAAGAACGGCTGGGGGTTGGTGGCCTGCTGGGAGCAGCTGCTGGGAGTGCCGAAGCTGGGAGGGGCGGAGCCAGGCTGCGCCATGCCCGCCCCCTACCCCGGGCTTCACCTCTCCCAGCAGCTGCTCCAGCCTTGAGGGGCAGTGCCAAGCCAGCGGTGCCAGAGCCAGCACAATGCTGGCTTGGCACTGTCCTCAAGGCTGGAGCAGCTGCTGGAGTGCCGAAGCCGGGGGAGGGGGCAGAGCCAGGCCGTGCCATGCCCCACCCCCTCCCCCAGGTTCAGCTGTCCTACAGGCCGCGCCATGCCCCGCCCCCTCCCCCCAGCTTCAGCTCTCCTACAGAGGAGGAGCATGAGCGGTGGACGGGCTGGCACAGCAGGAGGTCTGTCACGGCACACTAGTGTGCCAGACATACTGGTGTAAGGAGACATACCTCCTTAGGCCACGCTGCAAAAACGTAACTTTTGCAGACAACTATCATTACATCAGCACAAAGCCTTAAGAGAATTTTGGCCCCACATGAATCAGAGTGAGGTTGCTGTGAGTTTTCCGGGCTGTCTGGCCATGTTCCAGAAGCATTCTCTTCTGACGTTTGCCCACATCTATGGCTAAAGGCATCCCCAGAGATGGTGATGTCGTTTGGAAACTAGGTAAGTGAGGTTTGTAATATATCTGTGGAATTTGGCCACCTTGATTAGCATTTAATGGCCTTATAGCTTCAAAACCTGGCTGGTTGCTGCCTGGGGATCCTTTGTTGGGAGGTGTTCGCTGGCCCTGATTGATTCTTATCTGGAATTCCCCTGTTTTTGAGTGTTGCTCTTTATTTACTGATTTTAGAGGTTTTTAAAATACTGATAGTTAGATTTTGTTCATTTTTACAGTTTCCTCCTTTCTGTTGAAAGTGTCCACATGCTTGTGGATTTCAATGGCTTCTCTGTGCAGATTTTGAGATATTGTTGCAATGCAGCTCCAAGTAGCCCAAGCCATGACAGCCAAGGGTGAGAAGCGCTAGAAGTTATGTTCCTTCAACGTCTGGAAAGCCACACTTTGCCCAAAGGACCAGAAACTTATCTCAAAAAGAGAACAGGGGAGGTCGCAAGGAAACTGCACCCAGTGATCCAAATAACACTCCCTGCAATTTGTCCTCACTGGGCCACACAGGATTAGCAGAGAGTTTAACAAGATGATGAAAGTGAAGATAGAAGAGGATAACCAGGGTTGATGATATGCTTTGTAGATAATGAATTTGCTTTGTGTTTTCATTTCGGTTTGATTGCAAGCATGCAAGGTACACGTCTCTCAGTCCAGAAATCACTCTTTATTTAGCTGGGGTGGGAAAGTATTTTTCGTACGTAAAAAAACAAACCTCCGGGACTGTGGCGCAGCTGGCTGGGTGCCAGCTGCATTAAAGATCATTAATGACCGAAAGGTCATGAGTTCGAAGCCAGCCCGGGGTTGGAGTGAGCTTCCGGCCAATTTTGTGTAGCTTGTTGTCGACTTTTGCAGCCCAAAAGACAATTGCATCTGTCAAGTAGAAAATGTAGGTACCACCTATGTGTGGGGAGGCTAATTTAACAAAATTTACGAGGCCAAAAAAATATCCCGCAAAAGCATGCGGGCAATGCGGAAAGTACTTCATCAGTGTCGCAGATGGACGGTGAAGCGACGGCTCCCCTGGTGGCCAGAAGTTGGAATGTTAAATAGCCTCTGACCGTCTGTCTATATGTGTTGTGTGTCTATGGCATTGAATGTTTGCCATTGTAATCCGCCCTGAGTCCCCTGCGGGGTGAGAAGGGCGGAATATAAATACTTTAAATCCATAAATAAATAAATGTATTTGTTGCTACAATGAAAAAATACATTGGTTTTCTAGAAAGCTTTGTACTACAAACTAGCAGGACTATACATTGTGGAAAGGCAATGGCACAGTTCTGTATCAGAAAAAGCCAGTGATTCCGAAAATATGTAAGCTGAGGCACCGAAGTTTACCACAAAACTGGGAAAACTTATTGACTTGAGAATAAGCCGAGGGTGGGAAGTGCAGCAGCAGCTGGTTAATTTCAAAAATAAACATTGTCGCTGCCCCTTTCTTTCCTCTTCCCCTTCTTCATTCCTTCTTGTCTGCTTGCTTACTCTTTCTCCATCCTGGGCCTGGTTCTGTTCAACATCTTTATTAATGACTTGCTGAAGAGTTAGAAGGCAGGATCATCAAGTTTGCAGGCAAGACCAAATTGGGAGCCTTGCCCGGAGCCTTGTGCATCTCTGCAGCTCCAGCCCCTCTCCCTCTCCTGCAGGGCCCCCACCTCACTCACTGGGCTGCTTCTGCCCCTGCCATCTAGCTGCGCACATGCATGCACACTTTCTTTCCCCTGTCCTTAATGAAGGCCAAACCCCACTGTTCCTACTTCTTGGGCTCCTCCCTCAGAAATACACTTTTTCTATTCCTGTCTCACCCAGGGTTTTAACGTTTTATCTTGTGCATTTGGTCCACCCTTTGTGTTTGATTTTTATGATGTTATTTTGCACTGTTTACTTAATTTTGTTACTTTATGTGTTTTGTTGTGATGTAATTTTTCTGTTGTTTTGTGACTAATTTTGATGTATTATTTTGGGGCTTGGCCTCATGTTAGCCATCCCGAGTCCCCTTTTTGGAAGATGGTGGTGGGGTATAAAGATTATTATTATTATTATTATTATGCAGACCTCCCTCGCTCTTCTTACAATGCACGCCTCCCTTCCTCCTCCTCTTGCCATGGCTAGCATGCAGCAAAAAAAGGGAGGTCTGTGCGTGGAGCCCTGCGTGTGCAGCAAAAAGAGCAAGGGAGGGCTGCCGCACATAGGCCTCCCTCGCTCTTCTCGCCTTTCTTCCTCCTCACAGAGCAAGGGAGGCCCATGCGCGTGTGTAGTGAAAAGAATGAGAGAGGCCCATGTGCAGTAAACAGAGCGAGGGAGGCCAGTGCACGGCAAAAAAGCGAGGCCTGCACACGTGGCAAGAACAGCAAGGAAGGCCTGTGCACACAGTGAGAACACAGAGGCAGAAGCAGCCCAGGGAGGGAGGAAGTGGGTGGAAGATCCTGCGAAAGAGGGAGAGTGGCTGGAGCTGTGCGGAGAGTTGAAGGTCCTGACGAGAAGGTGTGGGGCTTAAAGAGGGTCATCTCCCTGTCAGGACCCTCACTCGAATATACGTCGAGGGGGGCTCTTTCAGCCCTAAGAAAGGGCTGAAAAAACTCGGCTTATACTTGAGAGTATATACAGTAAATGAGAGGGGACATCCCTCAAATAGGAGCTCCAGGTGCTCCTGAAGCAGTTTACCCTATTGCTTTGGCTCAGCACGAAGATTACTGTATTATGCAAACCTAATGCATACCCTAATTTTGGCAAGGTCATTTACTAAAAAAAAGATGAGTGTTAGATTCAATTAAATACAGTATATTTTGGATACAAGCACTTTTGACTCTTTGAAAAGCCGTACCAGGTATTGCTGATTGGGATCATCTGACCGAAGGAGGTGGATGAATCTGCCCACAAGGCCCTGCTCATCAGCAAAATCTTCAGGGTCAGGATCTTCAGCCGGCTGGTCAGGCTGGTCCTGGATCAGCGTCGAGACGAGGTTCATTATAGCATCCACCTGAGGAAGAAGACACAACAATACATCTCTGTAAACAGAGCTGAGGCAGATAACAACAATGAAAAAAATCAACTTGGTTCTGAGAAATAGAAGTAAAACGCCAGCCAGAGCGGAAAATGTTTAGTACACTTGGAGATAAAATCCCCTGCTACTCCCCTACTCTAGATACCTTATGAAGTATTGTTCTAAAGAAGCTCAGAGAATCAGATTCTGGGTTGTTGTTGTAGGTTTTTTGGGCTGTACGGCCATGTTCTAGAAGCATTCTCTCCTGACTTTTTGCCTGCATCTATGGAAGGCATCCTCAGAGGACCTCACAACCTCTGAGGATGCTTGACATAGATGCAGGCGAAACGTCAGGAGAGAATGCTTCTAGAACATGGCCATACAGCCCAAAAAACCTACAACAACCCAGTGATTCCAGCCATGGAAGCCTTCGAGAATAAATCTGATTTTGTTTAAAAACCTAAGACTCCCATTGTCTAACTTGCAAATACCAAAAGAATTAGAATCATAAGAGTGGAAAGATGTCAGAAATATTAAAAATTCCAAAAATTTGGGGAAAAAATTTAAATTCCTAGGCTCAACCACCAGGGCAGAAAACTGGTATAAGATGTTCTACCAGTGGCACTTAACCCCACAGAAATTGGCCAAATTTTATAAAAATACGACTAACAAGTGCTGGAAGTGTAAAAGTCAACTAGGGACATTTTTTCCTTGCTGGTGGGCCTGTGGGAAAACTCAAAAATTCTGGAAATCCATCCACATGCATGTTCAGAGAATATTGAAGAACAATATGGACTTAAAACCCGAGTACTATCTATTAAACCTAATGGATGAGAAAGTAGATAATAATAACGATAAACTATTACATTTCATGTCAGCAGCAGCCAGAATTGTGCTGGCAAAAAACTGGAAAAATGTAGACCTCCCCCCCATAGAGGATTGGATTATTAAATTACATGAGCTCATGGACCTAGACACATTAAAAAGCACGGTCAATGACCAAAGTATAAAGAATAGAACAGACTGGCAGCCAGTAAGATCCTATTTTAAATCACTAAATGTAAAATCACAATAGCACACAGCACGAAATCAGAATGGCGGAAAGAAGTTTCAACAAACGGAAAGACTCAAATCAATGAAGCATTCCCTGCGGACCGAACTGAAAGATTTCTTACTATCTCTATCTCTTTTTCTCTTCGCATTCTTTTTCTCCCCTTCCTTCTTCCCGCTATCCCTTCTCCTCTATCCTACCTCTCTATTCCTTCTATGTTTTCTATTTCTATTTTATTACTGTAAAAATAATTCAATAAAAATGATATACACAAAAAAAAATCAACATGTTGGGCCCTACCATGCCCTTTACCAGGCTTTGCTTTCTGTTAAGACTATAACAATTTTCTCTGCACCCAAAACCAAAAAAAAAGAAATATTAAAATTAACTGGGTATTTTTGATGACAGAAGTGTGAGTCAAGCACTGAAAGAATTAGCAGGCCGAAGCCTGTTAGTCAGTGGGCCAGGGCTAGTGTCATCCTGAGGAGAGTGAGTAGGCTGAAGGGGGAAAAGGAAGGGCCAGGAATGGTGGGAGTTGAAGTCCAAAACACCTGGAGGGCCAAGGTTTCTCTGTGCCTGTTTGATAGTGTGCTCAGCCTCTGGATTATGGGCCTGCTGCCATACCTGGTCTTGGGAGACAATTTCTGTGTTGTAATCCAGCACATTGCTAAGCACATAGCAACTCATGCTCTTCCTGGATTCATAGTCAAAGTATTCAAACAGCGGGTGGAAGTGTTTCAGTTTCAAAACGGTCAGGGCGTTGTTGTACGTGTCAACCGGGATCTTCAGCAGCCTCGTGAGTTCCTTGGAAACAGCACTGCTTGTAGCAATGCTGGGACAATAAAAGCGGAATGTAAATATTATGCTTTTTAGGTCCATTTGTTTAAAAGTCATCATCTCAGGAAGCAAAAAATAAATATCAAAGCAAAGCAACCGTGATGCAGTGCAGCTGTCAGGCTTGAAATCCCACTGTTGCAAACTACTGTTAAGATCATATCGTTAAACAAATATCAAATACCCTGTCAGCCTCGGTCCAAAAATCAGCCAGTCACAGCTGGCTTTGTTTCCCCACCATTCACCTGGATTAGCAGAGGCATTAACTTACTGTTCCAAGTTAAGCTTGTTGAATATCTCCACTGTTGTCTCCAACACTTTGTCTACATAGTCGACCCGATCTGGGTAGCACTTCATAGCCAGGTTAATGAGAGAGACTTGTAACGACACCACATCCTCCGAAGGCATGTCTTGCCGAGACTGAAATGCAAACAATGTAGAAAAACAGGCAGTTTTATGATTACATTCGTCTTATATTTGCACTTTATTTTGACCTAACAAGAAGGCTTGAGGCTGCGTCTATGAAGAAGTAAGTGTGCTATTGTAACTTATGGGAGCCCTGCCCAGGCATAAGGAGGATGAGCATACAATCACTTCCATAACCCTCCTCATTCTCTGAAAGGGAATCTCCTGTATGTATAGATGTTTGTTACACAGATCAGAAAAGTGGTTTTCCTGCCATTCTGGGTTGCATGGAGAACCTCAACAGAGAATGACAGCTTGCCTTTTCAGACTGCATTTTCCCAATACACACTTTTCATAATTTATTTATTTATTTACGACATTCATATGCCGCCTTTCTCACCCCAAAGGGGACTCGGAACGGCTTACAAGTAAAATGTAAATACAATATATTATATTATTGCCATAGCACAATATTAATATCATATATTACATTGTACTATAACATTATACCGTAATATTATTAATATTACATGTAATATAAAATATATAATTATATTATTAGTAGTAGTATTATATTGTATTACATTATAATATTATCAATATTATATGTATATACAATATATTATATTATTATTTTATTATATTATAGTATAGTATAAGCACAGTGCAGGAGGCACTTCCTTCCTTTCTGGCCCCTCTCTTCACTGATCAGCAGTGGTTGGTGCTGAGGGGGCTCCCAACTGATGACACCGATCATACTTGGATAGAGTGTGTGACATGCAACAGACAATGAACAAAAACTGCTTTCATTTACTGAATTTAAGTTTTTAATACTATTCATATTTTCCATGATTGACCTCAGGGTTACATACATGGGAATCCTCAATTCAGGTCCTGAGTCCTGAATTGAGGCAGACCTACTTTGCTTCAGCCAGTTTATGTCATGAGGAAGCACTGCTTCACTCTGGGACAGATTTAAAAAACAATTTCATTCCGAGCGCTGAGGGCATCTACACGGCAGAATTAATACAGTTCAACACCACTTTAACTGCCATAATTAAATGCTTTGGAATCAAGAGTTTGTTGATGCACCAACATTATGGGACAGAGGAGGCAAAAGTATGATAGTCTACACCAGGCCTGGGCAAACTTCGGCCCTCCAGGTGTTTTGGACTACAACTCCCACAATTCCTAACAGCCTGTCGGCTGTTGGGAATTGGAGTCCAAAACACCTGGAGGGCCAAAGTTTGCCCAGGCCTGGTCTACACATTAAAGAAGCTATCTAAGGTGCTGAACCTATTTTGGGGGTAGGGTCCAGCACCTATGACAGCTTGGATTAAAGCCACCCAACCAAAAGTGTGGATTTTTAGCACCACGGATGGGAATCTTTCCACTCTCAACTGACCTGTATGACAGTGGCAACCTGCTGGGAGAAGATGTCAAAAAGTTTTATATCACTCGGGATGCCCGGTCCATCCTCTCGGTGAGCAAAGAGAGCAAGCCTACAGTCAGAAAAAAGGGTTTGAATATTTTTTCAGAATTTTTAAAAAAATTTTACTACATTGATACCCCACTTGCCTCGACCCCAAAGGGGACTCAAAGTGGTTTACAACATAGGCAATAATTCTATGCCTTAAAAAAACAATATACAATTAAAATAAACATGTAAATTAAAAATTAAAATCGAAGTTAACATACATTAAAACATTTAAAAACACTACAATTACTATTATAAACCACACTATCTGCAATCATAATCCAGGCCATTCACATGATTCCAAATCCATTTATTGCACTATATTATTCTCCAAAGGCTTGATCCCAAAGCCACATTTTCACTCTCTTCCTGAAGGTCAGGAGGGAAGGGGCTGATCTAATATTGCTGGGGAGGAAGAGTTCCACTTTCACCTTTCAGGCCCATCCTAGAGGCACTGTCTCAGAAGCATATACTAGTGGAGACTTTCTCTCAGATTGAAGTACAGTAAGGCCCACAGATCTTCAAGGGATACATTCCCAGGTGGATTATGGTGGCATGAAGCCACGACATCGCCTTACTTACAGTTCCAGGATACTATAAACGTGTGTTGAATGGAGGACCTAGGGATGCCTAAGGAAGATATACTCCCAAGGAATTTACTAGGTCATCCAATGGAACCTTTGGAGGGAAATAGACCACAGAATTGCTCAGAGGAATAATCACAGGAACTGTGGTGCAGCTGGCTGGGAGTCAGCTGCATTAACTGGGTATTAAGGTCATGAGTTCGAAGCCTGCCTGGGTCAGAGTGAGCTCCTGACCAAAATTGTGTAGCTTGTTGTTGACCTCTGCAGCCCAAAAGACAGTTGCATCTGTCAAGTAGGAAATTTAGGTACTGATAAATGAGGCCATAAAAATCTCCAGGAAGTATGCAATTATCTCTCCTCCAACTCTGGTACTGGCTAACACCAGGTCCGTCCGAAATAAGACTGGGACCATTCGTGACTTCCTCCTCAAGAAGAAAGTAGATCTGGCCTGTTTCACGGAAACATGGCTGCAAGACGGAGACGAGGTCCTCATACAGGAGCTGACATCTCCTGGATGGCCCCCTATTGTTGCCATCTGTGGATTAAGATGAGGACAGAGAACACTGACGTTGTTTTTACATAACACCTGTTTTGCAGGATCTGCACTTGCCAATTGCCTGTCACCTTCAAAGTGTTGGTCCTCACCTTTGGGCCTCCTCAGTCGAGATCACATTTTCAATAAATAAAGGACGATTCCGACAGCGAACATCCCAGGAATAGAGTGCACGGGCTTGGTGTGGGACTCTAGTGAGAGTGTAGCCTTCCTGTTGGTGTACCGAGCACCCAACGCACCAACAGGGAGTCTGCCTAAGCTGCTGGAGGTGGTCTCGGAGTATGCATTGAGGTTTCCCAAACTTATTGTGTTGGGGGACTTCAATGTCCACGCCGACACCGCCTCCCCTTCTACAGCAGCCATGGACCTAGTGTCCACCATGGAGACACTAGGACTCTCACACTGGAAGACCGGTCCCACACATCAAGCTGGGCATACCCTGGATTTGATTTTCGCTGCCAGAATTCAAGTGATCCTAACCTCTTTAATTGAGGTTCCATGGTCAGATCACAGTGTCCTGGAAGTCCGTCTCGAAATGGCGCCCCCACCTGGTAAGGGTGCCGAACCTATTTCGGTTCGCCCGAAGAGACTTATGGAACCCACTAGGTTCCTGAATGCTCTGAGGGATTTGGAGCTCCCCAGCGACTCAGTTGATGGGCAAGTGGAACGCTGGAACACCTGTCTTTTTACTGCCTTAGACCAAGGCACCTTCAATGGAAACTGCTGGACTGGATGGAGCAAGAGAACATACTGGCAGAGGAGCAAGCCGGTTTCGGGGAAGGACGATCCACCATCGATCAATGTATAGTATTGCAACATCTCATAGAAAAATACTCCTCCCACAAGCCATCCTCCCTCTATGCTGCGTTTATAGACTTCAGAGCAGCTTTTGATTCCATTTCCCGTACCAAGCTATGGGGAAAGCTTGGGTCCACTTCAATAGACAGGCGACTTCTACAGTTATTACGAACACTCCATGAAGGAACTACTCTGAAAGTAAGATGCAGTTCTCAGGGCCATCTTACCAAAGCAGTCAAAACTGAGAAGGGCGTCAAGCAAGGGTGCATTTTGGCTCCACTTCTATTCAATTTCTACATTAACTCTATGGTGGAACACCTATACAACTTGGATTTCCATCCTCCAAAACTAGCTGGAAGGCATCTATCCACCCTGCTCTATGCTGATGATGCAGTTCTTCTTTCCAGAACTCAAGTTGGACTGAAAAGAGCCCTGAGAGCATTAACAAATTACTGCCAGGAAGAACAGTTGCACCTCAACTTTCAGAAAACTAAAATTATGGTGTTTGCTAAAGGACCCAAGAGACACAACTGGAGAATAGATGGAAACAAAATAGAGCAGGTCTCAAGCTTTAAATATCTTGGTGTTACCCTCCATAGCAGCAACAGCAGGAAAGCCCATGCAGAGTGTGCAGCAGAGACAACACAAAAGAGTTCATCCGCTATCCTAAGATATCTCAGGACGGGAGGAGGTCACTTTATACCGGCAGCTCTTAAACTTTTTGAAGCAAAATCAGTCGCACAAATGCTGTATGGAGCCCAGCTTGGACCCTTCTCAAATTATGCCCCACTAGAGCGTGTCCAATCGAAATTCCTAAGAGCGGCTCTACAGGCTCCCAGATGTGTCCCTAACGCTACCCTGCGATTGGAGACAGGCTTCGTGAAAGTGGAAGCGAGAATATGGACAGCTATCCTCAATTACTGGCTACACCTATGCTTCTCCCCATGTGGTCTTGCCCCCCTCATCATGAGAGACGACTTCCAGTCCACATGGATTAAAACAGTAGCAGCAAAGATCACAACACTAGGTTTCTCCCAAGGACAATTGCTAAGCATGAGATGGGACCAAGCCAAGGATCTCATTAAACAACGGATCCTGGACATAGAGCGCCAATCCGACCTAGCCTGCTCCCCAGCCTTCATTGTTAGTGAAGCCACTAGATACCTCACTGCCCCCATGGCATACCTAACAGACCTGGAGGTGCCCAAACACCGAAGGGCTTTTACCCTGGCAAGATGCCATGCCCTCCCATCGGCTGTATTGGAGGGGAGGTATCAGAAGACCTCCTTCAAGCAGAGACTATGCCCCTGTGGGTCTGGTGATGTGGAAACAACTGAGCACGTGCTTCAATGCATGTTCTACAGAGATCTTAGATCCAATCTCATTGGACCATGGCTTTTAAAGTACCCGGGGCGCAGTGAAAGATGTTATTCCACCCTGCTGCTTTCGGACTCTAACACTGCAATGACTTACAGTGTTGCTAAGTTCTGTGCTGCTGCCCTTAATATCAGACGGGTGATGATTGACATCGTAAGGCAACAATATCCTGTCTTTTAAAATATATTTTTATATTGATTTCTAGTCTGATTTTAAATAACTGTTTACTGGGGAGTTGTCTTTCTCCTCTTAGGGCGCTTGTGCCCACTTTGTGCTGGTCTGTGACCGTAATAAAGTTTTGATTGCTACTGCCTTAGATGAGATCGCCCCCAGACGCTCTCTCACCCCTCGTCGAAATCGCTCACCTTGGTTTACCGAGGAGCTTCGGGCGATGAAACAAAGGAAGAGACAGCTAGAGGACGTGTGGCGGGGCCTCAATGACGGAACATCGAGATCAGCTTATAAACAGTTTAAAGAGGTTTATGAGCAAGCTATCAAGGAAGCTAAAAAGGTCTACTATTCTTCCTTGATAGAGTCGGCCAGTTCATGCCCAGCTCAACTTTTTAAGATAATTCGGTCACTGACAACAATCCCGGTTGTCCCAAACGACAGGGGATTGGCCCCAACAGCTGAGGTTTTTCAGAACTTTTTCGCCGACAAGATCTCGATACTCCCGCCGGGACATCCCAGCCACGCTGATACAGTGAACGAACTCGAGACTCCGCCGCCACTCGGCAGGCCCACCTTCACACTCGTTTCCAACCGCTGGACGCAGCAGCTGTCGATAAGTTACTCGCTGCAGCTAGGCCAACTACCTGCTCCCTTGATCCGTGCCCCTCCTGGCTGGTTAGATCTTGCCGGGAGGGGTTACTAGACCCCCTGGGAAAGGTTATCAACAGCTCCCTTGAGCAAGGAGTGTTCCCAGGGGGTTTGAAAGAGGCAATGGTAAGACCGCTGCTGAAGAAGCCGAAATTAGATCCCTCGGCTCCCTCCAATTACCGACCTGTGTCAAATTTGCCTTTTTTAGGCAAGGTAATTGAGAGGGCAGCAGCGGATCAGCTGCAGCGGTTCTTAGACGACACAGCTGGACTCGATCCCTTCCAGTCTGGCTTCCGTATTGGGCATGGGACGGAGACCGTGCTTGTCGCCATTACAGACCAACTTCGCCGCCAGCTGGACCAGGGTGGATCAGCCCTGCTTGTCTTGTTAGATCTGACAGCAGCGTTTGATACTGTAGATCATGCATTGTTGGCCCACCGTTTAGCCGTGACTGGGGTTAGGGGGACCGCCCTTAAATGGGTGATCTCCTTCCTCCAGGACCGGGGACAACGTGTGGAGGGGGGGGAGGTCTCCGGGAGGCTCCCATTAAGTTGTGGGGTCCCCCAGGGGGCCATCCTCTCCCCCTTATTATTCAACATCTATATGCGCCCCCTGGCCCAGCTGGCCCGTGACTTTGCTCTGGAGTGTTATCAGTACGCTGATGACACCCAGCTTCTGCTGAGAATGGACGGCAAGCCAGACACCGTACCCAATTGTTTACACCTATGCCTCGAAGCCGTGACTGGATGGTTGCGTGCCAGCCGACTGAAGGTGAACCCGTCGAAGACGGAAATCTTGTGGCCTGGTCGCCCTGGGCTGGATGAGTGCCGGTTGCCTACCCTGGACGGCGAGCAGCTTAGCCCATCTGTCAGGATTGGGAACCCTCAGCTTTGGTGAAGGTCAGGCTCCCAACCTGGCATGAGGCAGCACCGACCTTTGCCTTAGTTCCTGGAGCGACCTTTGTCCTACATTCATGAGACTGCTGAGTCAGACTGGGAGTGAGATAACTTCCAGGTGCCTGGGAAGGAAGTGAGGTAACTCCTCCAGGCTTGGACATTGGACAATTGGACTGGTGACACTGATCCTGTGACCTCCGGGGTCATGCCTCAGGGGACTGCTGGGATTGCTGATTCATGGGAGCATGATGAAACCCTGCTTGGACATTGCATGGGTAGGGGAGGGGCCACAGGGGTATAAATAGTGTGTTTGGGTGGCGGGCCGGTGCTTTAGCTTCACGGGTGTCGTACCTTCAATAAAATCGTGTTGGACCAAAGAGAACTCTACGTGTGATCCCTACCGTGTGTTGGAGAGTCGTTACAGAAGCTAAAGCCCCAAACCAACTATCCCAGAAATGGAGAGGTTGGCGTGGAACGAGGAGAGGTATCTTGATAGCTGGATATTGGATCCAGAGGAGGTCAGAAGAACCGAGGAGTGGGAGTGGTCCACTCTTGACCAAGTGGGAAACCCGGATGAACCCCGCGCGATGCCAGCCCAGGAGAGAAGGCTCTGTGAAGGGGAGCAGTTGTGGCAAGCTCAGGTGGATGAGATGGTTGCCAGTCGGAAGATGGAACGCGAGGCGGCTCGGCGGATGGAGGGGCGCATTAGCGCCGGCCAGGCGGTGGAACGCAAGAGCGTTCGTCTGGAGGAGAGTCAGATGGTGGAGCACAGGAGTGCTCGTCTGAGGAAGATCCAAGAGGATCTGGAGGTGCATGGAGCCAGTGCCAGGGTTGATCAGGTGGACCTGGCAGCGGGGGGTAGTGAGACCCCAGAACCTGAGTCACCGTCCAAATTGGATGTGTTGAGTTGCAAAATGGAAGCAGTGGAGCAGACGGTGAAGCGGATGTCCCAAGTTATGTTCCGGAGAGACCAGAGAGAATCGATCTGGAGAGCCCCGGGAGGTGGAGACTTCACTTACTACTCCTGGATGGAGGGGCCATCGGCTGAGTGTCCTGGATCTCTTTCGGGAGTGAGGACTGGAAACAAAGGTCTGAGGAGTCCTGTTCCAGAGAGTCCTAGATCTCTTACGGGAGTGAGGACCGAAGATAGATGTCTGGGGAGTCCCGTTCCAGAGCGTCCTAGATCTCTTTCGGGAGTGAGGATGGGAGATGCCAGGAATGGGAAGAGGCATTTCCAGCCAAGGCTACCTTCCAGGACGGAGAGGGGTTTCCAGTGAGTTTGGGGCCCGAATGAAGAAGGAGCCGTTGCGAGTAGAGTTCGAGGGAGAAGCCTCTAAAGTTGCGTTCTTCATTGCAGCGGTGCAGGACCATTTAGAAGATTATGGACATTTATATCCCAGTGAGGGCAGCCAGGTGAGAGCTGTTGGTGCAGTGTTTAAAGGTCGCGCAGCAGAGTGGTATGTACAGTGCCATGATCGGCGGGACAAGTGCCTGGGTTCAGTAAGAGAGTTCCTGCAAGCTATACGAAATAGGTTTCGGGATCCCTTAGAGAGGATCAAAGCGAAAGAGGCATTGAGATGTTTGACCCAAGGTGCAAAGTCAGTAACGGAGTACGCTGAAGAGTTTATGGGGCTAGCCAGGAAGGTTGCAGAATGGTCCCAGGCTACATTGTTGGAGCTGTTTAAAGATGGGTTACGCAAAGACATTCTAGAGTGGTGTCTTCACCGAGATGATCCTGGAAGCGTTGACGGATGGATTCAACTAGCTGGCAACGTAGAGGGAATTCTTGCACAGGTGCAGAGGCGGCGGAATCAACCGATGAGATCTCGAGGAGCCAGTCGTGGGTTGGCTGAGGGCCGGTTTCGTGGAATGGAGGTCAAGCGAGTTGGTGATAACCGTTCTAACGCCAGCAAAAAACCGATGCTGGGGAGGGGCCTCTGCTATGCCTGTAACCAACCAGGACATTTTGCTTATCAATGCAGGCAGAAGCCAGCTGTGAAAGTGGCTGCGGCTAAAGCGGCTAGTGTGGACAATGTTGAAAGCAAAAGTGTCGGGGTGAGGAATAATATTCAATGTACTTTGGGCTTAATTAAGGGAGATCAGATGGTGAAGAAGAAAGCTCTGGTGGACTGCGGGTGTTCGGAGAATATTATGGCCCCCCAGTTAGTAGAAGAGTTGGGTGGTGAAACAGAACCCCTGAAAACATTGGTGACGTTTAAGCAGCTGGATGGGTCAGTTATTGAGGGTGGACCATTTTCTGTGGGGACGAAAGGTTTGAAGGGACGAGTAGGACCCTGGGAGGGGGATATTAAGTTTGTTATGGCGCCTATAAAGGGACATGAGGTGGTGTTAGGCATGCCATGGTTAGAACAAGTGAACCCCAAGATTGATTGGAAAGCTGGGACTGTACAATGTATGCCTAATATGGAGAGGGGTTTAAAATGTGAAGTGGAAGGGGTGCCAAAGGAATATTGGGACTATGTTGACGTGTTTAACCCTAAGTTAGCTCAAAAGCTTCCCCCCCTGAGGAATGTGCAGTGTAGCATAGAGATTAAAGAGGGGGCTGTTAGGACGGGAAGTTAAGGTTGTGCATTGATTATAGGGGCCTGAACGCTGTCAGTACCACAAATTGTTATCCTCTACCATTGATTAAAGATTTGTTAGGTTTATTAGGAGGTTGTAAGGTGTTTACGAAGTTGGATTTGATTGACGCGTTTCATATGATTAGGGTGAAAGAAAGTGACCAGTGGAAGATGGCTTTTTCATGCCCCCTAGGGTTGTACGAGTGGACCGTGATGCCCTTCGGTTTAGCAGGCTCTCCAGGCCTGTTCATGCAATTAATAAACGAGGTGTTGCACCCCCTTTTATATAAAGGGGTGTTTGTTTATTTGGATGATATCGTGGTAGCGACGAGTAGTAGAGAAGAGCATGTTAGGTTGGTGCGAGAGGTGCTAGAGCGGTTGAGGCAAGCTAGTTTGTTTGTGAAGTTGAGTAAATGTGAGTTCGGTAAAAATCAGATTGATTTTCTAGGTTATAGGATCAGTGAGAGGTGTGGCCATGGACCCGGCTAAGGTGGATGACGTGTTGAGCTGGGAGGCTCACGTGCGCGCAGGCAATACAGGCGTTTCTAGGGTTAGCTAACTTTTACCGGACTTTTATTCCTGGATTTGCCGCAAGTAGCCCTCCCGCTCACGGAATTGTTGAAGACGAAGGGAAGGGGGAATCAAAGAAAGTTAGATCTCCAGGCGCGATGTTAAATGGACCCAGGATTGCCAGGAGGCGTTTGTCAAATTGAAGAAGGCTTTTACTGAGGGACCTTTGTTGTTACATCCGGATGTGGATCGGCCGTTTGTTGTTCAATGTGACGCTTCGGCGTGGGCGTATGGTGGAGCTCTGATGCAAGAAGATGACCAAGGGAGGTTGAGACCTTGTGCTTATTTTTCAAAAAAGTTTAGTGAGCATGAACGTAAATGGCCAGTGTGGGAAAAGGAGGCGTTTGCTGTGAGGAATGCGTTGATAACTTGGCGTCAGTTCTTAGAGGGGGCTGCGTTCCCGTTTGTGGTTATGACCGATCATCAAAATTTGAGGTACCTGAGAAATCCTCAGAAATTGTCCCCGAAGTTAGTGAGGTGGTCTCAGTTTTTTAATAGGTTTAATTTCACATTACAACATATCAAAGGTAAAGAGAATATTGTGGCTGATGCCCTTTCTCGGTACCCCAGTGTGGGGGAGAATGGATTGCATAAGGAAGAGGAAGTTTTTTCCCAAGAGCAATGGGGTTGTGCAGTACAGACCCGGTCCCAGAGTAAGTTAGAAGTTAAAGTAGAGGAGGAAGCGGTGGATGAATGGAGTTTGGAATTGCGGAGTGGTTATGAAGAGGATTTGTGGTTGCAGGAGCATGAGAAGGAGTGTGAGATGTTGAAGGGATTGTGGATGGTCGGAGGTAAGGTTTATGTTCCCCAAAAGTTGAGAAGGAAGGTGTTAGAGTTGCACCATGACCATAAGGCGGTGGGTCACTGGGGGATCACAAAGACACTTTTGGCTGTTAGGAAGAGATATTGGTGGCCTGGGATGAGGCTGGAAGTGAGGCGATATGTGGAAGGTTGTGAAAAATGTGCTAAGAATAAGGTCCCCTCTGCTAAGCCGCGAGGGTTGATTCAAGTGGTGGCGGATCCAGTACGGCCGTGGACACATATTAGTACGGACTTCGTGGGGGAGTTGCCATCGAGCCGAGGTTACCGTTATATTTGGACGGTGTTAGATATGTTTTCCAAACAAGCTCATTTCATTCCCTTGCGTGGTTTGCCATCAGCAGAGCGATTGGCGGAGTTGTATGTACAGCATGTGTATAGGTTGCATGGTTGTCCTGAGCAAGTGTTGAGTGACCGTGGTGTCCAGTTTACGGCTCAGTTTTGGAGCAAGTTCTTAGAGGTGTTGGGGGCTCAGAGGCGTTTGACGTCTGCTTATCATCCTTCCTGTAATGGTGCCGTGGAGAGAGTGCAGAAATCTTTAGGAGCTTATTTGCGGATTTTCAGCAACCAGGAACAGAATAATTGGTCCGATCTCCTGCCGTGTGCTGAGGTAGCTTACAATAGTTCGGTGCACTCCTCCACTGGGAAGTCCCCTTTCGAGATTGTTTACGGGCAGGAGGTGGCTCCTTTGCCCCAGCTTTTGGATGTGGGGGAGGAAGGAGAGAGAGTGGAATGGAAAGTGAGAGCGGGGGGGGTTTGGAAGGAAGTGGCGGAGGCCTTAAAGAAGGCACAGCAGTCATACAAACTGTTCGGTGATCACAAGCGGCAAGAAGGGGAGGAGTATGCCGAAGGGGATCTGGTATGGCTATCGACAGAGAATTTAAAGCTGGGTTTTAGATCAAAGAAATTAGGGCCGAAATATATAGGACCTTTTAGGATTGAGAAGGTGGTGAATAAGGTATCCTATACTCTCCTGTTGCCCAAGAGTTTAGGGAAAGTACACCCCACTTTCCATTGTAGTTTTTTAAAGAAGTATGTGAATCCGTTCCCTCCAAGGGATTGAATGGTGTCTTGTTTCCTCAGGGGGAGGACGAGGTGGAGGAGACCGTTATGTCAGGATTGGGAACCCTCAGCTTTGGTGAAGGTCAGGCTCCCAACCTGGCATGAGGCAGCACCGACCTTTGCCTTAGTTCCTGGAGCGACCTTTGTCCTACATTCATGAGACTGCTGAGTCAGACTGGGAGTGAGATAACTTCCAGGTGCCTGGGAAGGAAGTGAGGTAACTCCTCCAGGCTTGGACATTGGACAATTGGACTGGTGACACTGATCCTGTGACCTCCGGGGTCATGCCTCAGGGGACTGCTGGGATTGCTGATTCATGGGAGCATGATGAAACCCTGCTTGGACATTGCATGGGTAGGGGAGGGGCCACAGGGGTATAAATAGTGTGTTTGGGTGTCGTACCTTCAATAAAATCGTGTTGGACCAAAGAGAACTCTACGTGTGATCCCTACCGTGTGTTGGAGAGTCGTTACACCATCGTCCCTCGTAAAGAGCTTAGGTGTCCAATTAGACCCTCTGCTATCCACGGAGGCTCAGGTCTCCACGGTTAGCAAAATGTCGTTTTTTCATCTGCGACAGGCTAGGCGACTGGCACCCTACCTGTCCAGGGACGACCTGGCCACGGTGATCCAAGCGATGGTCATCTCGAGATTAGACTACTGTAACGCCCTCTACGTTGGCCTTCCCATGTCGACAATCCGGAAACTCAAGCTGGTGCAGAATGCTGCTGCCCGCTTGCTGGTGGGAGCACCAGTGAGGGAGCACATTACTCCCATCCTTCAGCATCTGCACTGGCTCCCTATTGAGTACCGAATTGCCTTCAAGGTGCTGGTTTTAACCTTCAAGGCCTTGCACAGTCTAGGGCCTGCGTACCTGAGGGACCGCCTTACCCCGTATGTTCCCCCGAGATCACTACGTTCTGAGGAACAGAATTTGTTACACGTGCCATCAAGCTGCCCCTGTCACCTGTCCACGACCAGGCAGAGAGCTTTCTCTGTGTCGGCCCCGGTATTATGGAATTCGCTCCCCGATGACATCCGAGCGATTCCAGAACTTGTCCCTTTCCGTAAGGCATGCAAGACTGCCTTGTTCAGACTAGCTTTTGGCTAGCCTGGCCTGTTGAGTGATGTCTGCGCCTACGGTCCTGAGAGACTGTAACCATCCTATTGTCTTCTGTAATTTTGTCCCTTGTTTTAATCGTTTTAATTGTTTTATTGTGCGCTGCAAGTTGTTGTACGCAGCATATTTTTATTCTGTTATCTGTGATCCGCCGCGAGCCTGCAGGGAGGAGCGGAATATAAGACTGAATAAATAAATAAATAAATAAAGAATGAGGAAGTGACAGCTCCACTGGTAGCCAGAAGCTGGAAAGTTAAATAGCCTCTGAGTGTCTGTCTATATATGTTGTGTGTCTATGGCATTGAATGTTTGCCATGTATATGTACATTGTAATCCACTCTGAGTTCCCTGCGGGGTGAGAAGGGTGGAATATAAATACAATCAATCAATCAATCAATAAGCTTGGAAAATTCAGTTCTTCTCCATCCCCACAGAGGCACACTGCACGCACCTATCAATTAAGGCAATAATGATATTTTTCACATTCACGTTTTGGTGTAATTCCGCACATGCGCGTAGAAAAGGATTCAAGGTCTGGAGGTGGAATTCGTCTGGGAAAACCTAAAGATGGCAGAAAAGTCAGTCAGGAGATAGGTTCACCCAAAACACAAATTATGTGAGGAACACAACACGGTAGTTATGAATCAAACATGAGAGTCAGGATATCAACAAAAATCTGAACAAATGTTATTCTCATCAACTACCATTTCTCACATTGCTCCTCCTTCCAAATAATATCACTGTTGCCAAATAATTTCATATGGGGTGGTTGTTGTGTCAGTTTTCAACAGACCGCACAACCTCTGAGGATGCCTGTCACAGATGCAGGTGAAACGTCAGGAGAGGATGCTTCAAGTATATGGCCAGACAGCCTGGAAAACTCACAACAACCCATTAATTCTGGCCATGAAAGCCTTTGACAATACATTAACTTTATAAGGATACAAAGAGGAATGCAGAGTAAAAACTGCGCCTTTTCCAAGACTAATGTTTGATCTACAATCCCAAGTTACCTGCAATGCTAAGGGCTGATGGGAGTTTTGATCCCACATCACCTCAAGCACAACAAACTCCCCATCCCTTCTCTAAAAAACAATCGTTTCCCCCAAAATATATTCTTTTAGAATTGCAACGCCTATAACCCCTTACCAGTGTTTCCCAACCTTTTTTGAGCCACGGCACATTTTTTACATTTACAAAATCCTGGGGCACACCACCAACCAAAATGACACAAAATGACTCTAACTCAGTAATACATATAGTTAATATGTTTTTAAAGACAAGGAAGGGGGAGGTAGAGGAAAGAAAGAAAGAAGTCCCCCCCCCCCTTCTCTCCCTTCCTCACATCTATGTGTCTATAGCTATACTCGCGTGAGGCCCACACCCATGAGGATGCGCATCTGCTTCTTGCCAAAAAGGCGCGAGAAGAGCCAGGAGATGGTGTGGCCCATGGCGGCGCAGAAGGAGGGGGAAGGCGAAGGCGGCAGACTTGGGCCTCAATTCCTCCCTGCTGTGCTGCTGTTTCTTCCTGTTGTCGTCGCCCTCTTCCTCCTCTCTGCCTTTTACTGAGGGAAGGAGGAAGGAAGGAAAGAAGGCTGCGCCGCCATGGGCCTCACCATCTCCTCACTCTTCTCTGCTCACTCGCTCTGCCATGTCACAGTGCCCCGGCTCCAACGCGAACCAAATCGCGTCACGCCCGCCATATCCTTACCGCAGCACCACCCTCGCCCAGCAAAGCAGGCAGGAAGACTACTGCTCCCGGCAAGCCAAGCGAAGGCGCGCTCCTTGGGAGATGAAGGGTACCCTTCGCGAGGCACGACAGGAAATGGAGTCCCGGAGACTGAAGGGGAAAAAGGGCCCTAGGGGCTCAGCCTTCTGGGAAGTGTAGTTTGCACTCGTTCCCTCCCCCCTCCTTTTGCTCCCCTACTTCCCTTCCGCCTCTTCTTGCCACAGTGCGTTCTGGGAAGGCACAGAGGCAGCGCGTGGAGCCGTGCTCTGCTTTGGAGAGGGAAAGAGCCCCTCCCCGCTTCCTTTCTACTTGGACTGTACCACTTTTGTGCGGCAGAGGGAGGTTCCAATTTCCCAGGGCATACCTGGTGATCGCTCACGGCACACCGGTTGGAAACACTGAACTATACTGACTAGAGCTGTAGGACAAAAACATACAGAATGACTCACTTTAAAGAGAAATTACAGCTCACACATAGGTTGTCTATTGGGAAAGAAATTTTGTGGCTTGCAATTACTGAGAATGTTGCATAACAACCTCTTTGGGGTAAGGTCACCGAATAAATAACTAGCTGGGTCTGAAAACATGCCTGCAAGACTTTTAACGCTCCTTTCTTTCCCTAATATCTCAATACAGACTAATTCTATCTCCCAGTAAATGTGCAGTGGGTTGGATTTCTCAGCACTTCTTTCCTACTGGGAATGTTTCAGGGGATCATGGATAATCCCATGGAGGATCAGGTATTACACAACTGAACAATTTTATTGATCAGCCAATTGGCTTTATCAAAACAGACAAAATAAACACAACATACAGTATACATCTAATCTGAGTAAAAATATAAATATGCAAGTACAGAAAAATCAGATATTATAAGCTAAATTCCAAGCAGGAGCTCACACGTTTCTCCAGTCCAGTTGTATCCGATCACCTGAACCTTCTCGCTATCCAAGCCATTCAAAGTAGGGAGCCCAAACAAAGTGAGACATTAAAGATGTGCCATGCTACCATTGCAGGTTACCCATGCCTTTGTCACAGCTCACCTGGATAATACATTCCATGAGATATTCCTGAGCCAAAGCATCCCTGCAGTTCACAACTTGTTCCAATATGCCGGGCAAAACAATCTGAGAATAGGAAAGAGAGCTTTGCATTATTATTTTCACCTCCCTCCTAAACATTGAAGCCTCATCTTTTCACAATTATCGTGGCCATGGATTCTCCGTACGGCGTTCTCAGGTTCCTTCCACTTCACCTGCTTGTATCTCTCCACGTTTACGCCTTCCAGCTGACTCAGGCGGACCAGGTTGGTGCCCACCAAGATCCTCAGTTCCTGCCTCTCACGCTCCCGCTTCTCCCTGTCGCGGCTGTGGCCCTGATGCTGCATTCGCACCCAGAGCTTATTCATCTCGGCAAAGTTCAGCAGCACAAAGTCCATGGAATCACTGATATCTCCAGTCATTTCTTCACTGTAGGCCAAGAGAAACAAACACAGCCCTCTAAATGCAAGAAAGGACACAGGAGGGTTGTTTTTGAGAGCATGGATCTTGCTCATTGTCACAAACAACAACAGCCAACTCTATGGGCCATAGAAAAAATGCTTGTTCTCTTTGGACTAAGCTTTGAAGCTTGAAGAAACCCTAACAGGATTTTGTCTTCTGCTGTGAATTAAGCCTACTCAGAAGCTGGTGGCAGATTAGGATCATAGAATCATAGAGTTGGAAGAGACCTCACGGGCCATCCAGTCCAACCCCATTTTGCCAAGAAGCAGGAAAATTGCATTCAAAGCATCCCCGACAGATGGCCATCCAGCCTCTGTTTCAAAGCATCCAAAGAAGGAGGCTCCGCTACACTGCGGGGCAGGGAGTTCCACTGTTGAACAGCTCTCACAGTCAGGAAGTTCTTCCTAATGTTCAGTTGGAATGTCCATCTGAACATTAGGAAGCTATAGAGCCAAATGTTTCCTCCTATCTCTTTCCAACCTATGAAGTAGCTGCCTCCTTTCCAGAAGGGAAGATACAATTCTGTATGCAACATAACTCATTCTCCTTTATTGCACTTAAAACAAAATAGGTATGACCTCCAAAATATTTTCTGTACATGCCACCAACACATGGCACATCATCATCGTTATTATTATCAACTTTACTTACATCCCGCCTTTCTTCCCCACTGGGATTCAAGGCAGCTAACAACCACAAATTCTAATCAAAATCGAAAACAAAGCAATGCAAAAATTAAAAAAAATAGTAATAGCGTGTAGATGCAAAGAAAAAATAAAATTAAAATACAATAAATACAGTTAAAACTACATTTTACATTTTAACCCTAGTGAGTTAAATTATTGTATTCCTTACAATAGTTTGTTAAATGTCTGGAGAACATCTGTTATACAACATGTAACTTCCTGGGCAGAAGCTGTTTTTACTGGAGGGCTATCCTAAATTTACTGGGTGGGGGATGGCACTGAGCTGCTGAACTTGCTGACCAAAAGGTTGGCAGTTTGAACCCAGGGAGCAGGGTGAGCTCCTACTGTTAGACCCAGCTTCTGCCGACCTAGCAGTTTGAAGACATGCAAATGCAAGTAGATCAAAAGGCACCACTTTGGGGAGAAAGTAACGGCACTCCATGCAGTCATGCTGGCCACATGGCCTTGGAGGTGTCTATGTACAACACTGGCTATTCAATTTAGTAATGGAGATAAGCACCACCCTCCAGAGTTGGACACGACTAGATTTAATGTCAGGGGAAACCTTTATTTTTACCTATCCTAAATTGAAGGACATATTTCATGATCCTTTTTTTCCACCAAACAAAATTCCTGGAAAAATCAGCTACCATTTCTTTCCTCAAGGCTACATCTTCTTCTGTCTAGAACAGAAAACAGGGAACATTTGGCCAAATAACTTTTTGGACTTGAAAACCCAGAAACTCCACTATAAATAATGTCAACAACAATTTCCTGATAAATTTCCTGCATGATCCAAAATAACCATTATAACATGGACAAAAAAAACCTCACTATGTTCTGATGAGTTACGGCTTATGAAGACAAAAAGATACACAAACACCCATATTATTACAGGTACTCTTCCTCATCCTCACAGAAATGAAGAACAAGTCCCGTCCCGCCGCAAGCTATACTTGCAGCCACTGCCTATACCCAATGACCATTTCATTCCTCCAGACCATGAACAGGGACAAGGCAGGTTCACTCCAGTGTCTAACAAATCTAACATACATTTCATTTGGGAACACTATACTTTATCCCCACGATGTTCCCACTTACTCTGTCTGTTCTCCGTCATCCGGCAAAATATTTCTTGTGCACTGAAGGAGGTAGTTGCGAAGAAACAGGCCTCTCAGAGGATGCTGGACACCACGACACATTTCCACCAAGTCTTTTAAGATGTCCTTCCTGGACTGCGGGAATGACTTCACATAAACAACCCCCACAGTTATGAGTAAATAGCTGGGAAGGGAGATACAAGCAGAATCAGTCAATTTTAAACCATCAAGGAAATAGATTTGCATTTCTAACATCCAGTATGTCTGCAAATATTATAGCCACAATGGCAACACTCTTAACCAAGAGGGAGTTATCAACACAGGCGTCAAGAATGGAGTCAACAAACTTCGACTCTCCATAAACCATCCTCAGGGCTAATCCTATCTCTAATCCCAAGCTGATTAAATAGACTCAATTAATGGGATTCACTTAAGTCAGGCATGGGCAAACTTCAGCCCTCCAGGTGTTTTGGACTTCAACTCCCACAATTCCGAATGTGGGAGCTGAAGTCCAAAACACCTGAAGGGCCAAAGTTTGCCCAAGCCTGACTTAAAAGCTGAATCACCATACAACAATTAATTCAATGAATCCGCTCTAGGTTCTGATAGACCTGGAAGAACGCAACCCATGAATACTCATATTTTGCAGTGAGAAGCACCAAAAATCTATCTGCAGCACACAGGTATAATAGCTTGAGACCATTTCCAGCTGCCATTGCTGCATACTACAGAATCATGGGATTTGTTTGCTAAAATAATTTATACTTTTTGCTATAATGGCTTATTACAGTGTCACGAACAGTTGAGTTGCTGAATCACAAATCGCAGAATTCTACAATATGAAATGACAAGATCAAACTGCTACGACTATGTAGCATAAACAACTGCTGAGCCAAAGACATAAGCAGTTAATATAAGGCATAGTTTTGCTTAAATACAGAAATGTTATTTTTGGATCTTGGCCACACATAAAGTATGTTGTTCTGATGTGGGATTCCCAATAAATTGTCCGTTTGATATATGAGGCAAGGTACAAGTCTCTCACCTTCTGGTACAATTTACAATCAAATAATATGTGTGCTATATCCTCAATTTCAGGTGCTCCGAAGATAAAAATCTGCAAGATGTATATATTCAGTTTTATCATATTTATCTACTGTCTTATTATAAGTGTTTTACTTAACTTACTAAATAGAGTGTACTCAAGTTTTATCAAGCCTTTTTGGTTTGGTATTGTGATCTAGCCTAACGGCTAATCAATAAAATGTACTACTATAAGGCATATTTGAGATTTTAAAAGAAATCCATCTCACTTGTTAATATTTTGATAGGTAAAACATTACTCATTCTCAGCCAGTCATCTAAATAAGGTTTACTACCAACACTGCAGCCAAGCCTTCCAAAAAAACCAGTTTTTCTTTTTTTAAGGAATGGGGAATATCTCTTTCCTGAAGTGGAAAATGATAAAGCAACATGAAAAACTAATGTTTCTGCAAGAAAATGGCAAAGGTTGGACAGACACTGAGAGCCAGAAAAAAAACCACCTTTATTTATACCTCGCCACCATCTCCCCAAGGGGACTCGGGACGGCTAACATGAGGCCAAGCCCAACAGTTACAACAAAACAAATATACATCAAATAAAAATATAATAAAAATAATAAAATTACAATACAAAAAAAATACAATATAAAATCGCAATAATTAAACAGGTTGGGCAGGCCCAATTGTAAAGGATTAAAAAAATTAAAACCCTAGGTGCGATAAGTAGTGTAGTGTATCTGGAGGGAGGTTCAGGTGGGACAAACAATGGCAGTGCCCGATTCTGTGTGGGTCACACCAGCACCATTTTCTGCATCTAGATATGATGACTTCGGTAACTGCATGATTTCCACCCCTGAAGAAGTCACATAAACAAACACTTAATTCTAGATCGAAACTGACTTACAGCCGTGGGATGATGTTTCCGGCATACTGGACCAGTTCGTAAAGATCAGCTACTTTCCTTCCCTTGGCAAATTCATCCGTCAGGTACACCTCCAGGTAATGCAGCTCATCAGAGATAGCCATATCTTTTTTCTTTCCATTAAGGAGTGAGACTGATGCAGCCCAGATGTGCTGCGTGTGAATGTTATCGCCCCACAACACAAAGAAGAAATCAATAGCTTCGAAAACTCAGAAACTAAAGCGGCAACGGAACGGAGCTCACATTAAAAAGGGATTAAGCCTGCAAGAAGAGATAGCAAGGCAAGAGGGAGATGGAGAAACTCTGAAAGGAGGCTCGTTGACAGATGTCAACTGAAAGAATTTACGAAGGGAAGGTTTTCCATGCTAGCCCCAATTTTGGACTGCAGTCTACATCAGCAGCATCCAGCACAGAAAACAAAGTGGGCATTAGAATTCCGGAATGAATTTAAGTTCCAACTCAGCCTTTAACCCTGGAGGGTCAGCATCAGGGAACTAGGATCACGGAACAGCAGGGGAGACAAGTTCAAGAGGATACAGAGTTCATAGTAGCTCTTTGGAGACAGCATGGAGGTCCGCAGCTCCCCAAGCATATTCGAGGCATGTTTCAAAGCATCCATAAGCTTGTTTTTGTCCTAACGAAACACATTAAGAATAAAACATTACTGAGTTTTGCTACAATTTTGTCATGTAATAATTATTCTGTTTTTTTTATCCACCGAGTTCAAAGCAGGGTTCAGACATACTTCAGTCAACAACGGCTTTGATAAAGAAACTCCTTTTTACAAAGTCTATTTAATCTCCTCCTTTTTTGTCTTTTCGCGATTGGCCTTTTTAACATCATTGCCATAGGAAAAGTGATAAGGCTGGGAAATACAGGCTTTTTGTGTAATGCCGTAATAGCATGTCTCGAGTAAACAGTGCTATAAAGCCCGTGCGTGGAAAGAATAGAATTGTGCTCTAGTCGATCCTACTGTAGGGAACAGGCAAAATAAATAGCAGGTGACTCCATAAATCCTTATTGAGGTTACATGAATGGCAAGACAGAGGAAAAAGGGGGAGAGCAGATATGCCTCTTTCACCAGCTACCCACAGCATGTTAAAAACAAATGAACAGATCAACAAAATTGAAATGAGAAAATTGGAAACTGGAGAAAAAATATTTCTGGTAGTATTTTGGCAAAACTTTTCAAGTGGTCTCTAGATAGGTCAATATTTTATTCCTGGCACAAGACTTGACCCAGCTGTTTCATTTCACATTTACATATAGTTAGGGGTGGATAAAAAGTATGCTAAAACATACTGATGGGTTTTTTTATGAGTTGTAGGACCTAGCCTTATGCTTTCAATGCTATTTCTGCCTTTTCTGTTGAAGAGGCAATGCCTAGGAACACATCAACTTTGTTAACCGAGGTATGCCTGTACATAGCTTTCCGCACCAGCATTTACATATACTTTATCCTGCCTACAGCCTGGTGAAGGAGGGCAAACTGGCACAAAGAGTCATTGGCTCAAGGTCACTGACTGAGTTTTGGGATGCAATAAATAATCAGACCACTTCACTACACTGTCTCTTGATGTCTTGGCACAAAGGAGGCGCCCAGAAACATGTTCTTAATAGTCATCCATTTTCAGGATGATTCAATATGGTAAATATCAATGCCATATGCCTGTACGTCTCCTTGGAAATGTTCCCTCAAATTAACACCCACTGGTTTGTATTATTCCATGGGTTTTTTAAAAACGTGTGGAGTCAGAAATCTGTGTTGATCTTACAGATGAGAGAATTGGTTTAACTTCTGTTCAGTCATACTAAAAATGGGTCTTACTTATTTCCATAGGAGAAATGTAAGGACTCCTCAATGGAGAAGAGTGTGCTTCCTCAATGGAGAAATGGAGGAGAGGCAGGATTTTCCCCGTACTGGTTGTGGGGGGGTCAATTTGCCTTCCACAAAGACACAGAATGCTGGACTAGATGGGCTGAATACTTTTCTTATGTTCAGTTTAAAATGCTGAAGAAGGTTTAAGTACACATATGCCTTAATCAGCCCCAACGCATATGATTGGCTCATTCCAAAGTTGCATCAAATCTTAAAAGCAAACTAAACTTTACAAGACCTTTTTGTCTGCTGAATGAGGACAAAAGCCTTACCAAACATCGCTTCATTTGGAAAGACTGGACCTTGACAGCCTGAATGGCTTCATCCAGGAGCTTCTCTTGCTCATCTTGAGGAGATTGCTGAGTTGTAGGCTAGAAGAAGAGGATGGGAAAGAGAACGTGTCATCACCAACATCATCAACAATAACAAAGAGCAGTTCTTGCTGAAATTCCACCTAGTTCAGCATCTCTCTTCCTCCAGAAGCCAAACAGATCACACTCATTCAAGGAAGGTCTGAATGCAAAGGCCTCTTTCATGTGCCATAATTATAGCTGTATGTTTCTACTATAAATACCCTAATACCATCCTACTGAATCCTGGGCTTCTTTGTTTAGGAGGTATATTTCGAATTCTTATTTAGAGACCATTAGTGGCTTATTCAAAGACAAACTCTGGGAAACTGACATAGTCATACCCATTCCGAATATACTGCTGTCAGATAATCAGTCTGGTTAATTTCTCTTCCTCATCTATGTATTTATCTGATAACGCCCCTTCTAAATCCATCACAGCTTAGCTGCCACTACCACATCTAGTAGCAGCAAATGCCATCGCTTAATTATGCATCATGGGAAGACGAAATGCTTGCATCTTTCCTGGTTGCATCATGACTGCCCAAGATCGATGGACAACATGTGGTTCTGCTCTTAGCTGCCAGAAAGCAGAATTCTATAGGACCTAAGTATCCAATGCCTTAAATCAATGGAACTTAGCTAATGTTGACTTAGCTAAGTTCCACTAATTCAATAGTTCCTATTCAAGTTGGGACAAGCGACTGGAATTAAATCAGAGGTGGGAATAGTATAGCACTCCATATTATAATGGATTAAGGCTCTCATCAGTCCTAGTCAGCTAAGTGAAATCCTCTGGAAATCAGGTGTGAACATCAGTAAGAGCTAGGACTGCAGATATGGGAAGAAAATCCGCTTGTTGTCCTGGGATTGCAGAAGTGAAAAGCACAATCTGACCCCATTCACTTGCCAGAACCTTCCTTGTCCAAGATGTTGATAAACAGTTACATCCATCCATCAGACCTCACCATTGGCCAGATAACTGGAAATTGGAATTCAACAACATCAGAGCTACATAAAGGAAGGCCTGCAAGACTCAGTGTGGATAAACTGTTTGCTGGATATTAGTACAATCCAATGGATGACACCTCAAGGGCCACCCAAAAGTAACAGAATGTGAAAATCTTTCCAAATTATCCAGATGAATCTCTTTTCAGTAGCAGCCCCAAATACATTATATTTCTATTTTTTGTGTTAACATTCAGGCTAGGTTTCTCACCCATAACCACCAATGTCACTCTCAGATTTCATGCTATTGTGCCTCACTAGCATTTTCCTCGTCAGAAAACAGGTGCACCAAGTCCTCAATCACTCTGTAAATTCAATAATTTCAAAAGGAGGGTCCAAAATCCACCCTCATAGGAACAGACATAGGAACAGGAAAATAAAGTTGTGGCAAGGAGGAGCACATAACTATCCACTAAAACAAGAGGGCTGCAGTTCCATTAAGCTCTCATTAATAACATGGAGGACTGTAGTGCCATTAATTGACCCTTTATATTAACTGGGATTAGGGGTGAAGGATTCCCACAAAAACAGAGAAACCACATCTCTAGGCCCAACAGAAGTTGATCACATAATTGTGCTGGAGCACCTAAAGCAGTTCTTCTCAACCTGTGGGTCTCATCCAAATGTTTTGGCCTTCAACTCCCAGGAATCCTAACAGCTGGTAAACTGGCTGGGGTTTCTGGGAGTTGTAGGCCAAAACACCTGGGGACCCACAAGTTGAAAACCCCTGACCTAGAGATTCATAGAGGAACATATTGATCACATCCATGAACAATCAAATCCGCAAAAAATCAACCCACAAGCATAGAAGGCTGACTGTATTTCTAGCACTATTCCTACAGTTTCCTGTTTCAGAAACTGCTAACCAGCACTATTTGTCTAAGTATTACAGAATATTTTATTTATTAAACTCTTCCCTAACCTGATACGCTCAAGATGTTCTGGACTCTAGCTATCAACGTCAACCCAGTCAGTAGACATTAGTCATATTTCTCCTTTTAAAAAAAAGTAACTCCAAGGATGACTTTGTTGCTCCAGATTAACAGCCAGAAAAAAAACTATTTCATAATAAATTCATAGGAAAAATTGCTTAACATATTTGAAGCTACATTTTATGTGTTCCTGTAAATTAGAAATGATAAAAATAAACTCTGGTTCTGTTTCCTTATCAGAGCTCAAGTACGGCCAACTGGAGTGTGATGCAAAATATACATTTAGAATTAGGAATCTGAATCCTGCAAATCCTGAATACTAGAACTGGGTGGAGCTCAAAATCTTTCCACACATTCCTCCTATTCCTTGTTACCTCAATGTCTTTTTTATTTGCAGCAGTAAAATATGAAGAGGGGAAGTGAAATTATGTTTTCAGCATTGGAAAGGTTACCTGTTTGAATGGATGCTTCAATTTTTTAAAACTATAAACAGATGCGGGATCCCGTTCACGTTACCCTATTAAAACATTATTCCACTTTAACTGTTGGCTAGGAGCCCCCAGTGGCACAGTGACCTTGAGCTGGCAGGACTGCTGACCAAAAGGTGTACAGTTCGAATCTAGGAAGCGGGTTGAGCTCTCGTCTGTCAGCTCCAGTTTCCCATAAAGGGACATGAGAGAAGCCTTCCACAGAACGATAAAACATCCGGACATCCCCAAACAACATCCTTGCAGACAGCCAATTCTCTCACCCCAGAAGCGACATGCAGTTTCTCAAGCTGCTCCTGACACAAAATAAAGGGTGGGATTGTGTCAGGAGTGACTTGAGAAACTGTAAGTTGCTTTTGGTGTGAGAAAAATGATCGTCTGCAAGGATGTTGCTCAGGGGACACCCAGATGTTTTTGATGTTTTACCATCCTTGTGGGAGGCCTCTCTCATGTTGCCACACGGGGAGCTGACAAGAGGGAGCTCATCCGCGCTCTCCCTGTATTCAGAACTCCAACCTGTCGGTCATCAGTCCTGCCAGCACAAGGGTTTAACTCATTGCACCACTGGAGACTCCGTAAGCTGCATCCTATGGAATATTGGTGTTTAATTTGTAAAATGATAATGTAATTTGATGTTTTCCTTAATCCCGCTTTATTATCCAACGTTTTCGCTTATCCAACATTTTGCCAGCCTGTTTATGTTCAATAAGTGAGACTCTACTCTGTGTGTGTGTGTGTATATATAAATGTGTCACGCCATGCTAAATCGTCATTTGCCGCTTGAGAAAGCCCGTGGAGGGCGAAACGGCCAGGCTCGTAATTAGACCGTTGCGGCCCTTGCCTTACACGCCTCCCGGAGCCCACTTGGATGTGAGCAGCGCTGTGGAGTCGCCTGGGTATTATTATTCAAACCGAGGGTGTGTGGACCGAGTGTGGGTACATCGTACTTGCTCTAGAAACCATCATTGGACTTTGGACTATATTTCCTACACATATAAGTGAGACTCTACTCTGTGTGTGTGTGTATATACACACACACACACCGCCAAGAAGGCCCTGTCCCTCGTCCCCACCAGGCGCATTTGAGCTATTGACGGGAGCTAGAGCAGGGCCTCCCCAGGTGATCTTAGATATTCAGGCGGGGACGTACACATGGATGCGGTTTTTCAATTATTATGGGAGGTCTTGGAACGTAATCCCCGCAATAAGTGAGGGAACACTGTGTGTGTGTATTATTTATTGATTGCATTTCTATCCCGCCCTTCTCAACCCCCGAGGGGGGACTCAGGGCAGCTTACAATTTTTATTTATTATTTATTTACTTTATATTCCGCTCTTCTCACTCCGAAGGGGACTCAGAGCGGATTACAGTACACATACTTGCAGACAATCCCTGCAGTTCAACATATATAGACAACAACATATAGACAACAACATATTTAGACATATTTAGACATATATTGATGAACATAGACGAATATTGGCAAACTTCTGGCCACCAGGGGGAGCTGATGCACTCCTCATCTCTCTCAGCACTTTCCAGCTTCCCTTGTTATTCTTCTGCATTCCTCAGTGATTCCTGGAGTTCTTTATGGCCTCATAAATCAGTCAAAATTTGCCTCCCCACATTAATGTGGTACCTTTATCTTCTACTTGACAAATGACCTGTCTTTCAGGCTGCAAAGGTCGACAGCAGGCTACACTAAAGGTCGTGTAAACACACTTATTCAGAACAATGGAAATGTAACAACTAAACACACATAGGAAGCTTCAATTCATTTACATCATATATATTCACAGTATAAATTCACAGTGTCAATGTATACAATATAACATAACGCCAAGTGGAGCCGACATACATCACCGGGGAAGACTGGGAGTCGCGGAAAGGTTCTTCCAGGGTGGGGGTGTGTCCAGACCGGGAGGAAAGTTCAATAGGAAATATAGTCCAAAGTCCAATGATGGTTTCTAGAGTAAGTACGATGTACCCACACTCGGTCCACACAGCCTCGGTTTTAATTTACTGCGCTAGAGAAAGTCAGGGTACCCCAGCGCAATTTCACATCCATTTGCTCATTAGGCGTGAAACATGGTGGATAATCCATCTTCAACGGTATCCCACCGGATTAAACGAGCCTCTCCCTATCGCCCTCTCACCTGAATCAGCTTTGTTTACAAATGTATTATATTGCACATTTGTTAGCGTTTGTATATACCTTCGGGTCCGCAGGAGATGTATGTGGGATCACAGCCATGAAATGGTATGTTTGTTAATTCTTTGCGGGCTACCTCAATGGGAATGGGTTGCTGTTGTTTACGATTCAAATGTATGTTATTGTTACAGAAGTAATGATCCTCCTGTGTCACGCCATGCTAAATCGTCATTTGTCGCTTGAGAAAGCCCGTGGAGGGCGAAACAGCCGGGCTCGTAATTAGACCGTCGCGGCCCTTGCCTTACACGCCTCCCGGATGTGAGGAGCGCTGTGGAGTCGCCTGGGTATTATTCAAACCGAGGGTGTGTGGACCGAGTGTGGGTACATCGTACTTGCTCTAGAAACCATCATTGGACTTTGGACTATATTTCCTATTGAACTTTCCTCCCGGTCTGGACACACCCCCACCCTGGAAGAACCTTTCCGCGACTCCCAGTCTTCCCGGGTGATGTATGTCGGCTCCACTTGGCGTTATGTTAATTGTATACATTGACACTGTGAATTTATACTGTGAATATATATGATGTTATTAGTGAATTGAAGCTTCCTATGTGGGTTTAGTTACACTAAAGGTCGAGCACCCACCTCGACCCGGGCAGGCCTCAAACTCATGACCTACTGGTCAGAGAGATCTTATGCAGCTGACACTTAGCCAGCTGTGCCACTTCCCGGTGCACTATCTAGATCAGGGCTGCTCAAGTAGTCGATCGCGATCGACTATTATTATTATTATTTATTTCGATTTTATAAACTGCCCTTCCCGAGGCTCAGGGCGGTTTACAACATATAAAAACAGCATATAAAACACACGGTTAAAAAACACATAAAATTACATATTAAAACAGTCACATAAAATCATAGCCAGACATAGCTGGTACATGGAGAATGTTAGTGGTATGGCAGGGTGGCAAGCGTTAATTAGGCGCTGTCAGACATCGAACGCCTGTCTAAACAGGCAGGTCTTGCAGGACCTGCAGAAAGCCATCAGGTCCTACAAGGCTTGTGTCTCCGGCGGCAGCGAGTTCCATAGAACCGGCGCCGCCACTGAAAACGCTCTCTGCCACGTGGTAGAGAGCCTGCAGGACTTCATACCAGGGACTTCAAGTAAGTTAAGCCCCTCTGAGCGCAGTGATCTGGGCGCATATGGGGGAAGCAGCTCCTTCAGGTACACTGGCCCCAAACCATGCAAGGCCTTGAAAGTCTAAACTAACACCTTGAAGGAGACCCGGAATTCAATGGGCAACCAGTGCTAGTCGATCTTTGGGCCTCATCCAGTCGATTTTCGAGCCTCACCAGCTGGATGGGGCGCTCCTGCCATGCGCATGCTCCTCCGCCATGCACGCACACTCCCGGCGCCACCTTCCGCCGGCGTGGGGCTTCTTCCGCCAATGCAGCTTTAGTGTGCGGGTCCTGGCACTCGTCTCTTCACATGGAGGGATGCGAGGCTGCGGGAGGGTGTGTGTGTGTGTGTGTGTGTGTGTGTGTGATGTGACCTCCCATTGGTTGCTCCAAGGGGGCGGGAGCAAGGCGAAGGCGCGTGCAGGGATAGGATGTGAGGCTGCGGGAGGGTGTGAGAAGGCCTCGTCGGAGGAGGATGGTACCCGTGGTGGGGCTGCAGCTGATGAGTGAAGCCTGGACGGGCCCCCAGTGCCGCCGAGGCGAGAGAGAGTCAGGGCAGAGCGCAAGGCTTCACTCACCGGCGGCGAGGGCGCGCTCATCAGCTACAGCCCCACCGCGGGGACCATCCTCCTCCGGCAAGGCCTTCTCTCTCTCTCTCTCTCTCTCTCTCTCTCTCTCCCTCCCTCCTGCAGCCTCGCATCCTATCCCTGCGCGCGCCTTCGCCTTGCTCCCGCCCGCCCCAGGAGCAACTAATGGGCAGTCATGCCAGTCACACACACACACATACCCCCTCCCGCAGCCTCGCATCCCTCCGTGTGAAGAGACGAGCGCCAGGGCCTGCCTATGAAAGTCGAAATTGGCGGAAAAAGCCCCGCGCGGGTGGAAGGTGGCGTCGGGCGCGCGGCAGCAGCCATACACGCGCGCCAGCTAGATCTTTTTGACTTTGTTGTTACAAAAGTAGCTCGCATGCTAAAAAAGTGTGGGCACCCCTGATCTAGATAGATAGATATAAGGCACAATTAGATGCCAGCAACAAAACATTATTTATTTATTGTTTGGACTTGTACGCCGCTACTCCCCGAGGGCTCAGAGTGGCTTACAATCAGGTAAAACACACAAGGTAAAAGCATACATATTAAACTAGCTTAAAATAGATTTCTGGCCTAGCAATCAAAGGCTAGCCGGAAAAGATGAGTCTTGCAGGCTTTGCAGAAGGAGAGAAGGTCCTACATCGCCCGTACATCGCTAGGAAGAGTGTCCCATATTGACGGCGCCACTACAGAAAAGGTCGATGTAAGATGGATTGCTTTTTTAATATAAACATTAATATAGCAAGATTAAAAACATCAAAATTAAAACATTAGCTAACAGTCCATTTAAAATTCTATCTATACAAAGCACATTCCAACAATCAATCAATGTGAGAGCCATAATTCATGTCTGTCATTAAAATAGTCCATTCCCTTTAAAGTGCTGCAGTTACTGTGCGAAGGCCTGGTCCCACAACCACGATTTTACTTTCTTCCTAAAAGCTAGGGGGGGTGGGGTTGATCTTATTTCACTTGGAAGCGCATTCCACAGGCGGGGGGCCACAGCCGAGAAGGCCCTGTCTCTCGTCCCCGCCAGCCGCAATTGAGTTACTGGTGGAAGCGAGAGCAGGGCCTCCCCGGATGATCTTAAGCTACGAGGTGGGACGTAGCGGCAGATGCGTTCGGACAAGTAAGCTGGGCCAGAACCGTATAGAGCTTTATCCATATGCTCTTTACATTTATTGCCTTTCCCTTTCTGGAAGCCTTTCTTTCTATCTATCCATATATGCTGCCCTCGTGTGGCTGCTTCTGCACAGCTCTTTTTGCCACTTTTGGGGTTCCTGCCCCCCAAAACGGGGTGGGTTTTGTAGCTGAACCCCCTCCATTATTTGTAGGTTGGGCCATGAAGGGCCCGAGGGACAAGTATGACGGCCCAGAGGTGTTGTAAGACCAACCCACAGACCGGCTTTGACATTTCTATGTAGAGCAGGCCTGGGCAAACGTCGGCCCTTCAGGTGTTTTGGACTCCAACTCCCACAATTCCTAACAGCCTACCGGCTGTTAGGAATTGTGGGAGTTGGAGTCCAAAACACCTGGAGGGCCGTAGTTTGCCTAGGCCTGAATTGTAGAGGTAAGAGGCAGGGCCTCGAAGCTCCCACGTTCCCAGGGCCCAGGGCGAAGGGGCTGAACTCCCTCCAGGGCTGGCTGGCTCCTCAGGAGTCCCCCCCGCTAGGCCCAAGGCCGCTTAGGCCCAACGCGCCCCCCTTCCCGGGGCTTCAAGCCCAGGCCTCGTGGGCAGGCCCTGAGGCGAAGCGGGCCCGCCTCCCTGCCGCTCCCGGGGCCTCGTCCGTGACAGCAAGGCCTTGCTCGCTCACTCACCATGGCCGACCCTCCGCCTCGGTTCCCGCCGCAGCGACGCGCAAACTGGGCCCACTCTCACTCGGCCTGCCCCACTCGCTCCTCCCGCTCTGTCATGTGACAACAAGGCGCCTTCCTCCGGCTTAAACCTCTCCTCCTCGTCCCTGATTGGCTGCTTTCAGGAAGACCCTCGCGTCCTCCATCCTGACTGGCTACTCTTCCGAGACGAGCGTTCTCACCAACCAATCGAATCCCGTATTTCCTTCCTGCACAACCCTCCCCCATCTATCTATCTATCTTTCTCTCTCTGCTTGCTCAACTTACTCCCGCTCTGTCATGTGACATTAAAGACAAGCGCCCGCCTCCTTCCGCCATTGGAGACTTTCCCGAAACGGGCATTTTTCTCACCCAATGGGATTTTGGATTGTTCCTCCCTGACAGCTGACAAGCTTTCTTACCCATTTCCCCCCCCCCGCCCAAGAGGAGTGACGTCACGCACGTTCTGAGAGGGAAAGCCGGGGAGAGCGCGAACGTTCGGAAGGGGCGTGGCTGGGACGTGGAGTAGCCAATGAGAGTGCCGCGCCGTCCTGAGAGCGCGGGAATCGACTCGGGTCGTGTTTTTCTCGGTGCGGACGGGGAAAGGAATGGAGCGAGAGGCGATCCAGCGCTTGGCCTCCAAGTTGGGCGTCACGGCTCCCGCGGTCCTCAGGTAGACAGGGGAAGGGCTGCTTGGGCCTTTTCGTGTGCATGTCAATAAATAAATAATATAAATGCATACATACATACATACGTGCATGCTAGTGAGCCCTGCTGGGGTTGTCTGTCTATTTATTGTATTTATTTACGATATTTATATGCTTTAATGGCTTCAGCATTTTCTTCCATTCCACTTGAGAGGTTTCTGCGGCTGGATTTACACCGTGCTATATATAATCCAGTTTCTGAATCCAGATTATCTGGTTTGAACTGGATTAGATGTGTCTAAACTGCCATATAATCCGGATCAAAAGAGATAATCCGGATCCAGAACCTGGATTGTATGGCAGTCTAATAATCTTTATTTGTCCCCCGCCACCATCTCCCCAAAGGGCACTCGGGGCGGATAGCATGAGGCCAAGCCCAAAACTACCACAAAATACAATGCAAGCCCAGTAAAATAGAATGACAGAGAAATGGGGGATGATGGGGTGGTCCCTGGAAGAGGGCCTGAATGGCCACCGGAGGATCCCCAGGCCCTTGAGCCTGAGGAAAGCTCGCTCGGCACCTGGCCCAGCTGCAGGAATTAATGAGCCAGAAGGTAGAAGAAGGCAATAATAAAATTAATAAGACTTTATTTATACCCCGCCGCCATCTCCCAAGGCAGTGTTTCCCAACCGGTGTGCACACTAGTGTGCCGTGAGCGATCATCAGGTGTGCCGTGGGACATTGGCACTCTTCCCCCTCCTAGCAGCTCTTTCTCCCTCTTCCCCTCCCCTGCCAGGATATCTATGTTGTGTTCACCGAACCAGGCCTCGGTTTCACACTGAGTGTATAAAGACTTTTTAAAACATATTTACTATACGTATTACTGTGTTAGAGTGTCATTTTGTAGGGAAGCAAAAAATGTATCACACGAAGTGAACAAGCTCGCAGAAATGTATACCCCAAAGAATAGATAAACCCGCAATGTACAACAGTAGTAATCACTGTATTAGTAAACATGATATAGTGCTATATGCATAGTAACAGTAACAGGTACACAGTGAAGGCGGGAGCGCTCCCTCGTCTCTCATATAAACAAAATCAAATAGCATAATAGCATTGTAACGACTCTCCAACACTCGGTAAGGATCACGCGTAGATTGAAAGCACGGTCCAACACGATTTTATTGCAGGTACGACACATGTGAAGCAAAAGCACCTGCCCGCCACCAAAACACAACTTATATACCCCAACCCCCTCCCATCGCCCATGCAATGTCCAGGTAGGGTTGCACCAGAGCCGGTGATTCAGCATATCCCATAGTCCAAGGGATGTGACCTCATGGCCCCATGAGTCAGCAGCAAGAGTCCAATTGTCCAATGTCCAGGCTTGGAGGAGTTACATCACTTCCCCCCTGCAGCCTTGCACACATGTGGAAGTTACCTCACTTCCACATGACTCAGCACAGTCTTATATAACTGGAGCCCAAGGTCACCCAAGAACTAGGGCAAAGGTTGATGCAATCTCATGCCAGGCTGGGAGCTTGACCTTCGCTCAAGCTCAAGTCTCCCAGTCCTGACAAGCATCATACAAAATAAAGCATGTACTGGTGATGCAGTAAGCAAACCTCCATAGATAACTGAAGGCAGTCCAAGAGAGGCGAAAATCCAGGGAGGGGTTCGCCGTGCAGCCGTGCGTAAAGGAAAAAAGCCGCGGCGAGGAACCCAGGCGAGGTTTGGAGCTGCGTTCCGAGTGGGAGGGGGCGAGCTGCTCGGCGTTCGCCGAAAATGAAGCCAAAAGCCAGAAGGCAAGGTGAAGTATGTCGACAGCGACTGTCGTGCTAAGGGGCGCTGGAATTGGCAGCGCGGGACCCAAAATCAAGGGAGAGCCGGGACAGTGCCAAACGGCCGGATTTTCTCCAAGGCGCCGAGGCTTTTTGCCGTTTTCGCGTCTTAAAGACGCTTCATCACCCTTTTTTCCTTTACGCACGGCTGCACGGCGGACCCCTCCCTGGATTTTCGCCTCTCTTGGACTGCCTTCAGTTATCTATGGAGGTTTGCTTACTGCATCACCAGTACATGCTTTATTTTGTATGATGCTATTATGCTATTTGATTTTGTTTATATGAGAGACGAGGAGCGCTCCCGCCTTCACTGTGTACCTGTTACTGTTACTATGCATATAGCACTATATCATGTTTACTAATACAGTGATTACTACTGTTGTACATTGCGGGTTTATCTATTCTTTGGGGTATACATTTCTGCGAGCTTGTTCACTTCGTGTGATACATTTTTTGCTTCCCTGTTGGTGGTAAGCACCCCCCCCCCACTTCTCTTGCATTCAGAGTGTCATTTTGTGTCATTTTGGTTGGTGGTGTGCCCCAGTATTTTGTAAATGTAAAAAATGTGCCGTGGCTCAAAAAAGGTTGACAAACACTGTCCCAAGGGGATTCGGGGTGGCTTACATGAGGCCAAGCCCATCAATACAGTAAACACAATATAACATAAGAACACAACAGAAAATCAGAAAATAAAATAACCTAAAACACAAAACCAATGTAAATAAACAACACAACAATATGACATTAAAACATTAAGACACTAAAGATGATCACCGTGAGCAGGGCCAAATTCAAAGATTAAAAATTTTAAGACACTGGGAGATCGGGCAATGTAAAGTATCAGGGAGGGGATGCCGGGGGATGAGGTAGGATTTAATTGCACAACCAGAAAATAAAGTGCTTCTGAGGGCATTTTATGCAGAGTTTGGTCAGGGATTATCATACATTCAATCATTGAAGGCACACTGGAACAGCCAAGTTTTCAGGCTCCTCCTGAAGATTGCCAGGGTGCCTAATATCTCTGGAGAGCGAATTCCAGAGTTGAGGGGCCACCACAGAGAAGGCCCTCTCTCTCATCCCTACAAGTCGCGCTTGTGATAAGGGCAGGAGTGAGAGAAGGGCCTCTCCGGAAGATCAGAGAGGTTGTGTGGGTTCGTAGACAGAAATGCGGTCGTGTAGGTAGTCGGGTCCCAAGCCGTTCCGGGCTTTGTAGGTCAAAACGTGCACCTTGAATTGGGACCGGAAAATAAATGGCAGCCAGTAGAGCTCCTTGAACAGGAGGGTTGACCACTCCCTGTAAGTCGCTCCAGTTAGTAATCTGACAAAACAGAATAGCACAACAATCTCTCAGGCGTTCTGCCAGGCTGAGAGAGAAATTGATAACAGAGTCAGGGCTGAAAAGAAACACGTTTCTGGCGGGGATTTAGAGTAGATTAGGGGATAAAAGTGCCAAGTACAGAATCTGTTGTCAGACGAAGCAACGTTGGAACTGGATCAAGACGTAGTGGCGAACCTTACAGTCTTGCCTTGGAATTATTCAAGTGATACTTTGTTTGATTTCATGATTTGGAGTTTTACCTTGGAAGTTTCTGTGTGGGGTTGTCATGTACTTTGATGGATTTATTTCCTGGATTATTTGCTCCTGCTTATCTTTCCACCTACTTGGATTTACCTCTTTCTTTGGAGTGTTTTTACTGCTCATGCTTTTTAAAATTACCTTCAATGAACTGCTTGCATTTCTACTCAGCTGTATGATGTTTTTAAGTCAGAGGGCTTCTTCCTGGCCTGGAGTGCAACAATGAACACCCTTCGAAACGATGGGATGCAAACAGATACAGATGCCTTTCTCAATGTTAATGTGACGAGGTCCTTACCTTCCTCTATGTTGTAGGAAAGCCGAAGAGTACCTGCGCCTCTCCCAGGTGAAATGCGGCCCTTTGCTGGCCCAGGTCTCGGCCACGAGTCGCGCTGTCATCTGCTTGGACTTGGCTGCGGCCTTCACCAAGAACCCTGTGGACAAGGTAAACAAAACCAATACAATGACTTTCAACAGGGACAAATGTAAGATGCTACACTTAGGCAGAAAAAAATTACAGGATTTATTTATTTATTATTATACGACATTTATATGCCACCCTTCTCACCCCGAAGGGGACTCAGAGCAGCTTACAAGATATATATCCATACAATATATTATATTATTATCATAGTACGATATCAGTATTATATATTACTATATAGTACTATACCATTAGATTGTAATATTATTAGTAATATTACATGTAATATAAAATATATAACTGTAATATCATATTATTATATTGTATTGTATTAGAATATATGTAGATACAATATATTACATTATATTATATTATTAGCATATAATAAATGATGCTACACTTTGGCAGGAAAAAAGACAGGGTTTGTTTATTATTTATTTATTTATTTACGATATTTATATGCCGCTGTTCTCAAAGGGGACTCAGAGCGGCTTACAAGTTATATGTAAATACAATATATATTATTGCCATAGCACAATATTAATATTATATATTACATTGTACTATAACATTATACTGTAATATTATTAGAAATACTACATGTAATATAAAATTTATAATTATAATATATTATTAGTAGTATTATAGTGTATTACATTATAATATTATCAGTTATATATACTGTGTGTATATATATATATATATACACACACACACATATACATTGTATTATATGTACAGTGCAGGAGGCAAGATAGAACTGCCTTCCTGGCCCCTCACCAGGATGGGTGATGCCCAGCTCAACAAGATGTCCCTCCTGCAAAAACGAAAGTTTTTTGTAGTTTCATAAACTTTGTCCAGCTTTGTATGATAGAACCGATTAGGAGATAACATTTATAACCCAAGATCAAAAACGGTGTTGCATGGTGTACTTTACAGTCCTGGCAGGGAAACCTTGGCTTTGTTTTCCCTTTATGCAGAGTTATGTGGTGACCCTCTCTGGCCTGAACAAGGCCACGTACCAGAGCTCCTTGAGGTCCTTTGAAAGCCTCCTTGGCCTGCATTCCAACCTCAGCCTCCGGGATTTGGCCGTTCAGTTCTGCTGCCTGGAGGCCGTGAATCTGGCATCGAAAATACTGAAAAGGTAGGCGTTGTTTCGAAGGCCTTGTTCAGAAATACAAGTGGGACTGGCAAAAAGGATTGCAGTTTAAAGTGTTCATCTTCACACCCAACAGATAGGTAACCAAAATGGTCAAAGGTTTGGAAATCAAGACTTATGAGGAATAAGTAGCTGAGGGAGCTGGTATGTTTAGATTAGACCAAAGAAGGCCGAGAGAAAGAGGCATGAGAGCCATGTTTAAATATCTGAAAGGATGTCTCATTGGGGAAGGGCCAAGCTTGGTTTCTGCTGCTCCAGAGACTGGAACACAATGGAGTTATGTAGGGTTGCCACTTTTTGATATAAGAAATTAATCTAAATTTAACTAAAAATACGTGATTTTTCACAAAAATAAGGGACACACCATAAAAACTTAATGAGATGTCGTTTTCCCTGCCTGGCAGACTGGGGTAAGGCTAGATGGCCCTTGGGGGTCTCTTCCAAGTCTATGATTCTATGCAAAGGGCAAAAACCAGTCCCCAAACTATTAAGATATTAATATTATTACAGCCCACTCCTGCGCCTTGCATTCTTCAAATCTATCATTCCCATGTTACTCGAGTACACGTGTCTACCAGACTCCTCCCATTCTGATCAAAAGGGGATCTGGCAGTCTGGCCCCGCCCCCAGCGAGTATGGCCATGCCCCCTGGTGCTAGGCCACACCCTCTTCTACCGCCCCTCAGCGGTTTCTCCCCTTTGCCCTCTCTCTCACACCTGGCCTTGCCGAAGCCTCTCGCCGCCTCTTCCTTCCCACCTCCAAGGGCACCGGGTCCCGAGGTGCCCGGCCACTGCCCAGCTCCCCTTGTACATGAGGCAGCGGGCTCCCCTCGTCACCTTCTTCCTCCGCCTCCAGCCTCAGAATCGGCCTGCTTCAGCCAGTGCCACCACAGCGCCTGTGCCAGGGAAGGCTCCCAGACGACGCATGCACATTAGTGCTGTCTCCCTTGGCTGAAGGAGGAAGACTCGAGCATATGCTCTCTCCACTGCGGGATCCCTTGTTTGAACTTTGGCCATTGCCCCAGCGCATTGCACGTGCACTAGGGTTGTCACCTGTGTATTTTGGCTTTGAATTTCGTGTCCCATATAATACGGTACAGAAGCTGAAAATACGGGACACGAAATTCAGAGCCATAATACGGGACGCCCCATATAATACGGGACAGGTGGCAACCCTAGAGTTATGGGTTGAAATTGAGGGAAAGGGATTCCACATAAACATTAGGAAGAGCTTCTTGATGGTAAGAGCAGTTTGGCAATGGAATAGATTGTTTCCGAGGTCTCCTTCTCTGGCCGTTTGCAATTCCCATCAGTCATCGGCTGGTTCTAAACACTGCTCTGTAATCCAGTTTCAGAATGTTGATTAACTGTATTGAACTGGATTAAATCAGTCCACACTGCCCTACAATCCAGATCAATGTAGTTAAGCTACATTCTGAAACTGGAGTATAGGGCATTGTAGATCTAGTCATAGACAAGGCTTGCTATGGCCCGCAATTACCCAGCAATTCCAACCCATTTTGCATATGAGCAAGGTAACTGTATTTTAATATTACTGCATATACTCGAAAACAAGACATTTGACCCCTTTTTTGAGCTGAAAAAGCCTCCCTCCGCTTATAATGGGGTCAAGTCTGGGCCACGGAGCCTGGGGTCATTGCTTGCAATATGTGATATATGTCTCCTCTTATCTCCCTTAACAGCGTGTTTTCTTTTCTAGTCAATAGGGAGGGAAGGAGGGAGAGGAGATCTATTTCATATCCTTCTTGTTTGTATTAACTTTATGTGTGATATATAAACCTTGGAAATGTACATATCTAGAGAGAGGGGATTTGCAAATATTTCAGTGGGTAAAGCATATGTGAAGTTCGTGTAAATATTTGTAGATCTATACCTAGCTCTGCGTTGTTTATATAGGCGTTGATTGTTTGCCTCTTACTATGATGGAAGCTGGCTTGAGTCCCCATGGGAAGATATGGCGGGATACAAATGAAGGTCTATTATTATTGATACCATATTATTTTTGTTGACCCTAGTTTTCCACTTTCAGAGCTAGTTTACTGTTTTTCTTTGAAATACGGTAACATTTAACCTCTGGATGCCTCAATTAATGTAATTTCATTGGTATCTATTTTTATTTTGAACTTGACCAGTAGCTGCTGTATTTCCCGCCCTCGGCTTATACTCAAGTCAATAAGTTTTACCAGTTGTTTGTGATAAAATTGGGTGCCTCGGCTTATATTCGAGTCGGCTTACACTTGAGTATATATGGTATATTTTGTATCTGCTTTTTAATGTGTCACTCATATTGTGAGCTTGGCCTTGGAGAAATAAATTAGCACCGGGACTGTGGCGCACCTGGCTGGGTGTCAGCTGCATTAAGATCACTACTGACCGAAAGCTCATGAGTTCGAAGCCTGACCGGGTTGGAGTGAGCTTCCAGCCAATTGTGTAGCTTGTTGTCGACCTTTGCAATCCGAAAGACAGTTGGATCTGTCAAGTAGGAAATTTAGGTACCACCTACGTGTGGAGAGGCTAATTTAACAAAATTTACGAGGCCATAAAAAAATCTCCAGCAAAAGCATGCGGGGAATGTAGAAAGTACTTCATCAGTGTCACAAATGGACAGTGAAATGACAGCTCCCCTGGTGGCTAGAAGTTGGAATATTAAATAGCCTCTGACTGTCTGTTTATATGTGTTGTGTCTATGGCATTGAATGTTTGCCATGTATGTGTATATTGTAATCCGCCCTGAGTCCCCTGCGGGGTGAGAAGGGCGGAGTATAAATACTGTAAATAAATCTCTATCTGTATCTGTATATCTGTATCTTCTGTATACCTTTATAAAGCGGAATGTTTGTATGTATGTATGTGTGCGGAGGGCGGAAGGGTGGATATGTGGCAGCCACTTTCACAGGCCACAGCGACCAGCGCAGGTGATGGACCTGCACCAAACTTGGTACACATAACCCCCCTAACCCCCTTTACGTCCTGGTGCGGTTCGGGGGACATGACCCACGGATTATGGGATTTGTAGTACTTTCAAACACTTTGGTTCCCACAGACCACTGAGGCCACCTAAAAGGACCAATACAGACCACACTTGGCACACACAGCCCCCATGACCCACTCTGCGTGCAGTTTGGAGGAGGTTGGACCATGGATGATGGGACTTGAAGTACCTCTACTCACTTCCCAAGTCCGCTGCAACCCTCATCCAATCACTGATCGAGACCAAACTTGGCATACATAACCCCTATGACTGTCCTGGTGAGGTTTGGGGGAGGACTGACAATGGATGATGGGATTTGTAGTACTTTCACACCCCTCTGTTCCCACAGACCACTGTGGCCCCCAACAAACACTGATAAAGACCACACTTGGCACACAGAGCCCCAGTGACCCACTCTACATACTACTGAAGTTTGGAGGGGGCCAGAACATGGATGATGGGACTTGCAGTACCTTCCCTCACTTTCCAAGACTGCTACAAATCTAATCCTATGACTGATCAACACGAAACCTGCCACACAGAGCCCTCATGACCCACTCTATATCCTGGTGCAGTTTGGAGGAGGGTGGACCATGGATGATGGGACTTGAAGTACCTCTACTCACTTCCCAAGTCCGCTGCGACCCTCATCCAATTACTGATCGAGACCACACTTGGCACACATAACCCCTATGACTGCCTTCACGTCCTGGTGAGGTTCGGGGGAGGACTGACAAAGGATGATGGGATCTGTACTACTTTCATACCCCTCTGTTCCCACAGACCACTGTGGCCCCCAACAAACACCGATAAAGACCACACTTGGCACACAGAGCCCCAGTGACCCACTCTACATCCTACTGAATTTTGGAGGGGGGCAGACCATGGATGATGGGACTTGCAGCACCTTCCCTCACTTTCCAAGATTGCTACAAACCTAATCAAATGACTGATCAACACCAAACCTGCCACACAGAGCCCTCATGACCCACTCTACATCCTGGCGCAGATCGGAGGATGGTGGACCATGGATGATGGGACTTGCACTACCTTCCCTCACTTTCCAAGACTGCTACAAACCTAATCCAATGACTGATCAACACCAAACCTGCCACACAGAGCCCTCATGACCCACTCTACATCCTGGTGCAGATCGGAGGAGGGTGGACCATGGATGATGGGACTTGAAGTACCTCTACTCACTTCCCAAGTCCGCTGCGACCCTCATCCAATTACTGATCGATACCACACTTGGCACACATAACCCCTATGACTGCCTTCACGTCCTGGTGAGGTTCGGGGGAGGACTGACAATGGGTGATGGGATTTGTAGTACTTTAACACCCCTCTGTTCCCACAGACAACTGCGGCCCCCAACAAACACCGAGAAAAACCACACTTGGCACACAGAGCCCCAGTGATCCACTCTACAGCCTACTGAAGTTTGGAGGGGGGCAGAACATGGATGATGGGACTTGCAGTACCTTCCCTCACTTTCCAAGCCTGCTACAAACCTAATCCAATGACTGATCAACACCAAACCTGCCACACAGAGCCCTCATGACCCACTCTACATCCTGGTGCTGTTTTGTGTGAGACAGACCACGGATGATGGGACTTGAAGTACCTTCACTCACTTCCTAAAAACAATGCCACCCTCATCCATTCACCAATACAGACCAAACTTAGCACACACAGCCCCCATGACCCAATCTACATCCTACTACACTTTGGGGGAGGGTGGACCAGAGATGATGAGACTTGCAGTACCTTCAGTAATTTCATGATACCACTGCAACTCCCAATAATGATGGATCAAGACCAAACTTGGCACACAGAGCCCCCATGACCCACTCTACATCCTGCTGCACTTCTCAAATGACCCGGGCACCGCCGGGTCCCCAAGCTAGTAAATAATAAAAGAGAACATTTGTATGTATGTGTGCGGAGGGCGGAAGGACATGTGGCAGCTTTCTGATTGGCTCCCACTGTGGGATTATTTGCATAAAGGACTGTGATTGGCCAGCATCACCAACATTCCGAAACTCTAAAGTGGCAGAGGGGAATGGGAAAGGCCTGAGCCAGTCAGGCATGGTGGGAGTTTAAGGCCAAAACACTTTGCGGCCCCCAACAATGAGAGAACAAGACCAAACTTGGCACACAGCACACCCAAGACCCACTCTACATCCTGGTGCAGTTTGAGGGAGGATGGACCATGGTTGACGGGACTTGCAGTACCTCCACTCACCTCCCGAGACTGCTGCAACCCTCATCCACTGACTGATCTAGACCACACTTGGCACACAGAGCCCCCATGACCCACTTTACATCCTGGTGCAGTTTGGAGGAGGGCAGACCATGGATGATGGGACTTGAAGTACCTTCATTCACATTCCAAGACTGCTGCAAACCTAATCCAATGACTGATCAGGACCAAACTTGGCAGTCAGAGTCCCCACGGCCCACTACATCCTGGTGCAGATTGGAGGAGGGCAGACCATGGATGATGGGACTTGAAGTACCTTCACTCACATTCCAAGACTGCTGCAAACCCAATCCAATGACTGATCAGGACCAAACTTACATAAGAACATAAGAAGAGCCATGCTGAATCGGGCCTCAGCCCATCTAGTCCAGCATTCTGTGTCACACAGTGGCCCACTAGTTGTACACAGGGATCTCTAGCAGAAAGGAGGGCAAAACCCTCACCTGCTCCCGACCCCCCACAACCAGTACCCGGGGAAAATCCTGCCTGCCTGCATCAACACAGAGGTGGCACTTGGATGTCCATTTCAGTAACTACTGATTCCCTTGGTATCCATGAATCTGTCTAATCCTGCCTTGAAGCTGTCCAGGCTGACAGCTGTCACAACCTCCTCTGGAAGTGAGTTCCATAACCCAATGACCCTCTGGGTGAAGAAATATTTCCCTTTATTAGTCCTAACTTTCCTACCTTGGAGCTTTAGGGAGTGCCCCCTAGTCCTAGTGTTGCGTGACAGAGAAAATGTTTTTTCTCTATTCACCTTTTCTATCCCATGCATGATTTTATACACTTCGATCAAGTCACCTCTTAAACGCCATCTTTCAAGGCTGAAAAGACCAAGGCGTTGCAACCTGGTTTCATAAGGGAGCCGCTCCATCCCTTGGATCATTCTTGTTGCCCTTTTCTGTACCTTTTCCAGTTCCGTTATATCCTTCTTGAGGTGCGGAGACCAGAATTGTACACAGTACTCCAAATGTGGCCTTACCATCGATTTGTAGAGAGGTAATACAACATTTGCTGACCTATTTTCGATTCCCTTTCTGATCATGCCAAGCATAGAATTTGCTTTTTTCACTGCTGCTGCGCACTGGGTTGACATCTTCATTGAGCTGTCCACCAAGACCCCAAGATCCCTTTCCTGGTTTGTCTCGGAAAGCTTTGACCCCATCAATTGGTAGGTGTAGTTGGGGTTCTTTGCCCCGATGTGCATGACTTTACACTTGTTTAGGTTAAAATGCATTTGCCACTTTGTTGCCCATTCACTCAATTTCGAGAGATCTTTCTGGAGCTCTTTACAATCAGTTTCATTTTTAACTACCCTGAACAATTTAGTGTCGTCTGCAAACTTTGCTACCTCAGAATTCACTCCCACATCCAGGTCATTAATGAATAAATTAAAAAGTAACGGACCCAAAACTGAACCTTGGGGTACGCCACTTCTCACCTCTTTCCACCCAGAGAAATGTCCGTTTATTACCACCCTTTGTTTCCTACAGTTTAGCCAGGTTCCAATCCAGGACAAGACCTGTCCCCTGATTCCATGGCTGAAGAGCTTATTTAGGAGCCTTTGGTGAGGGACTTTGTCAAAAGCCTTTTGAAAGTCAAGGTAAACAATATCAATTGGGTCCCCTTTATGAGTTTATTTACACCCTCAAAGAATTCTAACAAGTTAGTAAGACATGATTTGCCTTTGCAGAAACCATGTTGATTTTCCTTCAGCAATGCCTGTTCTTCTATGTGCTTAGTAATTTTTTCTTTAATAATGGTTTCCATCACTTTGCCTGGAACTGAGGTTAGACTAACTGGCCTATAATTTCCTGGATCACCCCTGGATCCTTTCTTGAAGATCGGAGTTACATTTGCCTCCCTCCAGTCCTCGGGTACAGTGCCTGATCTTAGAGAAAGGTTATATATTTTGGCTAGAATTTCAGCAATTTCACACTTGAGTTCCTTAAGAACTCTGGGGTGGATGCCATCTGGCCCTGGTGATTTGTTGACATTTAGTTTAGTAAGGCATGTGAGAACATCTCAAACTTGGCAGTCAGAGTCCCCACGACCCACTCTACATCCTGGTGCAGATTGGAGGAGGATGGGCCATGGAGGATGGGACTTGAAGTACCTCCACCCACTTCACAAGACTGTTGCCAACCTCATCCAATGACTGATCAAGACCAAACTTGGCAGACAGAGCCCCCATGACCCACTCTACATCCTGGTGCAGTTTGGAGGAGGGTGGGCCATGGATGATGGGACTTCAAGTACCTTCACTCACTTCCTGAGACCACTGCGAGCCAATTAAACAAATGATAAGGACCCATCTTGGCACACAATGCCTTTCTCAAATAACGCGGGCAGGGCCGGGTCCCCAAGCTAATATCTATCTCTATCTATCTGTATCTCTATCTCTTCTGTATAATCTCTATCTCTATAACTTAATAAAGCGGAAAGTTTGTATGTGTGTGTGTATGTGTGTTTGTATGTATGTATTTGGCAGCGTTCAGATTGGCTCCCGGCCTCTACATTCTGACAGCATTATTGGTTGCCAATGAGGGAGCATTTGCATAACGCCTCTATTGGCCAGCCAATACGAACATTCCAACCCTCTAAACTGGCAGAGGAGGATAAGGCAAAGGCCGGAGGCAGTCGCCAACACGAACATTCTGAAGCTCTAAAGTGGCGGGGGGGGGGGGGGGGCAGGAAAAGGCCTGAGCCAGTCAGGCCTGGTGGGAGTTTAAGACCAAAACACTTTGCGACCCCAAACAATGAGATAACAAGACCAAACTTGGCACACAGAGCCCTCGAGACCCAACATTCAAACAACAGGATTGCTTCCCACTGAGGGAAAATATGCACCATCAACATTCCACTTGGCTCTGTGAAAACAAAATGGATTCCTGTTTTCTCCTCCCCCTCAGCTTTTAGAAAACGGCTGCCTGGCATTTGGCCTTTTAAGTTACCAAGCACCAGCAGAGCAGGCCAGTACATTACAGGCCCCAAAAGAGAGTTTAGGACAGGATGGGCCACGAATGATGGGATTTGCAGTACCTTCACCCCATTCACTTCCCAGACAACACTGTAGCCCCTATAAATCACAGACCAGGCCCAAAATTGACAGTAAGGCTGCATTAACTTGATTTTCCTGACTAGGCCTCAGTTAATGGAACATTGTGTATGGCCTGAATTGACAGTAACCTACCTTGGCACACAGAGCCCCTATGACCCATGCTACTTTCTACTGCAGTTTGGAGGAGGGTGGACCATGGATGATGGGACTTGAAGTACCTCCATGGATTATGGGATTTGTAGTACTTTCAAACCCTTCATTCCCCACAGACCACTGCGGCCCTGAGCAAAGACTGATAAAGACCAAACTTGGCACACAATGCCCCCATGACCCACACTCCATCCGACTGCAGTTTAGAGGAAAGCGGACCATGAAGAATGGGATTTCAAGTGCCTCCATTCACTTCCCAAGCCCACTGCGACCCTCATCCAGTGACTGATCAAAAACCAAACTTGGCATACAAAGCCCCCATGACCCACTTAACATCCTGGTGAAGTTTGGAGGAGGGTGGACCATGCATGATGGGACTTGAAGTACCTTTACTCATTTCCCGAGACTGCTGCGACCCTCATCCAATGACTGATCAAGACCAAACTTGGCACACAGAGCCCCTATGACCAACTCTATCTTCTACTGCAGTTTGAAGGAGGAGGGACCATGGAAGATGGGAGCTGCAGCACCTTCACTCACATACTGAAACCACTGCGCCCCTCATCCAATGACTGGTCGAGACCACACACATTACCCCCTTTACATCCTGGTGAGGTTTACAGGAGGTGGACCACGGATTATGGGATTTTTAGTACTTTCACATGCTTTACTTCCCACAGACCACTGTGCCCCCAACCAAGAACAATACAAACCAAACTTGGCACACAGTGCCCCTATGACCCATTCTACATTCTACTGCCGTTTGGAGGAGAGTGGACCATGGATGGGACTTGATATACCTCCATGGATTATGGGATTTGTAGTACTTTCAAAGGTTTCATTTCCCACAGGCCACTGCAGCCCTGAACAAAGGCCTATAAAGACTACACTTGGCACCCTGTGCCCCCATGACCCAGTCTCCATCCTTCTACAATTTAGAGGAGGGCAGATCATGGATGATGGGACTTCAACTACCTCTACTCATTGCCCAAGACTGCTGCGGCCCCCAATAAAGATCATACTTGGCACACAGAGCCCCCATGACCCACTCTATCTTCTACTGATCCACTTTACATCCTGGTGCAGTTTGGAGGGTGGACCACGGATGATGGGACTTGAAGTACCTCCACTCACTTCACAAGACCGCTGCCAACCTCATCCAAAGACTGATCAAGACCAAACTTGGCACACAGAGCCCTCATGACCCACTCTACATCCTGGTGCGGTTTTGTGTGAGACAGACCACGGATGATGGGACTTGAAGTCCCTTCACCCACTTCCTGATAACAATGTAACCCTCATCCTATCTAATTTCTGAACTGTACCTGGGGGTTTTGTATTTTGCTGTTTTAACTGTTTAATTGTCTTAGATGTTTTATCGCATTGCTTGTGTGTAGTTGTACCTTCGGTTCCTGTGAGCCGCCGCGAGCCTCAGGGAGTCGGCGGCATAGAAACCCGAATAATAAATAAATAATAAATCCATTCACCAATAGAGACCACACTTGCCACACAGAGCCCCCAATGATGGATCAAGGCCAAACTTGGCAGACAGAGCCTCCATGACCCACTCTACACCCTGGTGCTGTTTGGAGGAGGGTGGACCACAGATGATGGGACTTGCAATACCTTCAGTAATTTCATGATACCACTGCAACTCCCAATAATGATGGATCAAGGCCAAACTTGGCAGACAGAGCCTCCATGACCCACTCTACATCCTGGTGCTGTTTGGAGGAGGGTGGACCATGGACGATGGGACTCGCTGTACCTTCACTAACTTCCTGACACCACTGTGAGCCACATACATAACTGCTAAAGACCAACTACTACGTTTCTCAAAAAACCCGGGCACCGCCGGGTCCCCAAGCTAGTAAATAATAACGTGAAATCGGGCAGTTGCAGACATGATATTCTCTACCTAGAAGATTATGGGCAGCAGAGTCAGAGTTGACCTTTATTGGTGGCAATACAGCGCAGTATTTTCAGCCGTGTTCATATTGCAAAGACAAAGAGAGGCATTATTTGAGCCTCCAAGGTGCTGTAATTTCTTCAATTTCTGTTTTCTGCTTCAGGTATGAATCCGGTTTACCAGAAGCTCAGCAGATGGATCTGGATTTGTCCAAACCGTTATTCACAACTGCAGCATTGTTCACTGCTTGCAGGTAAAATCTATCTGTATCTATCTAAGTCAGTAGCTCCTAACCTTTTTTGGAACAGGGACCACTCTCCAATACCAAAAAGGTTACGAATCAGTTTTTGGTCAACTTTATATTCAGTTTGGTTATTTGGAGTGCTGATTCAGAAAATTACATTGGACAGACCACATAGTTTCTGATACAGAACATAAGCCATCCAGTAGTCGCCATCTGCTCAATCACAGAAAACCATATTTAGTATGCCTCGGCACTATAAGAGACTTTCACAAGACCAGTTGTTTTCATTGCAACGGTGCAGTAATGCTGAGGCTGCAGACCATATTTTAGTTCTTGCAGACCACTGGTGTTCCACGGATCACCGGGACTGTGGCGCAGCTGGCTGCGTGTCAGCTGCATTAAGATCACTACTGACCAAAAGGTCATGAGTTCGAAGCCAGCCCGGGTCGGAGTGAGCTTCCGACCAATTGTGTAGCTTGTTGTCAACCTTTGCAACCCAAAAGACAGTTGCATCTGTCAAGTAGGAAATTTAGGTACCACCTATGTGTGGGGAGGCTAATTTAACTACTTTACAAGGCCATAAAATATCTCCAGCAAAAAGCACGCGGGGAATGCTGAAAGTACTTCATCAGTGTCGCAGATGGATGGTGAAGCGACAGCTCCCCTGGTGGCCAGAAAAGTGGAATGATAAATAGCCTCTGACTATCTGTCTATATGTGTTGTATGTCTATCGCATTGAATGTTTGCCGTGTGTGTACATTGTAATTCGCCCTGAGTCCCCTATGGGTTGAGAAGGGCAGAATATACATACTGTAAATAAACAAATCACAGGTTGGGAACTACTGATCTAAGTGCCTATGTGCCTGTCTGTACCACAAAGGCTGTAGATAGGTGAAGGATTGACTTGCTAGGTGAGGTGGCCCTCTATGATGTCACTATGAACAGCTCTTTGCAAAAAGGATTTCATGGCAGGGTTTAAATTAGCATATTGATTTCTCCTGCAAGCAGGTAGTTTGGGAATGTGATTCCTAGCACTCAAATGTTCATAATGAAGTGCTTCCAAAAGTTCAATTTTTCTACATGTTGCAGATGTTTGAAACTTAAAGTGGATAAGAGCAAGATGGTGGCAGCCTCTGGGGTGAAGAAGGCCATTTTTGACCGCCTCCATTGCCAGCTGGAGAAGATTGGCCAACAAATCAGCCGTACGTATCGCCTCTGCCTTCCTTTCAGATCTTTCCAGTGAGAATTTTGCAATGGCATTTACGTTCTGGCACTGCAATGACTTTGAATGACTTAAAATGTGTTATGATTGAATCAGAAAGCCCTTTCCCCCTTATAGCAACATTTCTTAATCTGGGATTTGGGACCACTGCAGGGGATCGCCAAAGACCATCAGAAAACACATATCTCTGATGGTCCTAGGAACCTCTTTGGCAAAGATCTCTCTGCTTGTCCTTCTCTTCCTTTTTGGAAACAGGCGGTGAATCCTCCCACCAAAAGCCCTTCTCCGCTCTGATTGGCTGGCCTCTCAGCCAAGGGGAGAGCTGTTCTGAGACACCAAGTGAGGAAGGGAGAGCAGGTGTGCTCAGTGCATGGCAGCATAGGTGAGGGAGAGTGTGCGAGGCTGGAGGGAGGCTCATGCAAGCAAGTCCTTTCAAGGCAGGAGTCAGAATGCTCTTCGATTGTAGGGGAACTCTAAATCCCAGCAACTACAAGTCCCAAATGTCAAGGTCTATTTTTCCCCAGACTCCACCACTGTTTACATTTGGGCATATTGAATATTCATGCCAAGTTTGGTCCAGATCTATCATTGTTTGAGTCCACAGTGCTCTCTGAATGTAGGTGAACTACAACTCCAAAACTCAAGGTCAATGCCCAGCACACACTTCCAGTATTTTCTGTTGGTCATGGGAGTTCTGTGTGCCAAGTTTGGTTCAATTCCATCGTTGGTGGAGTTCAGAATGCTCTTTGATTATAGGTGAACTATAAATCCCAGCAACTACAACTCCCAAATGTTATGGTCTATTTTCTCCACACCCCACCAGTGTTCACATATGGACATATTGAGTAGTCATGCCAGATTTGGTCCAAATTATCATTGTTTGAGTTCACAGTGCTCTCTGGATGTAGGTGAACTACAACTCCAAAACTCAAGGTCAATGCCCACCAAACCCTTCCAGGATTTTTTGTTGGTCATGGGAGTGCTGTGTGGCAAGATTAGTTCAATTCCATCATTGGTGGAGATCAGAATGCTTTTTGATTATAGGTGAACTATAAATCCCAGCAACTACAACTCCCAAATGACAAAATCAATCCTCCTCAACTCCACCAGTACTCAAATGTGGACATATTGGGTATTTGTGCCAAATTTGGTCCAGTGAATGAAAATACATCCTGCATATCGGAAATTTATATTATGATTCCTAACAGTAGCAAAATTGCATTTGTAAAGTAGCAACAGAAATAATTTTATGGTTTGGGGCCACCACAACATGAGGAACTGCATTAAAGGGGTTGCGGCATTAGGAAGGTTGAAAAACACTGCACTATCGGTTTGAAGCTTTTGTTTGTTTGTTTGTTGCCATCTGTCCTGGAAACAAATGGATACGGGAGAAGTTTTGACTGTACCTTTGCAACATGTATCATTAAAGAAGACCTAGAGTGACATATACACATGGTCCTTATATAGACTGTATAAGGACACTACTTGAAATAAGTATTTTGTTTTATTTCAAAGGGGAGAGTGACCAGTCAATGGCGGAGGCACCCAAGACCCAGAAGACCTTCCTTGACTTCCTTGGAAAAGGAAAAGGTCGGTGTTGCTTCCAATGTCTTCTATAGTTTGCTGTCGAATAGAGTTCTGTGATGGTTGCCTCACCACAGACACTCCTTGGAAAGTGCCCCAAGTTTTGGTAGATTAGCCTTGCTCAGCTTGTCTGTGCATAGAAGAGATACGTCAGCAATGGAGGGAAGAAGGGACATTGGGCCACAATTCCTGACATTATTCATTAGCTGTGATGCTGTTAGATCTTAGGATTCACTGGAAGACATCAGTAACTTCCAGTTCTTTAAAAACAACAACAATCGGGCTCTTCCTTTGTGTCCCAATGACCCTAAATTATAATGCCGAAGGTTAACCAAGTTGCACAGATGCCATTGTTCTTCACTGTTGGCTGGCATGAGCGTTTCACTTTAATAACACCTAGAGCAGCGTTTATCAGCCTGGGGTGGGGAGCCCTGGGGGGTCACAAGGGGATTTCAGTGGGGTCGCCAAAGATAATCAGAAAATACATATTTCTGATGGTCTTAGGAACCCCTTTGGAAACAGATGGCGAATCCTCCCAGCAAAAACTCTCCTTCGCTGTGATTGGCCGGCCTCTCAGCCGGGGGGGGGGGGCTGTTTCTGAGACTCCAAATGGGGAAGGGAGACCAGGTGTACTCGGCACATGGCAGCATGGTGCACATGGGCAGACGAGGGAGAGTGTGTGAGGCTGGAGGGAGGCTCGCACCAGCAAGTCCCTTCAAGGCACAGGGGTTCTGTGTGGGAAGTTTGGCCCAATTCTGTAATTGGTGGGGTTCCAAGTTCACTCTGATTATAAGCAAACTATTAATCCCAGCAACTACAACTCCCAAATGTCAAGGTCTATATTCCCCCAAATCCCCCAGTTTTCACATTTGGGCACATTGAGCACTTGTGTCAAGTTTGGTCTAGATCCATCATTGTTTGAATCCACAGTGCTCTCTGGATGTAGCTGAACTACAACTCCCAAACACAAGGTCAATGCCCACCAAACCCAGCATTTTCTGTTGGTCGTGGGAGTTCTCTGTGCCACGTTTGGCTCAATTCCATCATTGGTGGAGTTCAGAATGCTCTTTGGTTGTAGGTGAATTATAAATCCCAGGAACTAGAACTCCCAAATAAGAAAGAAAGAAATTCCCCTAACCCCACCAGTATTCAAATTTGGGTGTATTGGGTATTTGTCCCAAATTTGGTCCAGTGAATGCAAATACATCTTGCAAATCAGATCTTTACATTATGATTTGTAAGAGTAGCAGAATGACAGCTATTAACTAGCAACGAAAATAATGTTATGGTTGGGGATCACCACAACACGAGGAACTGTTTTGGGGGCATTAGGAAGGTTGACAACCAGTGCGCTGGAGCACTAATAAACATCTAGAGAGGCATTCACTCTAGGAATTCTCATTGTCTTTTATGTTTTCTCACAAATAGCACCAGATACAGACATAATGGCTCCTCGTAAGCGTCCAAAACATGACGCAAAAGCAATGGAAGACTATGAAGAATGGAAAAGGCGAATTCTAGAAAACGCTGCAAAATCGCAGGAAGAACATGTATGATTTTGAGTGCATCCAAAATAGAAATGTTCTTTCTGGGTGGGATATTCGTGGTTGGTTATGATAGAAATAGTCTGGATCGGGCTTGGGCCAACTTGGGCCTTCCAGGTGTTTTGGTCTCCAACTCCCACCATTCCTAACGGACGCGGATATGGGGCACCATTGGTGGGACGCGGATACGGGAATTGAGGTCCATCTACTGCAGGCCTGGGCCAACTTGGGTCTGCTATGGGGGGAAAGGAAAGGGCCTGAGGCTGTTATGAATGGTGGGAGTTGGAGACCAAAATATCTGGAGGCCACAAGTTGGCCCAGGCCTGATCTGGATTACCATTGGAAGTCTGGTGCTGGGTGCAAAGGCCGTCCTTGGCCATTGATTAGTCTTCAGCATGAGAATCAATTGACCTAAATCGCCTGGAGAAGTTACTTAAGTTGACTTCAAGGTCAAGAAGTTGCTTAGGTGATCCTCAAAGCTGAGCTGGACACAGTCGTTCCCGTCTTTTTGCCACTTGGATTTTGTTTGGCGGCGACAAAACGATGACGCCATTGATTGGCTCCTGAAGGTAGAACTCAGGGCATTGTGTCAAGTTCTGCACAATTCGCACTGAGAATGGAATATTTTGCCATGCAATGAATTCCAACCTCCCGTTTCTCAGTAGCGAAGCCATTAGCATTTCCAGTGGACGTTCGTACTACCAATTTCTCTCACATATCTGTTCTCCGAAGACTTCCTTGGGTGCCTCAAAGGAGGTTGAGATGTATTTATTTTTCCACCCCTGTGTCATTTCAAATCACGGATGGACCAAGCTTTCAGATACTGGACTGCAATTCCCATCAGCCCTGTTAAGAGTGAGGAATGCTGGGATTTGCCGTCCAACATCTTCACTTTGCCCACCCATTTCATGGTTGTTTTTTGTTTTTTGCAGAAATATATATGTATATTTTGGTTATTGTAGCTTTAAGATAAAACTTTGAAATCCTCTCTAAAAGCAAATAAATATATATTTTATTTCCATTTGTTGTGCCTCGCTTATTTTATTTATAGGTGAATCGCTGAGCTGCTGAACTTGCTGACCGAAAGGTTGGCCATTAGAATCCAGGGAGCGTGGTGAGCTCCCACTGTGAGCCCCAGCTTCGGCCAACCTAGCAGTTCGAAAACATGCAAATGTGAGTAGATCAATAGGTACCACTTCTGCGGGAAGGTAACAGCGCTCCATGCAGTCATGCCAATGGCCACATGAACTTGGAGGTATCTATGGACAACACCGGCTCTTCAGCCTAGAACTGGAGATGAGCACCACCCGCTCAGAATTGTACACGACTGGACTTAATGTCAAGGGAAACCTTTACTAATTCTGTATCACATATCTAGCTACTTAACCAGTGTCCGCCAGTCCAAATCTATATCAACTGGGCAGCAGCCACTGCAAGCAATTGAGATCTGTTCCTCCGTCAATTGACCTGGAAGCATATGGCATTTGCCCAGTTTTCGGTGAGTGATAACCATTGAATGGGTAGAAACAGGAGCACTGCTGAAAGCTATCATCACTGGTGATCACTCGAAGGAAGGAAAATAGAAACATCAGCCAGTTGCTTCCTGCTTCATGGGACTACAACTATGCCTCTCTCAATGGCTTCTGCGCAGTAAATATAGTCCCTTCTGTATTCTCCAAACGAATACCTAGAGAATGTCAATATGAAACTATTGCAAATGAGCAATTCTAGGTCATACATACATAACTGCCATATTGAATTCCAGATTGGTCTGAGAAGAGATAATGACTAATTGCTAACATATTGATACATTAGAGTCTTGATTATCCCACCTTCGGTCATCCAATGGTTTGTGTTATCCAATGCAGTCTGCTTCCCGCCCGGATCCCCAGCTCTTTCAATCCATTGTGATGTTTTGGTGCTAAATTCGTAAATACAGTATTAGTGTTAGTACATAGTGTTACCATGTACTGAACTGCTTTTTTGTTGATTTTTTTTTTTGCAAAACATCATGTTTTGGTGCTTAATTTGTAAAATCATAATGTACGAGGGTTGAATGAAAAGTAATGCCTCCACCTTCCTTACTTGGGTTTGGAAGGGAATATTTTAATAAATCAAACGCAGAAATAATCCTTAGAATGTGTTCTTTAACTACCACAATTCACTTTTACACATAATCACCAGACAATTGGATATACAGTATTTCTGCCAACAATGAACAAGTTTTCTGAAGCCGGAGCGGAAGAAGTCGACACTCCACAATCAGCATCTCACAGTTCTCTCAACGTCTTCATCAGAAGCATCATAATGTCCCTACAGATCTTTCATTTTTGGGAACAGATGGAAGTCAGACGGTGCTACACATAAATCTGGGCTGTATAGAATATGCCTTTTGTTTGTGAAACTCGGTGGTTGCTGTCACAGGACGTCCAACTCTTTGTCACGCAAGTCAGGCGTTCCCACCTCAACATCTTTAAACTTACCTGCCCAACGATGCACAGTACTCACATCAACACAATCCCCATAAACAGCTTGCATTCTCTGATTAGTCTCCTTTGGGGTGACACCTTCTGCTGTCAAGAATTCAATGACTGTACGTTGCTTAAGTCGCAGGGTTCCATACTTCACACTTTAACAACACAACCATTCAATGCTAAGTCTTCCCGTCAAAATGGAACTGTAGAGGAGAGTCTACTGAACAAGCCAGTACCTGCCACATACCAGTACTGCCATCTGTTGAGTTACAGAGGTGGAAGCATTACTTTTCATTCAACCCTCGTAATAAGCCACCCCAAGTCCCTTTGAGGAGATGGAGGTGGGATACAATAATAAAGTATTGTAAAGTTACGAAGGTGGAGACATTAATTTTCATTCAACCCTCGTAATAAGCCGCCCGAGTCCCTTTGAGGAGATGGAGGTGGGATACAATAATAAAATATTATTGTAAAGTTACGAAGGTGGAGGCATCACTTTTCATTCAACCCTTGTAATTTGATGTTTAATAGGCCTTTCCTTAATCCCTCCTTATTATCCAACATTTTCACTTATCCAACATTCTGCTGGCCCATTTATGTTGGATAAGTGAGACTCTACTGTACATTTAAAAATATTCTTGGTGCCTTGTTTTTTGGACCTGTTCCTCAGGTTGTTTGGGGCACTGATTCAGAAAACTGCATTGGGTAAACGGCTCTGGTTTCTGAACTATGGTTAGCATGATTCTGTATAAGTGACTGGAAACCGGTGCCGTTTTTGGAATCGGCGAGTCAAAACAGACCCAGGAACGGGGCTAACATTACAGGCACCCAAATGTGTGTCTCGTAATTGAAGAAAGAGGAGACTTCAAATGGAAGTCTTTCCCAGCCCTATCTTCTTGTGGAAACTTGTCAAAGGAGGCGACCACTTTTCTTCTGCTGCAAACCACTGGATCCTACTTGTCTTGGACACTGAAACTGGAACACACTTGGGGGCTATGAATGTCATGGAAGTTGGGGAAAGAAATTCAATGGCCAAGTACGAGGTGTGGAGTTGGAACAGGTTGCTACAATCTTCAAGTCTTTTCGTATTTCGCTGACCGACAGCCGGTCACATCGGACTCTCAGGCAGGCTGGGGAACCTTCTCAACCTGTTGGCAGCGGCTACTACATAGAAATGTTTCTGTAAAGGAAAACAGCAACACCATATTAATTTATTTTGAACTTTTATATTCCGTTCTTTTCTACCTCCATGGAGGGACTCAGAACGGCCAAGAACAGCAAAATTTCAATGCTACACAATAAATGGCATTCTAAAAACAAACATGCATAATAAGTAAATTATAAATGCATATAAAAGACAGTTTGCAGAGTTAAAACAACATCCAACTCAATCCAAACATTGTGGTCCAATAACTCTTAGTCTTTACCGGTTCAATTCAATCTGCGAATGCCTGATTCCAAAACCAGGATTTCAGCTACTTCCTGAAGGTCAGAAGGTAGGGGGCAGACCTAACCTCATTTGGGAGAGAGTTCCATAGCCGGGGGGGGGGGGCACCACAGAGAAGGCCCTGTCTGTCGTCCCCACCAAGCGCGACTAGGTGGTGGGACCGAAAGCGAGGCCTCTCTGGAAGATCTTAAAGTCCTTGATGGTTTATTAGTCGATGAGATGCACATACACTCCAGCAGTCCCCGTTTGGAAGAAACATCCCAGGTCTCAATTATTTGCTTATCTTGCTTTTTCAGATACTTTAAAATTTAATTTCATAGGATTTTCTTAGGCAAAGAATACTCAAGGGTGGTCTTGCTTTTGCCTTCCTCTACAACCTGTGGGTCTCCAGGCCTACAACTCCCAGAAATCCCAGCCAGTTTACCAGCTATTAGGATTTCTGAGAGTTGGAGACCAAAACATCTGGCGACCCACAAGTTGAGAACCACTGTTCTATAACCTACAGCACCTAATATTCATTGGTCTCCCATCCAAGTACTAACCAAGGCTGGCTCTGCTTAGTTTCCAAAATCACACAGGGCTTCTTACATTTAGAGTATTTAGTAGAGGCATGTGAAGCAGCTAAAATCCTAATAATACTTGGTTTCGGAGATTTGGATGCCACCCTGCTTTGTTTTGTAAAGATTCAGAAAAGTCCCATTTCATTTCACAATCCGAATCTTCAAAGCTTCGTAATTGTTTCGTTAAGATTTGTTCCATTAACGGCAATGGGGAAAATGTTGAGGCTTGTTTCTCTGATATTTTTATGGCTATCAGGATGAAACTTGGCACACTTGTAAGCATGAAACCACATTTATGACTTTGAGCCTCCCAAGTTTCAGCAAGTTTTGTTTGTCCACTAATATATTAATAATATCCACTAATTTTTAGGATTTTTTAAGTTTTTACCATTTAAAAAAAACTACAAGAGATATGCCCATCAATTTCTGCACAACGAGGCAGTATACGCAAGGCATCAATCCTGCAAAGTTTCAGAAATATTCGTTCATCTACTGATTTTTAGGAATCTTTTAAAATTTCTACTAATGCCACAAAAATACAGAAGTTAAAAGGAGGAGACCAGCTTTGCAGAAAGCCACGTGATTGGCTGACAAGGGGGAAAAAACAGCACGCGGCTGCCATTGTCAGCCCCCTCCCACCCCAGACAATTATGGAGATTGTTACATTTTAAAAACCATAGCTTGAAACACTCCAAAACAACAAATCTTTACTAATTTCTCTAAGACATTTTGGATACTTCCGGTTTGTTTTGTAATGCTTCGGAGTTGTCCTGTTCTGATTAGTAATTTGGAGGTTTGTATTAAGGAATCATAGAGATCTCCAAATTATGAAATAGACCTCCAAAGCTTTGCACAACTCTGGTATTTAGATCCTTGGAAATCTACTCGTAGATTCTATCCGTTCCTGCCCTACATTTTTCAAATGGAAATTTTGCATTGGGGTTGCATTTGCATTTGAAATTATGCTGTTGGGCCACAGTTTATTTATTTATTTCAGGATTTTACCCCGCTCTTCTCAACCCCCGAGGGGGGACTCAGAGCGGCTTACAGTAAGGCACAATTTGATGCCCACACAGTAACAATATAAAACCCCAGAACCCTTCAACAATTAAAATACATTAAAATACAATTCCCAGCATCTCCATCATGGTCCTCCTCCTGCAGTTCAAAGGACAGCTTTTCTAGGTTCTGTGGCCAACTATGATAGCAGTCAATGGTATCGGTAACATGAATTGTGTTCAGAAAAGAACAAAAATTCCCGTGTGACACTTACCTTCCATTTGCGCTGAGCCATGTAACGCTGTAGTAGCAGCTGAGACTTTAAGCGGACCTTGGACTTCTTGGCTTTGGCAGGAAGATCCGTCAGCCACTCGTGCTTAAGGCACTTGGTCGCACTTGTTCTGCCACTGCGAAGACAGAGAAGACAAAGAGGGAAGGAAACTGGTGAACTTCAGGTCTTCTCAAATGCTACAAGTGAAACAAAGGCTATGCTACTCAATGATCACACTGCATTCCACCTTAACTGCCTACAGAATCCTTGGATTTGCCATTTAAGGAGTAGTAGCACTTAGACTTCTAGTCCAAAACAGCAGATCCCAGGATTCTATTAAATGCAGTAAAAGTGGAATCATTGCATTATACGAGGATTGAATGAAAAGTAATGCCTCCACCTTTGTTACTTTGGTTACTTTAACTTGCCTGAAATTTCTCTCTGAGTGATACGATAATCGTCCTGAATCAATCTGTCAACCTTTTGCTTATGAAACTCCGTGGTTGCTGTCACAGGACGTCCAACTCTTTGTCATGCAAGTCAGTTGTTCCCACCTCAACATCTTTAAACTTACTCGCCCAACGATGCACAGGACTCACATCAACACAATCACCATAAGCAGCTTGCATTCCCTGATGAATCTCCTTTGGGGTGACACCTTCTGCTGTCAATAATTCAATGACTGCACGTGGCTTAAGTCACATTGACGAACCGTCATGGTACTTAAAGTGATTGTTCAACAGGTTTATTTGATCAAATCACCCTGCTGGGTGAACAGAGGAAAGTGCCACACAAAACTGATATGCATGTGCACAGACTATTTTCTCTGATCTGTGCCTCATACCTAGCTCTTCCTTTTGTTCTCTTCTGGCTCTTATCAGTATCAGACCTGCTTTTCCGCAGAAGCCGATTCCCCCTCCTGTGTCGTCGTCCCCTCCTGCGTCTGCTTGTCACTAGGCACTTCCCTATTGCACTTTCCCCTTGTCTGAACTCTCTGCTTTGGTTACTAGTTTTCCACTATTACTTCAGCCCTAGTCCCTTCACCTATATGTCTCCCTTTAGGTTTTCCAGGGTCTTTAAAGGTTAAGAAATTAAACATTGGAGGGGACTGCAAGGGCCAATCTGTGCCCGTTGCTTATGCAGCCTGTGAATAGTGAAGTCTTCTATGGAAGTTTTTAAGCAGAGGCTGGATAGCCATCTGTCCAGAGTGCTTCAATCCCTGCGTGGTATGGCATTGGATTGGATGGCCCTTGGGGTGTCTGCCAACTCTATAATTCCATAATTTTGTGTTTCCCATGAACTCAAGTAAGTTTGTATGGTTTTTCTTTTCTTGGTATGTGCCTTTTAAAATATGCACCCAATTTTGGCATGTGTTATTTCTCTGAAACACCTCATAAGCCCTCCCACTCTGTGGCTAGTCAAAAGTGAGACAAGGTGCATCAGATGTTTCTTGTGACAAGTCTTGATTAAAGTCTACTTTGAACAGAACTGTCAAATTGATCTAAGTCCTTATCTATGCCTTGTCTTGCCAGAACAAAAGAAAAATAAATACATGGAAGGAAGGGAAGGCACCGCTCAAATTCATGAGGTGCTCGCAGGAAAACATGGGTTTGCAGAGGATTCTGGGAGTTTGGAAGGGAGAATATGAAGGTCCGGCTCCTGTTGCACAGCAGCAGATTTTACCCAGCGCCCAAAGTCCAAATGCAGTAGACTCACAATCTTGTTGCATTATTTTATAATGTTTAGTGCATTTTTATGATTTATTTAGTTAATCGTGTTGTTGTTTTGTGTTTTGTTTTATATTATTTTATGGTAATGCAATGTTGGGCTTGGCCTCATATAAGCTGCCCTGAGCCCCCGTTGGGGAGATGGTGGCGGGGTATAAATAAAATTATTATTATTATTATTATTACTACTACTACTCTTTACTCAGCAGAGATGAAACATAAACTTGCAATGTTGCATACAAAAATCAGAGGAAACAGAGCCAAAGGCTACCGAGAGTAGTACATGAAAATAAATATACAAGGCGGAGATAAAAGTATATCTTATTTATATATAATGCAATGGTATTCCAATATATATACTCAACACAATCCGGAAGATGGTAAGTCCCAAAAGTCGGCGCTGAAATAATGGAGATTCCCTGTAGATCCAAAGGGGTAAATGACAATGGAGTAGTCAAAAAGTAATTATATTCCAGGCCCGATAGCCAATAATGATAACGAAAGCAAAAAGTGCCAATGCACTATCAATTTGTAAAGTTCCAGCCTGATAATGGGAATCCGGTAGTGGAGAGGCGGACGCTGAGGGAGAAGATGGGTCCCTCCAGGCGTAGAGGCAGCAAGGTAAACAGAAGCCGAGCCGCCGATGCCAAGCCGGAGCCAAGCCGACAAATTGCAAATGCAAATGAAGAGACCGTAAATTCATTTCGCCCTTACGGGCTTTCTCAAGGCATATGATACATAGCAATGCGCTTCCAAAATTCTATAAACATATAAGTATATTAATACATGAGTACAGTAGCAAAGAAGCAAACAGAGCCCCCAAATCAATAATATACATACCAATATAGGTGTAAATACACATATAACCCTTCCATCACGAGGTCGGGTGACCCAAAGGTAAGAAATCAAACAGACCAGTACAGCTGTTATACCCTAATCAATTAAAGTAATTAGATAGGCAACGAATTGAGATTGACAGGATCATTGAGGCCTGAAGGCCACTCAGAATCAATAAAATCCATTTTACTTCAGCTTTACACAATGAGGTGGTTATGTCTTCATTGGGATTGGGAGTAATCTTTTCCAACGCTTGAAGTTTTAAAGAAGCCGCAGTGTGTTTTTTATCAAGGCAGTGGGCATAGAAGGCAGAATCAGTACAACCTGTGGAAATTCTGGAATGATGCTCAATAAATCTTTTTCTTATCTCACGTGACGTCTGTCCCACATAAACAAGGGAGCAGGAACACGTGATTCCATAAATCACGAAGCAGCTGGCACAGGTGGCGAAGTCTCGTATTTTGAAGTATTTACTTTTAGCGGGGCTGTATAATTGGGATTGTATTACTCCCAAACCCAATTAAGACATAACCACCTCATTGCGTAAAGCTGAAGTAAAATGGATTTTATTAATTGATTCTGAGTGGCCTTCAGGCCTCAATGATCCTGTCAATCTCAATTCGTTGCTTATCTAATTACTTTAATTGATTAGGGTATAACAGCTGTACCGGTCTGTTTGATTTCTTACCTTTGGGTCACCCGACCTCATGATGGGTTATATGTGTATTTACACCTATATTGGTATGTATATTATTGATTTGGGGGCTCTGTTTGCTTCTTTGCTACTGTACTCATGTATTAATATCATACTTATATGTTTATAGAATTTTGGACGTGCATTGCTATGTATCATATGCCTTGAGAAAGCCCGTAAGGGCGAAACGAATTTACGGCCGCTTCATTCGCATTTGCAATTTGTCGGCTTGGCTCCGGCTTGGCATCGGCGGCTCGGCTTCGGCTTGGCTTCGGCCTGGCTCCACCCTGGCTCCGGCCTGGCTTCTGTTTACCTTGCTGCCTCTACGCCTGGAGGGACCCATCTTCTCCCTCAGTGTCCGTCTCTGTCACGATGCAAGACCTTGGCCGGCCCCTTAATCACACACACAGAGACGGTAATCAGCTAACTACTTTATTGAAGAATAAGAAACAGTTGAAAAGGTAATTGTCCATAAAAAGATCAAAACAAATCCAATAGGTATAAGGTAATGTCCAAAAGCAATCTTGGCAGGGAAGTTTCCAAGGACTTGGCAAAGCTCCGCTCAACTCAAGCGGATTCAGGAACAAGGCAAAGATACAAGATCCAAGGCACTCCTTGGCAGGCCACTAGCCCAAAACTTAGCTACGTGGTCTTGGCTCGCTACATGTCTGCATAGGATAGACGTGGCCGAGGTACTGAGGATCCGTTCCCACAGATCCTATACTTAATCCCCTTGGCGAGGCCCCCGACGCTCTAGGCTTCTCCTCCTCCAATCTGTGCTGCGGGACCTCGGCCGGTCTAGGCTGTGGAACCAACCCCCCCCTGCTAGCCTCAATGCTCCGTCTCCTATCAAAGGTTTGACCTTGCCTCCCAGCACCTGGTTCCCTATCTTCGTGAGAGTCGAACTCCCCATCTGCTTCCCGGGCCTCTCCCTCGGTTGTTTCCCACATTCTTTCTTGTGAACCTCGCCCCCCCGGCCGTTCATAATCTTCACTATCACTGCTTTCGAATTCCGTCTGGCCTTCCTGCATCTCGTAAGGATCAGGCCAGCCGTCATCCCAGGCCAGGCTTTCTGTGGGGGAAGAAGGCCCAGCTACCTCAAAATCCCCTTCTTCCAGCCCCTCCAAATCCTCCTCGGAATCAGCTGGCTCCAATGCAAGTGGGACCCCCGGTGCTGCCCCCTGCCCTCCAGGCACGAAAGAGAACTGGGTTGCTATAGTCTCTCCACTACCAGATTCCCATTATCGGGCTGGAACTTTACAAATTGATAGTGCATTGGCACTTTTTGCTTTCGTTATCATTATTGGCCATCGGGCCTGGAATATAATTACTTTTTGGATTTCCCGAACTCCCCATTGCGGCACTTGGAATTGCTCCACCTCTCTACATTGACTACTCCATTGTCATTTACCTCTTTGGATCTACAGGGAATCTCCATTATTTCAGCGCCGACTTTTGGGACTTACCATCTTCCGGATTGTGTTGAGTATATATATTGGAATACCATTGCATTATATATAAATAAGATATACTTTTATCTCTGCCTTGTATATTTATTTTCATGTACTACTCTCGGTAGCCTTTGGCTCTGTTTCCTCTGCTTTGACGCAGCCCTTGTGTTTTGCCTTGCATACAAAAATCAAACAGTGCAAGAAACTTACATAGTCCTTGTAAGAAACACAAAATAAGGCTCATCTTCAATCACATCAGAGAACAAAACATAAGCCTTGAGTAAATAGCTATTCCACCATAGCCTCCTTCAGAGTAGCTTCCCCAAATGCTCCCCAGAGCAAAGCCTTTGAGCATAGATCTCCTCAAAGAAAAAGCTCTCCTGAACTGTATTCAAAAACCCATATAGTTATACACCATTGGGTGTGGCCTACATTACCAGCTGCACATGATAATTAACACTATAAGGTTTTTCTTCAACACACACACACACTTGGTCCTACTACGACTTACCACAACAGCTCCCACTATGAGAAGTCCCTATTTCAAATATGGCACCCCTTACCTTTTTTCCTTGACGAGGAGCCTGGAGACAAAGTCTTTGGCCTCCTCCGACACTTGCTCAAAGGCTTCTGCATCAAAATCCCAACTGCAGTTGACAATGTAATTCATGGTCTCTGTATCCGTTTCTCCGAGGAAAGGCGACAAGCCACTGAGCCTGAAAAGGGGAGCGAAGGCCTCTTGTGATGCCCATGATGCACCCACACATGCTTTATATAAAAGTCAAGCATGGTATGATGGAGAAGAAGCCAGGTGTCGTCACGACTAAATCCTCCCTCCTTCCCAGAAGGTTTACTCACAGCATATACGCTATGACCCCAACGCTCCACATGTCAGTCGGGAATGAGACAAAGTCGTAGTTCACCACTTCGGGAGCCAGGAACTCCGGAGTGCCAAAGTTCACTTTCAGCTTGTCTCGGGGTTTATACCTTGAGCAGAAGGGAGAGAGAAAGATGGAGTGGCGAAACGATGCTCCAACAAGCACATGGGATACATATACAGCTGAGAATTTTAACCAAATTTTGCAAACATTCACAAGATGTCCATTTTTTAAAATAAAAAACCCTTATTTTTTAAAAGGAGCAAAGTTTCTAGACTTTAAAGCCACAGAGATGGTCTTCAATTACAGTTTACTAAACTGGTTCTACATTGCCCTATATCCCAGGATCTGATTCCAGATTATCTGGTAGTGTTTGTGTGTGTGTGTGTGTTTGTCAGGAGTGACTTTAGAAACTGCAAGTCGCTTCTGGTGTGAGAGAATTGGCTGTCTGCAAGGACATTGGCCAGGGAGCACCTGGATGTTTAATGTTTTGCCATCCCTATGGGAGGCTTCTCTCGTGTCCCCGCATGGGGAGCTGGAACTGGCAGACAGGAGCTCACCCTGCTCCCCAGATTCTAACCACCAACCTTTAGGTCAGCAGTCCTGCCAGAACAAGGGTTTGACCCATTGCTCCATCAAGGGCTCCATCTGGTAGTGTAGACCCATATAATCCATTCTGAAGCTGGGATCAGATGTAGGGAAGGGTAGATCCAGCCAAAGATGAAGTAACACAGATTCATGGCAAATCTTTCTTGCCACGAAACACTACTCTTTTCCATTTTGCTGACATGCAATTGGCATTATTATTATTTGAAGGTGTGTTTGTGCGTACAGTTACATATTGGGATTAGCACACCTCCACCTTCCAGCTTTTAACACAGGAGTCAGCTCGCATAGGGGAAACTAACATGTGGCCACGGATGCTGCTCTCCGTTTGATGTAATAAGGACAAATGTAGTTTGATGTGATGATCACTATGGACCAGTAAAATGCTAACTGAAAAAGCATTTTAATGGTGTAAACCAAACCTTTGGCCTAATGCTCCAAAGAGCAAGTGCCAAAATGAAGAAGCTCTACCAAGGCTCCAAAAAAGGGAGCATCGACCAACAGTGGAAGGGACCAAGGCTTACCTCCGTGCCAATCCAAAATCAATTATTTTGATCTGGTTTCCCATGTGACTCACACATAGTATGTTCTCAGGCTGCAAAAGAAAAGAGCATGCTTAGAGCCGCATCTGCAATATTTTCAGAACGGGATGCTCGCTTGAAGCAACCCAGTGTGGTATAAAAATGAAGGGTTCAATTCCCTTCTAAGCTGCTTTAATTCAGGGCTTGACCTTTGGCCAACTCTAACTCCAACTCTCTCCCTCTCTCTCTCTCTCTCTCTGCCCAATTTACTCCAATGAAGAAACCTCACTAGGAGGATAATATTAGGCCAGGCTGTAGCACAGCTGGTTAATCACCAGTAGCAATAGATCACTGCCGATCAGAAGGTGGCAAGTTCGAAGCCCGAGTTGGATTGAGCACCCGGCCAACCTAGCAGTTCAAAAACAGCTCAGCTGTGAGTAAAGAAATTAGGTACCGTTTAAAGCAGGGAGGTGTGATAGGTAAAGGTTTTCCCCTGACATTAAGTCCAGTCATATCCAACTCTGGGGGTTGGTGCTCATCTCAATTTCTACTCCAAAAAGCCAGCGTTGTCCGTAGACAACTCCAAGGTCATGTGCCCAGCATGATTGTATGGAGTGCCGTTACCTTCCCACCGGGGCGGTATCTATTGATCTACTCACATTTGCATGTTTTCGAACTGCTAGGTTGGCCAAAGCTGGGGCTGACAGCGGAAGCTCGTGCCGCTCCCTGGATTTGAACCTGCAAACTTTCGGTCAACAAGCTCAGGAGCTCAGTGGTTCTAACCCCCTGCACCACTGGGTGCTCCAGGGGTAGGTATTATACGATGCCATAAAAATGCCAGCAATCAAAAAAAGAGGAGGAAATCTTATCAAAATGACTTGGCGTCATTGTGGATGAAGTGACAGCACCCCCGGTGGCCAGAATCGCCAGAATCAAAAAATGCCAAAATACCTCTATCTGTCTGTCTGTTTGTCTGTCTTATGCAGAGCCGGCCTTTGCAATTCCGCAATGTAAGCGGCCGTGTAGGGCGCGACCGGCTGGGCGGGACGTCACTGGCTGGGAGGGGCGCCGCCGCGCCACCCTTGCCTCCGCCGCCACCTCGCCTCTGCCTCTGCCGCCGCTGCACAGCCGGCCCCACGCGCCCCCAAAGCACGGATATCTGCGGATGCGCGAATGTCCGCTGGGTCCGAGCGCCTGCTCACTGGCTCCAAAGCCGCCAGGCGCTCGGGACCCAGCGGACATTCACCAGCGCATGTCAGAAATGTCCGTGCTTTGGAAAATGGGGCCGGCTGTGCATGACAAAATTTTCTTTGCCTACCCCCTGGAAAAGGTCAGGCCGGCCCTGGTCTTATATTGAATGGTTGCCGTATATGTGTGCATTATGATCTGCCCTGAGTCCCCACCAGAGTGAGAAGGGCGGAATATAAATACCGTCAAAATCTTGAGTCCTATATAAACTGTTGTTTTTATGCTCTGTTTTATATTTTTGCTGTTCTTAAATTGAATTGTTGCTGTTTTATAAATTGATTTTATGTAAACTGCCCCGAGCCTGCTGGAAGGAGCGGTATACAAGAATGAACAATAAATAAATAAATAAATAAATAATATTATAGAAACAAGATGGGTGCCCTATTCCAAGCACACAGAGCTCATCATGGGGAGGACAATATATTGGTCCATTTATGGTTTGTTATATACCTTAAAGTCAATATCAATGTATGATAACCATGTATGGTCACAGGTCTTTCCTGATAATAATTATTCAGAGCAGGTTTGCCATCCATAAATAAAGCCACGAGTGTGACTTTCCCCAAATAGTTTGACAGATTTCAATAACGGAGAGAAAATTTAAACCTTAAGTCTTCCAGAATCCTAGTTCAAACAAATGTCCTCAATGTGACCAAGAAACACAATGACCAATTTTAATACTTATGAGGGTTGAATGAAAAGTAATGCCTCCAACTTCGTAACTCAACAGATGGCAGTACCGGTGTTATTTATTTATTTATTTATTTCAGATGGCAGTACCGGTATGCTCGGGCGGGTACAACACCGAGCTTGTTCAGGTACTGGCTTGTTCAGTAGACTCTCCTCTACAGTTCCATTTTGGCAGGTGCAAAGTATGGAAGGCTTCGCAGACGGTCAATGCGACTTAAGCAACATGCAGTCATTGAATTCTTGACAGCAGAAGGTGCCATCCCAAAGGAGATTCATCACAGAAAGCTGTTTATGGGGATTGTGTTGATGTGAGTACTGTGCGTCGTTTGCATTCTCTGATTAATCTCCTTTGGGATGAAACCTGCTGTCAAGAATTCAATAACTGCATGTTGCTTAAGTCTCATTGATCGACCGTCTGCACAGGGTTTGAACTTTAACAATGCAACTGTTCAATGCTAAGGCTTCCCACCAAAATGGAACTGTAGAGGAGAGTCTACTGAACAAGCCAGTACCTGCCGTGTACCAGTGCTGCCATCTGTTGAGGAGTTACGAAGGTGGAGGCATTACTTTTCATTCAACCCTCATATTAAGGTATCCCTTCATCTTTCAGACAAAAATAGTATTTCATAGTGGAGATTTCACTTTGCATTTCAGCACACTTTGAGCTTCACCTAAGCCTTCTGATGCCTCTCCATTGAGAATCGATGGTCACGTTTTGGGCAACTTCCAAGGTTTGTGGCACCATGTTGACTCTCCACATGACCTTGAAGAACCATACCCATCACTTTCCCACCCAACGCTGAATGTTGACTTTTTCTTTCAGTGAGGTGAACTCTCCCTCACCTTCAGATCCAGGTGAAGGATATATTGTTGGTGCAGGTAGTGGATCCCTTCACATATTTGTTTGGTAAAGAGGATCGCATCCAGCTCTGTCAGGTTGTAGTTTTCGTCTATGATCCGGTCAAACAACTCACCGCCATCCACACTGACAAAACAGCACATTGAGGAGAAAAGGCAACTGATTTAGATTGCAGATTCAACAAACAGTAAGTATATGGATGCAATGTTATCATTCATGGGTTACTCAACTCAAGTTATATATCCCAATCCTAAACATGTTTGCTCAAGTGCAATTTTCACTTCTGTGGAATTGGCTTTGTCTCTCGTATGTGAAAAAAGCCTGTGGGGCTGTTTTATGTAAACCGCCCCGAGCCTTTGGGAGTGGCGGTGTATAAATCAAAGTAATAATAAAAATAAATAAATAAAAAGCTTGCCTGATGTGTTTTGTACATTTTTGTTGCCCAATCTTTTTGTGGATTTTGTGTTGTTTTGTTCTACAATACTAACTGGCCACTGTAAAGAGGTGAAAAACCTATATTTCCCCATGCAACCTTTGGAGGATTTCAGGTGAGAGTCAACATTGAATTCTGTCCCACTCCTACAATTGAGGGTTTAAAATGGCAATTTCCCATCCATGTTTGCAAGTTTGACTTTGTGGATTTGATCAATATGGACTCTCTAGGTCTGTTGTAGTTGAGTCTGGGACTTCAGGTACTACTAGGAGGACAGGGCTGTGTGAAGAGGATACTACGGCATCAAACATTGATATGGATTTGGGTGGGGTTGCTTGCAATGATAGTACTGGCCTCAGGAGGGGAAAGAGGTTGACTCGTGAACAAAGTGAGGAAGATGTGCTCAAAAGTAAAAGAATCCGGCAGATACTTACGGAGTCAACTGACGAAGAATCATTTCTGGGTTTTTCGGGGGAGGATGGGAGTCAGAGTGAGGGAGATTCCTCTGACGAAGAGACAGATATGGATGAGGCATTGGTAAACGAGGTCCAAGCAGTATGTGGGGAAACTTCTGATACTAGCACATTTTGGGGGTTTTCAGATGATAGGGAGTGGGCCTCGGGACATCTGGATGATTGGGGTGAGTTAAATGAAGACAGAAGATGGCGTGTTTGGCAAGAGAATCAAGAGAGCACAGCCGGGGAAGTTGCAACAGCTGGAGCTGCTCATAGTAGGGAGTATGCTAGTGAGGACGGATCTGACATGGAGGACTAATAAATAAAGGGCATTTGAGGGATTGCCTTCTGTGGCTGGCAAAGTGTTGCGTCTGGAACTTTAGGTTTGCTGTGAAACCTGCTGCCCACCACCCCTCCTTTTCGCTTGACTGGGGGTTTGTCTTCTTGCAAATTGACTGTGAATGAGAGACGCTGCCTTGATTCAAGATTGGCTCTTGCATGCATTCTGAGGACTACTGCTGTGATTCTCCAATCCCGACCTGGTTTGGAAATTTGACTCCTCTCCTTCTCTGCTGAAGACCTTCGAAAGTTCCTGTTAACTGGTTTTTTCCCTGTTTGTTTTCTGCTAAAGCTTAAACGACCACTTGTGTTTCTTTGTGGGATTTTTTGAGTGGGGTTTTGCCAAGAAGGCTTATCTTTTGGTTTTGTATCACTGCTGAGAAGTGTTTTCTGTTTATTGGTCGCCTTTTTGACCTAAAAGACTGTGGACAATAAAACTCTTATTACTCTTATTTCTGGCCTGGCTACTGTGTCGTGACAAGGTCCTCCAGTAAAAACCCTTGGTCAATTTTCCACTGGCATTGCACTGATGGCGTAAGAGATTCCTAGAGAGAATACCTCTTTAGATGTTTATTAATGTTCCAGCGCACTGATTGTCAACCTTCCTAATGCCCCCAAAACAGTTCCTCGTGTTGTGGTGATCCCCAACCATAACATTATTTTCGTTGCTAGTTAATAACTGCCATTTTGCTACTCTTACAAATCATAATGTAAAGATCTGATTTGCAAGATGTATTTGCATTCACTGGACCAAATTTGGGACAAATACCCAATACACCCAAATTTGAATACTGGTGGGGTTAGGGGAATTTCTTTGTTTCTTATTTGGGAGTTCTAGTTCCTGGGATTTATAATTCACCTACAACCAAAGAGCATTCTGAACTCCACCAATGATGGAATTGAACCAAACTTGGCACTCCCATGATCAACTGAAAATACTGGAAGGGTTTGGTGGGCATTGACCTTGTGTTTGGGAGTTGTAGTTCGCCTACATCCAGAGAGCACTGTGGACTCAAACAATGATGGATCTGGACCAAACTTGGCACAAATACTCAACATGCCCAAATGTGAACACTGGTGGAGTTTAGGGGAAATAGACATTGACATACTTGCTGGGATTTGTAGTTCATCTACAATCAGAGAGTATTCTGTACTCCCCCAATGATGGAATTGAACCAAACTTGGCACACAGAACTCCCATGAACAACAGAAAATACTGGAAGGGTTTGGTGGGTATTGGCCTTGAGTTTGGGAGTTGTAGTTCGCCTACATCCAGAGAGCACAGTGGACTCAAACAATGATGGATCTGGACCAAACTTGGCATGAATACTCAATATGCCCAAATGTGAATACTGGTGGAGTTTGGGGAAAATAGACATAGAGATTTGGGGATTGTAGTTGCTGTGATTTAAAGTTCACCTACAATCAAAGAGCATTCGGAACCCCACCAACTATAGAACTGAGCCAAACTTCCCACACAGAACACCTATGACCAAGAGAAAATAGTCTTTTCCGATGGCCTTTGGTGACCCCTCTGTCACCCTCTTCACAACCCCCCAAGGAGTCCCCCCCCAGGTTGAGAAATGTTGCTGCAGCATGACTTAATGGTCAACTTTGAGCAAATAACCTAAATATTCACACAGAAGTATTATATCAGGTTAAAAAAAACATGGGTTTTTTCGGGGGGGGGGGCATTTTCACCCCAACTCCAGAGAATGTGGAAAGTCCACTGCACTCTATGCCTGTAGAAGTACACTCACAGCCATGAAAGCTCATGCTAAAACAGGGCGGATCGGCGCTACTTGTGTTATTGGACCTCACGGCAGCGTTCAATACTGTCGATTAAGATCTTTTGACACACCACCTTGCCGAAGCCAGAGTGAGGGGGACAGTCCTAGATTGGCTGTCCTCCTTCCTCCGGAACCGCTTGCAGTGAGTGAAGAGGGGCGGGGATGTCTCCGGAGGCTCCCCACTTCGTTGTGGGGTGCCTCAGGGGGCAATCCTCTCCCCTCTATTATTTAACATCTATGTCCGACCACTTGCTCGGCTGGTCTGTAGTTTTGGGCTGGTGTGTCACCAATATGCGGATGACACCCAGCTCGTTCTGGGGATGTAGGACAGGCCTGAAACCGTACCCGATAATTTCCATCAGTGCCTTGAAGCCGTCACTGGATAGCTGCGAGCCAGTAGGTTGAAGGTGAATCCTGTGGCTGGGTCGTCCGGGTGGGGTGGAGATCCAACTTCCTCCCCTGGACGGCGCAATACTACGTCCGTCGTCAACAGTAAAAAGTCTGGGCCTCACTCTGGACTCTCAACTGACGATGGAGGCGCACATCTCCATCGTCAGTAGAGTTGCTTTCTCCCATCTACGGCAGGCAAGGAGTTGGCTCCCTACCTCTCCCGCCACGACCTAGCCACAGTGGTCCAAGCCACGGTCATATCGAGACTGGACTACTGTAATGCTCTCTATGTTGGCCTTCCTTTGCTGGTGATCCGGAAATTGAAACTGGTACAGAATGCAGCAGCCCGACTGCTGGCTGGCGCTCCCATGGCCAGCCACATAATACCCATTTTGCGCGAGCTGCATTGGTTGCCAGTGGAAGGCCGGATCACCTTCAAAGTCTTGGTACTGACCTTTAAGGCCTTGAATGGTCTGGGGCCAGTGTACCTTAGGGACCGCCTCATTCCATACTGTCCCACCAGGCCATTACGTTCTGAGTCATGCCAACTTTTAGAGGTTCCCAGCTTCCAAACGTTACCACCTTACGGCCACAAAATGAAGGGCCTTCTCGGTGATCGCCCCTATACTATGGAATGCACTGCCTTCCGATGTTCGTGCTCTTGGAGATCTAATGACGTTCCGGAAGGCATGCAAAACCCTCCTGTTTCGGCAGGCCTTCGGGGTCTAAGACTGCAGTTTCTTGGCCACCCCAGCCTGATGCTGCTGTGTATTTTATTGTGCAACCCTGATGCATTTTATTGTGTGATACTGTGTTTTTAAATTCTGTGTTTTTTTATTTTGCTATTTATTGTGTTTTTATTGTGGCTATTACAATCAGGATAGCACACTTTTAAAACGAGATAAAAATGCACAGTGCATTTTAAAATAGTGTGTGATACTGTGTTTTTGAAACCTGGAAAGCCAGCCGGAAAAGGTGCTTCCACTGGATTGTAAGGCATTCCACAATGTCCGCTGAGCCACACTAACACACTAACAAGTGTGGCGACTAACAAGTGTGAATAATAAATAAAATAAATAAATAAGTTAGGGGTTTTCTTCATTTCCATTTCTTTCTCTTCTTAACTCTAGTGCGCTCTGGATGTATGGACCCATAACCCCCATCGACCGTTTCCCGAACGAGGACTTACTACTCCATGATTAAGGTGAGGTTGTTCTTGGACTCAAAAGCATCGTAGAGCTGGATCAAATTGACATGGTTCAGTTGATTCATAATATTGATTTCATTTTTCACTTCCTCCTGAAAGATGAGACATGACAGCTATGACATCAGGATAAGACATATAACCAATGGTTACGTTTTTTTGATAGATGAATGTGTCAAGGTAGAAATCCCTTCTGCTAATGTTGAGCCCAAAACCAGGCGTGAAAGGGTCAAGACAAAGGAGTGGACATGACATGTCTAGAGTCAGAGAAAATGCATAAATGTAACATCCGCAGGCTGATAAACAAGAGTATAAATGTCATAGATGCCATTATTTTTTTCCTTTATATAGAAATGTTTGAAGGAATCCCATATTGTTTTCTGCTGCTCTACAAATTGTTTTATTTTGTTCTGCTGTGTTGCCTCTACAAATTACGAAAGATAATAAATAAATAAATAAATAAATTACGAAAGATGGATTCAAACTGCAGAAAAAGAGATTCCACCTAAACATCAGGAAGAACTTCCTGATGGTGGGAGCTGCTCAACAGTAGAATCCCCTACGTACTTTGGAGTGTTTTGGACTCCAAAGCAGTCTCTTCTCTGGAAGTTTATGAGCAGAGGTTGGACGGACATCTGTCAGGAATGCTTTGATTCTGCATTCCTGCATGGAAGAAGGGGTTGGATTGGATGGTCCTTCTGGTCCCTTCAACTCTATAATTCTATAATTTTGATTATATGGTTCTATGAGAGTTGAATGAAAAGTAATGCCTACACCTTCGTTACTTGGGTTTGGATGGGAATATTTTAGTAAATCAAACGCAGAAATAATCCTTAGAATGTGCTCTTTAACTACCACTATTCAGTTTTCCACCAAACCACAAGACAATTGGATACATTTCTGCCAACGATGAACAAGTTTTCTGAAGCTGTCACAGAAGAAGTCGACACTCTGTTTCCGCAACCCATCAAGCACAGATCTTCCGATAGCCAAGCAAAGCCATAATGTGGCCCACACGTTCTTGTGAAATGCCGATTATGCTTGAAATTTCTCTCTGAATTGCCCTGAATCAATCTGTCAACCTTTTGCTTGTGAAACTCGGTGGTTGCTGTCACAGGACATGCAACACTTTGTTTGTCACGCAAGTCAGATGTTCCCAACCTCAACATCTTTAACATCTGCGACAGGCGAAGTGTCTGGCTCCCTATCTCTATCTCTCCCTATCTCTCACGGAACGACCTAGCCATGGTAATCCAAGCCACGGTCATCTCAAGACTTGACTACTGTAACGCTCTTTACATTGGCCTACCCTTGATTATTATCTGGAAACTTAATGCTACGGCCCAGCTACTCACGGGGGAGCCCGCAAGCTGCCGTATAACACCTATACTGCAAAACATGTACTGGTTGCCAATTGAATGCCGGATCACTTTCAAGGTGTTAGTTCTTACTTTCAAGGCCTTACATGGTCTGGGGACAGTGTACCTACGGGATTGCCTGATTCCATATAACCCTCCGAGATCACTCCGTTCTGAAGACCAGAATCTTCTTGCCATTCCTAGTGTGAAGTCGTTCCATCTGACTTCGACAAGACGCAGGGCTTTCTCAATCATTGCCCTGGCCTTTGGAATATGCTACCACCAGAAACGCGGGCTCTACTAAATTTGGCCACCTTCCGTAGAACCTGCAAGACGCATTTGTTTAGACAAGCGTTCGAAAGCCTGTGACTTAAACATGTTTTTATTTGTCATTTATGTACACTCTATCTTATGCTTTTAACCAATGTCTGTTATTGAATTGTGTTGTAAACTGCCCCGAGCCTCTGGGAGTGGCGGTCTACAAGTCCAAATAAATAAATAAATAAACTTACTCGCCCAACGACTCACAGTACATCAACACAATCACCATAAACAGCTTGCATTCTCTGATTTGTCTCCTTTGGGGGTGAGACCTTCTGCTGTCAAGAATTCAATGACTGCACGTGGCTTAAATCGTATTGACCGACCGTCCATACTTTACACTTTAACAACACAGCCCTTCAATGCTATGGCTTCCCACACAAATGGAACTGTAAAGGAGAGTCTACTGAACAAGCCAGTACCTGCCGCATATCAGTACTGCCATCTCTGGAGGAGTTACGAAGGTGGAGGCATTACTTTTCATTCAACCCTTGTATGATAACAAGGTATGTGTAAATTGTGGGATGCCTATCTGAACCCTTGGAAAAGTTATTTGGACTACAAATCCCACATCCCTCCAGCTTCCATGTGGGAGGCAATATCAGCTGTAATCCAGAAAAGTAACTTCTCTAGGCGCATGTCCAACATATTAGCTGCTCTGAGTTCCCCCTCGGGGGTTGAGAAGGGCAGGGTAAATATGCTGCAAATAAATAAATAAATAAATTACCCCACCACCTGTGGCCCCTTTATTTTTTGAAAAGGATAGAGTTACCCTTTCTTTTGCCACTTTCACTTTGATGATTTTGGCCGCAAGGCAGAGGCCGGTTGACTTTTCGTCGCACTTGTGCACTTGACCGAAGCGCCCGCTGTTGAGAGACGGAGAGCAAAGCATCAGTGAAGCCGGAGGGGAAAGGGCTTAGGGGACAACTCCCTGCAGACGCCTCCAGAGACCAACTATTCTTATCGTCCATTAAAAATAACCTGGTACAAAGCGAACGGAATCGCGAGGTCAGGAGTCCAGGAGCTCCTCTTTCTCCCAGCTTAAGGGGGGATTAAGGGTGATCTTTCCATCCAGTTGTTCTTTGCTTACATTAAAATATTACACCCCATTTAGATATTCCTCCATTTCGCAAGGGGGACGACAGCCTAACGGGGGTCTGCATTTGATTCCATAGCAGTACACATGCCAAGGCGGCTACCTGTAAGCAGTGCATTTCCAAACTCAACGGATGGTCGAAGGCTTTCATAGCCAGAATCACAGGGTTGTTGTAGATTTTCCGAGGTGTATGGCCATATTCCTGAAGCATTCTCTCCTGACATTTTGCCTGCATCTGTAGCAAACATCCTCAGAAGTTGTGAGGTTTGTGGAAACAAGTAAAATTGGGTGCATATATCTGTGGAACAATGTCCAAGCTGGGAGAAAGAACTCTTGTCTATTGGAGTTAAGTGTGAGTGATTCAACTGGCCACCTTGATTAGCGTTTGATGGCCTGACAGTTTTTAGGTGTGGCTTGTTACTGCCTGGGGGGAATCCTTTGTTGAGAGGTGATTGTGTCTTGTCTGAAGTTCCCCTGTGTTTGATTTTTCTTTTTTATTTACTGTTTTAGTTTTAGAGATTTAGAGTGAAAGGCACTGCAGATTACTTCAACCAGAGAAGTCAGCCATAGCAGAGCATCTGATGAACCAACCTGGACACAGCAGCTTGTTATTTGAAAACACAGAAATGCTGGCCCACTCTCACAACATTGAAATCCACAAGAAGCATGTGGACAATTTCAACAGAAAGTAGGAAAGCATGAAAATGAACAAAATCTGGCTACTAGCATTTTTAAAAGTCTAAAATTATAACAGTAAAACAACACTCAAACACAAGGAAACTCCAGAGAGGAAATAATCAGGGACAGGCTCTAAGCCTGGGCAATCATGGTTCTAAATGGTGCTAAAGTACTTACAAAACTAAAGTTCTGGTGGTGAACACTAGGTGGCGCTGGTGCTTTGCTTCTACAGTGTTGCTAAAGTTCTGGTGGTGAACATTTCAGAACTCTAACAAAACTTTCAAAGCTTCATTATTATTTCATTATTGGCGATTTTAAAGACAGAACCAATTAGGAACTGCCATTTATAATGAAATTTTGAAAGTGTTGTTAGAGTTCTGAAATGTTCACCACCAGAACTTTGGCAACACTGTAGAAGCAAAGCGCCAGCGCCACCTAGTGTTCACCACCAGAACTTTAGTTTTGTAAGTACTTTAGAGCCATTTAGAACCATGATTGCCCAGGCCTACATAATCACCTCTCAACAAAAGATTTCCCCAGGCACTAACAAGCCACACCAAAAAATTGTCAGGCCATCAAATGCTAATCAAAGTGGCCAGTTGAAACATTCACACCTAGCTCCAACAGACAAGAGTTCTTTCTCCCACTTTCCACAGGTATATAAACCCACTTGTCCTAGTTTCCAACAGACCTCACAACCTCCGAGGATGCCTGCCATAGATGCAGGTGAAACGTCAGGAAAAATGCTTCTGGAACATGACCAGACAGCCTGAAAAACCTATACACAACCCATTTCCAAACTCTCTTAGAAAGCAAATTTGCTAATTCCCAAATTAGGAGCGGGGGATTGAAATGGGGATGGAGTAAATTCCCAGTCATCACGCCCTCCATGGGCAAATTAGACCCACCAGCCAGAAGTTTCTCTCCTGAATGATGCAGTCAGTAATGTCTATATTGCAATGACTAGATCGGGACTTTTCTGACACGGACACTTTTTTCCATGTCAGAAGCGGCTTGAGAAACTGCAAGTCACTTCTGGTGTGAGAGAATTGGCCGTCTGCAAGGACGTTGCCCGGGGAAGCTGCCCGGATATTTGATGTTTTCCCATCCTTGAGGGAGGCTTCTCTCATTGCCTCCGCATAGGGAGCTGGAGCTGACAGAGGGAACTCATCCACGCTCTCCATGGGGGCACCTAATACCAGCTAACATGACAGGAAGTGGTACCATATTTGTGCTCACTAGGTGCTCTTGGGACAGGCTTGATAGACACATAGATCAAACTGGCACCTGATCTTGCCTGGATCTGGGACCTGGAGACCATGACTCACAAAAACAACCTTTACAGTTAAACCTACCCTCCCAAGACTTCATGCTGGCATATTGCATAAGAGGCTGTTAACTCGGTCTGCTTGATGCTCACAATGCGATGTTCGAAAGGAGCCGGAGGAGGAGGGCTGTCATCTAAAGGAGAGAAAAAGAGAGTCACGATTGCATTGATTGATTTCCGCAGCAAACAGCTGAGCCATAACTCGATTTCTTTGGCTTAGACGTCTCCTCCTCAGGTAAAGGTGCATCGAGGTGTGAATGAGAACGCCCGCCAAATACGCCCACGCTGACGTCTCCAGGGGCTGAAAAGATCTCATTTTCCTCACTGACAGAGGCCTTTTTCCAGGAGAGAATATCTCCACAACCATCTCTCACAGACATATCAATATGCTATCATACATTGCTAGGAATTCAATAACACTTTGTAGATCTTCCTTGCATATTGTTGAACTAATGGTTTCAGATCCTGGGGAAAGCTACATCTGTGGCCCAAGAGCCAACAATGACATGCGGTGGCAAAAAAGCCAATGGGATTTTGGCCTGCATCAATAGGAGTCTAGTGTCTAGGTCCAGGGAAGTCATGCTTCCCATGCTCTATTCTGCCTTGGTTAAATCACATCTGGAATACTGTCTCCAATTCTGGGCACCACAATTGAAGGGAGATGTTGACAAGCTGGAATGTGTCCAGAGGAAGAGGGTGACTAAAATGATCAAAGGTCTGGAGAACAAGCCCTATGATGAGCAGCTTACAGATCTGGGCATGTTTATCCTGCAGAAGAGAAGGCTGAGAGAAGGCATGATGAGGGCCATGGATAAGTATGTGATGGGAAGTGGTGGAGGCTCCTTCTATGGAGGCTTTTAAACAGAGGCTGGATGGCCATCTGTTGGGGGTGCTTTGAATGCGATTTTCCTGCTTCTTGGCAGAATGGGGTTGGACTAGATGGCCAAAAGGTCTCTTCCAACTCTAGGATTCTATATGAAGTCATAGGGACTTATCCCGGGCAGCCACAAGTTATAGGGACTTGTTTTCGGCTTGTTTTCTGCTGCCCTGGAGACTAGGACGCAATGGAGCAATGGCTTCAAACTTCAGGAAAGGAGATTCCACCTAAACACAAGGAAGAACTTCCTGACTGTAAGACTGTGAGACTGTTCAGCAGTGGAACTCTCTGCCCTGGAATGTGGTGGAGGCTCCTTCTTTGGGGGCTTTTAAACAGAAGCTGGATGGCTATCTGTCGGATAGCCATCCATTTGTCGGATAGTCAGCCATTTTCCTGATTCTTGGCAGAATGGGGTTGGACTGGATGGCCCACGAGGTCTCTTCCAACTCTAGGATTCTATGTGGAGGCCATCAAGAGGAACGTCACGAACAAAATATTCTGCTTTGGATTTCTGCCTGATCTCACATTCCCATTGCAATCGTGTGTCCTGTCTAAATACATTGGTTGAGTCAGAGGAATTTTTATACCTCCAATCCACACAAAAAAAGCTCATGAAATTCTACATGTTTGTCTTTACAGTAGCATAGAAGTCTTTGTCGGTTTAACACAATCAGGAAGGAAAAGGATTTTATACCAAAGAGAAACTGCACAAAGCATTCTTATAAAAGCAATAATATTATTGATAATAAGAAATAGAGTTGTTATCATTAATATATTTTTATCTTGCCCTACATCAATTTTAAAGCTTTTGAAAGCATGTACACTCATATTTGAGTTGAATTCATAAGGTCCAAAGTCTCTGATAAACAGGGCAACACGACTTTATATATACCAGTGGTTCCCAATCTGTGATACATGGACCACCAGTGGTCTGCAAGACTAAAATATGGTCCACGGCTTCACCATTGCAATGAGAGTGACTGGTCTCGTGAAACCCTCTTATAGGCTTATTAAATATGGTTTTCTGTGGGCAAGCCGATGGTGACTAATGACTGGTATGTGTTCTGTATCAGAAACTAGAACTGATGTGGTCTATCCAATGCAATTTTCTGAATCAGCACCCCAAATAACCAAACCAAATCTACAGTTGACCAAAACCTCATTCGTAACCCTTTTGATACTAATGTTGGAGAGTGGTCCCCGGTCAAAGTGGTCCCTGGTCAAAGTGGCCCCCGGCCAAAGTGGCCCCTGGTCAAAGTGGTTCCTGGTCAAAAAAGGGTTGGGAACAACTGATATACAGAGAGCCTTATTGCTCCTTAAAGATTCAAAAATAAATGTGAGATATAGACAAATGTTGCACTTAGATTCACCCCCATCTCCAAGCATCTCATGATGTATATGCAAGTATTCCAAGGTCCAAAAGAACATCCAAAATACAGAACATTTCTGGTCCTAGGAATTTCGGATAATGGATATGCAACATTACCAGCTACTTACCAATGACCACCTCCTCTGCTTTGCCAGCCACTAGCAATGAGGCATTTTCTGATGGTGTCTCTATTCCCTGACTGGACCTGCTCTCCCGTCTCCTTAACGCCAAGCTCCTCGATTCCACGCTTTCTCGCTGGACGTCTTTCCCAGAGTCTTTCATTCCTGTTGCAGTTTCCTCGGGGCTTTTCACAGGGCTTCCTGGATCTTTCCCTGGGTCTTTTGCAACCGGCACTGGGCATGGCACAGCTTTGCATTGGCTCTCTGCCTTTTCTTCAGTCTTTGGAGATGGCACTGAGGGCAGGACCTGAGGTTTGGGTGCCTGCTTTTCCCCTGGCTTGGTAAAAGGCTTCCGTCCTTTCAGTTCTTGTGCAGGTTCAGTCCTGCTGCCCTTAGAAATCTGCTTTGCTTTACAAGCTTCCGGCAAATGTTTCACTCCTTCGCCAACTGGAAGTGAAGGAACAACGGCCGGGGCCTCCGCACTTTTGACTCCAGGGACGCTGATAGTTCCTTCTTTGCTTTTGGAAGTCTTGTTTTGAGCGTCAGTCATTTGGACATCTATTGAAAGCCTACAAAGAAAACATTTCTTTTTCAGACACTTCTTAATGGCCTTGTTGGGTGTGCCTTCGAGCTGTTTCCGACTCATGGTGACCTCAGGCAAACCCATCCTAGGGCTTTGTTGTCAAGCTTTGTTCAGAGGCTTATTGCCTTCCTCTGGGGCTGAGAGAATGTGACTTGCCCATGGTCAACCAGTGGGTTTCAATGGCCAAGTAGGGATTTGAACCCTGGTCTCCAGGATTGAGGTCCAACACTCAAATCACTATCCCACATTACACATTTGTAATTACACATTACACTGTTGGGCTTGGCCCCATGTAAGCCGCCCCAAGTCCCCATTGGGGAGATGGTGGCGGGGTATAAATAAATATTATTATGATTATTATTATTATTATAGCTGGCTCCAATACAGATCCCACATCTTGTGTGACTGTGGAACAGAACAGACAACTCCGCATCTGTATGCTTGTCCACTATGCCCTGCCTCATGTACGGAGGAAGAATTGTTGGAGGCTACAGACAATGCCATTGCTATTGCCCGTTTTCGGTCAAAAGATATTTAGCTGCCTGTGCGCCTAATCAGTTTTATACTAATTTATGCAAGGCTTAAAATAATAATACAAAATAATAATAATAATACAGATGCTACACTGATACCTAGAAAATAAACCAATGGGGTTCCAGATGTTGATGAACTACAGTTCCCATATACCCTTATCAGAGGAGCTGATGGGAACTGAAGTCCATCAGCAGAGAGATACATGTTCTCAAGCCCTTCCCTGCTGGTTTTCTGGTGTGTGCATGTGCGTGTGTGTGTGTGTCGCCTCTCTTGTTTTGGCTTTGTCTATTAATCATTCTCTGTCTTCACATGAACAAGGGTCTCAAGCACTGGGCAGAAAGTATCATGGAATAAGAACTGTGAAGAGTGAAGGAAGGAAGGAGAGAAGGAAAGAAAAAAGGGGAGGAAGAAAAGACGGAGGGAAGGAAGGAGGGAAAGGAGAGAAAGAGGGAGGGAAGGAAGGAAAGAGAGAAGGAAGGATGGAAGCAAAACCAAATGAAGGAAAGAGGTAGAGAAGGAAGAAAGGAGAGAAAGAGAGGAAAAGAAAGAGAGAGAAAAGGATGGAAGTAAAAAGTGAAGGAAGGAAGAGGTAGAGAAGAAAGGAAGGAGGGAAAGAGGAAGAAAAAGAAAAAGGGAGAAGGAAGCAAAGAGGTTGAAAAAGAAGGAAGGAAAGGGAATGAAGGAAGGAGGGAAAGAAGGAGTAAAAGAGGGAGGGATGTGTGGCAATGCGTGGTGGGTACAACTAGGATAATATAATCACATTAATTGTTGAATGTTCCCTGCCATTATATGTCAACTTTTGTACTATTTGTTCTCAAGCCCTTCCCTGCTGGTTTTCTGTGTGTGTGTGTGTGAGAGTGTGTGTGTGTGTGTTCAATAGACTTAGAACCAGGAAGAGGTACTTTTTCAGCCCGAGAGTTGAATTCACTGTAACGCCATTATTCGATAAATTAGACAGGCCTAAAGTAGATCTGAGCACCAGATGCCACCTGATTTTGGAAGCCAAGTCCTGCTTAATACTTGGATGGAATGCAGCCAACCAATACCAGGTGCTATGAGTTCTATTTCACAGGCACTCTCCGTGCCTCATCTAACGACAAATTCCACAACAAGGACCCTATGGCCATGAAGACACTGCCAAACCACTCTGGTCATCTTCACAGGTGAGTTTGTCAAGTATTTCCTTTGGACAGCAGGACCAAATGTCATGTGCCACATCACTTATAAAGTTCTACCTGGTCCAAGGGATGGAGGAGCTGTGGTTCGAGGAAACACAAGTTCAGGATAGCATTGGAATGACATAAATCAAGGGTATGGGGACTATAAGGTTTTCCAGATGCTGTAAATCCCAGCATTCTCCATCATTGGTTACGATGACTTTGGCATCTGGAAGCTACAAGTCTACAACATCTGAAGGGTGGGGTGATTCCAATCACTGCTCAAATGTCAACACACATTTTGGGATGCAAATCAAATGAAAGATCCAGATTTTGGGGGTGAAAAGCAAGGACCGCTGATTATTTTTAAAGGGGTTGCTATCGTAAATGTAGATCTGATCAAGCCATTTGAGAGCGAAAGGCAATCAAGGTTTTCAGAAGTAGAAACACATTTTTGGTGAGACTGAAATAGCCAAGTGATGACTGAGGGCCTTTCCACACAGCCATATAACCCAGAATATCAAGGCAGATCATCCACAATATTGGCTTTGAACTGGATTATCTGAGTCCACACTGCCATATAATCCAGTTCCATGTGGATTTTATACAATTGTGTGGAAGAGGCCTGAGAATGCATTGTCACCCTGGAAGGCTGACTGTTGAGTAACAAAATGAACGGGCACCTTCATCGTGTGAGCATGAAGCCCTACCAGGACGAGAAAAGTCCATCAGAAAGAGTGAAACCTGTTTTCAATATGGAACTGATTCACACCTAAAATCAAACCTGGCTAAAAAATACCCAGAAAACCATTATCGGTAATTTCTGGAATATACTACCCTCAGAATCTGTGACATGGATCCTGGTTTTAAAATGGAGTGAGCTATGCCTGTGGAGCAGGTGATCAGGGGCGGTCCTACAAGATAGGCCAAGTAGGCGGCCGCCTAGGGCGCCATCTGGGAAGGGGGCGCCATCCTGGCCGCATGGGGCGCCATCCTGGCCCTGCCGATGTTCCTCAGACATTTACATTGGGATCCTAATTTTGGACTTATGGGAGACTCCTATGAATTATGAGTCGGGTGATAGGCAATATATTCTGATTTTGATGCATTTACATTGCATTTCTTGTTTATTATTATACAGTTCTGCTTAATATTGTCATACAATATAATACAAATACAATATAACAATAGAATAATGATATATTTTATATTACATGTAATATTACAAACAATATTGCAGTATAGTGGTATTGTACAAAATAGTAATATATAATATTTTATTTTACTTTATTTTGGGTTTGAGTTTTATAGGAGTAATGAAAATATTTAGTAGAGGATAATTTTATTTAAATAAATAATGATATTATTTTATAATAATAATGTAATAGAATGTTACATTATATTATAATGTCAATATATTATAATATAATTATATTGTAATGTAGTTTAATATAATTATGATATAATATAGTATGAGTATGGTATAATATATTGTATATACATTGATACAATATAATACTACTAATGGTATTGTGATATTATAATTGTATATTTGTTTTACATGGGGGGTGGCAAAATAATGTTTTTTGGGGCGGGGCACCAAAATAATGTTCGCCTACCATTTAAAATTACCTTAGACCGCCCCTGCAGGTGATGTCTGCCTATGGCAGCTAAATAGTAGGCCTGGGTAGGTTCATCGGAATGCTCGTAAAATCGGAATGAATTCGGATTAAATTCACTTTTGAAGCGGCTTCGAGGTGATGTAAGCAACCCAGAAGTGGATTTGCCATTTCGAAGCCACCACCGCCATTTTCGGAAAGGAATCGTTTGGATGCGCATGTGCTTCCCTCCGTGTTAGACCTGGGGCGAGAGCCGTACACGTGGAGAGAAGCACATCTGCGTCCAAACTGGTTGTTTAACCAGTGCTGTTTCTTTCTTACTGCGCATGCATGTCTGCCATTAATGAAGCCATTCCGAAATTTCCAAATAATTCATAAAATTTCCACAATTTTTTTCGGAAAATTTCGGAAGTCATTCAGATTTGAAGCATCAGTGCCCCCTACATCCGGAACGAGTTTTGAACTTTTTTTATCAAACAGGCCTGCTAAATAGAACTGTGTCATGATCTCTAGCTCATGCCATACAACTGACACAAAGCAGATGGCCATGGGTCACTGGGCCAAAAGGGAATGCAGGACAAATGGACCAGCCATAAAACTCAACTGCTCAAAGGTCATGACAAACTGAATGCAAAAGTAATGCCACTCCCAGAATCCCCTAGACAGTATGGTTCCCATCCAGGTTATTGGGAATCGGAATTGTTAAGCTCAAAATCACCGAAATGTTCTTGAACGTTGCCCCCCCCGCTCCATCATCACAACTGCTCCGTAAGACTGGCAGTGTGCCTGCATTGCATTCCACCATCCCTTAGAAGTTCCTCAGATGAACTCTTTTAGGGACTTCTCTGAAAAACTGGGGTGACAATTTAGGGTTTAGGGTGCTGGAGCACAGCTTTGAGAAGTTATTTCCGATGACCTCAGCTCCCACACATCCCCAAGTATTGTGGCTCATGGGGATCGCAATGCCAAGATATACGCCTAAGCCCTGGGGTCCCCTTCTCTTCTCAGTATCCTCAAGCAGACCAGAGACTGGGCCGTTACCTTGTCCGCATGACGTCACCACCAGATTTGGAGGCAGAGGACTCAGCTTCTTTCGTGGGAGCGCTGAGTCTGGAAGTGTTTTCCCCCATTTCCTTGGGCTTTGGAGGAAGGTCTTCCAGGCCTGGGGAGGTTGTGTCCGTCTTCTGGCTTCCTGAGGGATCCGCGCTGCTTTTGCTCGAAACCAGTCCACTCTTCTGGACCACCGTCTTGACACCAATTTCCTTTGGCTTTGGACACACTTTGCTGGCCTTGGCCTGTCCAGGCATTTGGGCTCTTTCCAGCTGAGCCATCCTCTCCTTGACATGAAGGCTGGAGTCAACTTTGGAAACAACTAGACTGGCCGAATTCACCTTTTCACATCCTCCAGTACGTTCATCCAGTTTTTTCTCCCTTTTGGTTTCTAGGAATAGAAGCAGCATTCATAACATTAGAAGGATTCATTGATAGGCCAGGGAGCAGATCTTGGGAAAGTTACTTTTTTTTAACACCCAGAACCCTTAAGCAAGCGTGTCCAATGGTTCTGCTGCTTGTTGTCCAAAAAGTAAAATAAACCCCTCTGATTTGAAAAAGAAAAGAAAAAAAGCTATATGTAAATCATAAAATCATAGAATCCTAGAGTTGGAAGAGACCTCATGGGCCATCCAGTCCAACCCCATTCTGCCAAGAAGCAGGAAAATTGCATTCAAAGCACCCCCGACAGATGGCTATCCAGCCTCTGTTTCAAAGCATCCAAAGAAGGAGCCTCTATCACACTCCGGGACAGCGCGTTCCACTGCTGAACAGCCTTTCTCACAGCCAGGAAGTTCTTCCTCATGTTCAGATGGAATCTCCTTTCTTGTAGTTTGAAGCCATTGCTCCATTGCGTCCTAGTCTCCAGGGCAGCAGAAAACAAGCTTGCTCCCTCCTCCCTATGACTTCCCCTCAGATATTGATCCATGGCCCTCCTCAGGTCTCCTCTCAGCCTTCTCTTCTTCAGGCTAAGCATGCCCAGCTCTTTAAGTCGCTCCTCATAGGGCTTGTTCTCCAGACCCTTGATCATTTTAGTCGTCCTCCTCTGGACACATTCCAGCTTAGAGTCAACAATTGCGGTGCCCAGAACTGGACACAGTGTGATTCCAGGTGTGGTCTGACCAAGGCGGAATACAGCATGGGGAGCATGACTTCTCCGGATAAAGGCACTAGACTCCTATTTATACAGGCCAAAATCTCATTGGCTGTATTAGTTGCTGCATGACATTGTTGGCTCATGTTTAGCTTGTTGTCCACGAGGACTCCAAGATTTTTTTCCCACGTCCTGCTCTTGAGCCAGGCGTCCCCCATCCTGTATCTTTGCATTTCGTTTTTTCTGCCTAAGTGGAGCATCTTGCATTTGTCACTGTTGAACTTCATTTTGTCAGTTTTGGCCAATCATCTCTCTAATCTGCGAAGATCGTTTTGAATTCTGCTCTTGTCTTCTGGGGTATTGCCTATCCCTCCCAATTTGGTGTCGTCTGCAAACTTGATGATCTTGCCTTCTCACCCTTCATCTAAGTCATTAATAAAGATCCTGCGGAGGACCGGGCCCAGGACAGAACCCTGCTGATGGCCCTCCACTCGTCACTTCTTGCCAGGATGAAGAGAAAGCCTTGGGGAGAATCACCCTTTGAGTTCACTCACTTAACCAATTAGAGATCCACCTTACCGTAGTTGTGCCTAGTCCACATTTGACCAGTTTGCGTTGTTGTAGGTTTTTTCGGGCTATATGGTGTAAGGACTCACCCGTCCTAAGCAGGCCGAATCCTGCTTGGAAGTCTGGATCCCTGTTTGGAAATTGCTGGCATCCATTTTAGTAAGGGAGTTTCAGCTAGCAGCCATCAGGAGAAGGTCAGAGCCAGAGAAAGGGGGTGTGGCCTTAGAGTCACTCTGCTCAGATACAGTTTCTTCCCTGTGATTGGCTGGGTGCCAGAGGGGAGGAGTTGAGCTGACTCGGAGAAGGATTCCTGTCAGAAAGATTTTAGTCTTGTCTTGTGAGAGGCTTCAGATAAGACACATCTGAGCCTTCTCTGTCTGGTGCCAGGCTGCAGATAAGAAAGATCTGAGCCTGAGGAGTCTTGAGCGAGGTTTCTGGGGGAGTATCATCAGAGCCTCTGCAATAGAGACTGACAGTCTAATCTATAGCTAACCACCACAAGGGAATAGGCTGGACTAAGGGGGTCAAGACCTAGCACTGACAGCTCTTAGGGCCAGGAGAGATTCCAGTGGTGACGCTTTAGTTTAGAGCCAGAAGGACTGACTGGGAATAGTCAGTTAGATCACCTTGTCGTCTCTTGTGATAGGGAGACAGGTGGGGCTCTGAGACCGTGGTGCTAATCTAGTTATTAGCATACTGTTAACAAGACTCAGGGAACTGTCTATGGTATAGAAGTTCCAGTTAGTTACATCAGCTACCCTCTAGTTTAATTATTAGTTGGGGAGTTGGGGAGACAAGTCTTAGTACTGTCTGTGGAACTGAATTTAAAATCTAAGAAGAAGCACTAGCCTTTACATAGAAACCACTACGCACCAGCACATTGTTTAGATCCAGTTAACCATCACGCTAATAATTAACTATTTGTTTTTGTAACCGTACGCTCTTGTTGCCTCACTGAAGAACCAATACGATCTGTGCCTACTTGTTAGCCTGTTTGATAGTTAATAAATTCCTTTCTTATTAACTTTCACATGCCTCCATCTTTCTGTCTTATCAGTTTTCCTCACAGTGGGTGATTTGGTGTAAAGGGGGCCTAATTAAACATCTTAGTTATTAAATTAAATCCTGATCACAGATTAGGTTGGTGGCAGTAATTACCGGGAGTGTTAATAATTAATCTGCAGTGTCAAGTCGTGACATATGGCCATATAGCCCGAAAAAACCTACAACAATGCAGTGATTCCAGCCATGAAAGCCTTCGACAATACTCTGACTAGTTTCCTTGCCAGAAGGTCATGGGGGACCTTGTCGAAGGCCTTACCAAAATCCTGGCATGCTCCATCCCCGGAGTTCCCTGCATCTACCCAGCTTGTCATCTTTGTTGTGTTTATTAATGCATTCATATTTATATTTTTACCCCATCTCTTCCTACAGTGAGTCCAAACATGGTTTTTCCCCCTTCCCACTCGTCCTCAATAACAATTTTGTAAAGCAGATCTGCCCAAGACAGATAATAACAATGTTATTATGCAAGGTTTGGAAGCATTGTCTCTTTGGACAACAACATAGTGGGTTGGGGATTATGAAGGCTTCATGGATGAGTAGTTGAACAACAGAAAGATACAATGGCATGACTAACTTGTCACCTAAAACTTGTAATAGGAAAGTGTATCTTCTCTACTGTCTGGAACAGAGCTCAGAAAATGAACCAACTCGTACCAATGTGCAAACAATAATAAAACTCTGCAACAACTTTGCAACAAGTTGAACAGGAGCCAACAGTGTGACACAGCAGCTAAAGTAAAGGAGTCCAGTGTCTAGATCAGTGGTTCTCAACCTGTGGGTCCCCAGATGTTTTGGCCTACAACTCCCAGAAATCCCAGTCGGTTTACCAGCTGTTAGGATTTCTGGGAGTTGAAGGCTAAAACATCTGGCGACCCACAGGTTGAGAACCACTGGTCTAGATCGAGTGAACTCATGGTCCCTCTCTATTCTGCTTTGGTCAGATCTCATCTTAAACTCGGAGATTAAGATCATCCGGAGAGGCATTGCTCTCAGTCCCGCCTCCTTCGCAGGTACAATTGGTGGGAACAAGAGACAGGGCCTTCTCAGTGGTGACCCCTCAGATGTGGAACTCCTTCCACAGCGGGATCAGATCAGTCCCTTCCCTCTTGACCTTCAGAAAGGCAGTAAAAACGTGGTTTTGGGATCAAGCCTTTGGCAAATAACACAATTCAATAGCTGGACTTGGATTTATGTGGAATGATTACTGGAATGGCCTGACTTGGATTGTGGATAACACAGTTTTATAGTTGTAATTGCAATGTTTTATATGTTTTAATGCTGCTGATTTTGTTTAAAATTTAATCAAAATGTTTATTTAATTGCATATTGGATGTATGTATATTGTTTTTAAGTCACTGAATTATTGCCCCGGTTATCGGCCACCTTGAGTCCCCGTTGGGGTCGAGAAAAGTGGGATGTAAACATGGCAAATAAATAAATAAATAAATGTTGTGTCCAATTTTTGGCACTACAGTTTAAAAGAAAGAGTGAGAAGCTGGAAGGTGCCCAGAAGAGGGCAACTAAAATGATCAAAGGCCTGGAGACCGTGAATCCCTATGAGGAGAATCTTAAAGAGCTGGGCATGTTTAGCCTGCAGAAGAGAAGGTTGAGAGGAGACATGTATAAATATGTGAAAGATTATCATAAGGAAGAGGGAGCAAGCTTGTTTTCTCCTTCCCTGGAAACCAGGACTCAAAGCAATGGGTTCAAATTACAGGGAAGGAGATTCCACCTAAACATGAGGAAGAACTTCCTGGCGGTGAGAGCTGTTCAGCAGTGGAACTCTCTGCCTCAGAGTCTGGTGGAAGTTCCTTTCTTGGAGCTTTTGAAACAAAGGCTGGATGGCCATCTATCAGGGATGCTTTGACTGTGCTTTTCTGGCATGGCTGAATGGGGTTGAACTGGATGGCCCATGAGGTCTCTTCCAACTCTAGGATTCTATGACTCTATGATTTCTTCATCAGGTTATATGGGAATGTGTACCTTCCAAGGAAGTCTTGCCTTCTGCCTGGATCCCTTTGCTGGCAGGTGCATGCTTCCCTTGGGCACCTTTCTCTTCGGGCTTATCTTTAGTCTAAAGGGAGGAAAAATAGAAACGAGAAATTATTGGCAATGGTTGAGCTACGAATGTGAATTCTGGGTTGCTGTAAATTTTTTGGGCTATATGGTAGGCCTGGGTAGGTTCGTCGGAATGCTCATAAAACAGAATGAATTCGGATTAAATTCACTTTTGAAACAGTTTTGAAGCGATGTAAGCATCCCGGAAGTGAATTTGCCATTTCGAGGCCACCACCGCCATTTTCGGAAAGGAATCGGCATTAGATTCCCGTCCCTCCAGTGGTGCTTTCCCCTCATCGGCTGTTTAACCCAGTTTGGAGGCGGATGTCCTTCCCTCCACGTCAGAACTGGGGTGACAGCTGCATCCAAACTGTTAAACATGCGTGTCCGCCATTAACAAAGCCATTCCAAAATTTCAGAATGTGGCACAGCTGGCTGGGTGTCAGCTGCATAAGATCTCTACTGACCAGAAGTTCATACGTTTGAAGCCTACCCGGGTCGAGGTGAGCTCTTGACCTATTGTGTAGCCTGTTGCCGACCTTTGCAACCCGAAAGACAGTTGCATCTGTCAAGTAGGAAATTAAGGTACCACTTTGTGGAGAGGCTAATTTAACTGATTTACGAGGCCATAAGAAAGATCTCCAAAACACACACTGAGGAATGAAGGAATGTGACAGCTCCCCCTGGTGGCCAGATGTTAAATTGCCTCTGTCTGTCTTGTGTGTTTGTATGTCTAAATGTAATGTGTACATTGTAATCCGCCCTGAATCCCCTGCGGGGTGAGAAGGGCGGAATATAAATGAAGTAAGTAAATAAATAAATAAATATTTGGAAAAATTCTGAATTTTTTTCAAAAAATTTTGGAAGTCATTCAGATTAGAGGCACCCCCTACAGCTGGAACGAGTTTTGAACCATTTTTTAAAATCAAACAGGCCTACTATATGGCCATGTTCTAGAAGCACTCTCTCCTGATGTTTTGCCTGCATCTATGGCAGGCATCCTCAGAGATTGTGAGGAAAACAACCCAGTGATTCCAGGCATGGAAGCCCTCGACAATAAATTGAATGTGAATTCCTTTCCTCCTTGACTTTCCTCGGCTCCAGAGAACAGATTGAACAGTCTGTAAACACAAAAGGGATCCGTGACATGTCATTTTTTTATTTTTAAAAAAAGGTTTTGCATGGGAGGCTCTCTGGCACCGGTATAGTGATCCACCCTGATTTAAACAGAAATGCAGTAGATCACACACTACTAAGGGAATTAGCAAATGTTCAGTCGCAGACTACACTATACAACTTTACACAGGCACAGCAAGCTGGGAGCCAGTTGTATTAAATCACTATTGACCAAGAGGTCATGAGTTCGAAGCCAGCCCGGGTTGGGGTGAGCTTCCGGCCATTAATAGTCTAGCTTGCTGTCGACCTATGCAGCCCGAAAGAGAGTTGCATCTGCCAAGTAGGAAATTTAGGTACCGCTTTATGCGAGGAGGCTAATTTAACTAATTTACGACAACATAAAACCTTCCAGCAACATGCAGAAGAATGAGGAAGTACACCTTCAAAGGACCTGGTGTCTCAATGGGCGGTGAAGCAGCAGCTCCCCCTATGGCCAGAATCGAGCCAGAATCAAGCATACCCTCATGAAGCCGGAAAAAGCTGGAATGTTAAATTGCCTCTGTGTCTGTCTATATATGTCTAATTGGCATTGAATGTTTGCCATGTACTGTATATGTGCATTGTAATCTGCCCTGAGTGCTGTTGGGCTGCAATTCCCATTATCCCCAGTCAGATAGTCATATGTGCTGTTGGGCTGCAATTCCCATTATCCCCAGTGAGGTAATCATCATATGTGCTGTTGGGTTACAACTCCCATTATCCCCAGTCAGATAGTCATATGTGCTGTTGGGTTGAAATCCCCAACACTCACATTGCTACACTATGCTGGCTCTCTCAAGCTGTCAGAGCTTCAACTAGCTATGGTGGGTAAGATAGCTGGGTGTTGCAGTCCAACGATATGTGGAAGACGAGGTGATGTCCATCCCCTGAAAAAGGGCACCTTCCAATAGAGGATTGCTCTCCATAAAATGCGACAAATAGGCAACAGTAAGCCTTCTGCTGAGAACACGCTCGCCTCTATTCAGCACTCACCTTGGCGATTCCAAAACAGATTCTTGGTTTTGTTTACCTTGTTAAGCCCACTTGAATATGAGGGAACGTACCCAAGAAACCCAGTTGTTTGTGCCGTTTGACTTTGTGCCTTTGTTTATTTGCTCAGTGCTTATCTGCCCATTTGAGTGATGAGAGGCCTGGCTAGGCATGCGAAGGAAGGAGACATGTTCTACTGGAACATTTCTGGAAACCTTTCTCCATCGGCTGATAAAAGCCTGCACCATTCAATGCAAAACATGGCATCTCAGAACTTGGATACTCATGGGATACTCAGCAGCTCCGTATCTGCTTTGGTTTCACACACACACACACACACACACACACACACAAATGAATGATGCACTCATCTATATCTCCAGATGGATCCAAGTCGAGGGGGGAAAAGGAGAGAAGACAGGCAAGATGATAAAGTGCAATTCCTATTGCAGTTTGCAAGACTCATTGAAGTCTAGCGTAGAAAAACAAATAAAAGCATATTTGTGTATACGTACTTCAAATCCAAATATGATATACCATTTTATGCATCTATGGAATCATGAAGGCTGTCATCTGGTGAGGCACCAGCACTCTTTGGCAGAGAAGGCTAAGGACTTTGTAAAACTACAACTCCCAGGATCCCAGAGCACTGAGACATAACCATTAAAGCAGTGTCTAATGCCATGAGTTATATGGAGCAGATTGTGCCCATGCTGCATCATTATAGAAACCCAACACCACTTTGATTAGGCTGCTGTGAGTTTTCCGGGCTGTCTGGCCATGTTCCAGCAGCATTCTCTCCTGACATTTCACCCACATCTATGGCAGGCATCCTCAGAGGTTGAGGACTCTATGGGGAACTAGGAAAATTGGGTTTATATCTCTGTGGAATATTGTCCAGGGTGGGAGAAAGAACTCTTGTCTAGTGTGAATGTTGCAATTGATCACCTTGATTAGCATTGAATAGCCCTGCAGTAAATAAAAAGCAACATCCAAAAACGGGAATTTCAGACAAAAAACAATCGGGGCCAGCTAACACCTCCCAACAAAATATTCCTCCAGGCAGGAGGCAGCCAAGCTTTGCAACTGCAAAGCTATTAAATGCTAATCAAGGTGATCAATTATAACATTCACCCTTATGACACCCCCTTCGTGACCCCCACCCCCCTCGGGTGTCCTGACCCCCAGGTTGAGAAACACTGCTGTGGGTGGTTCCAGAAAATAAAACCATTAAAACAGTATCTGTAAGGCATTATCATCTCAATGTAAGACATGATGACTATGGAAGAGTTCAAGGTCTAAAGTAAGGATCTCCCTCTACTTTCCGCCTCGTACCCTAAGATCCACCGGGGAGGCCCTGCTCGGTCCCACCAGCTTCGCAAACACGGCTGGTGGGGATGAGAGACAGGGCCTTCTCAGTGGTGACCCCCCCCCCCGGCCGCCTGTGGAATTCACTCCCCAGTGAAATCAGATAGGCATCCTCACTCCTTTCTTTCATAAGAAAACTGAAGACGTGATTGTGGAACCAGACTTTTGGCTAGTGGATATAATGGCACCTGAACATTGAATCAGACCATATGATTGTTGTAATTGGAAAAGGCTTTATGACGGTTTAACTAATGTTGTTTTAATCTATTGTATTGTATGTTTTTATCTTGTTATTATAATTGTAATTGATTGCGGCATCGAATCGTTGCCATTGTTAGCCGCTCTGAGTCCCCCTGCGGGGGTGAGAAGAGCGGGGTAAAAATGATGTAAATAAATAAATAAATAAATAAGGAACAAAGGCACAGACTAACCTCAGGTAGGATTTCAACTGGACTCCCTTTCCGCCAAGGAAGCCCACCCTTCAGAATAAAGTCCACCACCTTAGAGTTTTTAAATGTTTCTCCCAAAAACGTCACAATTGTGTCCACCGAATCCATCATTTTCTCCATCTTGTCAATCCTCTTACTGTACATGGAGTTATCTCGATGCGTGGCTTTGACCAGCCTGAGGATCTCACCACATACGCTGCGGGAATCCACCTGAGGAACCTCCTCTTCTTCCCATTTCAGACCTTTCTTCGTGCCACTATCCACAGCAGGCGTTTTGGGCATGGACAACTTCCGAAGGCCTTGCCCCAAATCATCAATCCCTTGGTTCACTTTCTGGAGCTTTCCTGTCAAGTCCTCCTGGAAATTCAATAATTTGTCCACCTTTTCGTTCAAGAGGTTGAGTTTTTTGTCCATGGTGCTCAACGTATTCCCTCTGGCAGCCCGTGGCTTATTCGTAGGCACTTCTTCAGGCTCCGGGTGGCTTTCCAACATTTTGATGAGAACAGATTATTATTATTTTGGCGACCTGCCTCTTGCTCATATTAGAAGAGCGGCCTTTGGATTTCCATCTCGCTTTGGGTAGAATAAAGTTATCATACAGAAACCAGTTGGGAGAGCAGCATTCCCGAGCTGCTGTGCAAAGCAATTCCTCATTTCCGATCTTTTCTTTAATGACGACGAGAACTTGGCCATGAATTTCAGGGTCCCTCGACCACCTCCTCCCACCCTCAATGGCCTCCTTGACGTCACTGGACCACTTAAAATGCTTTTCTCAAGAGGCTGTTGAAAACCAAGCATCTTAAGTATTGCAACGGTTGGGTGGCAGACCTCCGCCAAGAAAGGAGGGAGAGGATTCTGAAAAAACTACATTTTTGGGCTCTTTGGAGAAGATGTGGCTACTAGGCACGCCCCAGTTTCTTTTCTATCTTGCCCCAAGAAATAAAATATAACGCCGCATCAAGGTATTAATTATTGCAGTAAGGCTTGAGAGGAGACGGTATTGTTGAACGTCAAGTCACACACGACAGCCTGCTGTGCTTAACATTGGCCGGCAGTCAGGATTTAAAAATAGACAATGTAATGACAAGGATATGAAGCACATATCGAGCGCCAACATACCTTTGTCATCTGAAACAACTCAAACGGCATTCCTTCCCCGGTGCCAGAGAGCCTCCCGTGCAAAAACCTTTTTTTAAAAAAAAAAAACATGTCACATCAAAATTCTTTCCACAATTAGCAGCAAAATAATTAATCCGACAGTCCTTTTGCTTCTTCAAGGGTTTTCCATTCAATCGCTTTATTTTTCGAAGTGTTGATTTTCTGGAGGAAGTGAGCACTGATGATATTCTCCAGATGCCAGGAATCGCCTCTCTTGTTTTGGCTTTGTCTATTAATCCAGTGTTTCCCAACCAGTGTGCCGTGGCACACTAGTGTGCCATGAGCAATCATCAGGTGTGCCGTGGGAAATTGGAACCTCCAATACACTTTCTTCCCTCTCCTGCCAAACACTTTTTCTTCTCCACTTGGGCTCCCTTCATTCCAGCCTCGCTCTGCTTGCTTTGCCTCGCTTTGCTCATTCTGCCGCTTCTGCAGGAGAGGGGGGGGAGGAAGACGTGACCTGTGCGGGCGCTACTGTGCAGACTCGCCCCATGTCTTCCTCCCTCCTCTCCACAGTGCTCTCTGGATATAGGTGAACTACAGCTCCAAAACTCAAGGTCAATGCCCACCAAACTCTTATAGTATTTTCTCTTGTTTATGGTAGTTCTGTGTGGGAAGTTTGATTCCATTCCATCATTGGTGGAGTTCAGAATGCTCTTTGATTGCGGGTGAACTATAACTCCCAGCTGTTGAGCAAGACCTTCATGTGTGTGTTTCTGCCATTCCTGCCAGGATATCTATGTTGTGTTCATCGAAACAGGCCCAGGTTTCACACTGAGTGTATAAATACATTTAAAACCATATTAACTATATGTATTACTGTGTTAGAGTGTCATTTTGGTTGGTGGTGTGCCCCAGGATTTTGTAAATGTGAAAAATGTGCCGCGGCTCAAAAAAGGTTGAAAAACACTGTATTAATCATTCTGTTTTCACGTGAACAAGGGTCACAAGCACTGGGAAGAAAGTATCATAGAATAAGAACTTGGAAAGGTTTCTTTCTTGGACTATAAACCCCAGAATCCCTTCACCTGAGTCGAATCATAGAATCATAGAATCTAGGCCTGTTTGCTCACAGAAAAAATTGTTCAAAACTTGTTGTGGATGTAGGGGGCACAGGCGGTTTGAATCTAAATGACTTCCGAAATTGCAGAAATTTTACGAATTTTTCGGAAATTTCGGAATGGCTTTGTTAATGGCAGACACGCATGCGCAGTAAGAAACAGCACTGTCAGTAATAATAATAATAATACTTTATTTCTAACCCGCATCCATCTCTCCAAAGGGGACTCAGAGCGGCTTACATGGGGCTGCGCCCGAGCAACAAATCGCAGAAAATATCAAAAACATCAGAAAACAATATACACAATAAAAACAATAAACACAATAAAAAATACATCTTTGAAAATACAACAACATAGATTAATCTAAAACAGAAACGACATTAGGAAAGAAACAGCACTGGTTAAACACCCAGTTTGGACAGGGATGTCCTCCCACCCACCCCACCCCACCCCCCAGTGGAAGGGACTTTAAAAAAAACCCAAAACTAAATTATTAAAAGCTAAATCGCGATACAGAAAAAAAGGGAAGAAAGGGGAGGGAGAAAGAAAGAAAGAGGGAGGGAAAGAAAGAAGGAAGCGCGGCAGCAAAGAGAGAAAGAAGGAAGGAGAGAACGAAAGAAAAAAGGGAAGGAAGAAAAGACGGAGTGAAGGAAGGAGGGAAAGGAGAGAAAGCGGGAGGGAGGGAAGGAAAGAGAGAAGGAAGGATGGAAGCAAAACCAAAAGAAGGAAAGAGTTAGAGAAGGAAGAACGGAGAGAAAGGAAGGAAAAGAAAGAGAGAGAAAAGGATGGAAGCAAAAAGGGAAGGAAGGAAGGAGGGAAGGAAGGAGGTAGAGAAGAAAGGAAGGAGAGAAAGAGGAAGGAAAAGTAAAAGGGGGAAGGAAGGAAAGAGGTAGAGAAAGAAGGAAGGAAAGAAGAAAAGGGAGGGAGGGAGGAAAGAGGGAGTGAAGGAAAGAGGGAAAGAAGGAGAAAAAGAGGGAGGGATGTGTGACGGGTACAACTAGTATAATATAATCACATTAATTGTTGAATGTTCCCTGTCATTATGCGTCAACTTTTGTACTATTTTCTGTACCAATTGCTGTTTAGACAGACCCAGAATAAAGTTCAAAATCCTCAACTTGTTACAGGGAGAGCAAAGTTAAAGTCTAATTTGCCATGTGATTTTAAACAATTACTAACTTTCAGGAAATGTAACTTATGTTGATGCTATAGGACAGGGGTGCTCACACTTTTTCAACATGGGAGCTACTGATTAAAAAACCAAGTCCCAAAGATCACCTACCCAGAAATGTAAAATGTATAACTATTTTCCTATTTATTTATTTATTTATATTTATTATTCATTTTTATGTACCGCTCCTTCCAGCAGACTCGGGGCAGTTTACATAAAATGAAGTTATAAAACATCAACATTTCAATTTAATAACAACAATATAAAACAGAGCATAAAAATACATCCAACCACCCCATTTCTCCCACACTGCCATATTACCACACATATTATCAGCCAGAAAGTAAGAAGAGAGGCTTTTGAACTGCAAGGCCATTTAATACGCAGCAAGGTAAACAAAGGGGCATGCAAAAATACACCCAACCACCCCATTTCTCCCACATTTCCATATTCCCCAACATATATTTCTCAAGGAACAAAGCAAGCAGAGAGGTTTTGGAGCTAAAAGGCCATTTTTAAACATTAAAAATAGACAAAGAGACATGCCACAGAACAATCAAGCACCCACCCAAAGTAAAAAGACCGACCTTTGAGATGCGGTAAGGAAATGACCCCAAAGCGTCCTTCTTCTTCTCCTCCGTCGTTGCTCCTATTTCCACACCGCCAGCATGCGTGCCGCCTCCAAGAGCTCACGAGAAGTCTGAGAGGCAGAATGGGCGCTTCTGCGCATGCACGCGGGGCCAGCCATGCATCCAGGCCCGCCCCCTTTGGTCTCCTACGACTCTGAGTGGCTGGAGAAGGACTGAGGGAGGAGGAGGAATCCAAAAGAGGGGCCCCATTCTGCCTCTTAGACTCTGGAGCTTTTGGAGGCGGCGCGCGAGCAGGGAGCGGGGGGGAGCAACGACAGAGGACTTCTTTGCAGCGTGCAGGGGCACATGAAGAGGACCAACAGCAAAAAACCTGGTCAGGGGCCTGAAGATCACCAAGATGAGGCCCGAAGATCACCCTTCTGAGCACCCCTGCTATAGGAACTAGGACAGTGTTTCTCAAACTGGGGGTCGGAACCCCATGGGGGTGTCACGAGGGGGTGTCAAAGGAACCATCAGAAAACACTGTATTTTCTATTGGTTATGGGGGTTCTGTGTGGATATTTTGGCCCAATCATCTGTGGGGTTTAGAATGCCCTTTAATTGTAGGTGAACTATAACTCTCAGTAACGACAGCTCCAAAATGACACGCTCTATTTTCCCCAAACGCCACCAGTGTTCATATTTGGGCATATTGAGTATTCGTGCCAAGTTTGGTCCAGATCCATCATTGTTTGAGTCCACAGTGCTCTCTGGATGTAGGTGAACTACAACTCCCAAACTCACGGTCGATGCACATCAAACCCTTCCAGTATCTTCTGTTGATCATGGGAGTTCTGTGTGCCAAGTTTGGTCCAATTCCATTGTTGGAAGAGTTCAGGATGTGATTTGATTGTAGGTGAACTATACATCCCAGCAACTTCAACTCCCAAAATCAAACCCCCACCCCCCACCCCAACTCCACCAATATTCAAATTTGGGCATATTGGATATTTGTTCCAAATTTGGTCCAGTGAATGAAAATACATCCTGCCTATCAGATATTTACATGACGATTCATAACAGTAGCAAAATGGCAGTTATGAAGTAGCAACGAAAATACATGAGGAACTGTATTAAATAGCCATGGCATTCGGAAGGTTGAGAAGCACTGGTATAATGGTTTGAACAATGGTTTGAAACCCCACTTGGCCACCAAGACCCACTTACCACTCTTAGTCTCAGAAAAGACCATGAGAGGATCAAAGAAATAACTTGAAGGCATACAGCAACAACCAAATGCAAGGATTTATGTTTAGGCTGAGAAGGAGCTGGAAACTCTGAGAATGATGCAGGACAATGTCATGATCAGCCTATAAAGCCCTAAACGGTTCTGGGCCAGCTCAGGCCCGGATTACCCATAAGGCCACCCTAGGCCATGGCCTAGGGTGGCAGCCATGGGGGGGCGGCAGGTCCGGACCCCCCAAAATTAATTTTTTTAAAAAAAGTTCAATCTTTGGGCGCTCTTGCACCTGCGCGCGGAGCGCCATAGGCCCTAGGGCCTCTGACGTGGCTTCCCGCTGCCCCCTCCTCACTCGCGTCGGCCCTGCCCCTCCTTCCTTCAGTGAGGAGGAAGGAGGCCCCCCCCCCAGAAGCGGCCCCGCCCCCCGGGGCGTGGGCGGTGCTTCCAGTGTGACCTAGGGCACCACAAACAGTTAATCCGGGCCTGGTCCAGCTTACCTGCCCGAACGCATCTCCCTTTATGAACCATCTAGGACGTTAAGATCGTCTGGGGAGGCCCTGCTCTCGACTCCGTCTACATCACAAATGCATTTGGCGGGGACGAGAGACAGGGCCTTCTCAGCTGTGGCCCCTCGGCTATGGAACACCCTTATTTATTCATTATTATTTATGGTATTTGTACCCCGAAGCTTCTCATCCCCGCAGGGGGACTCAGCACGGCTTACACTTGCAGCACTACAGGCCGCAACACCACAATACAATTTAAAAATACACCATATAATCAACATCATTAAAAAGCATTAAAACATTTTTAAAAACATTACATTAAAAACCACTACATACAACAATAATTAATTAAAGCCATAATTGTCAGTCCAGTCAAGTCCAAAGTGTCAATCCAGTCCAATCCAAAGGTACAATTTACATCTGCTGCCCAAAGGCCTGGTCCCAGAACCACAACTTTAGCTTTATACTAAAAGCGAGGAGAGATGGAGTCAATCTTATTTTGTTTGGAAGTGCGTTCCATAGGCGAGGGGCCACCGCCGAGAAGGCCCTGTCTCTCGTCCCCACCAAATGCATTTGTGATGTAGACGATGCTGGCGGGAGCAAGAGCAGGGCCTCCCCAGATTATCTTAGACTGCGAGATGGGACCTAGAGGCAGGTGCGTTTGGACAAGTAAGCTGGGCCAGAACCGTATAGAGCTTTATAGGTCAATACCAGCAAGCTCCATTACCTACCATACGTCTTTCAAACACAAATGAGCATCCCATTATTCGCCCTGCTAGGAAGTCACAACTTCATAATGCAGTCCTGGCCTCCTCTCACTAATATAGAAACATTTAACCCAGTAAACTTGGAGAGCAACGTCCCTTTGACACCTGGGTCTCCCATAACAATAATCTCAGCCCATGTTCTCTGGCACGCGGCACTGCCAGCTGAGATCACCGTGACATTTTCATTTGACGTCATTCGCACGTATAAGAATAATTCATCGGTTGGAGAAAAATGGTATTTGAAACTTAGCCACACAACGATCCAACAATAACAGCAAAGTGGAAAGCAGGAGCGGCTTGAACAAGGGAGACGGAAGTCTCCTGGTGTTCAGAAATAATCCTTTGACGCTGAGTGTCCAGTACACTTCTCACATACGTATTATCTTCTTGTAATGTAGTTGGGTATCCCTTTCCCCAAAATCCAGAGTTGCCCACATGAGTGGTTGAGACAGCAAGACCTTTGCTTTTGGATGGTTCAAGGAACACCAGCTTTGTTTCATGCACAAAATATTATGTATAGAAAGACTTTAAGCTATGTGTATAGAGCAGGGGTGCTCACACTTTTTCAGCATGCGAGCTACTCTTAAAGCAACCAAGTCCAAAAGATCTACCTGCCCCTGCCGCCGTGCGCTCCCGCCGCACGCGCGCATGCTGCCCATGCAGCATTTCTTCCACCTGTGGGGCATTGCACGAAGGAGAAAGCACGAGGCGGGGCATCCAGAGGGAGCGCTCCGCCCTGCCTGTCTCGCCGGCAACGGAGGCTGCACAGCTGCTTCTGGACGAGAGAGAGGCAAGGCGCTCCCTCCAGAGGCCCCGTCTTGTGCTTCCTTCTTCCTGCAATGCCCCGCAGGCGAAAGAAGCACCATAAGAGCAAAAGCCAGCAGCAAGAGCGCGTGTGCGCGCAGGGTGTGCGCGCGCATGGTAGGAGCGCCCCATTTGACTGGTGAGGCCCGAAGATCACCTGGAAGAGGGGGGGGTGCGAAGGGGGATCTTCGGCAGGAGGGCGGGTGCGGCGGAGACCGGTGCGGTGGTCGGCTCCTCTGTCCCCTCCTGGCGATTGTGGACCCGGGCCGCGTGGGTTGGGTCCAGGAACGTTTGGGAGGCGGCGAGGCAGGTGGAGGAGGAGGTTGAGGAGGTAGGCACGGGAACCCACCACCACACCGGTCTCCGCTGCACCCGTCGTCTTGCCGAAGATCCCCCTTCACCCCCCTTCGGCAGGGAAGTGGCGAAGGGGGAGCGATGGCGGCGGCGCTCTGAAAAGGAGGGCGAAAGGGGCCCAAGCGATCTCTCTCCCTTCGCCCTCCTCTTCTGGGAGCGGAAGGGAGGCAGCGGAGGACAGCGAGAAGGCAACAGAGGAGACGGATACACCACAAACGTCCCCCTTCGCCCCCCCCCCCTTCCACATGGAGGTGGCGAAGAAGGGCAGACAGGGAGAAGAACAGACAGACATGGAAGAGACAGGCAAGCTTACCACAATTTTTAAAAAACCATTATAAAAATAACTTCTACACAAAACAACACAAACCCACACATATACACACACATACACATATATAAACACACATATACACACGTAAACATATTTAAACATACATACACACATATATACCTACACACACATACATATATATACACATACACACAAATACACACGTACATATATATACACACACAAATATATACAAACACCAATATATGCACATACACATATAAACACACACATGTATACACATACATACACAAACACATATATTAACACACACACACATACCCCCACATATAAACACACACATATACATACACACATACATACACACAAACATACACATGTATACACACACAAAACACATACATCATTTCCAAACCTTACATACTAAGACTTTCCCGCATATCCTACATAGGGCACAGCAACGCGTGCCGGGTTCAGCTAGTATAAGTACTATAAATAAATAAATAAATAAATAAATAAATAAATAAATAAATAAATAAATAAATAAATAAATGAAATAGGCTTGTGCACAGATCGGTTTTCATTCGGTACACTCCAGCACGGGAAGGACCCTCTTGGTACAAAGACACACACACACACCCCAACACGAAAGCAAGCAGCTCCTCCTCTGCTTTCGGCATCACAGTTTAATCTTTTTTATTAATCACCCAGCCAAAAAAAAAACAAAACCCTAATTCCTGAAAACTACTACCATTTACCTTTCCTCTTCCACATTTGTGGAGCACATTTGTGGAGGGCGACTCATAAATAATAAAAGTTAGTTAGTTAGTTAGTTCCATGAGGTCATCGCTCTTTCTTACCTGGAAGCGGGAAGCCTTTTTAAAATGCCTTGGAAAGAAAGCGGAAAAGCTGCTGGAGTGGTGCAGGCTCCGGAGAGAAAGTGTGTACGCTCCTGCCTGAAGCACCTCTCCTCTAGAGTAGACAGCTTTAAGAACAACACGTCTCCTTAAAGCACATGCCTGTCTACAGCCAAGTGCCTCTTCTCTAGCCTAGAAACAGGTAAGAAGCCTTTGTAAAGCATGTGCCTGCCTGCAGACAAGCGCCTCTCCTCTAGAGCAGGGCTGCCCAACAGGCGGCCCGCGGGCCGTATGCGGCCCCCGAGCCTGTTGGACACGGCCCCCGCTACCCTCCTGAAATAATTTATTTTTAAAAAATATTTTTTAAAAAAATAATTTTTTTAATGGCGGCCGGGGGGGGGAGGGGAGGAGGAGGTGGGGCAGGGAGGAGGAAGGGAGTCAGCTCCTCCTCCTTGCCTCGCCCCCTCCGTCCCTCTCCGCCCCGCCACTGTTCGCAGCGGTGGGGGGGGGGGGAGAGGGAGGGGGGAGGAGGAATCCTCCCTTCCTCCTCCTCCTCCTCCTCCTTCCCGGCGCCGCTGGTGTCCCGATCGACTCAGCGCCAGGGAAGGAGGAGGAGGAGGAATCCTCCCTCCCTCCTCCTCCGTCCCCGGCGCTGCGGCAATCGGGACACTGGCGGCACCGGGAAGGGCGGGAGGGAGCGAGGGGGTAGGCCTTCTAGGGAAGCCTTCTGGATGGCTCGCGGGGGAAGCGAGCGCCCGGTTCTTGGGAGGGTTTTCGCCTGGATCGTGTCCCTGGGTGACGTCAGGCTGGGTGACACCTGACGTCACCCAGCCCCGCCGAAAAGGGGCGGGCCAGGCAGGAGGCCGGGCATGCGCGGCCCCGCCCCCTGGGAGCGGCCCCGCCCCCCGCTCACTGACCACCTCCGGCCCCCCAGGAGATCAGTGACCGGAATTCCGGCCCTTGGGACGGAAGAAGTTGGACAGCCCTGCTCTAGAGTAAGAAACTGCTTTAAGAATTTGCCTCCTTTAAATGCCTTGGAAAGAGTGCAAACAAACCAAATGAAAATTTCAGCTGTTTACACTGCCATATTTAATAGACACAAGTGTTCCCAGTGTAGAGAAGATCACATTGAACTTCCCGGCCTTGTCGCTGTGAAAGACAAGGAGTCTCTCTGGAAAAGGAGTGATCCTGGACTCATCGCTGTGCCTGGAAACCCAGGTCTCGGCGGTGGCCAGGGGAGCTTTTGCACAGTTAAAGCCTGTGTACCAGCTGCGCCAGTACCTTGGGAAATCTGACTTGGCCACGGTGGTCCATGCTCTGGTTACATCCCGTATAGACTACTGCAATGCTCTTTACGTGGGGTTGCCTCTGAAGACTGCTCGGAAGCTGCAATTAGTCCAACGCTCGGCAGCCAGGTTACTAACAGGAGTGGGGTACAGGGAGTGCACAACTCCCTTGCTGCAGCAGCTCCACTGGCTGCCAATTAGCTTCCGAGCACAATTTAAAGTGGTGGTTTTAACCTATAAATCCCTATACGGTTCTGGCCCAGTGTACCTGTCCGAATGTATTCTGCTCTATGGACCATCAAGAGCGTTAAGATCTTCTGGGAGGGAGGGGGCTGCTCTCAGTCCCGCCACTTTCACAATCGCGTCTGGTGGGAACGAGGGACAGGGCCTTCTCTGTGGTGGCCCCTCGGCTATGGAACTCTCTCCTGATTGAAATCAGATATGTCCCCTCCCTCCTGTCCTTCAGGAGGCTAGTGAAAACCTGGCTATGGAATGAAGCATTCCCAGAATAATGGCTGAGTTGGGCATGGTTTTATTTTGGCGTTTTGGCTTATTTGTCATTTTATTCTATATGTATTTTAATCTTTTGTTGTTGTATGATGTTTTTAGATTGTAGCACCGGGAATGTGGCGCAGCTGGTTGGGTGTCAGCTGCATAAGATCTCTACTGACCAGAAGGTAATGAGTTCAAGGCCTACCCAGGTCGGGGTGAGCTCTCGACCAATTTGTGTAGCTTGTTGTCGACCTTTGCAACCCGAAAGACAGTTGCATCTGTCAAATAGGAAATTTAAGTACCACTTTGTGAGGAGGCTAAATTTAACTGATTTCTGGAGTGTTAAATTGCCTCTATGTCTGTCTATGCATGCTGTATGTCAATGGCATTGAATGTTTGCCTGTAAATGTACATTGTGATCCGCCCTGAGTTCCCTGTGGGGTGAGAAGGGCGGAATATAAATGACGTAAATAATAAATAAATAAATAAATATTACTGCATTGAATCCTTGCTGCGAACCAGTCTGAGTCTCTCTAAGGAGGTGAGAAGATCGGGATATAAAAGTTTTAAATAATAAATAAATATGTGGTACTGCAAAAATGGTAGAAAAATACACAGCATTTTACTAAGCGCTCAAAATTCTGTGCGTGGTTGGACGGATCTGAGCATTTTGCTTTTCATCCATATCTGAAGTGGAAAACATCCTTCCAACAGGTTTAAGGAGATAAATAGTTTCCAAAAGGTACCCTTATTTTAAAAAATAACCAAACAAAAGTGTCATTAATTTCTAGACAAGTGTGACGTGGGCAAGGAGAGCAGGTGCATCAGAAATGAAATCTGAAATAGGAACCTCTTGATTTCTTAATCTCTGCACAGCTAAGCCGCACCAACCCAAGTCATGGACTGGCACAATGAAAGTCACCGCAGCTACGTTGATGTGAACAGGAAGGAGTTCCAAGAGCCATCCTGCGGAATTCCTCGGGCTCAGGTTGCGCTGCATTACCTTGCTCCTTTCTTCCAGAATACACAAGAACAAATAACAATCTATACAAAGCATAATGTGCCCAAATCAATGGGCACACCGCAGGGCTCCTTAAGCAGGTAGAAACGGCCATTCTCCTTCTTGGAAGGAAAGAAATGGCGTCGGCACTACGAGTACAAAAATCAGCAGGACTTATCTGTTTGCCATGGACGGACAACAGATGGCCTCTCCATTTTCTAAATTAACCATCATGACAGTAATTATTGTTTCCTTACAGCAGTGTTTCTCAACCTTCCTAACGCCACGACCGCTTAATACGGTTCCTCATGTTGTGGTGACCCCCAACCATAACATTGTTTTCGTTGCTACTTCATAAAGGAAACACTGAAAATCATTCACACAAAGAACACCTCTATTTGCTTAGTATTCCTTTCCTTGGTGATTGAGTCCATCTTTTTTTTAAATTTGGGTGCCTAAAATGTATCTCTAAAACTCAAGTTTTGTTACAATGCTAGAATCAACGGCCGAAGGGAAATGGCACGGAGAAGCAAAATTTGTGTGTGTGTGTATCTCAGGAGCGACTTGAGAAGCTGCAAGTCGCTTCTGGAGTGAATGAATAAGTTTTATTGTTCTAGTCATAGGCAGGCATGTAGCCAGGGGCTAGCTGCCCCCCAAATTCTCAGGATGGTCCGCGAAAGGCCTTACTGGTACATTATTTAAACTGTTATGTGCATTTAAATCATGATCTGATCACCATGCTCATTACATCCCATATTAATGGGGTAACCCTGGCCTCACATTGAGAGGCATGGTGACGGCCCTGGTCATAGGCCATGACAAATTAAGCGCACATATTAGTGACATCCAAAGCACACATATTAGTGACATCCAAAGTACACATCACAATAATAAAACTTCAGTACAAATATTAAAACTCATTAAAACCGACTCTTTAAATTCCAGTCATGTCTACAACGCACTGTATCATCCTTCACTAAGGATTTTACTAGTTTCGCACGGATATTTTGAGCTGCCACTGCAAAAGTGGCAACCTTTATTGTTATATCTTTAGAGTAGTCTGCTAGCAAATCCTTAATCATTGCTGTCTGCTGCCAAGCCACCCTATCCTCCAGAAGCCCTCCTAGAATCTTCTTTCTGGGATTCTTATACAGAGGGCAATGTAGTAAGTAATGTGTTAGATCCTCAATCGCTCCTGAACCACATATACATAATCTTTGGGGATAAGGTGTGCCTCTATATCAGGGGTGCTCATTAGGTAGATCGCGATCTACTGGTAGATCGCGTAGGGCATCCTGGTAGATCGCAGGCAGGGCGGGAGGAAGGCTCAAGTGCTGCCGGCCCTGGGTTATCTGAGATCCTTTCCACACAGTTGAATAAAATCCCATGTTTTCTGCTTTGAATCAAATTATATGGCAGTGTGGACTCAGAAAACCCAGTTCAAAGCAGATATTGTGTTATATGTTTCACATTTTTGTATTGGGTAGGTAGATCATTTTGACTTGGTTGTTTTATAAGTAGCTTGCATGCTGAAAAAGTGTGAGCACCCCTGCTCTATATCTTCCCTCCAGTCAGGCTGAAGCCATTGTCTGAAACCGCAAGGCTGTAAAGGCTTTTCTGAGGGTCACCACGATTAATTCTTGCAAGTAATCTTGGCGGTATTGATCACTCTTAAATAGGGTGGAAAATTTCTGCTTTAGACTATCCCTCATGTTCTCGATCACATCCACATCCATTATTTTATCCCCAATGGTCTTCTTGTCCAGTTTCATTAGTGTTGTTATCGAGCCGTCAAAATACTGGTATAGCAAAGATGAGAAATATTGGGTCCAGCTGCCCCACTTTTGTTGTTCTATCATACATTGCTTAGTCATGCTCTCTTCCTCCATTCCCATAACCCTTTTCCCATATAGGACACTGAGTTTGTGGATTCTGGCCTTAATTGAAAGCATGTCTGTTTCTAATCTTAACAATGCGAATGGTGTCCCAGAGGGAAGTGCTAAAAGGGCTCTGACAAACTTATTCTGTATCCCCCCCCATACCTTTTATATTTCCCTGACCCCATAGTTCTGCACCATATAACAGCTGGGGTAAGATTTCGTCATTAAAGATCTTGATTGAAGGGCATACCAAATCACCCCCTTTTGTCTTCCCAAAGGTTAGAATTGATTTTGCTGCCCTCCCTGCTGCTATCTTGGCTGCCTCTATATGGCTCTTACAGCTACCATTATAAGAAAAATGTATTCCCAGATATTTAAAGCTTTGGCACTGTTCTATTTGATGGCCATTTAGTTGCCATTTGTGGACTTGCTTCTTTTTGCAAAATACTATTACTTTGGTTTTGGAATAATTAATACTCAAATTTTCTTCATTGCAAATTCTACTCAGTGATCGTAAAAGTCTTCTAAGACCTATTTGTGTTGTTGACAAGAGAACCATATCATCAGCATAGAGCAGAGTTTGAATTTTCCTACCCCCTGCTTCTGGAGTGAGAGAATTGGCCGTCCTCAAGGACAGGGGATGTCCGGATGTTTGGGTGTTTTACCATCCTTGTGTGAGGCTTTTCTCATGTCCCCACATGGGAAGCTGGAGCTGACAGAGGGAGCTCATCTGTGCAGTCCCTGGATTCGAAGCTCCGAGCTGTCGGCCTTCAGTCCTATCGGCACAAGGATTTAACCCATGGCGTCATCGAGGGCTCCTGGAGGAGCAGAATTCAATGCTCCCATTTTGCGTCTCATAATAGCAGACACCTCCAAGAAACTCCAATAACAACAACAACAATTTTTATTTATATCCCGCCCCATCTCCCCAAGGGACTCGGGGCGGTTCACAAACAGTTTTGAATGGCTCTTTGCCTTTGCCCTAACAGCAAGAGTTTGATGACTTATGCCTTTGGAATAGTGATGTGCCATTTAGCAGCCTCTGCTAATAGCTGTTCATAGATTTCTCCTCTGGCCAGGAAAGCAGACAGCTTCACCAATGCCGTTTAGGGCTCGAAAGGTCAACCGGGACACACTTGTCTCTTAGTTATTTCCATTGCAGTCACAACTCATCACTGCAATGAAAAGAAATAACTCGAACAGTGGGAAGAGCAGGGTCACATCTTTACCACATTCCCTCTTCTCCAAAAATTGCCATAAGTCTTGCCAGCAAGACGAGGCATATCTGGATAGAATTTCTGGAATTCGAGGAAACACATTTCAGATCTCCATTCGGATGAAATCTTCCCTACTGCATATTCCTACCCTTCAGTAAACACCTCAAATTGCCACCTTGGAAAGTTGTAGTCCATCAAATTGAATTTTCCAAGCTGTGACTGAGAATGACCCCTCAAAAGATGCACAGTTGGCCTCCCACTGCTCCATTTTAGTATGTTTTGTTGTTGTTGTTGTGGGCTGCTTGATTTGATCCATCAGTACATATAATAAAGCAATACCTTTAGAACAGCGTTTCTCAATCAGGAGGTTGGGACCCCTGGGGGGTTGCGAGGGGGGGGTGCCAGAGGGGTTGCCAAAGACCATAGGAAAACACAGTATTTTCTGTTGTTCTTGAGGGTTCTTCTATGTGGGGAACTAATTTGAGAAGTTATTTTAGTTCTATTAGAGCAGTGTTTCTCAACCTTCCTAATGCCGTTCCTCATGTTGTGCTGATTCCCAACCATCACATTATTTTTGTTGCTACTTCAGAACTGTAATTTTGCTACTGTTCTGAATGTAATGTAAATATCTGATATGCAGGATGCATTTTCATTCACTGGAGCACAATTTGGCACAAATACGCCCAAATTTCAATACTGGTGGGGTTGGGGGAGGAATTGATTTTGTCATTTGGGAGTTGTAGTTGCTGGGATTTTACAATCAAACAGCATTCTGAACTCCACCAATGATGGAATTGAGCCAAACTTGGCACACAGAATGCCCATGGCCAACAGAAAATACTGGAAGGGTTTGGTGGGCATTGACCTTGAGTTTTGGAGTTGTAGTTCACCTACATCCAGAAAGCACTATGGACTCAAACAACGATGGATCTGGATCAAATTTGGCATGAATACTCAAGATGTCCAAATGTGAACCCTAGTGGAGTATGGGGAAATTAGACATTTGGAAGTTGTAGTTGCTGGGATTTATAGTTCACCTACAATCAAAGAACCCCTCATACAATAGAACTGGGTGTGGGTTGAGGGGTAATTGTACTGTGGGTGGTGGGTTGTCTGTGTATATGTATGTGCATAAGTCTGCAATGTATATGGTCAGTGTAATTAATTTTAAAAGATAGAATTGGGCAAACTTCCCACACAGAACGCCCATGACCAACAGAAAATGCTGTGTTTTCTGGCGCACTTTGGCAACTCCTCTGACCCTCCTTCATGCCCCCCCCCCCACACACACACACACCAGGGGTGGACAGAGGGGGACAGAGGGGGAGAACTACCAGGAAAAAAGCGCACTTCTCAGGATTCCACAGAATCATAAAGTCTTATAGTTGGAAATTACCACAAAACCCATGCAAATCTCCCTGCCATGCAAGAATCCACACCTAAATTACTCTTGAGAGATCCAAATTCTGCTTAAAGACCCCAAAGAATGGATAACCCAGCACCTTCCAAGGCAGTCCACCCAGTTGCTATAGTTCAGAAACCCTTCCTAGCATTTACATAAGTGGCATCTCCTTTCTATTTAGTGCGTCTTGGAACGGTTGCCCCCAAAAAGGAATTTCCCCAAGCTCCATTTTAACAGCAAGCAAACCAACAAACAGACCCAAGCTAGACAGTTTGCTTAGGTTCTTATTGGGTTCCAAAGATATTAACAAGTTCATTTTCCCTTCCAAAATGAAATACTTCTAGGACAGCCTGGGTGAAGAAGGGAAGGCACAAAGGGTACTACTCGTATTTCAACGGAACAAAAATTATTTTGTAAGAATCAGGCATGTAGCCGGGGGGGGGGGGCTAAGGGGGCTTCAGCCCCCCAAATTCTCAGGGTGGTCCGCAAAAGGCCTTACTGGTACATTATTTAAACTGTTATGTTTATTCATATCATGATCTGATCACCATGCTCATTATATCCCACATTAATGGGGTTATTGGGATAACAATACAAAAGGTTTGCTAGGGTAGACCCTCTTCCACCCAGTCTCAGCCCCCCCAAACCAAACTCAGCCCCCCGAATCAAAATCCTGGCTACAGCCCTGGTAAGAATAGCACTAGGTTCTCTGCTGGTTAGCTAGCTCTGGGTCTTTTGATATTGCTTGAAGAAGTGTATATTGTATATCTCTTTTTTGGAGCACAAGAGAGGCGCCCCAAAAAAGAGATATAAGGACTCCCTGAAACAAATATCTCAGGCTCGGCCAGATTGATCACCAATAATGGTCCACACTGGCCTCACATCGAGAGGCATGGAGACGCAGTAACCACAATGCTGCGGCCTCTTTCGAGAAGTCATGCCAAATGCAAGGTCGTAGCCCGGGGGGGGGGGGGACTTGAGGGGCTCAGCCCCGCCCCCGAATTCTCAGGGTGGTCCACGAGAAGGCCTTACTGGTGCATTATTTAAACTGTTATGTGTATTCATATCATGATCTGATCACCATGCTCAATATATCCCATATGCATGGGGGTATTGGGATAACAATACAAAAGGTTTGCTAGGGTAGATCCTCTCTCACTCAGTGCTGCCCCCCCGGAATAAAAATCCTGGCTACGGCCCTGGCTGAACGAGTCTCGAAGGGAAACGACAACGCAGAAAGAACTGCAACTTGGAAACCACATCACCCAAGGAGACTTTCTGCTGTGCTTTCTGCAACTGGACTTGTCTATCTCAGATTGACCTCTTTAGTCATCAAAGGCTTGTAGAAAGTCCTTCCTGAATCTTCGTTCGTGAAAAAAAGCCCAAGATATTGAGGGGACAATACAGCTGACAGAACGTAGTCAATGTAGTTATTACGAGCGATCCCTTAGTTACAAACGCTCGACTTACAAACGGCATAGCAAACCGAATGTAATCCATTACAAACAGTCCCCAAGTTACAAAAACCCGACTTACAAACGACTCATAGTTAGGAGTGGGGTGAGACAACAGGAAGCGAGCCAAATCTATTCCTTTTGTAACAGAAATTCATTTCTGAAAGAATGATTATCGGGGGAAAGAATCTCCACGGAAGCTTTTTCTCCAATCTTTGTTTCCACAACAATCCAAATTTTTCCAAAATCCAATTCTCACCGGAACAGAAAGCGAGGTGACATCTTATGAAGACAGCAAAACAAATCCCACAGGTGCGTCGTTCACCCTTCCCTTTGCTATCCAAAGCTGAAAATATATCTATTTGGCTAGAGTTACACTTAAAACATGTAACTGTTCCAACTTAGATAGACCTTCAACGTCAGAACAAGCCTACAGAATCGATCTTCTTCATAACTTGGGGACTGTCTATATATGAAAGCAGTATTTTAAAAAACCTAAAGAAAGAGGCTGTTCCCTTACCGTCCACGTCTTTACGTAATTGGAGAGGCAAGACCCTCCCACGCTCAAAGGAAGCGATGGATGCAATGCAGACCCTTGGTAAAGCGTTCCCATCCTGCCTTTCCCCTTGGCCTTGTTGGACCATACCCCGGCCTTGGTTCTGCCTCCAGCGTTGGGCGGAATCAAGCGCCTAGCCCTCAGCGGGAGCTGGACAGAACAGGAATCCCTCCTTATCCAGGCATTCCGGCCTCTTCCTTATCTCCAGGCCCTGGTGTTTTTATCTCTGTTCCTACAGCTCACTTCCTGAAGGGCTGATAAGAAGCCTTTGGGACTCAGCAAAGGATGCTGGTGTGTCTGGAATCCCTAAAAAGACTCCTACTCCGAATGAATCTCTTTTTGGACACAGAACAGTCGTGGCCACAGAAATGCTGCCTTCTGGGCAACGGAATTATTTATTATTATTTCCATTATTTCTACCCCGCTCTTCTCTACCCCCAAAGGGGGACTCAGAGCAGCATAACAAAAAGGCAACGATTCGATGCCGATACAAATAAATACAATATAAAAACCATAACATTCAGCATAAATATACCATTAAAATTAACACATAATACACATACATTTCAATTAAAAACATCCAAGACAGGGCTGCTCATTAGGTAGCTCACGAGCTACTAGTAGATCTTCGGCCCTCTTCCAGGTGATCTTCGGGCCTCACCAGCCGAATGGGGCGCTCCTGCCATGCACGCACACACCCTGCGTGCACGCGCGCTCCTGCTGTTGGCTTCCACTCTTGCGGTGCTTCTTTTGCCTGTGGGGCATTACAGGAAGAAGGAAGCACGAGGCGGGGTCTCTGGAGGGAGCGCACTCCCTCTCTCTCATCCAGAAGCAGCTGTGCAGCCTCCGTTGCCGGCAAGTCAGGCAGGACGGAGCGCTCCCTCTGGATGCCCCGCCTCGTGCTTTCTCCTTCCTGCAATGCCCCACAGGCAGAAGAAGCACTGCGCGGGCGGAAAACAGCAGCAGAAGCACGCACGATGGCAAGAGCGTGCGACGGCGGGAGCGCGCGGGAGCGCATGGCGGCGGGGGCAGTTAGATCTTTTGGACTTGATTGCTTTAAGAGTAGCTCGCATGCTGAAAAAGTGTAAGCACCCCTGGTCCAAGACATAAATATTGAGCCATATCCATCAACCTGCCATTACAGTTCCACTCCAAAGTGCTGCCTTGTGCTAATATGCAAACGCCTGGTCCCACAGCCATGATTTCACTTTTTTCCTGAATGCCAGGAGGGATGGGGTTGATCGTATGTCGCTCGGAAGCGCATTCCACAGACTGGGAGCCACCACCGAGAAGGCCCTCTCTCTCGTCCCCACCAACCGCGTTTGAGAAGTTGGAGGGGGGGCAAGAGCAGGCCCTCCCCGGATGATCTTAAATTCCAAAGTGGGACGTAGCGGCAGATGCATTCGGACAAGTAAGCTGGGCCAGAACCGTATAGAGCTTTACAGATCAAAACCAGCACTTTGAATTGAGCTCGGAATTGGACAGGCAGCCAGTGAAGCTGACACAACAGGGGGGTGGTATGCGCCCTGTATTTAGCTCCAGTTAGTAACCTGGCTGCCGCCCGTTGGACTAACTGCAATTTCCGAACTGTCTTCAAAGGCAGCCCCACGTAGAGTGCGTTGCAGTAATCAATGGCTTGCCTGGCCAGGGGATGGAAAGTGGACTAAGTAAAGTCTCATCCAAAGCTGAAGTTACACTTTAAAAACCTGTTCCAACTTAGATACCAATTCAACTTGGGAGCAAACTTACAGAACTGATCTTGTTCATAACTTGGGGACTGACTGTAACTAAATAGGACTGGAAGCATTCCTGTCTGAAATCTTGGAGAAATCCTTGTTGGAGCATGTAAAAATCAGTTGGTGTGTGTGTGTGAACTGAAAATGCAAAGCACTAAGCTGATTGGTTGGACCATGCCCAAGGAGCTAGCTGAGCTTGGGACTTTTGGCAACTGTTACATTTTAGCAGCTAGCTGTGCAGGATTGTGCAAATTCCATGCCAATGGAGAGAGTAAGAAACACTAGGATGTCAGCGATTGCTGATTGGTTCTGCTCTGTTTGTTGTGCAAAGTTGAAAAAAGTAGGAAAGGATTAAGGGAGAGGCAGTGGGCAGGGTCATGCAAATTACACACCAGTGGAGAGAGCCAGAAACACTGGGATGTCTGTGGTGGAGGAAACACATAAAAATCCAGGATGAAATTGTCCTTGGGTGGTGGGCAGTATGGTGTTTGGGGAGAACATTGGCAGGGGTGGGCTACATGTTCATTGTGCTCGCTATAACCTCGCCATAACCTGAAATGTCATTGGAGGAAGGGCTTATCTCCTCAGCACTGTGGAAGTGGGAGCCTGTCCGTGGAAGTGGGCACCCCAGCCACATGCACACATACATATTTCCACTTTCATTAGGTACTAGGCATCCCTTGCCACGCATTGCTGTGGCCCAGTCTGTGTATACAGTATGTGTTTTGTGTGTGTATATATTTATTATTCAAATTTACTAGACCACCCCTCTCCAAGGCTCGGGGCGGTTTCCAACATAGTAAAATTACACAAACAGCCTAAAACATCATGCCAACATTCCTAAAAACAGTCAAATATGTCATAGAACATCACAATAGATCGGTTAAGGCCAATCTTCAGTACAGAGGCGGCATAATTAGGTGGCGGGCTTGATGTTAAAGTACCAGTCACGCGGCAAATGCCTGCCGAAACAGCCAGGTCTTGCAAGCCCTGCGAAAAGCCATCAGGTCATGCAGGGCTGGCAGAGAGTTCCACAAGGTCGGTGCAGCCACCAAAAATGCTCTCTGTCAGGTGCTGGCCAAACTGTAAGACTTCCCACCTGGGACTTCAAGAAGGTTATGACCCTCTGAGCGCAGTGATCTTCTGGGCATATATGGGGTAAACCGCTCCCTCAAGTACACTGGCCCCAAACCATGAAAGGCCTTAAAAGTCAAGACTAACACTTTGAAGGAAATCCGGAATTCAATAGGTAACCAGTATAGTTCACGCAACAGAGGTGTTATGTGAGCTGTTCTAGGAGCTCCCAGCAGGAGGCGGGCTGCAGCGTTCTGCACCAGTTTAAGCTTCCGGATCGCCGACAAAGGAAGGCCAATGTAGAGTGCGTTACAGTTATCGAGCCTCGAGATGACTGTGGCTTGGATCATCGTGGCTAGGTCACCCCGGGATAGGTAGGGAGCCAGGCGTCTTGCTTGCCGTAGATGGAAAAAGGCTGCCTTGCAGGCACAAGCAATAGGGACCCTGTCGATGGTCCCTACTGTCCCAAAAAATGATGATCAGGCCCTCACAGCCGATGCTTTTCAGAGTTTCTTTGCAGACAAGATTCTGAACCTCCGCCGGGACCTCCCAGCCACGATTGATACAGTGAGGGAGCTTGAGACTCCGTGGCCCTCTGCTGGGCCCACCTTTGAACGGTTTCGACCACTGGACGCAGATGCTGTCGATAGGATTGTGTATGCAGCTAGGGCTACCACCTGTTCCCTCGACTCGTGCCCCTCCTGGCTTGTTAGATCTTGCCTAGAGGGGCTACGTGGGCCTCTGTTGAACATCATAAATACCTCCCTTGAGCAAGGAGTGTTTCCAAAGAGCTTAAAATAAGCGGTGGTGGCTCCATTGCTGAAAACGCCAACATTAGACCCTGTGGTCCCTTCCAACTACCGACCAGTGTCGAATCTTTCGTTCCTGGAAAAGGTACTTGAGAGGGCAGCAATGGAGCAGTTGCAGCCCTTCTTAAATGGCACAGCATGGCTAGACCCCTTCCAGTCCGGCTTCCGTTCGGGGCACGGGACGGAGACGGTCCTGGTCTCCATCACAGACCAACTCCGCTGCCAGCTCGACCAAGGCGGGTCTCCGCTGCTTGTGTTATTGGACCTCACAGCAGCGTTTGACACAGTCGATTACAATCTTTTGACCCACCGCCTTGCCATGGCTGGAGTGAGGGGGACAGCCCTGAAATGGCTGACCTCCTTCCTCCACCATCGGCTTCAGCGAGTGAGGAGGGGAGAGATGGTCTCCGAGGGCTCCCCATTAGTTTGTGGAGTCCCTCGGGGGGCCATTCTCTCCCCCTTGTTATTTAACATCTACATGCAGCCACTTGCACAGCTGGTTTTGGGTTGGAGTGTCATCAGTACGCTGATGACATTCAGCTCATTCTGAGGATGGAGGGCAGGCCTGGATCTGTACCCGATAATTTCCAATGTTGCCTCGAGGCCGTTACTGGATGGCTGCGAGCCAGTAGGTTGAAGGTGAATCCAGCGAAGACGGAGATCTTGTGGCTGGGCCGTCCGGGCGATGGGGATGTCCAGCTTTCGACCCTGGACAGTGTGGCGTTCTGCCCATCGCCTTCTGTAAAGAGTTTGGGAGTTCATTTGGACTCCCAACTGACCATGGAGACCCAAATCTCCATGGTCAGTAAAACAGCTTTTTTCCATCGAAGACAGGCAAGGCGGCTGGCCCCCTATCTATTCCGGAACGACCTAGCCACGGTGATCCAAGCCACGGTTATCTCGAGACTAGACTACTGTAACGCGCTCTACGTCAGCCTTCCTCTGTCGGTGACCCGGAAGCTCAAGCTGCTGCAGAACACTGCCGCCTGGCTCCTGTCTGGTACCCCAGCAGGTTGCCATATTACACCTACCTTGCAGGATCTGCACTGGCTTCCAATTGAGCACCGGATCACCTTCAAAGTGCTGGTGCTTACCTGTAAGGCCTTGCACAGCCTGGGGCCAATGTACCTGAGGGACCGGCTTACCCCATATTGCCCCACGAGATCACTGCGGTCAGAGAACATCAATCTATTGGCAATTCCCCCTGTCAAGACGCTTAGGCTAACTGCGACCCAAAGGAGAGCGTTTTCAGTGATAGCTCCAACTTTATGGAACGCTCTCCCAGCCGAGACACGAGCCCTCCAAGATCTTATGTCCTTTAGGAGGTCCTGTAAGACCTTCCTCTTTCAACAGGCCTTCAGCTTATAAGACACCATCAGTGTCCCAGTATTGCCTGTTGATTTTATCTTTTATATTGTATTAATCTGTGTGTTTCGTATTTCGTACAGCGCATTGTGTTTTTAATGCATGGATATTTTAGAGTGCTTTATGTGTCTTAATGTGTTTTATTGTGTATTGCCCTGTTGTGGCAATACACCTCCCCCCACTTCACTCGCTGAAGGCGGTTTTGGAGGAAGGAGGACATCCAGTTGAGGGCTGTCCCCCTAACCCCCGCCACCGCCAGGCGGTGTGTCAAAAGCTGGTAATAGACAGTATCAAACGCTGCCGTGAGATCCAATAGCACGAGCAGCACCGATCCGCCTCGGTCCACGTGGCAATGGAGTAGGTCTGTGATGGAGACCAGGATGGTCTCTGTCCCATGCCCAGAACGGAAGCCAGACTGGAAGGGGTCTAACCAGGATGCGTCATCTAGGAATGCCTGCAGCTGCTCATTGCTGCCCTCTCAATCACCTTGCCCAGGTACGGTAAATTGGACACTGGGCAGTAATTGCAGGGGACTGCGGGATCTAGCCCTGGCTTTTTCAGGAATGGAGTTACCACCGCCTCTTTCAGTTCCTCTGGAAAAGCTCCTTCCTCAAGGGAGCAGTTGACTATATTCGACAGAGGGCCACGTAACCCTTCCAAGCAAGATCGAATTAGCGTGGAAGGGCATGGGTCAAGGGAGCAGGTGGTAGATCTAATAGCCGTGACAATCCTATCGACAACCTCTGCGTCCAGTGGTCGAACCCGGTCGAAGGTGGGCCCGGCGGAGGGCTACGGAGTCTCAAGCTCACGTACTGTATCAACTGTGGGGGGCAGGTCCCGGCAGAGCGTCGAAATCTTGTCTGCAAAGTGACTTTGAAAAGCCTCGGCGGTAAAGGCCTGATCATCATTGTTTGGGATGGTAGGGACCATCGTCAACTGCCGAATTATCTTGAACAATTGTGCCGGGCGTGAGTCAGCAGACGCTATCAAGGATGCATAGTGGGAATTTTTGACCTCCTTGGTAGCATGCTCATAAGCCTTCATAAAACGCTTATAAGCTGATTCCAAAAGTCCGTCACGGAGCTTCCTCCTCACGCGCTCTAGCCATCTCTTCTCCCGCTTCAAGGCTCGGAGCTCTTCTGTGAACCATGGGGAGCGACTCTTGCGGGGTCGGAGAGGGTGTTTAGGGGCAATCTCGTCGAGAGCAGCGGACAATTTAGAGTTCCAGGTGGTAACTAGCTCCTCGAGCGAGACGCAGACAGGCTCCAAGTCCCTCAGGGCATTCAGGAACCTGGTTGGTTCCATAAGTCCCTTCGGGCGAACCCAAATCTGTTCAGCACCCTTGCCGGGGGGAGGTGGTAACTCAACCCGGATTCTTAGAGCACAGTGATCCGACCATGGCATCTCTGTTTCGGAGGATACTTGGACACCAGCAGAGAAAATCAGATCGAGAATGCATCCAGCCCGATGTGTGGGGCCCGACTTAGAAAGGGAGAGTCCTAGCGTCGCCATGGTCGACACTAAGTCCACTGCTGTAGATGGAAGGGAGGCTGTGTCAGCGTGGACATTGAAGTCCCCCAGCACCACAAGTCTAGGGAACCTCAATGGCCACTCAGCCACAGTCTCCAACAGCAGGGATAGACTCCTCGCTGGTGCGCTAGGTAAACACAAACGTCTGTGTATACAGTATATTTGTGTATATGTGTGTATATATTTGTGTATTTCTGTGTTTATATGTGTATAATATGTATATTGTGTATGTGTGTGTGCTTGTGTATATGTGTATTTGTGCATATATGTGTGTATGTATGTATATATGTATATGTGTGTGCTTGCATATATGTGTGTGCCTGTATGTGTGCATGTGTATATGTGTATTTCTGTGTTTATATGTGTATATGTATATTGTGTATATGTGTGTGCTTGTGTATATGCATATATGTGTATTTATGTGTGTGTATGTGTTTAGATGTATATGTAGGTGTGTATATTTGTGTGTGCTTGTGTATATGTGTGTGTGTGTGCTTGTGTATATGTATATGAATGTATGTGTATATGTATATATGGTTTATTTGGGGGGGGATTAAAGTCTGTTCTGCTGGTTTTGTGTGTGTGTGTGTGTTTTTAGGGGTGATGGTCACTTGTTGGCCTGAGAGGTGACTTGTGTCCAAATGTGGTGTCAATTCATCCAGTGGTTTTTGACTTATGTTAATCCCACAAACGAACATTACAATTTTTATTTATATAGATATAAAAGTCTCAGAATTTCCCAACCAACATGGAAAACGAGTTTTTTAAGCAACCTTTTGAATTCTTATGGCAGACCCACAATTTGAGCGGGGGATTCCCTGAGTCTTGAGGCAGGCGCTCAGTGACTTGGCAACACACACAGAACGATAATCCAGGCTGAATGTATTGACGGAAGGACAAAGGGGATCAAGAGCGACATTTCACTGGGGTAACTTGAGCCAAGGCAATGTTGTTTTCTTCCACGGCCAGGCCCAGCCTGCTCTTTGCAAAGGGGGTGGGTGGCACCCAGGGAGCAGGAAAAGGACTCGGAGACAGAAGGCCAAGGCAAAGGAGGAAGGCCAAGGCTTCAGGACAGCAAGGGTCTCGGCCGGAAATTTGGCACCCGGTCTGGAACAAACCAGGCTCAATCTGCCGCCTTCCATTAGCAGCTGTTTTCCAGAACAGTCCTGGAAAAGGACACCTTGAGACTGCCTTTGATGCCGGAACAGACAGAAATCCAGCAGAAGGGAGTTCCACGGGTCCTTTTTCCAACACTTGGGCCAGGTTACACCAGGCAAAAAACCAGTAAAATAGCTTTCTTCTCTCTTTCTCTCTGCCTATGCTCCATTTTCCCCCAGACATATGGTAGCCACTGCAGTAAGCACCCATTTCCTGTAGCAACATCAGTTTTCCCCTGAGGGCACACGCCTTCACACTTGCTCAAAACAAAGGAAGCAAAGGTGGGGGCCACGAGTGACCTTTAACCCGGTTATCATGTCCCGCTAGGCCACTACGTTCAGAGGGGGTCAACTTCTAGAGGTGCCCGGCGTTAAAATATACCATCTGACGGCCACAAGAGGGAGGGCCTTCTCAATAATTGCCCCCACCCTGTGGAACGCACTGCCTTCCGGAGTCCGTGTCCTTACGGACTTAGTGGCATTCCGGAAGGCGTGCAAAACCCTCCTGTTTCGGCAGGCCTTTGGGTATTAATGCTGAGATTAGTAGGCTACTCCGTCTTCTTGCATTGTGTATGCCGATGTAGTTACACACACCTGTGCCACCGGCTTGCTGTGTATCGTACTTATTGTATTTTACTGTGTTTTTATGGTGTTTTTATTCTGTTTTTAATCCTGATTTTTGGTGTAAGTCGCCCCGAGCCACCCGGGAGTGGCGACTCACAAATTTGAGTAATAAATAAATAAATAAATAAAAGCTGCTTGGAGGAGGATTTCCTAGAGTTACCACTTTGGGAGTCCTAGTTTCAAAGCACCATGGACTTATTTTCCCCGTTCTTCATCATTTTTTCAACCCGTTTCCAACTCTTCCTGGCTGATTGCAGCCAAAAGCCGTGTCCCATCTATAGGAATCCAGAACCAGGAAGGTTCCCGCCTCGGCGAGTCTGCTGTGAAGAAGTACCACAGGGATCAGGCCGTGCAGGGGGACCTGAGATGGCTACCGGATCCCTTTGGCTTGGGATGAGTAGTTCACCAAAGGACTCGGACTCTCTATTTCTTTGGCTCTTTCTACACAAAAACCCTCCCTGCCTCTGCCAGCCCTGCATTGAGGGGGCTGCAACTGGACTCTTACTCTTCGTGGATTTTATAGTTTACCAAGGTTTTCCTTTTTTTCTCCTGCAAAGGCTGCCTTGCACCAAGGAGATGGCTATGGACCCTTTCTTTTCATGGACTCTCTAAGAACCCTCCCAGGAAGCCAGGGCTCTGGCTTTCACCCCCCCCCCCCCGGGACCTTAAGGAACTATGGCTCCCAGAGAGATGCAACAAATGTCTTGTTTGCTTTATGTGATCTTTTCCTCTCTGTGGGGGGCTGCATTGGGGAACGTGTATGATGATTGTGGGAATCACCCCTATGTCCAAAGTGTCTTGTTTAAGTTTTTTCCCTTTTGTGTTCCCCTTTTATGGCTACTTTGTGTCCAAGAAATACCTCCCAGCAGGGAGTTCCTAATGTTAACATGCAGCTACATTTACCAACCCTTTTGCCTTCCTTTGCACAAACAATATAGGCAAGACGCCGGGGTCCTTCGTAGGGACAATTTTCCCCTGCAACTAATACCTGGGTCTGCCTGCATATGGTTCCGTTGACCTTGGAGCTTGTCCGTCAACAGGGCAATATGATCAGACACACACATAATCATATTTTCATAAATATAATTGCTTCTATGGGATTCGGACCCCCATACATGATTGTAATAAAAACTAGTTCAAACCAGACATTTGAAACAAAGAAACCATGCTCTCTGTTTGACCAAAACTCCCCCACACAAAGAGTTTCGGTCTAGGACCAACAAAACCTTTTATTCCCTCCATGTAAACAATAAGCCAGGTAGGTTTGAGCACCCAGGTGTAGCTCGCTTGCCCTTAGGTCATTTCCAAGCCCACCTGAAACTCATCAAACCAGCCAGTTTCACTGTTTTCTTTTTGACCTTTGTCCTGTCTTTCTGGTTTTCCTCATTAGCTAGATTGTGAAATGCGCTAGTTGCAATTGGCTGGGAGGATCTCCAGCTGGCTTTTTGATGCTCAAGTTGTTTACCACATCTTCAACCAATCGGCTGAGAGCACCTATAGTCAAGGCAGGCCCCAAAATTTGAATATGTATGGATTTAAAGGTATATAAGCATTGTAACTTTGCAAAATAAACATGTTAGCCACTTGGAATCTCGGGACTCTGGCTCACATCCTTTCTCAGCTGACAAAGATTCTTCTCTCGGTGTGCACGCTTCTGATCTGCGTGAGACAATTGCATTTGGGATTTTAGTGGGACTTTTTAGTGGGAATTTTAGTGCTTCTTAAAAGGATTCACCCGGATTGATTCTTTTGTGATCCTCGTGTTTAGAGGCATTCTGGGCTCTGATCCCCATCTGGGCAGGGCCCCCTAAATTCTGTTCGGTAACACCTTGAGTTCAAATGCAATTCCTGAAGATAATGCAGTTATCTATTGGCTTCCTTGGGTCACTCTTGGAAGGAAAAAGTCATTTGTATTAGCAAAGAGCTGAAGTGGCGATGCATGGAAAACCAAACAATTTACACTTGAGTTTTTTAATTGGCTGGTATTTCTTGTACTTAGTACAGGATTGGAAATACATTCCATTCTTTCATCTCATTGGGGTATTAATAGACAGACACCTTGGGTGCAGCTACAAGGAAGAGGCAAAAGAAGGCTATAGCCTCCCAAATAAGAATCCTCCATGACAGCATTTCTCAACCTGGGGGTCGGGACCCCGGGGGAGGGTCGCAAGGAGGTGTCAGAGGGGTCACTAAAGACCATCAGAAAACACAGTATCTTCTGTTGGTCATGGGGGTTCCATGTGGGATGTTTGGCCCAATTCTATCGTTGGTGCAGTTCAGAATGCTCTTTCATTTTAGGCAAACTATAAATCCCAGCAACTACAACACCCAAATGTCAAGGTCTGGTTTCCCCAAACTCCACCACTGTTCACATTTTGGCAATTTGAGTATTTATGCCAAATTTGGTTCAGATCTATCATTGTTGTTTAAGCCCATGGTTCTCTCTGGATGTAGGTGAACTACAACTCCAAAACTCAAGGTCAATGGCCACCAAATCCTTCCAGCATTTTCTGTTGGGTCATGGGGGTTCTGTGTGCCAAGTTTGGTTCAATCCATCGTTGGTGTAGTTCAGAGTGCTCTTTGGTTGTAGGTGAACTATAAATCCCAGTAACTACAACTCCCAAATGACAAATCAACCCCCCCTCCATCCCACCAGTATTCAAATTTGAGCATATCAGGTATTTGTTCCAAATTTGGTCCAGTGAATGAAAATACATCCTGCCTATCAGATATTTACATTTCAATTCATAACAGGAGCAAAATTACGGTTGTGAAGAAGCAACGAAAATAATGTTATGGTTGGGGGTCACCACCACATCAGGAACTGCAATAAGGGGCCATGGCATTAGGAAGGTTGAGAACCACTGGGGAGATGCCTGGGAGATACTCGGAGTTACATTGTACCGTTTGACAACACTTTAATTGTCATGGGATCCTGGGAGTCATAATTTTGCAAGGTCTTCAGCCTTCTCTGCTCAAGAGTGCTGCTGCGTCACCAAACTACCCATCAGAGGAAGCTATACCATTGAGCCATGGCAGATAAAGTGGTACTAAACTGCATTACTTCCACAGTGTATATGCATGTACCCATAGTCTTAACATGGGACATTTCTGAGCTCTGGATATACTGTATATACTCGAGTATAAGCCTAGTTTTTCAGTCCCTTTTTTTAGGCTGAAAAAGCTCCCCTCGGCTTATACTCGAGTCAAGGTTATTTATTATTTTACTCTGTTATTAGTATTATTTTTATTACATGTATTTATTTTACTCTATTTATTATTATTAATACATTTACAGTATTTACCCTATTATTATTACATTTATTATTTTACTTTATTATTATTGCATTTATTTTACTCTATTATTACTGTTATTATTGTATTTCCATTATTTTACTCTATTATTACATTTATTATTTTACTTTATTATTATTATTGCATTTATTTTACTCTATTATTACAGTTATAATTGCATTTCCATTATTTTACTCTATTATTATTACATTTATTATTTTACCCTCTATTATTATTACATTTATATTTTACCCTCTTTATTACTGTTGGAAGGACACGTAAGTACGTTTACATTGAAGAAGGTTAGAATAATGATTTAGTCAGAGCTGGGCAGTCTTATCTCAAATTACAATTCTATGTAAATATTCAAAAACATTTCACCTCCTGATGCCTCAATTTTATTGGTATCTATTTTCATTTTGAAATTTACCTGCAGGGGTTGCAATTCCCACTCTCAGCTTATACTTGAGTCAATACGTTTTCCCGGTTGTTTTGTGTTAAAATTAGGTGCCTCGGCTTATATTCGAGTCGTCTTATACTCGAGTATATACGGGACTCTTACAGATAGCAGAAAATGCCACAGATATTAAGAAAATTCATTGGCAACACCTACCCTTTCATTTGTCCTCCAGCCTTGCCCCAAAGTCGAATTGGTCACCAGCATATAGTCCTTTCTCAGGGGGAACCACCAGATGAGATGGAAAAGCAACGTCACACCGAAGCCTACAAAGAACGAAAGTTGGATCAGTCTCTAACACAATGAGCAATCTATAGTGAAGTCAGTTCCAAAGCTTGAATCAGAGAGGAAGGAACAAAGGAACCACCCATTAGGGATCTGTGAGCATCTTCTGCAGTCGAGACATCTTCAAATGCCTGTGTTGGAGCACAAACGTATTTCAGGAGGTGCTCCACTCCAAACAGATTAGAGGGAAAGGTCAGGTGCCACCAGCCTCCTCCCTTCTGCTGCTCTAATTCGTATTTATTTTGTCTGTATCTCTACAGTCAGAGAGAGGACATCTCTCAAGAGCAAGAGGGCTCGTTTAATAACCTGTCCTCGGGAGTTGCTTTTTTAAATAGCTACTCGCCTGTTCTCCAATTAATATTCTTGCCAAGTGGATACTAGATATGCTATTTCAGAATCAGAAGGGCTGGGGCAGAATCAGAAGACATTTCCTCTTTGTAAAATCATGTTTGCCAAATTCAGAGCAGAGGAAGGTTGTTATTTGGATCATGACTCCCAACATCCCCCGAGCAGCCTGCCAAGGGATGCATCGACACTGTAGAATTCATGTGTTGTAAAATAAATGCATCTGGACATCACTCTGACTGCAATCAAAAAAAAGTTGAAGACATGGCTATGGGTCCAGGCATTTGGTTAGATATTTAGGAACAGGCGGACAATAAAATTTATTTATTTATTTGGATTTGTAGACCGCCACTCCCAAAAGGCTCAGAGCGGTTTACAACATGGTTCAAAGAAGGCAGACAATGGATAAAAACATAAGGTGCAAAAATACATAAAACAGCAAATAAAACACAGTTAGGTCATAAGCTCCCGAAGGCCTGTCTGAACAGGTACGTCTTGCAGGCTCTACGGAAGGTGGCTAAATTTCGCAGGACCCGCGTTTCTGGTGGCAGCATGTTCCAGAGGACTGGGGCAATGATTGAAAATGCCCTGCGCCTTGTCGAAGTCAGATGGTGTCACACCCCAGCCTGGTCCCCAACCCGATTCCTTAGCCAAGCCAAGCCAAAGCCATGTTGTTTCTGAATCTTCAGCTAGGCCAGAAAAGCAGCTTCTGAAGGGGCCTCCAGTTCATTCCTTGTTCAAGGACAAAGTCAGCCTGGTTCCATCCCGAGCCGATAAGCAGCCAGGGAAAAGCCAAGACGGGTTAACTCCCGTTTACCCAGGTGCTAGCACTAATTGGGCTTGCATACCATTCTGGGCTTGAGGGAGACCAGCTGGGAAACTGTTGTGAGAACTAGTTCTGACGTACCAGTGCGTGGTAACTTCAAAGCCTGTGAGACCTATAAGAGTTGGGACTGAGAGATGTGTAGTATCTCTCGTCAACGTTGGAGTCAAGCCTTCATGAACTTTGCCTGGGCTGCTGAGCCTTCCAGCCATTGAACTCTGTTTGCCAAGCCTTGTGCCAAGACTTACTTGTGGATTAGCCCATTGGGGCATCAAGCCTTCACCTTTTGTTCCTGATTACTTTTGGACTATTGCTTTGCAATACTTGGTGCTTGGTAGCATCAAAGGACTATATTTCTATTTTCCTTACTCTATCCAATTATTCTAAATAAAGCATTTAACCGTGGCCGGTCTCAAGTGGTTTACTGAGGGGTTCTTCAGATCTATGGTACAACAGATGGAAAGACTTCACACTAGGGATGTCTAGAAGATTCTGATCTTCGGAGCGGAGTGATCTCGGAGGGTTATATGGAATCAGGTGATCCCTCAGGTACACTGGCCTCAGACATGTATGGCCTTGAAAGTAAGAACTAACACCTTGAAAGTGATCCGGCATTTGATTGGCAGCCAGGATCATGTTATGTGACAGCTTGCGGGTTCCCCAGCGAGCAGTGGGCTGCAGCATTCTGCACTAACCTCAGTTTCCGGATCATAGTCAAGGGTAGGCCAATGTAAAGAGCGTTACAGTAGTCAAGTCTTGAGATGACAGTGGCTTGGATTACCATGACTAGGTCGTTCCGTGAGAGATAGGGGGCCACACGCTTCGCCTGTCGCAGATGGAAGAATGCAATTCTGCTGACACTGAAGATTTGGGTCTCCATTGACAGCAGAGGGTCCAAATGGACACCTAGGCTTTTTACTGATGATGACGGGCGTAGTGCCTCGCCATCCAGGGTCGGCAGTTGGATTTCCCTAGCGCCCGGACGACCCAGCCAAAGGATCTCCGTCTTCGCCGGATTCACCTTCAACCTACTGGCTTGCAGCCATCCAGTAACGGCTTCAAAGCAGAGATGGAAATGATCGGGTACGGATTCTGGCCGGCCTTCCATCCTCTGAATGAGCTGAGTGTCATCAGCATACTGATGACACTCCAGCCCAAAGCTACGTACCAGTTGAGCGAGCCGTCGCATGTAGATGTTAAATAACAGAAGGGAAAGGATGGCTCCCTGAGGGACCCCGCAAAGCAAGGGGGATCCCCCGGAAACCAGCCCACCCCTCTGCACCTGCTGTTTCCGATTGTGGAGAAAAGAGGACAGCCAATCTAAAGCTGTCCCCCTCACTCCAACCACGGCAAGGCAGTGCATCAAAAGATCATAATCGACAGTATCAAATGCTGCTGTGAGATCCAATAACACAGTGTTTCCCAACCAGTGTGCTGGGGCACACTAGTGTGCCATGGGAGATCATCAGGTGTGCCGTGGGAGATCATCAGGTGTGCCGTGGGAAATTGGAACCTCCAGGAAGGGGGGGGGGAGTATAGTGTGTTGAAGTATAAAAACCCTAAGAAACCTACCTAAATAAAGGCACAAAATTACAACCACCCCCTCCCCACTCGTTGTCTACTAGGTCTCTCCCTCTCCATACATTGGGAAGGCCCGCCTCCCTTTCCCCAAGTAGAGACCTCATCTTGCCTCCTGGGGGTTCTGTGTGGGAAGTTTGGCCCAGTTCTATCATTGGTAGGTTTCAGAATGTTCTTTGATTGTAGGGGAACTATAAATCCCAGCAACTACAACTCCTAAATGTCAAGGTCTATTTCCCCTGAGCTCCATCTGTGTTCATATTTGGGCATATTGAGTATTCATGCCAAGTTTGATTCTGATCCAACATTGTTTGAGTCCAGAGTGCTCTCTGGATGGAGGTGAACTACAACTCCAAAACCCAAGGTCAATGCCCACCAAACTCTTATAGCATTTTCTCTTGGTTATGGGAGTTCTGTGTGGGAAGTTTGTGTCTTTCTTCCATTCCTGCCAGGATATCTATGTTGTGTTCATCAAAACAGGCCCAGGTTTCACACTGAGTGTATAAATACATTTAAAAACATATTAACTATATGTATTACTGTGTTAGAGTGTCATTTTGTGTCGTTTTGGTTGGTGGTGCGCCCCAGGATTTTGCAAATGTTAAAAGTGTTCCGCGGCTCAAAAAAGGTTGGGAAACACTGCAATAACACAAGCAGTGCCGATCCACCTTGGTCAAGCTGGCAACGCAGCTGGTCTGTGATGGAGACCAAAACCGTCTCCGTCCCATGCCCAGAACGGAAGCTGGACTGGAAGGGGTCCAAGCCAGCTGTGTCATTTAGGAAGGTCTGCAACTGCTCCATTGCTGCCCTCTCAATCACCTGATGACACCTGTTATGAAAGCGGACTGTGGACTGATTTCAGATTAACTTGTGACTGTAGAACTTGGACTATTTGTAGTTTTTAATTGTTTTTAATTTGATCAATGTGTTATTTATTGTGTAATTGTTGTTTTGAATGATTGTATATGTGGGGCATAGCATCGCTGCCGGTTGTGAGCTGCCCTTAAGAGGTAGAGAAAGGCAGGGTACAAATAATTGAAATAAATACATAAATAATCGATAAAAATAAAAATGTAATGTTCGTTTGTGGGATTAAAATAACTCAAAAACCACTGGACAAATTGACACCAAATTTGGACACAATCCACCCATCAGGCCAACGAGTGACCATCACTCATAAAAACACTGAAAAATGCAGCAGGAGAGACTTAAAAAGCCAATAAAATAAAATACATTACAACGCATGCACAAAACCACATATATACACAAATACTCACACACACACACACACACACACACATATACGCACAAAACACATATATACAGACTGGGCAGGGGACGGCTATTGGCTATGGAATATGTATTGGAAATTCCATAATCTATTATAAATAATTGCACCATTGCACTTATTGTGAAGGCAAAATTTATGTCACATCCGTTTGGCAAATGTGAATCTCCATGACCATGTGGAGACCACCTTTTGAAAACCTCTAGTCAAGAAAAGCATGTTAGAAGACAACTCTTTGAACAAGGGATATTCATGTCATGGCACACAGGTAACTAACTAATACCAGTTTTCATAGAATCATGGAATCACAGAGTTGGAAGAGACCTCGTGGGCCATCCAGTCCAACCCCATTCGCCTTCCAGCCTCTGTTTAAAAGTCTCCAAAGAAGTCGTGGAGGACACACTGCGGGGCAGAGAGTTCCACTGATGAACAGCTCTCACCGTCAGGAAGTTCTTCCTAATGTTCAGATTGAATCTCCTTTCTTGTAGTTTGAAGCATTGTTCCGTTGCGTCCTAGTCTCCATTGCAGCAGAAAACAAGCTTGCTCCCTCCTCCCTATGACTTCCCCCTCACCTCTTGATACATGGCTCTCATCACGTCTCCTCCCAGCCTTGTCTTCTGCAGGCTAAACATGCCCAGCTCTTTAAGCCGCTCCTCATAGGGCTTGTTCTCCAGACTCCTGGTTATTTCAGTCACTCTCCTCTGGGCACATTCCAGCTTGTCAACATCTCTTTTCAATTGTGGTGCCCAGAATTGGAGACAGTATTCCAGGTGTGGTCTAACCAAGGCAGTATAGAGCAAGGGGAGCATGACTTCCCTGGATTTAGGCACTAGATTCCTATTGATGCAGGCCAAAACCCCATTGGCTTTTTTTGCCGCCGCATCACATTGTTGGCTCGTGTTCCCCTTCCTGTCTATGAGGACTCCCAAGAACTTTTTCACACAACCTGCTCTCGATCCAGGCATTGTCCCCCATTCTGTATATTTGCATTCCCTTTTTCTATCTAAGTGGAGTCTCTTGCATTTGTCCCTGTTGGACTTCATTTTGTTAGTTATGACCCATCATCTCTCTCATCTGTGAAGATCGTTTTGAATTCTGCTCTCCCTCCCAATCTGGTCCTGTTGCAAACTTGATGATCCTGCTTTCTCAGCCTTCATCGAAGTCAGTGGCTCCCAAACATTTTTGGCCTACTGCCCCCTTTCCAGAAAAAAAATTACTCACCGCCCCCGTAGAAATTATTTTTAAATTTTTTAATAGCAATTAAACAGAAATATGTATGTATTAATGCAGTGGTTCTCAACCTTTCTAATGCCATGACCCCTAAATAAGGTTCTTCGTGTTGTGGTGACCCCCAACCATATTTTCGTTGCTACTTCATAAATAATTTTGCTACTCCTACGAATTCTAATGCAAATATCTAATATGCAGGATGTATTTTAATTGTTACAAATTGAAAATAATTAAAGTATAGTGATTAATCACAAAAACAATATGGTTGGGGGAGTATGGACAACGGATGATGGGTTTTGCAGTACCTTCAATCGATTCAGCTCTGACTTCCACAGACCACTGAGACCCCCACAAATTATAGAATTAGACCAAACTTGGCACAGAGAAGCCACATGACCAACAAAAAATACTGGAGGGGTTTGGGAGGAATTGGCAGTGATTTAGGGGAGATGTAGTTCACCTACATCTGGAGAGAACTGAGAACACAAACAACTATGGATTTGGATGAAATTTGGCACAAATACTCAATATGCCCAAATTTGAACACTGGTAGAGTTTTGAGAAAACAGCCCTTCTCATTTGGGAGTTGTAGTTGCTGGTTTATAGTTCACCTACATTCAAATAGCATTTTGAACTCCACCAACAATGGAATTGAGTCAAACTTGGCACACAGAACCCCCAATCGTTCACCGCCCCCTTAAAGGTGTTCACCGCCCCCCAAATTCCCCAAGCCTCCCACCGCGACCTTGGATCGCCTCACCGCCCACTTTGAGAATCAGTGATCTAAGCCATGAATCAAGATCCTGAACAGGACCAGGCCCAAGAGGAAACCCTGCTTGTGGCACTCCGCTCGTCACTGCTTTCCAGGGTGAAGAGGAAGCTTTGGGGAGCACCCGCACCAATGCTTTTGCAACAACTAACACAAACCTAAATGGTCAGGATTGTAACACGAGCCATAACTCCATTTGAAGTGTAGCTATAACTATTTTTGTTTGTTTTTATAGCGTGTACGCTGTTTTATGCCACCGGTCAGCAGCTTATACTATTCTGACACTTTTGGAAGTAACTAAAAGGTATTGCTTGCTTATTTTGAATGCAGCCCTGGAATTGTAACTATAGACATTTAAAGAACTATTTCTAACATTTGGGTAAACTCTTCACTATTCGATTCCACACTATTAGACTCACCTGCTAGGCAAGGGTAGGTTCAGTCGGAATTTTCGTAATTTGGATAAAATTCCTTTTTGAAGGGATTTTGAAGCTATTTGGGAACCCGGAAGTATCCTTGCCATTTCAAAGCTTTTTCCGCCATTTCTCTTACGAACCAATAAGTGAGTCGGAAATTATCCAGCTTTTCAAACCAGTGTGGATTGATTCCCTTCGTTTCCTTCCTCTCCCACATCAGTCCCGGGCGAGAGCCCTGTTTAACCCAGTTTGGATGAATTTCTTCCCTTTACTCCCCCCCTCCCCCCAAAAAACCCCACCCTGGAGTAAAACTACTACTTTCAAAGTAAATACGACCCAATGAAACAGGAAATAACACTTTGAAACCATTAACAAAGGGTTCGGAAGTCTCGGTAGTTTTGAAAAGTTTTGAACTTTTTTTTCTGTGAAAATCGGAATTGACTTTAGATCCGAACCACCAGCGCCCCCTACATCCGAAACGGGTTTTGAACCATTTTTTAAAATCAAACAAGCCTATCACCTGCATTAAAATAAAGTGTGGATGCCAGTCTAAATTAAGTACACCTAGGAGGAAGGAATGTTGTGATGTTGTCCTTTGCCCCTGGCACAAAAAATATCTTGGGTCAGCTTTGCTTCCTCTCCTTTCCCCATTGAAACCCATCCCTGCTGTGGATAATTCTTGCAAAGGGACAGCCGGAGCTACTGGGCTGCTATAGAAACTGCAATTTTGTTCTGAATCGGAGAGCATGTGTGCCGCTGTTTCCTGGGAATGCAATGCCACCTAGCTAAAGAAGCTGGGATGGCAAATCAGCCGAGGTGCATATTTAGACAAGAGGAATCACATTCCCTACAGCAGTGTTTCCCAACCGCTGTTCCGCGGCACACTAGGGTGCCGTGAGCCATCATCAGCTGTGCTGTGGGAAATCAGAACCTCAAAATTATCTGGGAAACTGGAAAGGCACAGAGGGGGCAGGGGGATTTCCAACGGAGGCATCCACAAGCCTTTCCCTGCCAGGGTGAATACACCAAGCCTGAGCAAACTTGGGCCTTCCCACCAGGGCTTTTGGAGTCCAACTCCCAGCGTTCCTAACAGCCTCAGACCCCTTCCTTTTCCCCCTCAGCCGCTTAAGCATTCTCTTCTGACGTTTCACCCAGATCTATGGCAGGCATTGTCAGAGGTTGTGAGGTCTGTTGGAAACTAGGCCAGTGAGGTCCAGGATGGGAGAAAGAACTCTTTTTGTTGGAGGCAAGTGTGAATGTTGCAATTAATCACCTTAATTTGTGCAGACATTGACAGAAACTCTCTCTCTCTCTCTCTCTCTCTCTCTCTCTCTCTCTCTCTCTCTGCCTTCCCTCGTGGATCGTACCATCCGGCAAAGCACGATGGGGAGTGTAGTTCTATGGGAAGCATATGAAAGAATGGTATTTCATCCCCTTTTGGCCCAGTTCTTTTTCCAGGTTCAAGTGCAGGTGGCCTCTTCCAGCAAAAGCATCCAGCTGCATTACATGCACCGAGACATGACTTTAAAGGGGCACCTCTCTCTCTCTCTCTCTCTCTCTCTCTCTCTCTCTCTCTCTCTCAGCATGTTCAGGGCACCTTTCTGTCTCAGCTGGAGTAAGGTTTCTAGGTGGGGTGTTTTGTGAGCCCTGAAAGCAATTATTTCAGGCCTGGGCAAACTTGGGCCCTCCAGGTGTTTTGGACTCCAACTCCCACCGTTCCTAACAGCCAGTAGTATATAAATATGAGTGTATAAATACATTTAAAAACATTAACTATATGTATTACTGTGTTAGAGTGTCATTTTGTGTCATTTTGGTTGGTGGTGCGGTTGGTAAATGTAAAAATGTGCCGCCCAAAAAAGGTTGGGAAACACTGCCCTACAGGATTAAATAACGAACATGCAATAAAACATACAGTAAAACAGGTAATAAAAACATGGTACATAACCGCGGTGGAACAGGTCTACAGTTCTTTGCTGAGACAGGGCGGGCCAGTCACGTTTGGGTTTAGCCAAATGCTAACCTGAAAAAGCCGTTTACATTCCCTTCGAAAGGGAAGGAGTTCAGGGTCGCTGGATATGCTCAGGAGCGAATTCCAAAGTACTGAGCCACAGCAGAGAAAGCTCTCTGTCTAGTACTGGATAGATGGCAGGAGCGGGACGATGGAATCAAAACAGGTTTTGCTCTTCCGAAAAGTGATTCGGGGAACGACGGGTACTGCCCTCATTTAGTCCCACATTTGGCAAATTCTTGCTGGTAAGGAAAAGGCAGTGCAGATTTCTTAATCCAAATGAGGACGAAATGTTTATCGTACCCAGTGCATATACAATATGTTTTAGTCTTTCTTTTTCTTTTTATCATGCCACAATTGTGCAATTTTGATTTTCTCATGAAACCTTCTCCTGCAAGATCGGGACTCAAGTGGAAGAATATCACCCCACAGGGAAGAACAGTGATATTGGGTGAATTAATATTTTTTCCATCAATGATCCAATAATGAATCACGCACATTGAGACTATGGAACTGCCATGGCTCCGTTAACAGGTGCTTTTATCCTGCCGTATTTATGTTAGAGCAACTTTGGGTTGCTTTTTCCTAGGAGGCTACAACCACTTTGTGAAAATATTTCCCAGAAAAGCAGCAATTTATTTATTATTTATTTATTATTTATTTAAAACATGTATATTCCGCCCTTCTCACCCCGAAGGGGACTCAGGGCGGAGCACAGCATATATACGGCAAACATATATACCGATTGTGTTGGAATCTATTGCAACACAAAGCCAGCATAGAATGGCCAGCATTGGCTTTCAGGGACTGAGTCACAGATAGCGCCACTGTTTTCAATGTACTCTGTGTGTGTACCAGGGCCCCCTGCTGGCACAGGAGGTTAAAGCACTGAGCTTCTGAACTTGCTGACCAAAAGGTTGGCGGTTTGAATCCGGGGAGCAGGGTGAGCTCCCGATGTTAGCCACAGCTTCTGCCAACCTAGCAGTTCAAAAACATGCAAATGTGAGTAGATCAATAAGTAGATTAGATCCGCGGGAAGGTAATGGCGCTCCATGCAGTCATGCCGGCCACATGACCTAGGAGGGGTATAGAGACAATGCTGGCTCTTTGGCTTAGAAATGGAGATAAGTGTTGGAGCTCAGCCTGTGATTCTGTTTCAGGATCAGGGTGCTTTGGATGTGGGTAGTGATGTCAATGGTTTCAAGATGGCAATGGTTTGGTCAATGATATTGATGCCGAGAATGACCAGGAGATTCCTATTCAAAGTGTAGTTTCCCATGAGATTGTCCCTGAAGGGTGTGGGGATGATGATGTGCTCCCTGAATTGTTACCAGAGAGTTCGCATGATTTGGGGTTTGAAAACAGCTCGGCACCTGGCCCAGCTGCAGAAAATAATGCGCAAATAGATAGACAGGAGGAGATTAGTCAAAACAGACAAGCCGAGCAGTGGCTTCGGCATTCTGGCAGGCTCCAACAGAAAAAGATAAGGGAATCTCAGCTAAAGTGAAACCAATTTCTGAGTGCTTGGTATAGCTTAACGGGGGGATAAAGGTTCCAAGTACAGGGAATGCAGCCAGATGAAGCATCGTTTGGAATCAAGTCAAGATCTCGTTTCATGGAAGCCTTGCTTGGAAGATTCATCTTTAAGTGCCCTTTGTTTCATGGTTTTTATTCTTGGATTCTATGATTTTATATTCACGCCTTGGGTTCATGCTTCTTGATATTTTGGATTTTATGAGATAAGTTTTTTTAATTTTTTTAATTTCATTTCTAACTCGCCCTTCTCTACCCCCGAAGGGGGACTCGGGGCGGCTTACAAAAGGTAATAATTCAATGCCGCATACAAGAACAAAACAACATGTCAAAAAATTGATTTTTATGTTTTGCCTTTGTTTCATGGACTTTTACTTTGGACTACTTTGTTCCTGTTTATCTTCTTACCTAATTGGATTTACATATTTCTTTAAAGTGCTTTTTACTGTATTGCTTTTTAATTAACTTCAATAAAAGGATTGTTTTCCTATCCAATGGTGTAGTGTTTAAAGTCAGAGGGGTTTTCCTGTCCTGGAGTGCAACAATAAGCACACACACACACACCCGAGGCAGACACGACTAGACTTACTGTCAAGGGGAAACCTTTACCTTTTTATCTCTGTGTATGCATGCCACTTTCCCAGGGTTTTCTTTGGAGAGGAATAAAAACCGAGAGGCACTTTGGCTACTTCCTTCCTCTGAAATGTTGCCTCTAGTACGTCGTATTTTCTAGTAATCTCCCATCAAAGTGTTTTACTAGCCAGGCCTGGTCCTGCTTAGCTTCTAAGACCAGACAGGACCTGGTGCCTTTATGGAATTTAGGTCTCGTTCAAGATTATATACATCAGGGGTGCTCATTATGGTGATCGGGAGCACCTAGGTGATCTTCGGCCCTCTTCCAGGTGATCTTTGGGTCTCACCAGCCTGATGGCGTGTTCCTGCCATGCGCGCGCACGTGCGCTCCCGCCGCCTTTGCGGGGCTTCTTTTGCCAAAATGAGGCCTTAGTGTGCAGGCCCTGGCGCTCGTCTTGCTACGAGCGCCTTCCCGGGTGCGCGCAGCGGCGAGTTCGTAGGCAGGCAAGAAAGAAGCCCCGCGCGGACGGAAGGCTGCAATAGGAGCGTGCGTGCGCACGTACGCGCCCACGCCCACATGCACAACAGGTGATCTTTTCAACTTGATTGTTCATATAGTAGCTCGCATGATGAAAAAGTGTGGGCACCCCTGATATACATCATCCTAGATGACCCAATCCCAGTGGTTCAGTAAAGTGTGTCTGCAATATTAAGTATAGGCAGCAGGTGGCCATCAACTCAAGCTGAATTGTTGAAGGAATTGGCATTTCCTGCTGCACAACCATATTTTAAATAATCTCTTCTCATGTACTAAGAATGCCTTAAATTATACAATTTTTGTTCTTGGGTTATGAAACTCATTTCCTAATTGGTTCTATCACAGACACATGGGAAAAGTTTATTAATCTGCCAAAATTTTGTTTTTGTGGGACATCTGCAGCACATTTTGCTATAGCTTTTCAATGAGTATCTCATTGAGTCTCAACAAGTTTGTGGCAGCCACAAAAACAAAGTTTTTGGAGTAGAACATCTACTTTCAAAGTAAGCACTGCACAATGACACAGGTAATAACACTTTCAAAACAGGAACAGAACATTTTTCAAATTTTGTTACCTAGTGTTATGCGTGCTGCTTTACATACCCCATTTTGGTGAATCGGGAGTTTGGCACTTCCTGCCAGTCATTTATCTCTGTTTTAACCATGCTGTACCCCACTTCGAGCTGCAAGGAGAGGCGGGTAATGCATTTATTAATGTACTTATTGCAAAGATAGGGGGTCGGTGCATGGCTAGACAGCAGTATGTGTGAAAAGGATTTTGTAGTCCTCATGGGCAACAAATGAAATATGAGCCAACAATGCATGGGATAGAAAAGGTGAATAAAGAAAAAATATTTTCTCTGTCACACAACACTAGGACTAGGGGGCACTCCCTGAAGCTCCAAGGTAGGAAAGTTAGGACTAATAAAGGGAAATATTTCTTCACCCAGAGGGTCATTGGGTTATGGAACTCACTTCCAGAAGAGGTTGTTGCAGCTGTCAGCCTGAACAACTTCAAGGCAGGATTACACAGATTCATGGATACCAAGTGTATCGGTAGTTACTGAAAAGGACATTCAAGTGCCACCTCGGAGTTGGTTGAGGTAGGCAGGATTTCCCTGGGTACTGGTTGTGGGGGTCGGGGAGCAGGTCAGGGTTTTGCCCTCCCTTCTGCTCGAGATCCCCGTGTACAACTGGTGGGCCACTGTGTGATACAGAATGCTGGACTAGATGGGCTGAGGTCCGATTCAGCATGGCTCTTCTTATGTTCTTATGTTCTAATGTACTGCGGTGGCAAAAAAAAAAGCCAATGGGATTTTGGCCTGCATCAGTAGGAGTCTAGTGCCTAGATCCAGGAAAGTCATGCTCCCCATGACTATTCTGCCTTGGTCAGACCACACCTGGAATACTGTCTCCAATTCTGGGCACCACAATTGAAGGGAGATATTGACAAGCTGGAATGTGTGCAGAGGAGGGCGAATAAAATGATCTGGAGAACAAGCCCTATGAGGAGTGGCTTAAAGAGCTGGGCATGTTTAGCCTGCAGAAAAGAAGGAAGACAGGAGGGCCATGTATCAATATGTGGGGGGAAGTCACAGGGAGGAGGGAGCAAGCTTGTCTTCTGCTACCCTGGAGACTAGGACACAATAGAGCAGTGGTTCTCAACCTTTCTAATGCCGTGAACCCCAAATTAAGTTCCTCATGTTGTGGTGACCCCCAATCATATTTTTGTTGCTACTTCATAACGGTAATTTTGCTACTGTTATGAATTGTAATGTAAATATCTTGATATGCAGGATGTATTTTCATTGTTACAAATTGAACATAATTAAAGCATAGTGATTAATCACAAAAACAATACATTTGGGGAGTATGGACAATGGATGATGGGATCTGCAGTAGCTTCAACTGATGCAGCTCTGAATTCCACAGACCACTGAAACCCCCACGAATTATAGACCTGGACCAAACTTGGCACACAGAACCCCAATGACCAATAGAAAATACTGGAGGGGATTGGGAAGAATTGATAGTGATTTCCGAGCCTGGCGGGGGGCGAGCTGCAAAGACTTCCCGCATGCCCTTGGCCATGCAGGGAGCCTTGTACTCACCCCTTCCGAACCCGGCGGGGGTGAGAGGCAAGTAGTGAAGGCTTCCGGCATGGCCTTGGCCATGCGGGGAGCCTTGCTCTCGCCCCTTGCCCCTTCTCAGCCCGGTGGGGGCGAGAGGCAAGCTGTGAAGGCCATGCGGGGAGCCTTGCTCTTGCCCTTTGCCCCTTCTGAGCCCAGTGGGGGAGAGCAACAGGGAGCCTTCTGCTCAACCCTCACCCCTTCTGAGCTCGGCAGGGGGAGAGGGCTGAGTGGCGTGCTTTCTCCCGCGTGCTTTTGCCTACAAGCTCCTTCTCCTGACTCCCTGCAGCCCTGTGGGAAGAGGAGGAGCCAACCAGGAGTCCCTGGCTATTTGACTCACACAGGGGCCAGCAGCCTTTTTGGAGAGGCAGAGGGGGCAGGGCCAGCAGCTTCACGACCCTCAGAAAATGGCCCCACGACCCCCTTGGGGGTCGCGACCCCCAGGTTGAGAACTGCTGCAATAGAGCCATGGCTTCAAACTACAGGAAAGGAGATTCCACCTGATCATTAAGAAGAAATTCCTGACTATGTGGTGGACATGCCCTAAAACAAAGGAATATTGGCAGATGGTACATGATAAATGTAAAAAAATGTTAAAAATCGAGTTTAGGATGAGACCAGAATTGTATCTGTTAGGGATGATGGATGATGAAACATTTCAAAATGATAATACAGAAAAACTTTTTGTCCTCCTCACAACAGCAGCAAGGGTGGTATTTGCAAAGTTGTGGAAACAAAACCTCCTCCCCACGAAAGAGCAGTGGTTAGGAAAAATTATGGAGATAAAAGATATGGATGAATTAACTTATTGGTTGAGACAGAATAATGGCAAAGGTATTTTAAAGACAGACTGGGCTTTGATTCATGAGTATATAAAGAATGTATAAACAAAGAAAGGAAAGCTGTCAGATATTTACTAGAAAGATTAAGAGCATCGGGGATGCCTCATGTTTTATAATGAATTATTGAAGAATATATGTAAACAGTGTGGAACTAGAATGGAAGTCAACATATTCCCCTTTTTCCATTTCCCTTTCCCCTTTTTCTATTATGATCATGTATGTTTAAAAATATGGAAACTTTTAATAAAAAGCATTTCATAAAAAAAGAAGAAATTCCTGACTGAGCGAGCCGTTCTACAGTGGAACTCTCTGCCCCGGAGTGTGGTGGAGGCTCCTTCTTTGGAGGCTTTTAAACAGAGGCTGGATGGCCATCTGTTGGGGGTGCTTTGAATGCAATTTTCCTGCTTCTTAGCAGAAAAGGGTTGGACTGGATGGCCCGTGAGGTCTCTTCCAACTCTAATATTCTATTATTATTATTATTATTATTATTATAAACACAACAATATGAGTCCACAGCAGACAAGATCACTGGCTATTGTATTGGATCACACGTTGGACCCTTCCCAAGTGTCTAGGACTGTGATGAATCGGCAATTATTATTATTATTATTATTATTATTATTAAATGAGGAAAGAATTCCACATTGTAAAGTCAGCTGTTATGATTCCATACCACTCAGCAGATTGCAATAAAATAGCTGAATAATGATTTATTAAAAGGGTTAGTTGAACTATATACACAGGTAAGCTTTGACGTAAGCTGAAAATCTGAAATCAATGCTGTGAAATACATTTAAGTTAATTAAAAGGTTGCATTTCAATGGCAGAAGTGTCCAAAGAAAGAGAAATATCTGCCAAGTTCTTCCAGAAGCTGTCTTTGTAGGATGTTGCCTTTGAGCTTCTTTCTCTTCCTCGCAGAAAGTGTTGGTCACTTTGCTTCCTGACCACAAGCTGGAACGCCCAGTCCGCCGCCTCCCAAAACATCTCAAAACGAAAGAGCAAGTGGGTCAGATGATCCGCCAGGAAAAACGTACAGCCTCCTCTGATGCAGGCGACCTGACGGAACGGTCATGAGGCTGCCAGACGTCCCAAAGTCACCCCCTGAATGAAACAGCAAGGCATGCAGAAGTCCTCTCCTGGTAATCACAGGATAAGCCTCTGGTTGATAATTTTTCTGTTTATTTCTGCCAAGGCTACCGAAAATACAAAGGCCTTTTCATCAGACAGGTTTGCATACATGTCTATTTCTTTTTCTTGTTTTTCTGCAGAGAGGAAGAAAAAAAGACAAACACAGCATGAACCAAGTACAGGCAGTCCCCGAGTTATGAACATCCAACTTACAAATGATTCATAGTTGAGAAACAGGGCTGAGACAACAGGAAGTGAGAGGAATCTCCGTCAGAAGGGAAATTCACTCCTGAAAGAGTGATTATGGGGTGGTAGCCTTCCCTATGCTACCCAAAGTTGGTGTGTGTGTATGTATATGTGTGTGTGTACAGGTAAAGGTTTCCCCTTGACATTGTCTAGTAGTGTCCGACTCTGGTGCTTATCTCCACTTCTAAGCCGAAGAGCCAGCGTTGTCCATAGACACCTCCAAGGTCATGTAGCCAGCATGACTGCATGGAGCGCCGTTACCTTCCCACCGGAGCAGTACCTAGTTATCTACTCACATTGGCATGTTTTCGAACTGTTAGGTTGGGAGAAGCTGGGGCTAACAGCGGGAGCTCACCCTGCTCTCCGGACTCAAACTGCCAACCTTTCAGTCAGCAAGTTCAGCAACTCAGTGGTTTAATTTGTTGTGCCACCAGGGGGCCGATTGACTCGTCAGATTTACCTGTACGCTAATAGGGTACCTATGTGGGAATTTTATAACTCCTCCAGGGTAACTCTATCCCTGACTTCCAGGGGAAGTCGTTCATTTCAGTAAGATTTATTTATTTATTTATTTTATTTATTTATGTTCGCTCTTATATTCCGCTCCTCCCAGCAGGCTCGGGGCGGATCACAACACAAATACATGGGCGGCGGTTGAAAAACATATCAACAAGCGGCCCTACAGTCGGTAAAACATAAAAAACATAAAAGCCACATTTAAAACCAGTTACATAGTCATACTTTTCACTATAGTCATACTTTTCACTATTGCCCCTGGTTTCCTGTCTCCACCATAAATTCAGGAACATATCCTCCATGGAAATGGAGGCTGAACGGTAGGTTAAACACAGCAATGGGTCTCTCCGTATCTCGTACCTCTTTCTTCTTCGTGCTTTTTCGCTGCAGCGTTCTTTGGCCTCCCTCTTCCTCTTCGACTGTGATCGGAATGGCTGTTGGACCGGGCTCTTCTCCGGTTTTCTAAGTCTTTATTGACCACGGAGTTTATCCTCTCCCTTCTGACCCTTTCTGTCCGTCTTCTCTTAGCCTCGTTTCGGATTTCTGTTTGAAGGCATCACTATTGTTATTACCATGCAACAACACATGGGAGGTTTTATCTTAGCACAGTCTTCCCAATCTGTGCTATTATCATGAGCGTCATAAGTGACCCACAAAAGAAAAAGGGCTTAACCAATCCCAAATGCAACACATTGATTGCTGAGAAAAGAGTTTTACCTTGTAGGTAAAAGGAAAATTAATGATCAATTTGGAGCTTTTTTCTATGTAATTCTTCATAATAACAATTTACTTTGAAATCATTTTTCAGCAATTTGTGAAAAAGCTTTGCAAAATATCGCTACACCGATATTGATAAATTGGCATTGCATTATAGTATTTTAGTTTGAAACCTCATATGTTTCAAAGTGTTTCTGCAATGCTGGTAACAAACAAACAACAGTAATTGTTGCATCAGAGCTTTTATTCTACTCTAGTAACTTCTTCTCAGCTCTCTCAGGGCTTGTTAGCACACAAAATGTTATGTTGTCAACATGAAATTAGAAATCCTTTTGTATCCCCCCTTCCAATTTTAAGCGTACACATTTGCAAAGTTGATGCAACAAAATAAAATGATTCCTGCAAAACAAAAAGCTCATGCAATGCCCGGGACAGCAAAAACTGTAAAACAATGTTTGTACCGCAAAGGTTCCGATGTGCCTTGATGGATCTGGACTAAACTTGGTAAACATAACCTTTATTACCCAACTTAAAATAACGGAGGGGTTTGAACTAAAAGAACCACACCTTATGTGCCCAGAGCCAAGAGAAAGAAAAGGATCAAAGTACGTAGATTGGCTGTGGCTAGGTGAAGTGGCCTTTGCAGTGTCCCTGGGAAAGGAAGGGAGTGAAGCGGATTGGCTGTTGCTAGGTGACATGTGTATGAGGGGAGGGAGAGGAGGAAAGGAACAAAGGAGAAGGAAGAGGAAAGGAGGACAAGGAGAAGAAAGGAAAGGTAAGGAAAAGGAGGAAAGGACAGAAGGAGAAGAAAGAAGGAAAGGGGGAAAGAAAAAATGAAAAGAAAAGGAGAAAGAAAGGAAAGAAAAAGGAAAGAAGGACAAGGAGAAAAAGGAAAAGAAAAAGAGGAAAGGAAAAAAGGAGAAGAAAAAGGAAGAGGGAAGGAAAGAAGGATGACAAGAAGAAAGGGAAGGGAAGGAAAAGGAAGAAAGGAAAGAAGGAGAGGAAAGGGGGAAGGGAAGGAGGGAAGGGAAGGAAAAAAGAAGGAGGAGGAAAGGAAACAGAAAGAAGGAGAAGGGGAGAGGAAAGGAAAGAAGGAGAAAGAGAGGAAAGGGAAAGGAAAGAAGATAAGGAGAAGGAGGAAAGGAAAAGTAGGGAAGGAAAGAAGAAGATAAAGGAAAGAAAAGCCGAAGGATGGAGAGAGAGGAGGGAGGAAAAAAGGAGGAAAAGTAGGAAAAGTAGGAAGGAAAAGAAAGGGAAAATATACGAGAGGGAAGAAAAAGAAGGGAAAGGAAGAAGGTATGAAGGAAAGGGATGAAGAAAGAAAAAGGGAAGAGAAAGAGAGAGAGAGAGAGAGAGTAAGGAAGGAATGGAGGGAAAAAGAAGAGGAAGAAGATGTAGCATGGAAAGCAAGAGAAGAAGCAGAAAAAAGAAAGAAAGAAAGAAAGAAAGAAAGAAAGAAAGAAAGAAAGAAAGAAGAGGCCCTGTCCACAGTTGCCAGAATGTTGCCATGGAGACATTGTGATACAGGCCTTCTCAGAGCTGGAGAAGGGAGAAAGAAGAATAAATAAAGGCGATCTGCAGTCCCAACGACACCTGGGCAACGCTGGGCATCTATGCTAGCAAACCCAAAGATTGCCAAAATATAACAATACACTAAGTGTCAAATTCCTGTTTTTTAAAAAAGTAAACTGAGAGCAGATAACAAAATGGCGCTGCATTGTTAGGAATGGAAGAGCATCACCTTAGCAAGGTATTCCTGACCTACAGAGGAAATTCAAGAGGAAATGCCGAGGATGACCCATCAATATCAGGGAAGGGAACCCTTGCCCCATTCCCCTCAGCAGTTTTTGGATTAATTTTAATAGGAGAAGGAAAGGAATATTTTCAGCACAGGAAAGTTACAGAAAAGGCATCAAGTGGAACACTACCTGAAGTGGGCGGCAGCCTTTCCGAACGTTTGGCGTTCAAGAGTTTTCGACTAATAAATATATAACCACACGGACAAGATTTGCATGCAACAGGGACCTGGAAAAGATACCAAAAAAGAGAGGACAGTTTATTGTCAAGGGCCGATAAAGCTCTGTTTTAACAGGAAATGAAAAAGTAAACACTAATAATGCCCAAAGAGGAAATAGAGGACTGAAGTTCAAGCCTAGAGAGATCACTTTATTGGGATGACAATACCCAGCAATCAGGTTGGGTAGCAGGTTCTTGGAAAGTGTAGTCCCAAAAGTAACTTTGATCCGCATTAGTCTAAATAAGCATTGGATCGTGTAACTGAACTGCTTCTGGATTGGGTTGCTGGTACCAAAAGCAAATCTGGATGCTTCCCTCGTGTGAGCAAATCCTCTCCAATCCAAATAAGAAGCAATAATAAAGCCAGCACGCTAAAGCCAAAACTAAAGACACGCCTCTCTTCTGACATAGTGCTTCCTGCATACTTTGTGTATTTGTGCCTTTGAGTCATCTCTCGACAAGCTTGGGAACTTCGTAGAGTATACGTAGGCAAGAAATATGTAAAGGCGCTGTTTGATTTGCAGGAGCAATTAATCCAGGCACCCACACACAGTCCTGTAGGCAGAGAACTGTTTTAACTTCTCATCTGCTATTTGTGCAGATGAGTTGCTGATTGTTTTGAAAAATGCAGATTAAGCTTCCAAAGCAATACTAATTTACCCACAGGCAAATGTCACTGAACTCAATGGAACTGATTCCTGAAAACTCTCCAGATATTGGGTCGTTGTGTGTTTTCCGGGCCGTATGGCCATGTTCCAGAAGCATTCTCTCCTGACGTTTCACCTGCATCTATGGGCGGCATCCTCAGAGATTGTGAGGACTGTTGGAAACTAGGAAAATTGGGTTTATTTATCTGTGGTACAATGTCCAGGGTGGGAGTATCAGTCTGTAGGATCCGAGTAGCAATGGTAAATAACCACTCACAAGCAGACTTGCTTTGAAATGGATATATTTGATCTCTACAGCAAAGAAAGACACTACTGACTTTTTCCCACCACCACTTCCTGTTATAGACCTTTCCTGCCCATCTCCCTCTCTTCTCGCCTGATGGAGGAAGGTGTGAATGTTGCAATTGGCCACCTTGATTAGCATTTAATGGCCTAGCGGTTTCAAAGTCTGGCTTCTTACTGCCTGGGGAATCCGTTGTTGGGAGGCGATTAGCTGGCTCTGATTGTTTCTTGCCTGAGTATTGGTCTTTATCTACTGTTTTGATTTTGAAGGTTTTTTAAAAAACATATCTCCAGATATTGCAGGACTACCATTCCCATCAGACCTAGCCAACAGCCAATGGTAAAGAATGCTGAAAATTGTAGTCTGGCAACAACTTGACTGCTACATGGTTCATACTTTCTGGCTGTAAGCCGCCCCGAGCCTATTTGGGAGTGGCGGCATAAAAGCCGAGTAAATAAATAAATAAATAAATACCATGGCAACAAATAATTGCAACTCATATCAATTTAGGGGACATCTACAGTTATGGTTTTTGCCCTTAGACAACTGCAAGAGAAATGTAGAGAGCAGAACAAAGGACTCTATGTAACATTTGTCGACCTCATCAAAGCCTTCGACATTGTGAGCGGAAAAGGTCTGTGGCAGATCCTGGAACGTTTAGGATGTCATCCCAAATTCCTCAAAATTATTATCCTGTTACATGAGGGCCAGCGCAGTCAAGTCAGATACGGCGATGCTCTCTCGGAGCCCTTTCTAATAACTAATGGAGTGAAACAAGGTTGTGTTCTTGCACCAACCCTATTTACAATCTTCTTCAGCATGATGCTCCAAAGGGCTGAGGCAGACCTCGAAGAAGACGGCATATATATACGCTATCGTACTGATGGTAGCTTGTTCAACTTAAGCTGTCTGAGGGTTCGCACTAAGACTCTAAACTATCTAGTCCGTGAGCTGCTTTTTGCGGACGATGCTGCCCTGTCACCCATTAGAAGCAGCCTTGCAGCACCTAACATCCTGCTTTGCAGCACCAGCAGAGCTGTTTGGGCTGGAAGTCAGCCTGAAGAAAACGGAAGTCCTCTACCAGCCCGCCCCACAGGAAGAACACCATCATCCCCGCGTCAGCATAGGCAAATCTGTGCTTAAATCCGTTCAGCAGTTCACCTACCTTGGGAAGCATCACCTCTTCAGATGCCAAGATTTATAAAGAGATAGATCACAGATTATCAAAGGCATATAGTGCATTTGGAAGGCTTCACAAAAGAGTCTGGAGCAACAAGCACCTGAGGCAAAGCACCAAAATCAGTGTGTACAGAGCTATCGTACTGTTTATTCTCCTTTATGGGTCTGAAACATGGGTCACCTATCGCCAACACCTACGACTCCTCGAACGCTTTCATCAGCGCTGTCTTCGCACAATCCTAAATATACACTGGACCGACTATGTGACTAATGTTGCTGTCCTTGAGCAAGCAGGGATCACCAGCATTGAGGCCATGCTATTGAGAACACAGCTGTGCTGGGCAGGGCACGTCTCTAGGATGGAGGACCACCGCCTCCCAAAGATACTACTCTATGGTGAACTCGCCACGGGTCAGCGCAGGAAAGGCGCCCCCAAAAAGAGATAGAAGGACTCCCTGAAACAACATCTCAGGCTCGGCCAGATTGATCACCAACAATGGTCCACCCTGGCCTCACATTGGGAGGCACTATCCACAATGCTGCGGCCTCTTTCGAAAAGCCACGCCGGATGGGTCTCGAAGAGAAACAACAACGCAGAAAGAACCGCAACTTGGAAACAACATCACCCAAGGAGACTTTCTGCTGTGCTTTCTGTAACCGAACTTGCCCATCTCAGATTGGCCTTTTTAGTCACCAAAGCGCTTGTAAAAAGCGTGGGATGAGTCCTTCCTAAGAATCTTTGTTTGCGAAGTAATGCCGAGAGACAGTGTAGAATGAGTGCAGTTTGACAGCGCTTTTAGTGCTATGACTCCATGTTATAGGATCATGGGAATTATAGTTTACTGAGGCACCAGCACTATTTGGCAGAGAAGGCCTTATAAGACTTATAAAACTACAGTTTCCGTGATTACATAGCATTAAGCCATGGCAGTTAAAGTGGTGTCATAGTCCATTCATTCTACAGTAAAGCTCAATGGTGGCCCCTCGGCTGTGGAACGCCCTCCCTAGGGATATCAGATCGGCCCTCTCCCTTTAAATGTTTTGGAAAAAAAGTCGTGGCTTTTTGAGCAAGTGTTTGCAAATGACATAGGAAACTGGAACAACTAGATGATGGGACTGGACAATGTTTTAACAAGGAGATGCTATGAATGTATATTTTATTGATTTGTTTTTTATTATATTTTATGTTTTTAATAGTAATCATTGAATTTTGCCCTGTTAACTGCCTTGAGTCGCCTACGGATCCAAATACAGTAAATAAATAAATAAATATGTGTCCTATGATCTGCCCCGAGTCCCCTTCGGGGTGAGAAAAAGAAAGGCAGAATATAAATGCTGTAAATAAATAGATGTACCCCTACAGTTGCTATTTTAACGATAAACCATATAAGACAGACGTTATTCTTTATTTATTTACATCATTTATATTCCGCCCTTCTCATCCCGCTGGGGACTCAGGGTGGATTAAAATGTACATATACAGGCAAACATTCAATGCCATAGACACCCAACATATATAGACAGAGGTTCTCTCTTTGGGTATTAACAACCGACGACTCAATAGAGCTATCTGCTGCCCAGTAACCATATCCATTGTTTCCAAAAACTTAGTATTGATTACATGTTCTAAATATAGCAATGAGTACATTATATACCCTTATTGTTGGCTGCCACATTTACCGTAGCCGTTGCAAATAGCTGTAAGTCACTCATATATTTTTAAAGTGAGATCGGAGTTACATTTGTGCAAAACAAGTTCTGGCTCATAAGCAAACATTGCTAGAACAAATTCAATCCAGCACCTACATCCATTTAAGAGGAAAGGCTCTTCTACTGTGCATCGTACCAAGTTATAGCCACTGCCAGCGGCAGGGCTGCATTTCCTGCGCATTTACTTACACAGATGCCCATTGATGAGCAGCCAGCCTTTGAACAGTGGAGGGTTGCTCTTCAAGTTCACAGTCCCCCTCTTGCCAAGATTTCTTGTTATTATTCACAATGGAGCTCATTCACTGCTGGGCATCTGAAGGTGATTTAACGGGATGGTGGATACCCCAGAGCAACTCGCCTTGATAATCCCATTCATAGAATCTTCTGAATAGGGTCTTTTTTAAGCAATGGCATCAGGCCAAAATGTTATTTGCATGCAATTTGTTGGCTATATTAGCTGAAGCGCGCACACACAACGGCCATTCCTCTATAAACACGTCAAATGGTAGAGCTTCCTTATCCCATCAGAGTTTCAAAATAGCAACAAGTTAAAAAAATAAAAATAATACATACAAGCAAGCTTTATAGATGTACAGTCATACTTGACTAATTAGTTGAAAAATGCCCCCGTCATCGTTGTGAAAAGGTAACAAAAAGGTCCCAATCTTTCTTTAAAATTCGTCAAATATTTTTTTCTTTAAATAATTTTTATTGTTTTGTTTTACAATAATAAAAGGAAAGTAACATAAAGAGTGAAGAGAATAGCGGGATGGAAAAGGGAGTAGGAGCTAGGAGGGAAGGGCATGGGGGGAAAGAGACAGGGAAAGTAGGAAAGGGAAATGAAGGTATGGTAAAGAGTGAAGGGTAGAATAAAGAAGAAATAAAGTCTACTTCCCTTCCGGGCATACGGGGGATCAGTCCTTGCTTGGTATTTACAAACTTAAAGTTGGGTTTCTTCCACTTACTGTCTATTTGTTTTTGATTTAAACTGTTAAAACTTTGTTCCTTTCAAATAACTAATAAGCTGCCAATCTGTTCTCTTGTCTGGGTTCTTGTTGTTAACTACACTTTTAAGAGTGTCCATATCTGTGTATTCAGCTAGTTTAGAAACCCAGTCTATTGTCGTTGGTGAATTCTCTTGTTTCCAGTTCCTTGCGAGGACGACTCTTGCTGCTGCTGTCATAAAATACAAGATTTTTTCTTTGTTAGGTTCTATTTTGCCAAAATTCGTCAAATATTGATTCATAATAATTTGTCCATCTCCACTAATTCAGAGATCTTCTCCAGCCATTCCTCTTGCATCGGGATAACTGGTTCCTTCCATCTCTGAGCATAGACAATTCTTGATGCGATTATCATATATTGTAGCATAAGACGATAAGAAAATCACAGAATCATAGAGTTAGAAGAGACTTGGTGGGTCATCCAGTCCAACCCCATTCTGTCAAGAAGCAGGAAAATTGCATTCAAAGCACCCCCGACAAATGGCCATCCAGACTCTGCTTAAAAGCCTCCAAAGGAGCCTCCACCACACTCCGGGGCAGAGAGTTCCACTGCTGAACAGCTCTCACAATTAGGCAGTTCTTCCTAATGTTCAGGTGGAATCTCCTTTCTTGAAGTTAGAAGCCATTGTTCTGAATCCTAGTCTTCAGGGCAGAAGAAAACAAGCTTGCTCCCTCCTCCCTAGGACTTCCTCACACGTATTTATACAAGGCTATCATGTCTTCTTTCAGCCTTCTCTTCTTCAGGCTAAACATGTCCAGATCTTTAAGCCGCTCCTCATAGGGCTTGTTCTCCAGACCCTTGATCATTTTAGTCGCCCTCCTCTGGACACATTCCAGCTTGTCAACATCTCCCTTCGATCATGGTGCGCAGAATTGGACACAGTATTCTAGATGTGGTCTGACCAAGGCGGAATAGAACATGGGGAGCATGATTTCCCTGGATCTAGGACAGGGGTGCTCACACTTTTTTAGCATGCGAGCTACTTATAAAACAATCAAGTCAAAATGATCTACCTACCCACTACAAAAATGTGCAACATATAACACAATATCTGCTTTGAACTGGGTTTTCTGAGTCCACACTGCCATATAATCTGATTCAAAGCAGATAACATGGGATTTTATTCAACTGTGTGGAAAGGACCTCAGATAACCCAGGGCCCTTCCACACATCCTATTTTACAGTTGACACACACAAACTGATTTCTTACTACTGGACGAATTGCTGCCAAATTTGGCCACAAGACTCCTACAAGGAGTGACCATCACTAAAAAAAATGATTTTGTCATTTGGCAGTTGTAGTTGCTGGGATTTATAGTTCACCTACAATCAAAGAGCATTCTGAACCCCACCAACTTGAATTGGGGCAAACTTCCCACACAGAACCCCCACAACAAACAGCAACAACAACAACAATTTTATTGATTAGCCAGAAGCCATATCAAATACACACAGAACACAGACACATTGCAATGGTTCTAAAAACAATCTGAGGAGAATTCTAGACCATTACATCAATTAAACCCCTGTTTTGCCCAGCAGGAGGGATTCTAAGGGAGGTGGTAACAATTCACAGGTCCTCATCTCCAACACAATTTATTCCAATTGCATCTATGTAATCAGATCTTAGTTTCATGGCTTTACAGAGAAAACGAGCAGTAGCGTCTGTTATCAGCTTGTTGGAGCCGGCCAGCAGAAGTGAGACTTTTGCTAGAGGGTCCCAATGATTTTTTCCCACGAGAAATATCTCTAGCAGTTGTTTTCTCTCTATTTGATAGATTTTACAATAAAGCAGAAGATGAGTTAGATCTTCGATCTCAGGGGCACCACAAATACAGATACGCTCTTCATAGGGAATTTTCTTGAACCTCCCATATCTCACCATTGAATCTAATTGCTCAAACCTGGCTCTAGTGAAAATTTTCCTTAGGTGGTGTAACCTTCCTTGCTGTAAGTAAGTGGTTAATTGGAAGTATTTCTTAAAACCACTCAACCATCTCAGGGAAACAGTAGAACCCAAAGAGTCTATATCGGTTTGGGCCGCAATGTCATTAATTCGTTGGCGCACTTCAAACAGCAAGTGTTCAAGGAAGAGAGGAAGGAAAGGAAGGAAGGAATGAGGGAGGAAACAGGAAGGAAAGAAGGCAAGGCAAGAAGGAGGGGAGAAAAGAAGGAAAGGAAGAAAGGAAGGAAGGAAAGGAAGGAAAGGAAGAAAGGAGATGAGGAAGGAGGGAGGGAGGGAGGGAGGGAGGGAAAGGAGGGGGAAAGAGAGGAAGGAAGAACAGAAGAGAGGGAGGGAAAGAAGGGAAGGAAGAAAGGATGGGAAGGGAAAGAAGGAAAGAGGGAAGGAAGAAAGGGAAGAAGAAAGGAAGGAAAGAGAGCAAGGGGGAGGGACAGGGAGGGAGAAAAGAGGAAGTCCCTCCGCTGGCTTACGAACAGCTCCAAGTCCCAGTCCATGCTGCAGCAGCCGCAGTTGGAGCCGCCTCTGGCCGGGCCCCGCCCCAACGCCCTTCTTCTGGCAAGACCACAAAATGGTAGGGAAAACGGCGCGCGTGATGTCATGGCGGCGGCGGAAATGGCATGTATGGCTCCCATATGGGCCATAGCGACACCGGTCATGCTGCCGCCACATTGACTGGCCGGCAGCACCTGGGCGGCGTCGGGAGCCTATGGGGCGGGACTGAGCCTTCCTCCCACCCTGCCTGCGATCTACCAGGACGCTCTACGCGATCTACCAGTAGATCGCGATCTACCTAATGAGCACCCCTGATCTAGGCACTAGACTCCTATTGATGCAGGCCAAAATCCCATTTGCTTTTTTTGCCACCGCATTACATTATTGGCTCATGTTTAATTTGTTGTCCACGAGGACTACAAGATCCTTTTCACACATACTGCTGTCTAGCCAGGCATCGTCCCTCATTCTGTAGCTTTGCAATAAGTGCATTAATAAATGCATTACCTGCCTCTCCAGGCCGCATGACATTGTTGGTTCATGCTTAAGTTATTCTCCATGAGGACTTATTCTCCACGAGATCCTTTTCGAGGCAGGCATCATCCTCTCTCTATCTTTGCATTAATCACTGTCGGTACTAACAATGTACTTTGGATGTTGAAAAATGCTCCGATTTAGAAAGCGACCCATCCTATTGCCCAGATCTATGCTTGCAGGCAAAAACAGCTCATTCAAATAGAAATGCTGATTCTTAGTCGACAGTAATCTATGCTGTCATTTCCAGGAAAACATCCGCATTCAGCAACCCTTCTCGGCCACATCCCATGGTTTTGATGGCCGTCTACTATGCCTTTATGTCTCCTATGAGGACTTCTGGCCACAAAAGCCAGTCTTTCCCAACTGCTTCCTCCAAAAACCTTTTGGACTTTTGGACTCCAGCAATCTCCTCTGGGACATTTTATGTACCAAGAAAAAGAAAGCTTTCCCTTAACTCCTATTACGTACTTAATACTCAATGTGTTTTTGCACAAAAACTGTTATGAATATCAAAGGCTCTGTCTGTGACGGAAGAAATTCGCTGAAATTACCTGTTGCTTCCTTGAAGAAGGAAATCAAATGTGGAATTGCAGCCTAGATTTTTAATACGTTCTCTCATTAAGCTGAACTTTACACTTGGGATTTGGGGTAGAATGTCAGGTACATAAGTCTGCATCTTAGTTTCCACTCGAAGTTATTTATTTATTTAGTTACGACATTTCTATGCTGCCCTTCTTACCCCGAAGGGGACTAAGAGCGGCTTACAAGTAAAATGTAAATACACTATATTATATTATTGCCATAGCACAATACTAATATTATATATTACATTGTACTATAACATTATACTGTAATATTATCAGTAATATTACATGTAATATAAAATATATAATTATAATATATTAGTAGTAGTAGTAGTATTATATTGTTACCACAGAAAGCAACAAAACAAAAGCTTTTGGGGGCAAGGAAGAAACAGATCAATAAATCCCAAGCTCCTTAACATCACATTCATGTGACAACAAAGGCTCTCCCTTTCTTCTTTTTTGTTTCCTTTGGCCGACATCCAAGATCCCCAAAATCCAGTATTTAATTTGTTTCGCTCAGGAACATAATTTCATGCCCAGTTGAACATGTCCGTATCAAGTAACAACAAGCACAGGTCACTAAACCCAACCTTTAGCACAGAGGTAAAAATAAAATTAAATCTAATAGCGCAATGCAAATTGTGTTTCCTCAAAGGAAGTCCCCCTACTTCCAATGCAAAATGCTCTTGTTAAATAAGTCTTATAAACAGTATTACTTTCATCATTGTATAGATCAGTGGGAGAAATCCAGATTCCCAACCCATGAATCTAATTATTAAGAATGGAAGACCATAACCAATAGAGCCCCTGGTGGCACAGCGGATTAAACCGCTGAGCTGTTGGACTTGCTGACCGAAAGGTCGGTGATTCGAATCCAAGAAGTGGGTGATCTCCATCTGTTAGCCCCAGCTTCCACCATCCTAGCAGTTCAAAAACATGCAAATGTGAGTAGATCAATAGGTACTTCTCCGGGGCTTCCGGTTGGGCAAAGATGGCGGCAGGACGGACGACTTGAGAGCCCCTCAAGTCACCAACCGGGCCCACCGATCGGGGGGTGAATCGCGCCCCCTCCTCTGGCTGCACCGCGCAGCAAAGAGGTAGCGAAGCCGGGGGAACGCTCCGCTGGCCCCAGGAGTCACCCCCTCCTCAAGAGGGGGAGGCTGAGAGGGCCCGGTAGCGATCCTCACCGGTGAGCAGATCGGGGGACGGGAAGCGGGCTCCAGCCCGCAACCACTGCCAGCCCGGCCCACACCAAAGGGGAAAGGGAAGGAAAGATTCAGAAGAGTGGCCGTGAGTAAAATAGAAGGGGACTCCAAAAAGAACCGGGCGCGCGCAAGCAACGCACCCGGGGGGGGGGGGAGAGTAAAACCCCGGGAGTCCAGACAACAAGGGGGGAAGGAAAAAAGAAAAAGGGAGAAAAGAAAAAAAGGAACAAAAGGAAGGAAAGAAGGGAAAGAAGAGCCACTCACGGGGAGTCTCCAGACGCGGTGGGGAGGAGGTGCGGCGACACAAGATGGCGGCGTGGTAAAGGCGGGGGAAGACGAAGAAGAAAGACAGCAAAGCGGCCATATTTGGGCAGGCTTCTTCCCGCCGCCGGAGGAAAAGGGGCGCGAAAAAGGGGGGAAAAGGAAGGCTACCCGCCCGGAAGACAAAGAAAGCCGGACCTGGACCGGAAGTACATCGGAGGCTAGCGGGGAGCGGACACAACTCCCGGGGGCCCCCCAGGCAGCGATCAAATAGAGACAGCAAAGGCAGAGGGAAGGAAGGGGCCAGACATACCAAAGTGAGGCACAGGAGAAAGAGAACGTGAAAGGGAAAAAGGGACAGCAAGGGAAAGCAAGCGGCAAGGAAGAGGAACATAAGAGCGGACGGGAGAGGGGGATAACAGAGGCAAGCGAGAGGAGCAAGTGAACAGCGAACCCCCCCCCCCCATCCTCCCAATAAACAATTCCAAGAGGAAAAGTCCCACAAGCCAACAAAAAGAACGAGATAGACCTCCAGGACTGGTACACAAAATCAAGTGGCATCTTGAAAAGGGGAAAAATAAATAACTAAAGACAACTAAAATAAGAAATAAAAAACTCCAGCAATCACAGGTGGGCAACTCAAAGCAACCTCAGGAAGACGGAAAGGGATAGAAGGCACAGCCGCCACACCCACTGGGGGACGAAAGGTCACATACGTGATCCACAACGGGGCAGAGACACAAGCCCAGCACGCAAGAGAGGAAGCTCCCAGAAAGGAGGAAAGAGACCGAAGGCACAGCTACCATACTCACAGGGGTGAAGTCAGGTCTCAGAATCAATCTGATAAGGGGCAGAGACATTAAGGCAGTGGAAATCAAGGGGGGGAAAGGAGGCAAAGGGCGAGAAGGAGAGACAGGAGTGACAGGAGGACACACGGGGTAGAGGGCAGGAGGAGAGGGTGGGAAACGCTTCACCCCTCCCTACTCTAAGTGAACCCCCCCCCTCCGCCCCATACAGTCAGAGAGAGATACATGGTCCTGTGAACCAACAGCGAACTCTCGGAGGGGGGACAAGGAACACCCCCGCGGTGCTGCGCGCTCGTTCAAGACCAGGGGACATGGCACAGTCAATATAAAGGGAAGAGCAAGACAAACCCATCATAGCGCATGGGGAGGCTGCACGATTAGTCATCCAGCTAAACAGGGACCAATGGCAACCCCAAAGATTTTCAAGGACGCCAAAGGTGTCCAGAAGAGGCTGGCTAATAATGATGAGACGATGATGAAGGACATCTTAAAAGAACTCCAGAAGCTCTCGGAGAAACATGACTTGACACAACGGAAAGTGGACGCAGCGGCGGCGAGGCAAGAAGCCCAAAATAGATCAGTACAGGACCAATTGCAGGAAATTAAAGCCGACCTGACGAAAGAATTAGCAGGCCTGAGAGAAGAAATCCACTCAGTCAAACAAGAGGAAGACAAGATCAAATTGGCCCAAGGGAAGTTACAAAGACGAGTGGAGTCCCTGGAGGTGAGGAATGCAAAGCTAGAGTCCATGCAGGAGAGGATGGAACAGAACTCCTTGGAGACGAGGCTTCGTTTCAGAAACCTTAAAGAAGAATCACAGGAAGATGTACAGAAGATCGTCAGCAAACTCGCGTCCACCATCATAGGGAAAGAGGAGGAAGAGGTACACCGGGAAATAGACAAAGCATACAGGGTTCCCTCCTCATACGCAAGAAGGAACAACGTTCCATGAGATGTGGTGGTCCAGTTTTGCAGGAAGGTCAGAGATGAAGTGCTACTGAAGCAAAAAGAGACACCACCAATACATGAAGGACGCAAAGTAATCATCCTAAGGGAGTTTACGACATCCTCAATCAATAAAAGGAAAAACTATCTCTTCCTCACAGAGGAATTGAAGAATAGGAAAATCAGGTTCCGGTGGGAGAAGTCAGAGGGGATCATGGTCACCTACGGGGATAGAAAACACTGGCTGACCACGGTAGCCAAGGCGCAAGAGTTTTATGGAAATCTTCAGAAAGAGCTCGATCTGAGGACCCCCCCCCCCACACACACACACACAATCTGGACAGAAAGAACAAACAAAACGACGTCGATTCTACTCCCCGAGTAAGGAGCCATCCCGGACCACTAGAGAACCCAGAGACGTAGCGAAAGACCCAGCGGCACGGATCACGGATAAAAAGAACGACGACTCGGAATACACAGAAGAAATGAGGAATGTATGGTCCCTTAATGCAATTGCGGTGCTACACCAACAACATCAACGGTTTAAACTCGCCGGCAAAACGGAATAAGGCATTCAATCTGTTGAGAAAGAACAAATATGACATCGTGGCGCTGCAAGAAGTGCACATAAAAAAAGCCCATGAGCAACATCTGGTCAACAAAGGCATGGGAAACCTGTTCTGTTCGCTAGCGAATGAAAAAAAGAGAGGGGTAGCAACATATGTCAACGACAAGATCCCAGCCAAACTGGCATTCAAGGACCAAGAGGGGAGAATAGTGGGGGTGATGATCGAGATGGGAATGTTTCGGCTACTGCTCTGCAACATCTATGCGCCAAACGGCCCCAAATCAGAGTTCGCCCAGGGTCTTGCGAAGCTCATAGACGACCAGGAATACGATGGCTTGATCCTGCTAGGCGATTTCAATGGCATACTCAACCCCCGGCTGGACAGAACTCAACCAGACGCAAAGACTAAGAAAGCGCTGCAAAACCCCTCCGGCACTCTACCGAAGACCTTCCTGAATTTGATGCCCGATCTAGCCCTGGAAGATGCCTGGCGGCTACACAACCAAACGGAAAAGGACTATACATTCTATTCGCACAGGCACCAGAGCTGGTCACGAATAGACATGGTCTGGATGACCAAGTCTCTGGTGACGAGGATATCTCAAATAAAAATACAACCAAGAGACATGTCGGACCACTGCCCGATCACGTTAGAACTAAATCACAGGCTCCCAACAAGACGCTGGAGACTTAATGACAACCTGCTAAAGAAAGAGGAGGACATACAGAAATATAAAGACCTGACGGCAGAATACTTTAAGATCAATGACATCCCGGAAACGAGTCCGGAAGTAGTGTGGGATGCCTGTAAGGCAGTGCTTAGGGGACACTTCATTCAACACAACGCGAGCAGGAATAGAGTGAAGCGGCAGGCGCTACGAGATCTCCAAACCAGGATCGAGCAAGAAGAAGTGACTCTGAAAGCACAGCCAAAAAACCGACTTGCGACCGCCAAACTGTCCTCATTGAAAAAGCAGAAACATCACCTGGAGATCGAACAAATCTCCAAAGATCTCAAATTCCTAAAACAAAGGTACTTTCAGAATGCCAACAAGCCGGGCAGGTGGCTAGCGAGGAGGATCAAAAAGAAGAAGCAAATGGGATTCATAACTAAACTCCGGGCGGGCGGCGAACTGATTCTGAGGGAAGAAGAAATACAGGCTACATTTCAATCCTTCTACTCAGCATTGTACGCCAAGGGAAGTGTCAAAATAGAAGATATCAAAAAGTACTTAGAGACGCAGGCATTGGGCAAGGTTCCGGCACACTATAGAGAACACCTGAACGAGGAAATAGTGGATTCAGAGATAGAAGCGGCAATAAGGAAGCTGGACACAAACAAGGCCCCAGGGCCGGACGGGCTAACGGCTAGATTTTACAAAGCTATAAGAAGTAAAATCACCCCCTTCCTGAAAACGATTTACAACAGGGTACTCACGGAGGGGGTAACACCGGACTCCTGGAAAGAGGCGAACATCGTCCTGATACACAAGGAGGGATCGGATGATACAAGCGTGGCTAACTACAGACTCATATCACTTCTCAACTTAGACTACAAGATTCTGGCAAACATCCTAGCCGACAGGCTGAAGCCCTGGCTCAACGTCTGGATAGCCCCCGACCAAAATGGTTTTCTACCCGGCAGACAGACCAGGACGGTCATTGACCTGATCCATTATTACGAAATGCACCCTCAGAGAGAAGTCGCCTTCCTTGCTCTCGACGCGGAGAAGGCCTTCGACAATCTGAACTGGGACTTTTTTCCACCTACTAATGTCAAAAATGGATCTGGGCCCACATTTCCAAAAGGCCATCGGGGCTATTTACAGGGAGCAAACAGCGAGGGTATGGGTCAATGGTCGGCCAACGGGGAAGATCGCAATACAGAAGGGGACGCGGCAGGGATGCCCGCTCTCCCCGCTGATATTTATCCTGTCCCTGGAGGTTCTCCTTAGAGCCATCAGAACCAATGATCAGCTTGAAAGTCCATCAATCGGAGGTCATACGATCAAGGTCAAGGCTTTCGTGGATGACATAATCTGTTTTATTGAGCGACCAGTGGCCACGATGCAGGCTTGGGTGGCGGAAATAGAGAGATTTGGAATGCTGGCAGGTTTGAAAATTAACAAAGGTAAAACGAAGATACTGAAGAAGAACCTTCCTAGGAAGCGTCAAGAACAACTGGAAAAGGTCTCAGGCATGCAGGTCACCCAAACAATTAAATACCTGGACATACACATAACGGCACAGAACTGCCATCTACAAAAAAACAATTATGAGGCGCTGTGGACGAAAGTTTAAAAGGATCTGCTCAGCTGGAAGAGCGCCAACCTCTCGCTCATGGGTAAAATAGCGGTGGTCAAGATGAATGTTCTGCCCCGACTATTGTACCTATTCCAAAACTTGCCTATCATCAAGCCCAATGCCATCTTTGATACCTGGAAGAAGGACATTCTCAAGTTCCTTTGGGACGCAAAGAGAGCGAGAATTAAATACGCAGTACTGACGGACAGAAGGCTACAGGGAGGGCTGGACTTACCAGACCTAAAGTTGTACTATGAGGCCTGCGGCCTGGTACATATAAGAGAATGGATCAACCTGAAAAATAAAGAACTACTGGCCCTGGAGGATTTCGACCTCCACACAGGGTGGCACGGCCACCTGTGGTATGGCAGGCCGAGAACAAATGAAAACTTCAGGAGACATCCATTGAGAGCGGCCCTGTGAAAAATATGGGAAACTTACAAGGGAAGATTCTACCAAAAAAAACCCCTTTGGGTATCACCCATTGAAGCCCACCAACGAAAGCTACTAGGATGGGTCAAATGGCCAACATATGAGGAAATGACAGTCAGAATGGGGGCGAGGAGGAACCTAAAATCAAAGACTCAACTGCAACAACAGTGTAAAACACTCAATTGGCTTCAGTACTTTCACATCAGAAAATGCTTTCAGAGCGATGAACAGGCAGGATTTGCGGAAGGAGATCACTTCTGGAAAAGCTTTCTGAATAAGGAGAAGAAGTTAATCTCCAAGGCCTACCTAAAACTCCTGGAATGGTCAATTGAGACCGAACAGGTAAAAACCTGTATGATAAAATGGGCGCAAAACATCGGCCGCACAATCAGCATGAGAGAGTGGGAAAGGATCTGGCGGAAGAAAATTAAAATCACCTACGCCATTGATCTTAAGGAGAACTGGTACAAACTGTTCTACAGATGGTGCATGACACCCCATAAGCTCGGGCTGATGTATAGGAACACCCAGACCAAGTGCTGGAAATGTAAAATGCAGACGGGCACCTTCTACCACATGTGGTGGTCCTGTCAGGAAGTCTCGAAATTCTGGAAAGCGGTGCACATCCAAATGCAGAAGATTCTACGGGTCACACTGGAACTATCACCAGAGGCCTACCTACTAGGAATAGTGGATGACAGAGTACTTCCAGACGAGAATGCTGAGAGGCTGTTCCTGTTTCTCTCCACGGCAGCGAGAATGGTGTATGCGAGAGAGTGGAAATCGTCGGAGATACCCCGGCTCGATGTATGGATAAACAAAGCTCAAGACATCATGAGCATGGATAAGTTGTCATACTACATGAGTGAATTGGAGGGGACAAATCTGAAAAGAACTGATTGGTCACCCTTTGTGAACTACCTGAAGACTGGGGAGCTAAATCAACGTACTCAAGATATTTGACAAAGGGGAAGGAGAACATCAAAAGTCAACCAAACGGAACCTCCAAGAGCGCAGTGTAGCCCCCCCCCCTTACTTTCAATGACACTCACATCTTTATCCCCACCCCCCACCCCTACGAGGACTAAGTAAACGGGACTATATAGTAATACCGGAAGCCAACTCACCATACCTCCCCCTCCTCACCTCGTCCTCACCCAGACTTCTCTCCCCCAATTCCCCTCCCCTGACCCCTTCACCTCTTTACCCTAAGCCCATCACCCAGCCTTCTCTCCTTCTCTACCCTGTTCCTACTGTCCTTTATCTGAAATTGTTCCCCCACTTTTACTGTTCATGACAAAACCCAATAAATATATTTCAAAAAAAAATAGGTACTTCTCCGGTGGGAAGATAATGGTGCTCCATGCAGTCATGCTGGCCACATAACCTTGGAGAAGTCTAAGGACAATGCTGGTTCTTCGACTTAGAAATGAGGATGAGCAGCACCCTGCAGAGTTGGACACGAACAGACTTAATGTCAAAGGGAAACCTTTACCATTTTAAGACGAACTATTCATATTAAGATGATTACTTAAAAGATGCAATTGCATGCCTTCTTTGATGCAAACAGGGCCTTGGATCCATTTCAAGCTCATTTCACATCTGGTTTTCAAACAATAACAGCCTATTCGTTTAATTTGTATGTTAAACGTATCGTCCATAAAGCATGTTTAGACTTGAAGAAAAGAGGCGTTAAAATGGGAGGAAGGAACACCAAAAATTTCACATATGGAAATGGCAACGTGCCATCAGCATGGAAGAGTAGAGGCTTGGAAAGATTATTGAGGAAAGTCAAGGGCAGGTTTAAAGCCTACCCAGCCAGTTTTAATCATGGATTTTAAACTTGCGTCTTATGTTTTATCTTTGTTCTATGAATTTTAATATGTATTTTGTAGAAATGTGTTTTCATATGTGTAATTTGTAGAGCCATGACATGAGAAGAGGTGGGTAAGAAATAAATTCATTATTATCCTTAATTATCCTGGCCCCCTACCTGTCCAGGGACGATCTGGCCACGGTGATCCAAGCGACGGTCATCTCGAGGCTAGACTACTGTAACGCCCTCTACGTTGGCCTCCCCTTGGTGACAGTCCGGAAACTCAAGCTGGTGCAGAATGCCGCGGCTCGCTTGCTGGTGGGAGCACCAGTGAGGGAGCACATCACTCCCATCCTCCGGCAACTGCACTGGCTTCCCATCGAGTACCGGATTGTCTTCAAGGTATTGGTTTTAACCTTTAAGGCCTTGCACGGTCTAGGGCCTGTGTAGCTGAGGGACCGCCTTACCCCGTATGTTCCCCCGAGATCGCTGCGCTCGGAAGAGCAGAATTTATTGGTGGTACCATCGTCCTGCGCCTGTCACTTGTCCAGTACAAGACAGAGAGCTTTCTCTGCGGCGGCTCCAGTACTCTGGAATTCGCTCCCTGACCATGTCCGAATGGTCTCGGAACTCCTCCCTTTCCGAAGAGAATGTAAGACTGCCCTCTTCAAGCTTGCATTTGGGTAAACTCAACTCAAACTCAACTGGCTCGTCTCGTCTGAATTAAGGCATCGTAGCCTTGTAACATCTGGGCTATGTATTGTGTTTTACTGTTTTTATGGTATGTTTTATTGTATGTTTTTACTGCTTGTAATCCGCCCCGAGCCTGCTGGGAGGAGCGGAATATAAAACCGAATAATAAATAAATAAATAAATAAATTATTATTATTATTATCATCATCATCATTATTATTACAGTTGATTTTTTTAAAATAAAGGTTCAGTTTCAAAAAGGAAAGTAAAGAAAACACTGAAGTCTTTGGTGACCAAGCTGTATCAAACAATGCCCTCAGATTGCATTCCTGATCATTTTGCAAAAGTAAAACCCTGAACAGGAGTGCGCATGCACATAAACATTAATGCAGTTTGATACCACTTTAACTGCAATAGCTGAATGCTACTGAATGCCTCATCGGTCTCTAGCTCCCCGGATTCCACAGCATTGCGACATGGCAGTTAAAAGTGGTGTCAAACTACATTAATTCTCCAGTGCAGATGCACCCCTGGAAATCTGGCTTGCATTTCAACAAAATGTTCAGGAATGCAATCTGGAGATGTTATTTGATGCAACTTCATTGGCACGGAAACTCACAATTTCCTTTAAGGAATATCTCTACACATCACAGCTCTTTTGCAGAGACCAACAGACTGTGTTAATCTCCTTGAGGAGTTAACCCTTCTTATATTCTTCCACGTTTTAAATCTTGTGAGGATTCTACATCGCATGGAATTGTTTCTAGTGTGCTATCTAGACTGTCGGCTGATTACTATTATTTTGTGGCCCCTTTAAAAAAAATTGAAACTCAAAATAACAACTGCTGAACTTTTTTTAAAAAATTATTTTACAATATTTATATGCCGCTCTTCTCAACCCCGAAGGGGACTCAGAGCGGCTTACAGCCAACTGGAAATACAATAAACAACATTACTGCCAAAGCATGGCTTACAGCAAACTGCAAATACAACAAACTACATTACTGCCATAGCACCCCACCCACACAAGCATCAACCTCTACATCATCACAGCAGACGGAAAGACAAAAAACATTGTATATCCACAAGCTATGCAGAACGCCAGCAACACCACACACCGACAACTCCACAGGACTTCAACATCCCACCCACCAGAACAACCCACAACGACACAGCCATGACCCCACCAAGACCATATGTAACATCAATTCCAACCCTTACATACTCAGACTTTCTCGCATCTCCTAAATAGGGCACAGCAACGCGTGCCGGGTACAGCTAGTATAGTATATATTATATTATATCATATTATTATACTACATTGCAATATAATTATTATATTTTATTGACATTATAATATAATACATTATTTTATATTGTTGCTGGGAAAGGAGCTTTGACAACTTATGACAAATATACAAGATTAGAAGGTATGCGTTTCTTGCCCTCAAAGTAGAGGGGAAATGGAAGGAAACACTACAGAACATTTAAAAACCAAAGTAAATATATGAATTATAAAATAGGGAAAAATGGACAAGACCACATCCTCTTCTACGGCATTGTATAAATAAAAGCTTACATACAGCTTTGGTGAGGGCAGGAAACAAAATCTCACAGGCAACCAAATATTTACCTATTGACAGCCATGTCTTCCCAGAAGGTAAAGGAATAAAACTGGTTAGTCTGGATTTACTGTATTACTATCTGGATTAACTGTATTGCCACATATTTAATGGAACTGGGAGACACGTTAAAAATAACTAGCTGACTAGCACACAATTAAAAAATAAAATAAAATCCAGTGATACATAGTACAGCAACAAAATGATTGAGACGCAGAGGACGAAGAAAATTAAACTAGCTGACTGCTAAGCATCTTGTGGCATATCGCTCGACAGTGATGGCTTCAACCTTCTTTCCTCCATGTTTTGAACTCATGACGTGGTGGGAGGTTCACCCCCAAGATCACACAGTGGGGTCACATCTTTTTTTCTTGCACTTTGGCACTCTCACTGATCGAGATCCATCATCCTTTCCCCTTAAGATGGAATGTGTCCAGAAGAGGGCAACTAAAATGATCAAGGGTCTGGAGAACAAGCCCTATGAGGAGCGGTTTAAAGAGCTGGGCAGTTTAGCCTGAAGAAGAGAAGGCTGAGAGGAGACATGATAGCCATGTATAAGGTATGTGAGAGGAGGTCATAGGGAGGCGGGAACAAGCTTGTTTTCTGCAGCCCTGGAGACTAGGACGCAATGGAGGAATGGCTTCAAACTACAAGAAAGGAGATTCCACCTGAACATTAGGAAGAACATCCTGACTGTGAGAGCTGTTCAGCAGGGGAACTCTCTGTGGTGGAGGCTCCTCCTTAGGAGGCTTTTAAGCAGAGGCTGGATGGCCATCTGTCGGGGGCCATCTCTGCAGCGCCTGCACTGGCTGCCCGTTGAGTATAGAGCCTTACACAAGACCTTGACCTTGGCTTTCAAAGCCCTACGGGGCCGGGGCCCAACATACCTAAAAGACCGCTTGTTGATGCCTGCTTGCTCAAGGACCCCGCGGCCAGCAAACAAGAACCTTCTTCACGTACCAGGCTTGAAAGAGGCCCACCTGGAGACCACGAGACGGAGATCGTTCTCCGTTGTGGCCCCCGTTCTTTGGAACTCGATGCCACCGGACCAGAGAGCCTCCCTCGACCTGCCCCAGTTCCTGACCGCTCTGAAGACCTGGCTATTTAGGAAAGCCCATGGTTAATGCAGAACCAGGAACTCAAATACCGAGCCTGGCCCCTGCATTTAACCACTGAATATTTTAATCTAGTTTTAAATACTCTATTTTAATTGTGGAATTTGTTGTGTGTAAGTCGCCCGGAGCACTAACGTGGAGGGCGACTCAGAAATAATGAAGTAAGTAAGTCAGTCAGTCAGTCAGTCAGGGTGCTTTGAATGCAATTTTCCTGCTTCTTGGCAGAATGGGGTTGAACTGGATGGCCCGCGAGATCTCTTCCAACTCTATGATTCTACGATTAAGCCTCCTTCAAGATTTCCACTCCTCTGTGACCTTTGACAGGTAAGGTCACTTCCAAAGAAGATCAACGCATACTAACCCTTCTTCCATTAATGTACGACACAGCAAAAACTCATCCAATGAACTGGATATTTGGTTTGTATATCATTCCACAGATATGCAAACCAAATTTTCCTAGTGTCCAACAGACCTCACAACCTCTGAGGATGCCTGCCCTAGATGCAGGTGAAAGGTCAGGAGAGAATGCTTCTGGAAGATGGCCAGACAGCCATGTTCCCAACAACCCAACCATTATTCTTGCTCTTTGTAAGAACAGAAGAACAAAGATTATGAAATATGGAATATTTGGAATCCAGCTTAGTGTGTGTTCTGTAACATTTCCGCTAAAAATAATGTTCAGTGTTGCTAGCGGAGCATGGAAAACACAAAGAACATAGATTTCCTAGGCGCATTTTAACATCAAATGAAAACATTCCCATTGTGTCTTAAGGCAGTCATTTATCATTCCAGAGCGAGGACATTTTAGTGTTCTTGTTCCCAGGCCTTTGATAAAATGTGCTTTAAAAAAAATCAGAAGCAAGTTGGCATGGTGGCTTTCTCAAAGCGAAACATTAGAAAATAAATTCCCCCACTCTGCATTTTCCAGTTCTTCACAGCTGTGTGCCAGTAAATTGTATAAGGAAAATAAATTATTTCTCAGTAGAGCTCTCCAGCTCTTCTGAAGCCTGCAGGCATGCAGCACGCAGCTATGGTTGCAGATATTTAAATGTTCACAAATCCTTTGGAATGAATTATATATATATATATATATATATATATATATATATATATATATATATGATCACAGAAGGTATGTGTAGAGAAACTGAGGACGTAGCAATAAGCAATGCATAGAATTCAGTTTAAGTCAGGTTCTCCTTGTGCATTAAAAACAGATGACAGAAAAGGATTATTTTCAAAGATGGAAAATGGGAGGAAGCTGGCCCAGTTCCACAAAGCGAAGGATCAGGAAAAGGACGCGAGACAGAGTTCCAAGACCCAGCATTTAAGAAAGAAACAGCTGGTTTTGATGCAGCGTAAAATAAACTTGTGAGCCGATTCTCAGGAGGAAAGTGAAACCAGACCTTATAGGGCCACAAGAAACCACATCTCTCTTGCAACAACTTTTCCATGCGAATGCATTGCCATTCATTTAACAGGAAAATTGCTTCCTTGGGAGAAAATGCAGAACATCTGAATGTTGCCACATACAAACGCCACAACTAAGCCCAGCCCCACACTTCCCTTGGAAAATATGTTTATATCCACAAAACAAGGGCAACACACACAAGCACACACATTTCGGAAATGTGACCAGCATGCAGACACATACACACTGAGTAGACTCTCAGTTAACTAGAACTCCAGCAATTGGATCACAAAGCAATCAAAGAAATAATACTTCAAATTAACAAAATTTAAATTTAAATTTTAAACTAAAACAATATTATATTAAAGGTAAAAGTTTCCCCTTGACATTAAGTCCAGTCGTGTCCAACTCTGGGGTTGGTGCTCATCTCCATTTCTAAGTCAAAGAGCCGGCGTTGTCCATAGACACTTCCAAGGTCATGTGGCCAACCAATACCTCCCATTACCTTCCAGCTGAAGCGGTACCTATTGATCTACTTGCATTCACATGTTTTCAAACTGCTAGGTTGGCAGAAGCTAGGGCTAACAGCACAAGCTTACCCCACTCCCCGGATTTCGGTCAGCAAGTTCAGCAGTTCAGCAATTTAACCCACTGCACCACCGGGTGTTTTTCCCTATATTACGTCACGATGGCTTTATTTGTCTCAATTTGCTTTTGATTACTGTATTTCAAAACTAATATCAAGTTACTGCAGAGTCTATGATATGATCTAGCATGGCATATAGTATTAGCTAGGCCTATTTTAGTAGTAACTCTCAAGCAACCAGAAACTATTTTTGCAGTTAATGAGTCTATTTGTGTGTGTGCGCGCGCATGTGTGTGTATAGGTGTATATCTATACACATGCATGTGTACATAAACACATATACAGTGTTCCCTCACTAATCGCTGGTGTTACATTCCAGGACCACCCGTGAAAAGTGAAAATCCACCAAGTAGGGATGTTATATTTATTTTAATATTTATATATTATTTTAGTAGTTATACAATACTTCAAGTCTTTATAAACCCTCCCCACTCACTCATACACTACTCAACTCTCCTTGAACATGTGGTTCATGTAATCCTCGGCTCTAGCTTTATCCGCTGAGGCAGCCTCTCCATACAAATGCTTTTAAACACATATTGAATAACCGCAAAACAGCAAGTCCGTGAAAAGCGAACCGCGAAGTAGTGAAGGGACCACGGTACATACATTATGATTTATTTAAAGGTTTCCCCTTGACAGTAAGTCTAGTCGTGTCCAACTCTTGGGGATAGTGCTGATCTTCATTTTTAAGCCCAATAGCTGGTGTTGTCCATAGACACCTCCTAAGTCCCGCAGAAGCAGTACCTATTGATCTACTCACATCTGCATGTTTTTGAACTGCTACGTTGGCAGAAGCTGGGACTAACAGTGGGAGCTCATCCCACTCCCCAGATTTGAACCGGCAATCTTTCAGTCAGCAAGTTCAGCAGCTCAGTGGTTTAACCCACTGTGCCACCAGGGGGCCCTATGATCTAATTATGGGTGTGTATGTGTTTGCACACACACACTTTTCAGTGAGTGCATATGTTTCATCAGTGTATTGCATATTTGTCACAGGAAACACGAGTGAGTAAACACATTGGACACAAAATACTGAAAGCACCAAAGATGTCTAAGTAAGCATACATCCAGAAATGCTGAAACCAATACGAATCCACACAAAGTACAGTCCATGCCTTTAAAACCAATGAAACTATACTGAAGCGAGGACATGGGGAAATTATGTGCATCACCCAATTTCCTCAAAGGCAACAGAAAGGACAGAAATATGATAAAATCAATGAAAGACTAGGGCATCTGTGTTCCCACATGTATTGTTTATCTTTTCTTTTTTTTAAAAAGAAATCAAACTGCGGGGCCTCGACCTCCCAAATTCTGAAAAGCACTTTCAAACAGAAAATTACAAACAAGATTAAGAGAGAGAAAAGGCAACTGGCGAGGCGAAGGACAATCTCACATGAGAACACAACATGTGGGAGTAACAAGGAGAAAGATCACGCTGCTGTGTTCTTTCAGCAAGATACAAAACGTACATTTATTTTTAGTTCCCTTAAAATTTGGGGAGCAGGCGGGCTTGTTGAGTGAGTCAGACCTCTTTGTCTGTCAGAACGGAAAAACAAGTTTATTGTCAGATAGATATATAATACAGGACCTGAAACAAAAAAAAAAAGCCTACAGACTTCAGAAAGCCAATTGAGACAGCGACCTGCAGCATTATTGCGACAAAATTTCTCCTAAATCTCAGGCCCCATCTGCATTGAATCCTTACCCTTATATCTGAATCCTTATCCAAATCCTTATATCGCAGTGTAATGGTAAAAGTTTCCCCTTGACATTAAGTCCAGTTGTGTCCGGCTCTGGGACTCATCTTCATTTCTAAGATGAAGAGCCAGCGTTGTCCATAGATGCCTACAAGGCCATTAGGCCACTGGCATGACTGTATGGAGTGCTGTTACCTTCCCGCCGAAGCAGTACCTATTGATCTACTCACATTTGCATGCTGCTAGGTTGGCAGAAGCTGGGGCTAACAGCAGGAGCTCCTCCCGCTCCCCAAATGTGAACCGCTGACCTTTTGGTCTGCAAGTTCAGCAGCTCAGTGATTTAGCCTGGTGCACCACCGGGGGCTCCATATGGCAGTGTAGACTCATATAATCCAGTTCAAAACAGATAATCTGGATTTAGAAACGAGACTATATGGCATCGTAGACCCAGCCTCAGCTAATCAGAAATGAGGACGGATTGCTGCTGGATGAATGCAGCAGTGTAAAAACTACAAAATACAAATCTCAGCTCCATAATCTTAAATACAAATCTCAGCTCCAGTACCTTTCAGCTAATCAGAAATGAAGACTGATAGGTACTGGAGCTGAGATTTGTATTTAAGATTATGGAGCTGAGATTTGTATTTTGTAGTTTTTAACTGTTAATTTTATATGTTTTTATATGACTGTTTTTATCTTGTGATGTATTGTATATGGGCACTTGTTGCTGCTTGTTCACCGCCTCGAGTCGCCTTCAGGCTGAGAGGGGTGGTATAGAAGCATGGCAAATAAATAAAAAATAAATAAATACTGGATAAATGCAGTTTCCAGTTGCTTGAGAGTTACTATTAAAATAGTTCTAATTAATACATACCCTTTATTATACCATTTCAATATAAATTATTTAAATGATTATTCTTTGATTTACTTATTTATTTGCTTGAGAGTCCCATCTGCGTGATTTTGGGTTAAATTCTACACTGCCATATAAAATTTACCCCCACCTCTGGGGGCACTCAAGGTGTTTTAGAACATACAAGTACGGTAGCAAAAAATCAACACCAACATACAGTACAGGAAGAAATCATCATAACTAGTTACTACATACAACTAAGAACTTAAAATCATTAGAACCATAAGACATACCGAAAATTTAAACCATCAGACAAAGCATAAAATCACCTTAGTATAAACATTAAAATTGTATCATATACCATCCACATATCCACAATATATAAATCCACATTATTTGATCTGAACGGGATTATACAGAGTGTTAATTTATATAATCCAGTTCAAAGCAGATGTGGATTTTTTGGGGTGTCAGGAGTGACTTGAGAAACTGCAAGTTGCTTCTGTTGTGAGAGAATTGGCCGTCTGCAAGGATGTTACCTAGGGGACATCTGGATGTTTTGATGTTTTACCATCCTTGTGGGAGGCTTCTCTCATGTTCCCACATGGGGAGCTGGAGCTGACAGAGGAAGCTCAACCTGCTCTTCCCAGATTCAAACTACTGACCTGTCGGTCAGCAGTCCTGCTGGCACAAGTGTTTAACCCATTGCGCCACCTGAAGCACCTATAAAGTGAATTATCTGCTTTAATAGTCTGAATTATACATTTTGAGAGTCTGTTGTAGCCGTTTTGACATGGAAATGCAAACCAACAGGAGCAGAGAGGAAAACAATGGACACAATCAGACCTCACAACCTCTGAGGATGTGTGCTATAGATGCAGGTAAAATGTCAGGAGAGAATGCTTCTGGAACATGATTCTGGCCATGAAGCCTTCAACAACATTGATGGACCCAATGTGCAAAAATAAGTGTAGTGTCATCTATAATTTTTCCTTGTTCCTGGAAGCCAAAAATACATCTAAAAGCAGACATTCCTTCTGTTTTTAGATGTTATTTTTGCTTTAGGTAAGAGTTTAAATCAGTCCCAAATTCGTCTTGGTCCATTGAAACCTGGAGAGCCTCTGCTATCTTCTTACTTTCTCAGCACAAGTAAACATGAATCACCATAATCATCATTAGTAACTGTGGAACTCCCTCCCTCCCTAGGGAAATGAGATCTGCCCCTTCCCTCCTGACCTTCCACAGAAAAGTGAAACATGGCTTTGTGAACAAGCCTTTGGGAACCTAGTGCAAGAGATAAACACCAAACTATGTGAAATCAAATACTGGAACGGCTTAGGTAAGGTTTTTGGGTGGCGAGGCTAATAGTGAAGGTGGTGGTTTTATATGTTTTTAAAGGTTTTAATGTCTGCATTTTATAATTCTGTTTTAAATGTTTATGGTTTGGGGGTTTTTTTTGGGGGGGGGGTGTTGTGTCAGGAGCGACTTGCGAGAGAATTGGCTGTCTGCAAGAACGCTGCCCAGATGTTTTGATGTTTTACCAGCCTTGTGGGAAGCTTCTCACATGTCCCCTTTGCATGGGAGCTGGAGCTGACAGAGGGAGCTCATCTGCACTCTCCACGGATTCAAACCTGAAACCTATTGGTCTTCAATCCAGGGGTTTAATCCATTGTCACCGGGGGCTCCAATCTTTATTTATTTATTTTATTTATGGCATTTCTCTGCTGCCCTTCTCACCCCGAAGGGGACTCAAAGCGGCTGACAAGATATATATACAAACAATATATTGTATTATTAGCATAGCACAACATCAGTATTATATATTACTATCTTGTACTATACAATTATATTGTAATATTATTAGTAATATTACCTGTAATATAAAATATATAATTATAATATTGTATTATATCATTAGCAGTAGTATTATTATATTGTATAATATACAATATAATATAAATATATTGTATAATATAAATACTATATGTATATACAATATATTATATAATTAGCATAGCACAATATCATAGCACCTGGAATGTGGCACAGCTGGCTGGGAGTCATCTGCATAAGATCTCTACTGACCAGAAGGTCATGAGTTCGAGGCTTGCCCGGGTCGGGGTGAGCTCTCGACCAATTGTGTAGGTCTATATATGTTGTATGTCTATGGCCTTGAATGTTTGCCTGTATATGTGCATTGTGATCCGCCCTGAGTCCTCTGCGGGGTGAGAAGGGTGGAATATAAATGATGTAAATAAATAAATAAATATCAGTATTATATATTACTATATTGTACTGTACCATTATAGTGTTTATGGTAATTTCTACATTGTTTGAATAGCATCAAATAGCTGCCTGTGTCCCAAAGCTGCCTTGAGTCACCTTCGGGATCGAGAAAGGCAGGGTAGAAATATCGTAAACAAATATTAATATTAATGTCCTGCTTTATCTGTCCTCTGTCCAAAGCTATTTTCCATCTGGCTTGACTCGTATTTTACCGAGCCCAGTCTTACCCCCTATCCATGGGACCTGTCACAAACTGGGTGCTTAGGAAGTATTAATTCAGAGCCAGTCCTTTGAGACAGGTATTTGTTAAATTATTGTTGTATTTGTATACTGTATGTTGTTTATGTTTTGATTTTATGTATATTGTTTTGATGTATATTGTAAACTGCTCCGAGCCTCCGGGGAGTGGCGGTATATAAATCGAAATATGATGATGATCTCTCTAAAAAGGAGATCCAAAAAAGCAATACCTGTATAATATAGCACTTAAAACAGGCCTGGGCAAACTTGGGCCCTCCAGGTGTTTTGGACTCCAACTCCACAATTCCTAACAGCCTACCGGCTGTTAGGAATTGTGGGAGTTGGAGTCCAAACACCTGGAGGGCCCAAGTTTGCCCAGGCCTGACTGAAAACCTTGAAAACAGGCCCAAAAAAAACCCCAACCCGTATTAAAAAAACAAATTAGAATCCCATATTTAGTAATCTACATATATATTATAATTATAATATACTTTCTTCTGTCAACAAAACAATAAATATGCCATGTGTATTAATATTGGCCCAGTGCATTTTAAGCAGTGGCAATCCCAGGTGAGCATGACTGCCCTATCTACCTGCATTGGCTCATAAATATGCAAATTTCTATCAATAATTATGATAAATATGCAAATGTATATCAATAATTATGAATACTATTATAATCTTGAGTCCTTTTCTCACCTGCTGGTCACATTCTGGGCAGGATTTGGTGGCCATCTTCACTTTCTTGACCCGACCTCCAGACATGCTGCTCTTGCCTCTTTGGCAGCTTCGTTTTGACTGAGAGAGGAAAAAAAATAATATAATCAAGGGAGGCAGAGCGCGCGAGACGCCCCGCCCACTTCCCAGAGGGCGGGGGGGGAGAGAGGGAGCCCTCGCGCCACGGGGCAGCCAATAGGAACCGCCGCCTCGGGCTCGCGCAGGGAACTGGGCTCGCGCTCCCGGGGCCGGAGTGCGCACGCGCGCGGCTGCTGCTGCTTCTGCTGTTGCTTTCGTCTTCTTTCAAACGTTTCTTCCTTCTCCGCCCCAAACCACGCCCCCCTTTTTTCCCACCACTCTCCACAAAAGAAAGGTTGGGTAGAGGGCGGGGCTTACAACGTGTTTCATATTATGATTGGCGGAATGGATATGAAAGACAAGCGAAAGGGGAAGTGTTACTCAAATGACGGTTGGAAGGGGAGCCCTCGCGCCACGGGGCAGCCAATAGGAACCGCCGCCTCGGGCTCGCGCAGGGAACTGGGCTCGCGCTCTCCCGGGACCAAAATGCGCACGCGCGCGGCTGCTGCTGCTGCTTTCGTCTTCTTTCAAAAACGTTTTTTTCCTTCTCCGCCCCAAACCACGCCCCCTTTTTTCCACCACTCCACAAAAGAAAGGATGGGTAGAGGGCGGGGCTTAGAATGTGTTTCATATTATGATTGGTTGAATGGATATGAAAGACAAGCGAAAGGGAAAGTTACTCAAATGACGGTTGGAAGGGGGCGGGGAAAGTTCCTGAGGGAAAGAACAGCAACAACAAAAAAGGCTGGAAAGGCAGCAAACCAAAAAGGCCGCGTGGTGTGCTTTGCTTTCCCGCCTCTTTGAAGCCCTTGGGATACATCCTTTTCCTCCAGATTTGCCAGTTATTTGCCACAGTAAAAAAAAACAAACACAATTCTGAGTCATGATACAGAATGGGGAGCGAGGCCTGGCTCCAGAGCAGGACGTGCAAAAAGGATCTTGGAGTCCTCGTGGGAAGATGTTGACAAGAGGGCGACTCAAAGGATCCAGGGCCTGGAGAACAAGCCCTATGAGGAGCGGCTTAAAGAGCTGGGCATGTTTAGCCTGCAGAAGAAAAGGCTGAGGGGAGACCTGATGAGGGCCTGATATAAATATGTGAGGGGAAGTCATAGAGAGGAGGGAGCAAGCTTGTTTTCTGCTGCCCTGGAGACTAGGACACCATGGAGCCATTCATTTATTTACAGTATTTATATTCCGCCCTTCTCACCCCGCAGGGGACTCCGGGCGGATTACAATGTACATATACATGGCAAACATTCAATTCCATAGGCACACAACATATATAGACAGACACACAGAGGCTATTTAACATTCCAGCTTCATGAGGGTATGGACAGTGAAGCACCATGGGAGCTGTCGCTTCACTGTCCATTTGTGACACCGATGGAGTACTTCCTCATTCTTTGCATACTTCCTGGAGATTTTGATGGCCTCGTAAATCAGTTAAATTAGCCTCCCCACAAAATGGCACCTACATTTCCTACTTGACAGATGCAACTGTTTTTCGGGCTGCAAAGGTCGACAACAAGCTACACAATTTTTGGTCAGGAGCTCGCCGGACCCAGGCAGGCTTCGAACTCATGACCTTTCGGTCAGTAGTGATCTTAATGCAGCTGACTCCCAGCCAGCTGCGCCACAGTCCCGGTGCCATGACTTCAAACAACAAGAAAGGAGATTCCACCTGAACATTAGGAAGAACTTCCTGACTGAGAGCTGTTCAGCTGTTTAGCAGTGGAACTCTCTGCCCAGGAGTGTGGTGGAGGCTCCTTCTTTGGAGGCTTTTAAACAGAGCTGGATAGCCATCTGTTGGGGGTGTTTTGATGGATGGATTGTAACGACTCTCCAATACTCGGTAAGGATCACGCGTAGATTGAAGCACGGTCCAACACGATTTTATTGTAGGTACGACACATGTGAAGCAAAAGCACCGTCCCGCCACCCAAACACACCTTATATACACCGAGCCCCTCCCCATTGCCCATGCAATGTCCAAGCAGGGTTGCACCATATCCGGTGATTCAGCATATCCCATAGTCCAAAGGGATGTGACCTCATGGCCCCATGAGTCAGCGTTATGAGTCCAATTGTCCAGTGTCCAGGCTCGGAGGAGTTACCTCACTTCCCTCCGGAGCCACACACACATCTGGAAGTTACGTCACTCCCACTTGACTTAGCACAGGCTCCACGCAGCTGGAGCCAAGGTCACCAAATAACTGGGGCAAAGGTCGGTGCAATCTCATGGCAGGTTGGGAGCCTGAACTTCTCCTAAGCTCAGGTCTCCCAATCCTGACATAACGGTCTCCTCCACCACGTCCTCCCCCTAAAAGACAAAATACATTCAATCTGGAGGAGGAAAAGGCCCCACATATTTCTTTAAAAGACTACAGTGAAATGTGGGATGAACCTTTCCTAAACTCTTGGGCAACAGAAGGGTATATGAGACCTTATTCACTGCATTCTTAATCCTAAAAGGCCCAATGTACTTCGGACTTACCGTGTTTCCCCGAAAGTAAGACAGCGTCTTACTTTCTTTTGACCCCCCAAATCCCCCCTACGGCTTACTTTCGGGGTACGGCTTACATTACCGCACCGAAAGTAAGCCTTCCCCTTGGCCGCCTCCTCCTCCGCCTCCTCCGCCCGCCACTTGCCTCCTCCTCCGCCTCCAGTCCCCCCCCGCCGCCACTTGCCGCTGCCGCCGCCTCCTCCGCCTCGGTGCCGCCTCCCTCCGCCTCCGGTGCCACCTACCTCTGCCGCCTGCCTGCCTCCGCTGCCTTGCCGCCGCACGCTGCCGCTTAGCAGCTTTGCTCCGCTTCCTCCTCTCCTCCATAAGCGCCAGGCGCCTGCCCAGGAGCCAGGCAACACTCCAGGCTTCTGCCCATGCGCGAATGTGCGCATGGCGAAGATGGGCGTCTCTGAGCTGGTAGTTTGACGGACGCCCCAGACGCGGGAGCAGGCGCCTGTGGCCTTCTGCCCATGCGCGAATGTCTGCGCATGGGCAGAAGGCCTGGAGCGCCGGCGCGGCTGCGCCAGCGCGCCTGCGCCAGCGCGCCTGCCCAGACGCGCCAGTACCTTCTCGCCCATGCGCAGACATTCGGCGCATGGGCAGAAGGCCTGGAGTGTGCCCGGCGCAGCCGCGCCTGGCGCAGGCGTGGGGCCGCTATGGAGGAGGAGGCAAGCGGCGGCGGTGCCAAGCGGCGGCAGAGGCAAGCGGCGGCGGAGGCAGGCGGCGGCGGAGGTAAGAAAGCCTGTAACTGCCTACGAGTCTGCGGAGCTTCCCAATTCAACACATCCTCCACCTTAGCCGGATCCATTGCGACTCCATCCCCGCTAATCCTATATCCCAAGAAATCAATCTGAGCCTTGCCAAATTCACACTTACTCAATTTTACCTACAGACTCGCTTGTCGCAACCTCTCCAACACCTCTCTCACCAAACTAACATGCTCATCTCTAGTACGCGTCACAATCACAATCTCATCCAGATACACAAACACCCCTTATACAAAAGGGGTGCAACACCTCATTTATTAATTGCATGAAAATACCGGGAGCTCCCGCCAATCCGAATGGCATTACGACCCATTCGTACAGCCCGAGGGGGCAGGAGAAAGCAGTCTTCCATTGATCGCTCCTCTTCACTCTCACCATATGAAACGCGTCAATCAAATCCAACTTGGTAAAAACCTTACCACCTCCCAACTGACCTAACAAATCCTTGATCAAAGGTAAAGGATAACAATTGGTAGTACTAACAGCATTCAAACCTCTATAATCAATACATAGCCGCAACCTACCATCCTTCTTTTCACGAAAACAAAACTGGGGCCGCAATGGGAGACTCGGACCTCCGAATAAACCCCTGCTCAAATACCCGTCTATTTGTTCCCTCAAAGCCTCCTACTCCTTCACTGTCATGGCATATATTTTGGGTTTAGGTAAAACAGCTCCCTCCTTGACCTCTATACTACACTGTACATTGCGAAGGGGGGGAAGACCCTGGGCCAAAACCGGATTAAACACATCTGCATAATCCCAATACTCTACAGGCACCCCTTGTACTTCACTCTTACCCTCCTTCTCTTTATTAGGGGCACATTGTACAATTCCTGTTTTCCAATCAATCTTGGGGTTCGCCTGCTCTAGCCATGGCATCCCCAATACCACCTCATGCCCTTTAATGGGGGCCACCACAAAATCAATGTCCCACTCCCAGGGTCCCACCCGACCCTTCAAATCTTTAGTCCCCACAGAGAACGGGCCACCCTCAATAAATGACCCATCCAACTGAGCAAAAGTTATGGGCGTTTCTAAGGGTTTTGTCCCACCACCCAAATCCCCTATCAATTCTGGGGACATAATGTTCTCCGAACATCCGCAGTCTACTAAAGCTTTCCTTTCCACAATCTTATCCCCTTTATACAATCCCAAGGTACATTGTATATTAGAGCTCACCCCAACACTTTTTTTATCATCATTGTCCCCACTTGCTGCTTTAGCAGAGGCCACCTTCACTGGCTCCAGCACCTGCCTCTGCCGGCACTGGGACGCAAAGTGACCGGGTTGAGAACAGATGAAACAGAGGCCCCGTCCCCATCGTTGGCCTCCTCGTAACACTGGATCGGTTGTCACCACCGCGTCTAGGCTCTCCTCCTCGGAATCGCCCTTCAACCGCACCACGGCTGGACCCCCTGGATCTCGCAGGCTGGAAACGACGCCGCTGCACCTGGGCAAGGATTCCTTCCACACTGCCGGCCAACTGGATCCACCCATCAACGCCGCCAGGATCATCCCGATGCAGACACCACTCAAGGATCTCCTTCCGCAACCGTCTTTAAACAATTCAAGTAGGGTAGCTGGGGACCATTCGGCAATTTTCCCAGCTAACCCCATAAACTCTTCCGCATATTCGGTGATGGACCGGGAACCCTGGGTCAGGCAGCGCAGCGCTTCCTGGCTTTAATCCTCTCCAATGGATCTCGAAACCTATTCGAATCGCCTGCAAAAATCTTTCACAGATCTTAAACACGGGTCCCGGCGGTCATGGCATTGGACATACCATTCAGCTGCCCTTCCTTTCAACACCGCTCCGATGGCCCGCACTCGGCTGCTATCGCTGGGATACAGGTGACCGTAGTCCTCCATATGATCTTGCACCGCAGCAGCAAAAAAGGCCACTTTACAGGCTTCACCTTCAAATTCAACCCGTAATGGCTCTTTCTTCATACGGGCCCCAAACTCCTGGGACAACACTTCCCTCCCTTGAGGGACCTCTGGCCTGGTAACACCTCTTCCCATGCCAGCCGGTTGCGCCGGGCACCTCATCTGAGCCGGATTTCCTCCTGGATGGCCGCCAACAGTCCACACTCCCAAGGGAGATCTAGGACGCTCAACCGATACTCCACCATCCATCCATGAATAGTAAGTGAAGTCTCCTCCTCCCGGGGCACTCCACATGGACTCCATCGGCTCTCTTCGGGACATGGCCCGAGACATCCTTCTCATGGTCTGCTCCATGGCTTCCATCTTACACTTCATCACTTCTAATTCCGAAGGTGATGCAGGTTCCGTGGTTTCACTACCACACTCCATCAGGTTCATCTGCACTGGCCTGTCCTTCGGCACAGTCTCTTTGGGCCAACGCACCTCTGGATCCGCCTGAGCTGACCAGTCCTTCGGAACAGCTTCTACGATCCCTCCGGCCCTTCGGACCCCCATCTGAGCTGGCCTGTCCTTCGGCACAGTCTCCCTGGTCCCGCACACGTCTGGATCCCCAAGAACAGACCAGACCTACGCAACAGTACCTCCGATCCAACCAGCCCTCCAGACCACTCCCTGACTGGAGCCATAGCGCTCTCTCCTTCGGGCGGGCCACTTCCAAGCTCACCTGAGCTTCCCACAGTCGCTCCGCCGCTCCAAACTCATCCTCCTGGGCAACCGCACCTTCCATCATCTCACGGCACTCATCCGGGCACCCCACCTGGTCAAGGGTGGTCCAATCCCACTCCATAGTACGCCGGATTTCCTCAGGGGCCGAATCCCATCCATCAATATACTCCTCCTCTCTCCAAGCCAACCTCTCCATTGCTGGGATAGTTGAAAAGGGCTTTTTGCTTCTGTAACTACTCTCCAATACTCGGCAAGGATCACGCGTAGATTGAAGCACGGTCCAACACGATTTTATTGTAGGTACGACACATGTGAAGCAAAAGCACCGTCCCGCCACCCAAACACACCTGATATACCCCGTTGTAGCCTCCCCATTGCCCATGCAATGTCCAAGCAGGGTTGCACCATATCCGGTGATTCAGCATATCCCATAGTCCAAAGGGATGTGACCTCATGGCCCCATGAGTCAGCGTTATGAGTCCAATTGTCCAGTGTCCAGGCTCGGAGGAGTTACCTCACTTCTCCGAGCCTCACACACATCTGGAAGTTACGTCACTCCCACTTGACTCAGCACAGGCTCCACGCAGCTGGAGCCAAGGTCACCAAATAACTGGGGCAAAGGTCGGTGCAATCTCATGGCAGGTTGGGAGCCTGAACTTCTCCTAAGCTCAGGTCTCCCAATCCTGACATGGATGGTATCCTTGAAGTGTCTGGCTTGACTCTGAAGGAGACCCTGGGAGTGGTGACGTCCGACAGGGAGCTCTAGCCTGAGATGGTCCAGGAGGTCAAAAAGAATCGGAAGCAGCTGAACGAATTAACAACTCCGCATGTTCTCAGGAGTCCCCTTCTAGCCCAGGGGGACGAATCGGAAGAAACCAACAAGTTGAATCTCTGTATTTATTTATCGTGTCAGGAGCGAACCAAACAGTTGTATTGCATTACAAACAACAAACAAACAAAACACAAAGTTTACAGACTTGGTATTCTGTTAAATGTCCTTTGACCAGTAGCTGGCCACTTGGAGCGCCTCTGGTGTTGCCATAAGAAGGTCCTCCATTGTGCATGTGGCAGGGCTCAGGTTGCATTGTAGTAGGTGATCTGTGGTTTGCTCTTCTCCACACTCGCATATCATGGATTCCACTTTGTAACCCATTTCTTAAGGTTGGCACTGCATCTCGTGGTGCCAGAGCACAGTCTGTTCAGCGCCTTCCAAGTCGCCCAGTCTTCTGTGTGCCCAGGAGGGAGTCTCTCATTTGGTATCAGCCATTGATTGATTGAATCTCTGTAAAGATTAGCTTTTATTTGCAAGTGGTGACAGTCTGTGCACTAGTCATAAAAGAACTACCGCACCCCCAAAATGAGGCTGTGGCGTTTTATTGTTTTACAGAAATCCAAAAGGGACATTTTGGTGTTAATGCATTGTCTCCTTCATTGGTCTATGCTTACCTAATACCTTTTGATTGACTCTCTATGACTAGGGAAACAAGCAAGTGCAAAGAAACAGACACTGGAATATACTGGACTCTTCATATCTCCTTCTGATGTCCCTGGGTCTTGCTGAGATGTGCCCTAGCGGCAACGGCATATCTCTTTGTTGCAAGTGAAAGTGCAAGTTTGCTGTGTGACAGTTCAGGGACTTTATCTGACAAGGAACACAAGTCCTATATTTCAAATTGTCTATTTAACATTGATAGTCAGAGCAAAGTAATAATCATGTATGTACACAATCAAGTGTTTGTTGTTCAATAAATCACAATCGTTGCATAACTCAAAAGTCCATAATATCATAAAAGTATAATCACACGACTGAAGAATCATCAAAGGTGGAGCCAAATCATATGCGGTAGAAGCCGGGTTAATCATGTATGTACACAATCAAGTGTTTGTTGTTCAATAAATCACAATCGTTGCATAACTCAAAAGTCCATAATATCATAAAAGTATAATCACACGACTGAAGAATCATCAAAGGTGGAGCCAAATCATATGCGGTAGAAGCCGGGTTGACGGAAGTCGCCGGGTTCCCGCTCCGTTTCGCGCTAATAAGCGCTTTTTCAAAACCCAAAGATCAAGGTAGGCGTTTTAAGGCATCCACATGTCTAAAGTAAATGTACAAAAAGGTTCAGGTAATAACAGGTGGTCCAATCCAACATAAACATTACATATAATGCAAAGTAATAAGCAATGATACATACCATCCATAATACATGCATACAGGCACGGGCCACACTCGTCTAGTGAGGCACCATGCTTACATTACTCACAGTATTTAACAGTAATACATAATTGAATACACCAGTAAAGGGGCCAACTTCTCACCAAGGGACATTAATACTCTAAAGGCTCTGGGCAACCATCCTGACATTATTTTTAAACCTTCGGACAAAGGTGGAAGTTTGGTTTGTTTACGTAAGACTGACTATTTAAATGAAGTTCATAGACAACTGTCTGACTCTAGATTTTATCTCAAATTACCAGGGATCCTTACAGTAGATTCTTAAAGATTATTTCACTACAATCTA
>JARBWK010000014.1:21050372-21293389 GCA_030556195.1 Anolis apletophallus | reverse complement strand
AAACACTGCATTTTTCATTAGCATCACATCTTTGTCATACCTAAAAATGAGAACAATAGCCATTTATAAGTTAGTTCTTTCACACAGTACAGTTATCAATGCTGAGTCTCTATGTTCCTGATTTGAAACATTACTTCCAGGCTCCGTGCCAGCAGCGGAGAAGGTCGGACTCTTGCCCATGCGCAATGCTGTTTCCATTCACATTAACTTTTCCATAGCTCAAACTGTACTGCTTTCACCCATCTAGCCTAATGTTATCTCAAATTGGGCACCTGCTCTAACACAATTTTTGGTCGGGAGCTCGCCGGACCCAGGCAGGCTTCGAACTCATGACCTTTCGGTCAGTAGTGATCTTAATGCAGCTGAATCCCAGCCAGCTGCGCCACAGTCCCGGTGCCATGACTTCAAACAACAAGAAAGGAGATTCCACCTGAACATTAGGAAGAACTTCTTGACTGAGAGCTGTTCAGCTGTTTAGCAGTGGAACTCTCTGCCCAGGAGTGTGGTGGAGGCTCCTTCTTTGGAGGCTTTTAAACAGAGCTGGATAGCCATCTGTTGGGGGTGTTTTGATGGATGGATGGTATCCTTGAAGTGTCTGGCTTGACTCTGAAGGAGACCCTGGGAGTGGTGACGTCCGACAGGGAGCTCTAGCCTGAGATGGTCCAGGAGGTCAAAAAGAATCGGAAGCAGCTGAACGAATTAACAACTCCGCACGTTCTCAGGAGTCCCCTTCTAGCCCAGGGGGACGAATCGGAAGAAACCAACAAGTTGAATCTCTGTATTTATTTATCGTGTCAGGAGCGAACCAAACAGTTGTATTGCATTACAAACAACAAACAAACAAAACACAAAGTTTACAGACTTGGTATTCTGTTAAATGTCCTTTGGCCAGTAGCTGGCCACTTGGAGCGCCTCTGGTGTTGCCATAAGAAGGTCCTCCATTGTGCATGTGGCAGGGCTCAGGTTGCATTGTAGTAGGTGATCTGTGGTTTGCTCTTCTCCACACTCGCATATCGTGGATTCCACTTTGTAACCCATTTCTTAAGGTTGGCACTGCATCTCGTGGTGCCAGAGCACAGTCTGTTCAGCGCCTTCCAAGTCGCCCAGTCTTCTGTGTGCCCAGGAGGGAGTCTCTCATTTGGTATCAGCCATTGATTGATTGAATCTCTGTAAAGATTAGCTTTTATTTGCAAGTGGTGGCAGTCTGTGCACTAGTCATAAAAGAACTACCGCACCCCCAAAATGAGGCTGTGGCGTTTCATTGTTTTACAGAAATCCAAAAGGGACATTTTGTCTCCTTCATTGTCTCCTTCATTGGTCTATGCTTACCTAATACCTTTTGATTGACTCTCTATGACTAGGGAAACAAGCAAGTGCAAAGAAACAGACACTGGAATATACTGGACTCTTCATATCTCCTTCTGATGTCCCTGGGTCTTGCTGAGATGTGCCCTAGCGGCAACGGCATATCTCTTTGTTGCAAGTGAAAGTGCAAGTTTGCTGTGTGACAGTTCAGGGACTTTAACCGTGGGAATCATTCTTCGAGCTGTCATGGCTGCCTTCTGTAACTACACCTTTGGCTGCATACGAGTATGTTTGACAGATGGGACCTGCAGTCATATATAGTATTTACAAAATCTTATATAATAATAATAATAATCTTTATTTATACCCTGCCACCATCTTCCCAAAAGGGACTCAGGGCGGCTAAGATGAGGCCAAGCCCAAAGATACAATACAGCAAAATAAAATACAAAGCAAAAAAAAGTTACAACACAATAAAATCCATAAGGTAACAAGATAAAATAAACAATGCAAAATAACATAATGGTCACTCTCCAAAGGCACATTGGAAGAGCCAAGTTTTCAAATCTTTCTTAAAGGCTGCTAGGGTGGGGGCGTGCCTAATCTCACCAGGTAGCGATTTCCAAAACCGGGGGCCACAGTGGAGAAGGCTCTCTCCCTTGTTCCCACAAGTTGTACCTGTGATAGAGGAAGGGGCAAAAGGAGGGTCTCCCCAGAGGATCAAAGGGGATTAGCACAGCGGTTAAAACAGCAGTTGTTAGCTGCAAGCTGTAGCTGTAAAGATCCGAACGTGACAAGTTCGAATCCCGGGCTGACCTGGGCAAGTCAGCTGTAAGCCTAAGCAGATAAATTAGGTATCGCATAAGCGGGGGAGGAATCCTAAAGGACTTTTTAACTTCAATACATATTGAAGACAACTACCGGAAGAAGAATTCGGCTGGCTGGCAGGTTCTTCATCAAGAAGGAGGAGGTAGAAGGAGGATGGAACAACAGTGCCCTCCTGTGACCGAATGGAGCAGCAGCACCCAGTGACGAATATAACAACAAATATAACAACATTGCCCGGTTGGAGTCCGGCGGATCTTCCTGTTATATGTTATTGTATGCCTTGTACGTCTAATTTCGGCAGGGATTATCTGCTGTATGTGTTCTGTAATCCACACTGAGTCCCCTTCAGGGTGAGAAGTGCGGAATATAAATAAAGTGTATTATTATTATTGTTGTGCAGGTTGCTGGTAGGAGATGCGATGACGAAGGTAGGTGGGTCCCAAACCTTTCAGGGCTTTACAGGTGATAACCTGCACCTTGAATTGACACTGGAGATGAACGGCAGCCAGTGGAGCTCCTTAAACAGGGGGATTGACTGTTCCCTGTAATTCACCCCAATTAGTAATATATCTAGCTGCCGGACGTTGGACCAGTTGGAGTTTCTGGGCCGTCTTCAAGGGAAGCCCCACGTAGAGTGCATTGCAGTAGTCCAGTCTAGAGGTAACTAAGGCATGGAACACTGTGGTCAAGTCAGACTTCACAAGGTATGGTCGCAGCTGGCACACACGTTTAAATCCATGACTCCTTCAGTGCCTGTATGCTGAATACATGAAGTTTGTGACTAAATCAACTATGTTCTTTTAACAAAGACTACCTTTTTTGGTCTCTTGAGAGCACGATTTAAACCAAGATGTTTTAAGGGAGAGTAGATGTTTTTTGGGCAACGGAAAAGAACACTTCTAAAACTTTGCTGGTTTTTTTGTGCATTGGCATATCTTTGTTCCTAGCAGTTCAAAGAGATATTCAGAGATTTCAGTCTACAGAAGGTTATGATTTCTAATAAGGTAATGCTTTTCCAGAGGTTATGATTATGCCAAATAGTGTGAATGCCAATTAATCTCCAAAAGGATTGTGCTTCCAAAAGCCCGCGGAGATTCCTGGTTTTCTCAAATGGTTATGAATGCCATTTACCATATTCTACGATAGACATCAGAAGAGCTGCAAGACCAAGCATAAGCCATGAGAATAAAGACAAAGATCCAGCTAGAGGAAAAGTATTCTTACCATACATCAAGGGAAACACTGACTGCATAGGGAAGCTGATGAAGGACACAACCTCCACACAATCTACAGACCCACCAAGAAAATCCAACAAATGATGCGCTTAGCAAAGGGCAAGAGGGATCCTCTGACCACTGCAGAAGTCTCAACACACAGAACCCATGAAAGGTTATAGAATAAATCAAGTAATATTAGAAATATGCAAAATATCTATATTGTTCATTATATAAGCATTATCACAAAAGACATACGTTGCCCAAATGGGTGCAACAATCAATTCCCACGCAGGGGTGATAAGTCAACAAATGAATAGTTCAAAGAGATAGATCCATAGTTGGCCTCGAAAGGCTGATTAAACTCACAATGGTGAGCATTTGTAAAGTTCCAAATTTAACCCCCGATGGGGAACGACAAAAAATAATAACGGCGTCAAATGCCAATAATGCGGATTTTCCAAGGCGTCGCAATGTGAATGCTAGGAAAATCAAAATAAATCTTCCCGGTCTCAAGACCCAAGTTGGACGCAGAGGAGTGGAATGAAACTCTTCCAAGCGAATGGAAAGGCCAACATTTTTACTCTTCCAAGCGAATGGAAAGGCCGACGGAGTAGCAATGCGGGATGGAGAGGCCTTAAAATCCGTTTCACCGTAAAATTCGGTTTTCTCAAGGCGAATCAACAAGAGCGTCCATTATCTGAAAATTAACATATGATCAAACAACAGGGTAATGCCCCAAATAATAATATACAATAACGTTTGGCAATATAAGGTATACATACCAAGTAGTAATACATCATGACCCAGGCTTAGTAGCAATCATTAGGGTGACCCAAAGGTAGGAGGCTGAAGTAACAGGGGGGATATATATATCATTAACAAGGGTTCAAATTAGAGAGCTGAGGGAGATGACGTCATTCAACCCGTTTGGCCACTGCAGAAGTCTACCATATACTGTGCAGCTGTGGACAAATCTACATAGGGATCACCAAATGCAGCGTCCAAAAACAAATCAAAATACACAAAAGGTACTGCAGACTAATTCAGCCATAGCAGAGCACTTGATGAACCAACATTCACACACAGTATTATTGGAGAACACAGAAATGCTGGACCACTCTGACAACCACCATGTCTGACTATACAGAGAAGGCTGACGGGCTGGCGATGTCTACGATGGAGGGCCCGCTTGTTTCGCCCCCGGGTGGGGCTTTATCAAGGCCTTCATAGATGTACCGTAGTCCTTATCTATAGGGGAGTACAATATTTACAAATCCATAATATTCAAGTACACAATTAGCCGGGTGTCAAACCCTTTAAACAGATTAATATAATAAAGGTATACATACCAGTGATTGGTGAAACCGAAGCCTAACCTCACTGTAAACAGAGAGGTGACCATAAAGGTAAGTGTGCATGTAAACCAGGAGGGATAAATAGGCAATCAGGCAGGTGGAATGATTTAGTAAATTAAGGTCTGTAAACTGATAATTTCGTTTAACACTTTCGGGTACTCAGTGTCAAGGAGTAATATCCATTTATATTCCATTTTACGTAGGATGTAATTCAGATCGGTGTGAGGGCGAGGGTCTACTTTCTCTAACACTCTGATTCTCAGTGATTTAGGGTCATGTTTAAGGGTTTTACAATGTGTGTAGAATGGTAGGTCTACACTGCCCGTGTTGATCCTGCTGCAATGTTCAATAAAGCGCTGTCTCAATTGCCTCGTGGTAATACCCACGTAAATAAGGGAGCAGGAACACGTGATCGCATACGTGATGAAAAAGGTCGCACACATAGCGAAGCATTGGACCTCGTACTCTCTATTGCAGGAAGGGCTGTAGATACAGTATATTTATCTGTGCATATATTATCGCATATAGAACAGTGCCCACAGTTTCTTTACCAAAATTAGTTCCCTTACCAAAATTACTGAAGGGTTTCTTAAAGTGGTTAGAGTGCGTTATAGCATCACCCAAATTCCTGGTGCGCTTGTATGCCACGAAAGGGGGGGGGGTCTCTAAACCCTGTATATGAGAGATAATCGGCCAATAGGTTCTTACTAAGTTATTGAGTGTCTTGCTGTGCGGCGTAAGTGTAAGTGGCCACACTAGGTTAGCCGGTTTATCTTTGGGTTGATGTGAAAAGAGTGTCTGTCTGTCTAGATTCCTAGCTTTCTGTAAGGCATTAGATACTAGATGTTCGGGGTAGCCCCTCTGTAGGAAATCTCTGTACATGAACTTAGCTTCATATTCAAAATCCATAGGATACGAAGAGTTTATTTATATTTATATAATTTATTTATTATTTCGGGCTGGTAGACCGCCCTATCCGAAGCTCAGGGTGGTTTACAGCACATAAAACATCCCAAGTAAAACCATAAAAACACTTTAAAAATACATCATAAAACCGATTAGAAATCCCATCCCTTACAAAGACCATAACACATCGAGCACGTAACATTGGCGGTAGCAGCATGGCAGGGTAATAAGGCATAGTAGGCAATAATCAGGCTCCGAATGCCTGCCTAAAGAGCCAGGTCTTACAGGACCTGCGGAAAGTCATTCAGTCCCGCAGGGCTCCTGTCTCCGCTGGCAACGAGTTCCATAAGGCTAGCGTGGCCACTGAGAATGCCCTCTGCCACGCGCTGGATAGTCTGCAAGTCCTCATGCTAGGGACCTCCAACATGTTAAGCCCCTCTGAACGCAGTGATCTACTGGGCACATATGGGGTAAGCCGCTCCCTCAAGTACACTGGCCCCAAACCATATAAGGCCTTGAAAGTAAGAAATAACACCTTGAAGGAGACCCGGAATTCAACTGGCAGCCAGTGCAGTTCATGTAGGAGTGGTGTTACATGAGCCGTTCTTGTGGCTCCCAGTAGCTGCTGCGTTCTGCACGAGCTTAAGTTTCTGGATCGCCGACAAAGGTTGCATTTCAGGCGGGTAAATTGGGTGAAGGGTAAATTGTGTTTAAGGGGATGGGAATGGTAACTCTGGAAATGTAAGTAAGAGTTACGTTTGACTGGTTTCTTGTAGTTTCTAGTTTTAAGAATCCCATTCTTCTCAAAAATAGTTAGATCCAAAAAAATCAACTTTGGTTAAAATTAAAGGTAAATGTTATATTTTCATTCCATTGGTTCATCTAATTCTTTTAAATTTACGGTGTCATCAACCAAAAAGATGAGATCATCGATATAGTGATGATAGTGCATAATGACTTTAGAAAATGCATTAGGAACCTCGGAAAACACAAATTTATCCTCTAAATTAGCCATATAAAGGATAGCCAAAAGATGGTGAAGAGGCCTGTCCCATACTGACACCATGGGGAATTCCAGACAGCAAAGAATCAAGTGCCACTTAACACCTCCCAAACAAAGGGTGCCTCTAAGCAACAACAGCCAGGCTGCCTCTATGCAGGTACTCTCACTGACTGAGGGCACCTGCAGCTACAAGGCTACTCAATGCTAATCAAGCTTGCTAATTACAACATTCACACTTGCTTCAAACAGTTATTTCTCTCACCCTGGACATTCCACAGATACACTCCACTTGCCTAATTTCCTACAGATCTCTGAACCATCTCTGAGGATGCTTGCCACAGATGCAGTCAAAACGTCAGGAGAGAATGCAAAAAACTAGGAGCCCCTAGTGGCGCATTGGGTTAAATCCTAGTGTCGGCAGGACTGAAGACCATCCGGTCAGAGGTTTGAATCCGGGGAGAGCACGGATTAGCTCCCTGTGTCAGCTCCAGATCCCCATGCAGGGACATTAGAGAAGCCTCCTACAAGGATGATAAAATATCAGAACATCCAGGCATCCTTGTAGATGGCCAATTCTTGCAGATGGCCAATTCTCTCACACCAGAAGTGACTTGCAGTTTCTCAAGTCACCTCTGACACAGAACCCCCCCCCCCCCCAAAAAAAACCCCTTAAAACTCACAGCAACTCAATAAATTCTATATTTACTGCTTTTTTAATGCACTACTGTCTTTGAGAGCAAGAGGGCACCAAGGAAACAGTGAAAGTGGAAAGACTATTGCTGAATTAGAGAGAAAAGGTCTGGATGAACACTTCCCTTTATGGAAGGCTATTGTGATGACAAAAAAAAACCCACGATGCAACATGTATCTTTTAATATGCAAACTATAATTATCTTCCTGACATAATTACCCTCCCGCACCCTGCTCACCTCTGACGCCAATTTGGTTAAATTAAATCCTATCTCCAGGATAAATGGCTCTCCCTGCTGACATACAGGATGCAAGCTGCAGCATGCTATCCCAACATTGCCATGTGTGTAAGAAAGAGCATCTTTGTTCTAGCAGCCAAAAACATCCCATTGAATTGCGCAGACATGAAACGTGTTGATCCTTTATTAAAAAATAGGATTCAGACTCTTCCGTCCCCAGGGTCTAAAAAAAAAGGTTGGACAAACAAGCTTTGACCCTGGGAATAGAGGCAAGGCGTTCCCTCATGCAGGAAAACCCAGGATCTCTATAAGAATGAGTGCAGGACTCAAAGATAGGATGAACCAAATAGGATTTATTGAAATACAACCAGTAAAGGTGCTGGCGGCTCAAAAATGCTTAGTTGGTTGCAAAAGTCTTTAAACAAAGGGTTTATCAATCACTTGCCTATTTGCTTTGCAGAGTGATGGCATCTCTCTTGATCCCAGGTTCTTCTGTTGCTCTCTGGACTTTGTAGACGCACTAGGTTCTTTAAAGGCTCCAAATCCACAGCCTCTGGTGAGAAAAGGATTCTCCTATGTACTATAGCTTGGTTGAGAGTGAAGGAAGACCAGGAGGTGAAATAAGGTTGCCCTTTCACAGCAACTAGATTCCAGACCTTGCTTGTCCTTGAGTTCTTTGGAAAATGAGGTCAGAGAGGAAATCCGCCCCCTAGGTAAACTCCGGTAAAAGGCGGAGTTGAAGCCGGGCCACCAGGTTTGGAGCCAAAATGCAGCTCCTCCCCCAGGTGAGCACATGGCAGACAAAGAGGATGTAGAACAAAGGGTCCGTGCAGGTATATGGCAAACCAAATACAGATAAATACAGCCCTCTAGAGGCGTCACACAGACCCTTGGGGTATTCATTGCAACACCCCCAGAATGTTGTCAGGTTGTTCTTGTTTCCTTTAAGTTACTTTCTCGCTACTATTTTATCAAACTGGTTATTCCAATTAAGAATGCACATGTTTTTATCCCCCAGGAAAACAAATACACCGTGAATGGGTTTTTGTATCTTTCAGTTTATGGAACAATGTCTTGAATTGAGGTCCCTGCTACACTGCAAAAAAACCCAACCAGATTATCTGTTTTGAACTGGATTATATGGCAGTGTAGACTCAGGCCCCTTCTACACTGCCATATAATCCAGATTATCAAATCAGATAATCCAGATTATCTGCTTTGAACCGGATCATATGAGGCCCCATTTACACTGCCATGTAAAATCTAGATTATCTGCTTTGAACTGGGTTATATTGCAGTGCAGTGTAGACTAATATAATCCCGTTCAAAACACATAATCTGGATTTTGTATGGCAGTGTAGGTAGGGCCTCATAATGTATACCTAACCTTTCCTTCTCTTTTTCTCTTCCTTCCCTGTTTCCTATTCAGCCTTTCTCTCTTCTCTTTCTTCCGTTTCCTGCCTACCTACCTTCATTTCTTCTCTTCCTTCCAGTAGGCTGTTAGGAATTGTGAGAGTTGAAGTCCAAAAGAGTTTGCCCATACCTGGGTTACATGGTATCATCTACATTGCAATAAAACATTGTCCTCAAATATACGCAGTGTCAACAACAGCCAAATGTTTTGATGAGGTGTGATACAACTCTAAAAACTCTTGGAGTAATAGGCTTATGCAAGGGACAAGGGTGGGTCTGAAAAGGTTGCGTTTTGCCTCTTTTGTCACTTGTCTGCTTTTTTGTGCAACCATTCAGAAAATGAATGATTTGCATCAGCATATTTCAAAGGCATTAGCGATGTCTGCAAAGAGGTTTGGTGAAATCTAAGATGTTCAATGTACATAACAGGGCCAGAAAAATCAGATAAATGATTGTTAATGGAGATAATGTCATAGGCTTATAGCCATAACTCATAGAGTGCTTATTATTATTATTGGAAACACAAGATGAGTCCACAGCAGACAAGATCACTCTGCTGCCTGTTGTATTAGATCACACGCTGGATTCTTTCCAAGTGTCTAGGACTGTGTGATGTATCCGTGTATAATGTGTGCAGATCCAAATACGGTGGCCTTTTGCAGCGGACAGATGGTAATTTTGTCAGTGCTGATTGTGTTTAAGTGCAGACCAAGGTCTTTAGGCACTGCACACAGTGTGCCAATCACCACTGGGACCACCTTGACTGGCTTGTGCCAGAGTCTTTGCTGTTCGTTCTTTAAATCCTCATATTGTGGAAGCTTTTCCAGTTGCTTCTCGTCAATCCGGCTGTCGCCTGGGATTGCAACATCGATGATCCACACTTTGTTTTTTTCCATGATTGTGAGGTCAAGAGTATTGTGCTCCAAAACTCTGTCAGTCTCAATTTGGAAGTCCCAGAGTAGTTTGATGTGTTCGTTTTCTGTAACATTTTTCAGGCTTGTGATCCCACCAATTTTTTGGCACATGCAAATAATATTTGTAGCACAAGATCCAATGGCTCATCTGAGTAATGATATTATGCTTTTGCATGTAGTCCGTCTGCGCGATCTTCTTGCAGCAGCTGAGGATGTGATCCATCGTTTTGTCTGCTTCCTTGCAGAATGTACACTAGGAATCTGTCCTTGACTTTTCAATTCTGGCTTTGATGACATTTGTTCTAATGGCTTGTTCTTGGGCTGCCAGAATCAGGCCCTGCTTTGTCTCCTTTTTAAAAAATTCCATTTGGGAGCCACATCCATGTTTTTTCCTTGGCAATTTGGCTCTCAGTGTTTCCCAGGAACTGTCCACGGAGAGCCTTCTTTGGCCAGTTTTCTCTTCTGCTTTGTTGCGGTTTGTCAGACTGTGCAGAAGCTTAGCAGTCTTCCCAGTTTCAGACCTCTGTCAATACACACAGAGCCAGAGTAAATGAAAAACAAAACTTTACTGTTAAGTAAGCAGCTTTAACAAAACCAGCCTTGAAAAAATAAACATAGTCCATTGCAGATAACTTACACAAAGTTCAGTGCATTATAACCATGCATTATCTGCATCTTCGATGGTGCAAGAAAGTCCTGTGTTAAATGGTCCAGGACAAGTCCTGTGGTAGATCCATGGTAGTCTTCACGATCTCCTTCTTCACACAAAGTAACAAGGAAAAACACTCCTCATGATATACTCCATGCACGGAGTGGCTCAAGATTAATTGCTTCATTATTCAGGTGTTCTTCCTCAACACACATCCAAACAGAAGATGATCCTTTCAAATACTTAGCTAATATACTGTAACATGCTCTGCATTGTATTTTTACAGTATTTCCTCTTTGTCTTTTGCACTTGAAGCAGTTTTCTACTCTTGACTTCCCTCAATGTTGGTTCTTGACTGCCTTTCACTTAATCTGCCAGCGCATGTTTCTCTTCTTCTACCATTTGGTTCACTTACAGAAGCCCTCTCTGCCTCCTAATTTTCTGGCAGGGAAAGTCTGTCGACATCACTATGTGGGTGTCATGAGTAGTGGATTCCAAAGGAAGTAAACAAAATCCCCACGATTTCAGCCAAATGAAAATGCTGTATTAGCACACATAGGATAATGTTATACATGTAAACCAGTTCAAAATATAAACAGTACAGGCGGGAGCACTCCCTCGTCTCTCACATGAACAGAGTCACATTACATAGTATACAAAGTCAACAACACAGTTGAAGCATATGTTAATGATACAATAAGCAAACCTCCGTGAATGACTGGAGGCAGTCCTGGAGAGGCGATAATCCAAGGAGGGGTCCGCCGCAACGCCAAGCGGCTCGAAAAAAAGCCACGGCGAGGAACTGTGGCGAGGATTCAAAGCCGCGTTCCAAAAGGGGGGGCGAACTTGCCGGCGTTCGCTGGAAATGAAGCCAGAAAGTGGTGTAAAGTTTGCGACAGCGACTGTCGTGCTACGGGGCGCTGAAATTGGCAGCGCGGAACCCACAATCAAGGGAGAGCCGGGACAGTGCCAAACGGCCAGAGTTTCTCCGAGGCGCCAAGGCTATTTTTTGCCGTTTTCACGTCTTACAGACGCTTCATCAGGGTGCGTTGCTGTGTACATCAATCTAGATATCTGAAACAAAGAGCATCACAGGTAGATCAGTCTTATGGCTGAATGCAGCGTGACGTAAACTTTACACCACTTTCTGGCTTCATTTCCGGCGAACGCCGGCAAGTTCGCCCCCCCTTTTGGAACGCGGGTTTGAATCCTCGCCACAGTTCCTTGCCGCGGCTTTTTTTCGAGCCGCTTGGCGTTGCGGCGGACCCCTCCTTGGATTATCGCCTCTCCAGGACTGCCTCCAGTCATTCACGGAGGTTTGCTTATTGTATCATTAACATATGCTTCAACTGTGTTGTTGACTTTGTATACTACCGTATGTAATGTGACTCTGTTCATGTGAGAGACGAGGGAGTGCTCTCGGCTGTACTGTTTATATTTTGAACTGGTTTACATGTATAACATTATCCTATGTGTGCTAATACAGCATTTTCATTTGGCAGAAATCGTGGGGATTTTGTTTACTTCCTTTGGAATATATTTATGCGAACTTGTTAGCCCTTCTAGATACACCCCTTGCTTATTTGTTGTTAGTAAGCACCCCCCTCCCTTCTTGGGTTTATGAGTAGTGGATTGACATCGGTTTTCATGATTTTCTGTCCAGATCATCCAGCTCTGCTTGTGTCCAGTTCACAATTCCAGCAGTGTATCTGATGACGGGGATGGCCCAGGTGTTGAGAGCCTTGATCATATTGCCACCATTTAATGTGCTCTTCAGAATTTTTCTGATCCCTTGGACATATTGTTTGCTGAACACATTTTTCACATGCCCATGGTTGATATTGTCCAACTATAGTATGCCCAGATATTTGTAGGCTTTGGGCTGATTGCACTTTATGTTTTGTCCGTTTGGCATCTCTATGCCTCCACTGTGAGTAATTCTCCCTTTGTTTAATGCCACTATGGCACATTTGTCTAGGCCGAACTCCATACTAATGTCAGTGCTAAAGATTCTGACTGTGTTGGTCAGACTAATTAGGTGAGACAGTATTATTATTATTATTATTTATACCCTGCTTTATCTCGTTTCTATTGCGCCTGACTCCAATCATTTCCGGAGCAACAAGTGCAAAGGCAGCATCTACACTTTAGAATTAATGCAGTTTGACAACACTTTAACTGCCATAGCTCAATGGCATAGAATCCTGGAGGTTTGTAGTTTTACTAGGGCCCCATCAACACTGCCATATAAAATGCAGACTATCTGCTGTGAATTGGATTATATGGCAGTGTGGATCCAGCTTATGTCTTTAGCCTTCAAAGAGTGCTGGCAATCCCTCAAACTATAAATCCCAAGATTTGTAGCATTGAGTTAAAGTGGTGTCAAAACTTCATTCCACAGTGTAGCTCAGGTGTGGGCAAACCCAGGCCCGGGGGCGAGATGCAATCCCTTGGGCTCTTTTCTCAGGCCCTCTCTCTCACACCATTCTATCCTCCCTTTCCTTCCTCTTTCCCTTCCTCTTTCTCCTTCCCTTCCATCCTTTCGTCCTTCCTACCTCCTTCCCTCCCTCTCTTCCTTCCCTCCCTCTTTCCCCCTCCCTGCTTCCCTTCTACCCTTTCATCCTTCTGTCCCTCTTTCTCCTTCCTTGTTTCCTTCCCTTTTGTCCTTTCTTCCTTCTCTCTTTCCTCCTTCCCCTCCCTCTTTCTCCCTCCCTCCAGTCCCTTCCACCCTTTTGTCCTTCCTTCCTTCCCTCTTTCCCTCCCTCCCATCCTTCCATCCTTCTCTCTTCCCTTCCTTCTTTCCCTTCCACCCCCTCGTCCTTCCATCCTTCTCTCTTTCCTTCCTCCTTTCGTTCCTTCTCTCCCTACCATCCTTCCATTTCATCCTTCCTTCCCTTTCTCTTCCCTCCTTCCCTCTCTCCCTCTTTCTCCTTCCTTCCATTCTTCCTTCCTTCTCTCTTTCCTTCCTCCTTCCCTTCCATCACCAGGCAGCTGCTAGCATGCGGCACCCAAGTCAGAAAGTTTGCCCATGCCTGGTGTAGGTGCACCCTAAACTCAACAGTTTCTTGGAATGGATAGACACCATGTTACCAAAACATCCTTTTAATGACTTCAGAAAAACAAAGTGTTCAAACCGATATTGAGTATAAACACAAATTTAATCATAATGGGATTAAGTAATAATGTGTCCTCTCAAGACATTTGAAATGCTTATTTAACCATGTCCTGCTGTCATAAGGAAGCATGCCATAGCTTTGACTAGTCCCTTTGACAAAGCTTTCTATGGACAGCTGTCACTCGCAGTCCACCAAAGAACAGAATCACTCTCCCCATTTGCTTGTTTGCTGTCACAGCACACATTTCCACACATAACTGGAGGAGAGAGACAGCTCAGTTATTTTCCACATCCCCCAAAAAACCATGCGGAAAAATACTGGTGTTGACTTGATCTCGTTCGTTGTGTAAATGCGGTGGTTTCCTTATCAATGGTGGGAGCCTGCATCGAGTCACAAATGCTATTTTTTGAACAACAGATGGGGTTGCTACCTTGCTTTCCCCCAACATTAGGTCTAGATTATGTCATTTGATGGAAATCCCCACTGAACATCCTTCTTGACAATGAACACAAAACACAGTCGCAAGCTTCAAATCAGACATGTCTGGGGCTGACAGTTCTACCTTGCGCTGTGCAGACTGTAGAGTTAATGCATTTTGACACCGCTTTAATTGCCATGGCTGCTGGGAGTCGTAGTTTGCAGAGGTCCCAGCAGTAGTTGCTTGAACAGCCTGAAGACTTAGTGAAACTGCAACTCCCAGGACCCCACAGCATTAAGCCATGGCGGTTAAGGTGGAATCAAAGTGTATTAACTCTGAAGTATGGTGGCATTGGCTTCAGTTCATTCCTTGGCTTCTTTTCAATAAGATGACTGAGCATCGCTTTGTCAATGCAGCAAACGAGGGCCCATCTACACTGCCAAATAATGCAGGTTGAAGCAGTATGATATGGGTGTCATACCGTCATCTTAGTACCGAGCCAAAGCAAAAGTTGCTGCAGGAGCTCCTCTTTGAGGGATGTCTTCTCTCATTTAATAGCCCAGCTCAATGCTATGCGATCCTGGGATTTGTAGTTTGCTGAAGCATCAACATCCTTTGGCAGAGAAGGCTCGGGACCTTGTCAAACTATAGCCCCCAGGACTCCATAGAGTGCCCTTTGGGCTGCTGTGCATTACATTTCAAGGTTTGGAAAATGGAGGTGTGCAATAGATTTAATGGTGCATTAGATTCAACAAAATACAGGGAGGAAGAAGAGGAGGAGGAGGAAGAAGAACCTGCTGTTTTCCATTTCCTTTCCTCCCCAACAATGTTAGCCTAATTTTAGATATTTTAAATGATATTTTAAGGATTTAATATTTATTTATTATTGGGCTTCTATGCTGCCACTCCCGGGAGGCTCACAAGCGCCGGGTAAAACGAACTGAACAACATATTAATAATTTAAAACATGGCAATAAAACACAATATGACAACAGCGAGGTTAAAAACCTGGTGTGTAGAGACAGCACCACAGGTAGTGAATACAACATGGTGGGCTATGTAACAGGCAAGACCTACAGGTCAAAGGCCTGCTGGAATAAGTAGGTCTTGCAAGCCCGTCTAAAAGGAAGCAAGTCCTTGATGGTGAGCATTTCAGCGGGGAGGGCATTCCACAACGTGGGTGCAATGACGGAGAATGCCCTCCTACGGGTTGCTGTCAGTCTCGCAAACTTCGCAGAAGGGACATCTAAGAGGTTGGTACCTTCCGACCGCAGTGATCTCGTAGGGCAGTATGGGGAGAGACGGTCCCTCAGATACGCTGGCCCCAGGCCGTGCAAGGCTTAAAGGTAAGAACCAACACTTTGAAGGTGATCCAGTGCTCGATTGGAAGCCAGTGCAGACCCTGCAAGGTGGGTGTTATGTGACTACCAGCTGGCGTGCCAGACAGGAGTCGGGCGGCAGAGTTCTGCACCAGCTTGAGCTTCCGGGTCACCGACAGAGGAAGGCCAACGTAGAGCGCATTACAGTAGTCCAGTCTCGAGATGACCGTGGCTTGGATCACTGTGGCCAGGTCATCCGGGATAGATAGGGGGCCAGCCGCCTTGCCTGTCTAAGGTGGAAAAAAGCAGACTTGCTGACCATGGAGACCTGGGTCTCCATGGTCAGCTGGGAGTCCAAATGAACTCCCAGGCTCTTTACTGAAAGCGATGGGCATAGCGCCGCACCGTCCAGGGTCGGAAGCTGGACATCCCCATCACCCGGGCGGCCCAGCCACAAGATCTCCGTCTTCGCTGGATTCACCCCCAACCTGCTGGCTTGCAGCCATCCAGTAACGGCTTCGAGGCAACGCTGGAAGTTATCGGGGACGGATCCAGGCCTGCCCTCCATCCTCAGAATGAGCTGAGTGTCATCAGCGTACTGGTGACACTCAAGCCCAAAACTCTGTACCAGCTGTGCAAGCAGCTGCATATAGATGTTAAATAACAGAGGGGAGAGATTGGCCCCCTGCGGCACTCCACAAACTAATGGGGAGCCCTCAGAGACCAACTCGCCCCTCCTCACTCGCTGAGACCGCTGGCGGATGAAGGAGGTCAGCCATTTCAGGGCTGTCCCCCTCACTCCAGCCATGCAGGCGGTGGGTCAAAAGATTGTGGTCGACCATGTCAAACGCTGCCGTGAGGTCCAATAACACGAGCAGCGCAGACCCGCCTTGGTCGAGCTGGCAGCGGAGTTGGTCTGTATGTTAGTAATTATGTGGACATATTACGTCTTCTTCATTTATGTTGATTTATAATGTATTGAGTTGTTCCTGGTTTGTTTATTGGTTTGTTTATGTATTACGGTTGGCATTGAATGTTTGCCACTGTGTATTTTGTTGTGAGCCGCCCTGAGTCCCTTTGGGGAGAGAGGGTGGGCTATACATGAAGGATCTTTCATTCAAGAAGAGGAGGAGGAAGAGGAGGAAGAAGAAGGAAGAAGAAAAGGAGGAGGAATAAAAAGAGGAGGAAGAGAATGAAGAATAAGAAGGGGAAAGAAGAAAAGGAGGAAGGAGAATAGGAAGGAGGAGGAAGAAGAGGAGAAAGAATAGGAAGAAGGAGAAATAAGAAAGGGAAAGGAGACATGTATGTGTTCCTGATGTTTGTACATCCTGTTGTGCGTACATTTCTTATGCTGGTCATTGACCGCAATAAATCAAATGAATGGAAAAGAGGAGGAAGAAAAAGAGGAGGAGGAAGAAGAAGTGGAGAATGAAGAATAGGAAGGAGAAAGAAGAAGAGGAGGAACAATAGGAAGAAGGGGGAAGAAGAAAAGGAGTAGGAAGAGGAGGAAGGAGAATAGGAAGAAGGAGATAGAAGACAAGGAAAGAAGAAAGATGAAGAAGAAGAGGAAGAAAAGAGGAGGAGGAGGAAGTGGAGAATGAAGAATAGGAAGGAGAATTAAGAAGAGGAGGAAGAATAGGAAGAAGGGGGAAGAAGAAAAGGAGTAGGAAGAGGAGGAAGGAGAATAGGAAGAAGGAGATAGAAGACAAGGAAAGAAGAAAGAGGAAGAAGAAGAGGAAGAAAAGAGGAGGAGGAGGAAGTGGAGAATGAAGAATAGGAAGGAGAATTAAGAAGAGGAGGAAGAATAGGAAGAAGGGGGAAGAAGAAAAGGAGTAGGAAGAGGAGGGAGGAGAATAGGAAGAAGGAGATAGAAGACAAGGAAAGAAGAAAGAGGAAGAAGAAGAGGAAGAAAAGAGGAGGAGGAGGAAGTGGAGCATGAAGAATAGGAAGGAGAAATAAGAAGAGGAGGAGGAAGAAGAGGAAAGGGGAAGAAGAAAAGGCGGAGGAAGAAGGGGAGGAAGAAAAAGAGGAGGAGAAGGTAGGAGAAGAGGAAGAAGAAAAAGAGGAGGAGGAAGAATAGGAAGAAGGAGAAAGAAGAAAAGGAGAGAAGGAGGAGGAAGGAGAATGAAGAACAGGAAGAGGAGGAGGAAGAGAAGGAGGAGGTGGAGGAAGAAGGAGAAGATAATGAGGAGGAAGTTAGGAGAAGTAGAGGAGGCGGCGGAGGAGGGATGGTTCTTTGAGAAGAAGCCAAACCCACTAGCGGAGGGAGGCAGGGAGGGAGGGACCACAACCCCCATCAGGCAGCGCGGCGGCTGCCGGGTGCTGGCGGCTGGTGCAATCGCGGGTCTGCATTCGGCAGGAGCCGGGCGTGGAAGGCGACCCCGCCGCCGGGATCCTCCGGGTGGCCATGCTCCGCTTGCCGGCTGCGGCGTGCTGGACGAAGGAGGCGGGCGCCCGGTGGGTGTCTTCGCTGCAGGAGAAGAAGAAGGAGAGGCCGGGGCCGGAGGGGCGCTGGGTCCGCCGGGGGCTGCCGCGGTGGAAGAGCGCCAGCGCCCAGGCCTCGGCGGCGGCCGTGAAGGAAGAGCCGCCGCCGCCCAGCCGCCCCAAGATCCTCACCTTGGAGTCCATGAACCCGCAGGTCAAGGCCGTGGAGTACGCCGTCCGCGGGCCCATCGTCCTCAAGGCCGGGGAGATCGAGAACGAGCTCCGGAAGGTAAGCCTCCGCCTCCCCTGCCCAGCCCTGGGCAACTGGCCCCCTTGGCACACCTCCACCCAACCCTGGCTGGGAGCAGCAGCTTTCCGGCTATGGCCTGGGCCCACCTCGAGCTGCTTATTAAGGGAACGTGGGAGCTGTAGTGTTGCAAAGATCCCCAGCCCTCCCACCCCCCGCCAGCGCACCAAACCACAGCTCCCAGGACCTTTTAACCGGGAGAATGGCGGGATGTGTAGTTCTGCAGGGTCTTCAAGCCTTTTCAAACTGCAACTCCCAGCTCAAGTGCTATCAAAGCGCAGAGATCCTGCAGACCTTCTCACCAGCCACCTTTGGCGCAGTGCTCTCAGAGAATGGGATATATAGTTCTTCTGCAAGGCCTTTCACCTTTCCAAACTGCAACTCCCATGATCCCATGGCAGTGAGTCATGGCACTTCGAGTGGTGTCAAACTGTAGATCTAGCCTGAAGGTAATCTACACTAGCAGTCCCCTGCCACGTGTTGTGTATATGTGTTTTGTGTGTGTGTGTGGTTTTGCACACACACATACATACATACACATGTGCATATACACACACACATATTTTATTTTATTTATTTACGACATTTATATGCCGCCCTTCTCACCCCGAAGGGGACTCAGAGCGGCTTACAAGTAAATTGTAAATACAATATATTATATTATTGCCATAGCACAATATTAATATTAAATATTACATTGCACTATAACATTATATTGTAATATTATTAGTAATATTACATGTAATATAAAATATATAATAATAAATTATTATTAGTAGTAGTATTATATTGTATTATATTCTAATAATTGATAATATAATGATTAAATGTGCATGGAACAAAGTTGGTACTCATTGGAGAACACAGAGGCGTCAATATACCTAAGGCCTACACATAGGAGTTCTAGACTTTGACAAACGGTGAGGGTGCCGCAGCAAACGACACACTCCTGGAGAGCCATAGCATGGAGGCCCTGCATTGGGGCCAAGCTGCGTCCATGCTACGGTGCAGGAGGTGCACCCAAGGTTTGTTTCTCCCTGGCTGGAGGTTTCTCCTGTCCTCCTCCCTGCTTTTCAAAAGCAGCAGCTGCCTGTCCGGTTGGGCCGCCCTCCTCTGAGCCGCTCCTTCGCTGCGGAGGCTTGCGATTGGAGCAGCTGGAGGGCCTGGCCCTGGCACGCCAAGGAGGCAGGCTGCATTGCATTGCCTTCTCCAAACAAAGCCTTAGCTAATATGCCAGCTTTCCCCATCTCACTTTGACCAAAGGATAATAATTGTGCTGTCGAAGGCTTGCTTTCGTCACCAGGATCGCTGGGTCACTTTGGGTTTTCTAAGCTCTCTGGCCGTGTTCCAGAACCACTGTTTTAAAAACTCTAAAATCAGAACAGTAAATAAAGAGGAACGCTTAAAAGAAAAAGCAGGGGAATTCCTAACACAAAACTATCAGGGCCAGCTAACACCTCCCAGCAAAGGATCCCCCCATGCAGGAATCAGCTAGACTTTGAGGCTGTAAGGCCATTCACAGCCTTACTCTCTTCCTGTAAACCGCTCTGGGCACCAGAGAGAGCGGTATAGTAAGTCGAATTTAATAAATAAATAATAAATAAATTCAGTGCTAATCAAGACGGCCAATTGCAACATTTAAAAAAAAGCAGGGGAATTCCTAATACAAAACTATCAGGGCTAGCTAACACCTCCCAACAAAGGATTCCTCCCATATAGGAATCAGCTAGGCTTTGAAGCCATTCAATGCTAATCAAGGTGGCCAACTGCAACATTCATAGAAGCCTAGAGTTGGAAGAGACGACCTTGTGGGCTGTCATCCAGTCCAACCCCATTCGGCCAAGAAGCAGGAAAATCACGTTCAAAGCACCCCCGACAGAGGGCCATCGAGCCTCTGTTTGAAAGCCTCCAAAGAAGGAGATTTGCAGACTCAATTGAAAACTTGTTGCCCTTTCCCAAGGAGCGTCTAGGGTCGGTATATAACAAAAAGTCAACAATATAAAACATTATATATACACATACACACATATATGCATACATACACAGGCAGTCCCCAAGTTACAAACATATGATTCAATATTCTAGATAGATAGAGAGATAGACACACACACACACACACACACACACATACATACCTAGCACAGGCAGTTCCCAGTTACGAAGATATGATTCTCTGTCTGTCTGTCTGTCTGTCTGTCTCTCTCTCTCTCTCTCTCTCTATATATATATATGCATACACATACACGTGCACACACATATATGTAATTGAATCATATGATGCATCTACAATGTTCTAGAACTCTGGGAATGGTCGCTTCTTATTTGCATCTCAAAAAAGAGATAAAAGCAGAGGGCAAGCTAGCAAATAAATCACTAAAGATAATAGTCGTAGGACTTTGGTCAGTCCCCAGAAACTTTTGCAGTGAAAGCTAAGGAACTTGTAAAACTACAGTTTTCCATAGTATTAAGCCCTGGCCGTAAAAGTGGGGCCAAAACCGCTTTCGTTCTAGAATGTGTGGCTGCATCTCTCCTCGCATCCAATTTGTGGCAATCTGATTATGGGGTTTTCTTTCAAGATTGAGGAATCCAGAGCTTTGTTGTTGTTTTTTGGCATGGCATTTTGTTCGTTTGTTTTTTCTTCTGCTCACGGACAAGAGTAGTTTATGGGAGGCGATTGGGACACTTGTCACCTCCCCTCCAAGTGTCTATTTCCCACCTGTTTTGGAAGCAGCCGTCCGGTGGATTGTCACACGCCTGTATTGCTACCCTTTGTTTTCTTGCCACGCTGAAATTGTGGCTTGCCCTTTTTCAATACAGTTGAGGGAGGCATGGGAAGAACTTTTATGTTGTGTTTCACAAAGACCATTAATAGTCTGCGGATACATATTTGAAAAACTCAGGAACATAGTATTGCGATTGTGCTCGTAACATTTGCATTTTCATCTAGTGTCATACTTTTGTTTGGCAACCACCAACAGCTCCTTCTCAACAGACGCACAAAAACAAACGGCCACCTCCTACCTTCTGCGCCCTTCCGTTGCATAAGATCACGATCATACACTTTAGAACAATATTTACTTTTCTTCCACGTCTTTTACTTTCTGATGAAATTGAGGATCCGGTGTCTCTATGTCACAGAGTCACGGAGAAGCCTTTTCCCAGAGTCTGTTCCAATACGAATCCAACCTTATTAATCTTTAAAGTGCTTCCCCCCCTCTTTACATCTTTTTTTTTGCCAAGTGATGTCTCACTAAGCTGCAAAAATACTTTCTCATTAACTTGAAGTTCAGCTTCATCATTAACTTTAAAGGAACATCTCTGTGTAGAAGATTTGTTTGTTTGTTTATTTACAGTATTTATATTCCGCCCGTCTCACCTCGCAGGGGACTCAGGATGGATTACAATGTACATATACGTGGCAAACATTCAATGCCATAGACACACAAATACTCAATATGCCCAAATATGAACACTGATGGAGTTTGGGGACAATAGACCTTGACATTTGGGAGTTGGAGTTGCTGGGATTTATAGTTCGCCAACAATCAAAGAGCATTTCGAACCCCACCAATGATATAATTGGACTAAACTTCCCACACAGAACGCCCACACAGAAGATACGGTGTTTTCTGGTAATCTTTGGCGACCCCTCTGACACCCCCCCCCCTCACATCCCCCTCAGGGGTCCACCAGTGTTCATATTTGGGCATCCATGCCATGTTTGGTCCAGATCCATCATTGTTTGAGTCCACAGTGCTCTTTGGATGTAGGTGACCGACAACTCCAAAACTCAAGATCAATGCCCACCAAACCCTTCCAGGATTTTCTCTTGGTCATGGGAGTTCTGTGTGCCAAGTTTGGTTCAGTTCCATCGTTGGTGGAGTTCGGAATGCTCTTTGATTTTAGGTGAACTACAAATCCCAGCAACTACAACTCCCAAATGACAAAATCAATCTCCCTCAACCCCACCAGTATTCAAATTTGGGCATATTGGGTATTTGTGCCAAATGTGGTCCAGTGAATGAAAATACATCCTGCATATCAGATATTTACATTACGATTCAGAACAGGAGCAAAATGGCAGTTATGAAGTAGCAACAAAAATCATGTGATGGTTGGGGGTCAACACAACATGAGGAACTGTATGAAGGGGTCGCAGCATTAAAAAGGTTGAGAACCACTCACTTAGTGTAACCTTAACCTATTGAGGAATGTACATTTCATTGCAAGAGCGAGATTAATATTTATACTCATTTTCAGTTGATCAACACTGCATTCATATCCACATTTCTTCTCCTTGTTCAGATCTACATTAAGTCTCTATTTCTAAGCCAAAGAGCTGGCATTGTCCGTAGAGGCCTCCAAGGTCATGTGGCCGGCATGACTACATGGACCGCCATTTCCTTCCCACTGGAGCAGTACCTATTGATCTACTCACATTTGTTTGTTTTTGAACTGCAAGGTTGACAGAATCTGGGCCTAACAGCAGGAGCTCACCCCACTCGCTGGGTTCAAACCGCCAAACCATTAAGTCAGCAAATTCAGCAGCACGGCAGTTTAACACACTGTGCCACCAGAGGTTACATACTTTCCCCAAATTTTGTATTCATTGATTATCTTTATGTTTTCTTTCTCTCTTTAGAGAGAATGTTTTTCAACTATGCTCTCAAATGAATAGGACTGGTCAAAGGTATTATTTCCCACCCCAATAAACATCCGTCAAGTTTTCTATTTGACAGGATACTTTTAAGGGCACTTTTTAAAACTTTGGGTTTTTCATTTGGACCAATGGCAGTGGGCAGAGAGGAGGAACCGCAAGAAAGTGAGTTGCGTTTATCAGCAAAAGCTTAAAGCGAGCCTCGTTGCAAAATGCGAGCCAATAAACTCACTTCGTCACAGTTCTGCTCCAGTTGTTTGTCCAGCCCCGTCCGAATGTAAAAGGTTGCGTGGCAGGTTTTGTCAACGTTGCATGTTTGCCTTGATCTGTGACGCTACCAGAGAATTTCTCTATTTATTCAGTTTGCGTAAGCAGGTGTTTACAAACTCAAACCTTCTTATTAGCCAAATACATTGAGTGTACTAAAGGCTCAGGCTCCTGCAGATGTGCCTGGCAAGGATCATCCCTTTGCTTTTGCAAGGGAATGCCGTCCGGATCTCTTCTTGAGTACAGTAGAGTCTCTCTTATCCAACCTTCGCTCATCTGACATTCTGCATTATCCAACGCAGTCTGCCTCCTGCCCGGATCCACCGTTGTTTCAATACATTGCAATGTTTTGGTGCAAAATTAGTAAATACAGTAATTACTACATAATGTTACTGTGTATTGAACTGCTTTTTCTGTTGATTTGTTGTAGAACATGATGTTTTTGTGCTTAATTTGCAAAATCATTATTATTATTATTATTTCAAATATTTGTACCCCACCCTTCTCTACCCCTGAAGGGTGACTCGGGGCGGCTTACAACCGGCAGCGATTGGATGCACCACATACTGTATACAATCAATAAAAACAACAGTTACATAATAAAAACACATTAAACAGATTAAAAACCATTTAAAAAGTACAAATAGTCCGAGTTCTACAATCACAACTTAATCCGAAGCCAGTCCACAGTCCGTTTTCATAACACTGTCATCATTCTATTGTCCGCCTGCTACCCAGTTATCTAACCAAATGCCTGGTCCCATAGCCACGTCTTTAACTTTTTCGTAAAGGAAAGGAGGGAAGAGGTTGACTTAATGTCACTGGGGAGCGAGTTCCACAGGTGAGGGGCCACCGCCAAGAAGGCCCTGTCTCTTGTCCCCACCAAACGTATTTATGATGAAGGTAGGATTGAGAGCAGGGCCTCCCAGAAGATCATAAATTTTGAGGTGGGACATAAGGGAGATACGTTCGGACAAGTAAGTTGGTCCATAATTTGACGTTTAATAGGCTTTTCCTTAATCCCTCCTGATTATCCAACATTTTTGCTTATCCAACGTTCTGCTGGCCCGTTTATCTTGGATAAGCGAGACTCTACAGTATGTTTGCCCAGTTTGCAGCAATTGAAAAAAGATGACAACAAAGATAGAAAATTGGAATTAAACAGTGACATTTCAAAAACCACTGGAAACATGGGATGACACAAGATTGATTAGGACTTTTCCTGCCAAATTGGGCCTGCAAGTAAGAAGTCTTGGCGATCATGAGTCCTGGACCCGTATTTCTCTCATTGACAGTGAATCCCCTCTTCTTTTTTCTTTTTTGCTGCAGATTCTGGCTGGTAAACTTTGGGCTTTCTGGCAAAAGGAAAGAAAACCCTGCAAGCTTGTTGTCCTCCCACCCATAATACACAGTGACATCTCTTTTTGCATTACATAACATGTTAAATGTGAAGCCCTAGCAGAACCCCATTAGTAGCCTAGATTCCTCTGCCTGTTTTGCTCAGCCAAAAGGTATAATTTGCACTCGCATTTTTGCAAAGTTACCACAATTTGCACTGTAGCCCTCCAAGCTTATTTCCTTAGGTTGGCTCTTGTTAGGAAATGCCTTCCAGTAACATCAGCTAGTTTTAGGAAGGCTGGGGATGCATCCAAACAATCTAGTGCCATTTGAGGTTAATATCTAGGTCTGACTATCAGCTCCTTTCAAATAACAGCTCTTGTCAGACTGAATTACATATCAAATGTGTGACACGCAGTTGCGTTAGCAGTGAGCTTGTTTGATAACCAAGTCGGAGGCTGCAAACCTATACATCCTTTCCTGGAACGGGGTCTCAACGGGGTCTCACTCCCCCTGAAGTCGTATGTCCGCAGTCTGGGGGTCCTTCTGGACTCAGTGCTGACACTTGATGCTCAGGTGCCGGCGGTGCCGGGAGCGCCTTTGAGCAATTAAAGCTTATGCGCCAGCTGCGACCATACCTTTAGAAGTCTGATTTGACCATGGTGGTCCATGTCTTAGTTACCTCCAGTCTGGACTACTGTAAAGCACTCTATGTGGGGCTGCCTTTGAAGTTGACCCAGAAACTGCAGTTAGTGCAAAGAAAGGCGGCCAGGTTGTTAACTGGAGCAAATTACAAGGAGCAGTCAACCCCCTGTTCAAACAACTCCACTGGCTGCCAATAAGTTTCCAGTCTCAATTCAAGGTGCAGGTTATCACCTATAAAGCTCTAAACAGTTCGGGACCTGCCTATTTTTGCGAACGCATCTTCCCTTACGAACATGTGCAATCTCTAAGATCTTCTGAGGAGGCTCTCCTCTCGCCCCCACTTCCGTCACAAGCATGGTTGGTGGGGATGAGGGAAAGGGCCTTCTCGGTGGTGGCCCCCTGGCTCTGGAACTCTCTCCCCAGGGAGATTAGGCTGGCACCCACCCTGTCCATTTTCCGTAAAAATCTAAAAACATGAATGTTCCACTGTGCTTTTGATTAGACAGTTCCCCAGCTAATTTGGGCCCCTGGTAATGATCCAAATTCTAGTCCTTGCACTTTACTACTCTTCCCTACCAAGAGATATAATGCTCTATGTCATATTGCCCTATATCTAGTTATTTTGCACTTTATTCACCAACCCTGTCCTCACAACTGATTTGCACCAGCCCCACCGCCTGAGCCTAGCAACTGTTTACTATTTCAGGCCATTGGTTGATGCTCGATGGTTGTTTTTATACTGTGTTATGTTGTTGTTAGGAGACACCAGTGGTGCAGTGGGTTAAACTGCTGCACTTGTTGATCGAAAGATCGCAGGTTTGAATCCGGGGAGCAGCGTGAGCTCCAGCCGTTAGCCTCAGCTTCTGCCAACCACATGATCTTGGAGGTATCTACGGACAATGCCGGCTCTTTGGCTTAGAAATGGAGATGAGCACCAAGCCCCAGAGTTGGACACGGCTGGACTTAATATCAGGGGAAAACCTTTACCTTTTACTATGTTGTTGTTTCATATTGTTTTATGGTCTTGTCTATTTTAACTGTGTTGATTGGCCTTGTCCCCGCGTAAGTTGCCCCGAGTCCCCTCAGGGAGATGGAGGCAGGATTCAAAAATAAAGTTGTTATCATTATTTTGCTGACACAAAACCACAGTATATCACAGCAAACGAGATCTATATGATGGATTTCGTATCAAAAAATCACAAGTCAAACACTTTTCAAGCATCTAGGACTGCGTGATATATTTCCAAATGATGCGCAGATCCAAGTCAGGTGGCCTTTTGCAGTTGGCAGATCGTGATTTTGTCAATGTTTATGGTTTCCAAATGCTGGCTGAGATATTTCGGCACAACACCCAGTGTGCCGATGACCACTGGGACCACCTGTGCTGGTTTATGCCAGAGCCTTTGCAGTTCGATTTTGAGGTCCTGATAATGGCTGAGCTTTTTCTGTTGTTTTTCCCCAATGCGACTGTCACCCAGTATGGCAATAATCCAGCCTTTTTTCTTTTCCACAATCATGATGTCTGGTGTATTGTGTTCCAAAACTTTTTCAGTCTGGATTCGAAAGTCCCACAGTATTTTTGCATGTTCATTTTCCACTCCCTTTGTGGGTTTATGATCCCTTTACCAGTTCTTTACTACTGGCAGGTACTTATTTATTTGTTTATTTGCTATGCTTCAGCCCGAAGGCGACTCAAGGCAGTGAACAAGCGGCAGCAAGTGCCCACATACAACACATCATAATAAGATAAAAACAATCATATAATACAATATAAATTTTTATTTATTGGGGCTTCTTCGCCGCGACTCCCGGGGGCTCGGCGACTCACAGAGCCAGTGGCACAACGCCACAGGTTAAAACATAAAAACAGTTAAAAACAGTTAAAACAATTAAACAGCAAAATGCAATATAACAATTGAGCAGCAGGAGATATCACAGCCCAGAGAGTATAGACGAGGCCTACTCGCCGAAGGCCTGCCTAAACAAATGAGTTTTGCAGGCCCGTCTAAATGGCAGCAGATCTCTCAGGGCTCTGGCTTCGGCCGGGAGGGCGTTCCATAGTGTGGGAGCTATAATAGAGAACGCCCTCCGGCGGGTCGATGTTAGATGTGCCGACTTTACAGATGGTACTACCAACAGGTTGGCCTCTTCGGACCGAAGTGATCTCGCTGGGCAATATGGGGTGAGACGGTCCCTCAGATACGCTGGCCCCAGGCCGTGTATGGCCTTGAAGGTAAGAACCAGCACTTTGAAGGCGACCCGGTGCTCAATAGGCAGCCAGTGCAGATCCTGCAAAATTGGTGTTATACGGCATCCTGCTGGTGCCCCAGACAGGAGCCGGGCGGCAGCGTTCTGCACCAGCTTGAGCTTCCGGATCGACGACATAGGCAGGCCAACGTAAAGCGCGTTACAGTAGTCAATTAACAATTAAAACTACAAAATACAAATCTCAGCTCCACAATCTTAAAATCAGTTTTCGTTTCGTTGTCATACTAATCCTTTGATCTCAATTAATTAAAGTTTGTCTGCGAATGCTTGCTCGAACAGCCAAGTCTTGACTTTCTTACGAAATGTCAGGAGGGAGGGGGCCGATCTGATGTCACTAGGAAGGGAGTTCCAAAGCCGAGGAGCCACAACTGAGAAGGCCCTGTCTCTCGTCCCTGCCAAACGTGCCTGCAAAGCAGGCGGGGCCGAGAGCAGAGCCTCTCCGGATGATCTTAAGCATCTCGATGGTTCATAGGGAGAGATGTGTTCGGACAAGTAAGTTGGACCAGAACCGTTTAGAGCTTTAAAGGCCAAAACCAGCACTTTGAATTGTGCCCGGTAGCAAACAGGTAGCCAGTGGAGCTGGCACAACAGGGGAGTTGTGCGCTCCCTGAGTGCCGCTCCTGTTATCAACCTGGCTGCTGTCCGTTGAACCAATTGAAGCTTCCGAGCAGTCTTCGAAGGCAGCCCCACGTAGAGAGCGTTACAGTAATCTATATGGGATTACTATACTTGTGAATTATTATTATTATTATTAGGAATTATGTGGGATTTCTTTCTTTCTTTCTTTTGTGGATGAAGGGGTCACAATGCATAATCCCAGTGCACTTTGTGTCAAGGCAGAGAGACCATCGCTCTGGAGTCCTTCTGTGTCAAAGAAAGGGATCTCTACAAATATTTGACTTTCAGAGTCTGTTTCTAAGCAGTGCTTTAACTAGGACATTAAGTGGGTCTTCCTTCACTGCATTTCCTGGTATCTTTAACCTTGTATCAGTTTGCCATTCAGTAACTCCTCAGGGTTTTTCTTTGAAAACCACAGCATCCACATTCTTTTAATTGCAACCTTTGCAACTCTTGGTGGGAGATCAAGAACAAAACTTGGCCTTTGGATCCTGGATGTCTTTCCACCCTGGGAAAGAGGCATCCCTGGGCTTAACAAAATATTTTCAAGACTGATTCTTAGTGTTAATATAAAGAGATCTAGACTGCGAATCGGCACCAATGAAATGTTTGTTCTCTTCATCATGTAACTCATCAAAGAGATATCTCTGTGAATGGGTCAAAAAGATCCAAATTGCAAAGGTTGAAGTGGCACACGCTGTTCCCTCCTGAATGTTTGGTAATATTTTTAAATCTCCATGTCCCCGTGAAACTTCCATTGTGTTCAGCACAGAATAAAACTCAAAGAGGTTACGTGCGCCAAAGAAGTTGTAACATTCATATGTTGTGTCGGAGAGTGTTATGCAATGTTTGGGTTAATAGCAAAGGCAACGAATGTGAGAAATGCTTCCCGTTTTTCCTTTTTGCAAACTTTTCCGATTTCCGTGGCTCCGATGTTCATATTGGGGTTTGCTCCTAATGGGCCTTGTTTATGACTAGAGTCCAGATAGCAGTATATTCCTACTTATAAACAAGGTACACATACAGAATGCACCTCAGTTTTTAAAAAGTTAGCTTTTTTGCTGCTACTGCGGCTATCGTAGCAATTCGGCAGTAACAACAATGAGCATATACACAGCCCATGGGCCATGGGATGCCCAAAAGTACTATAAATGATGGCACATCCTTTATAGCTTAAAGCAAAGCGTAGTCCAGCCTGATTGTGCCTGTACCTGATCTCACTAGGGATTCTGGGGCTGTTTGGCAGCCTAATGCTGACAGTGGAGATTCCTGGCCTGCAGATGAGCAAGAGAATCAGGGAATTCCAAAACCTGGGAATGAGAACTCTCTGTCCCACATTCCAGAAAGATGCAAGCTCAGATGCAAGAGGCAAGTTCAGAGACAGGAATAAGCTCAGAGGAGAAAGATGCAAGGGAGGAAGAGACAACTCCAGGTGGATGAGCGAATGAGGAACAGTGAGATAGAAGATCCATGTTCCATCAATATAGGGTATCTCGTAAATGGTCAGCTTGCCTATTAACGAAGATGGAAGGGCAACAACGCGGCTTTCTGTCTATATTAGAAAGGCCAGCGGAGTAATCCCTCAGTCCAGACAACATTGATTTTGGAGCCAAGTAAAGTCTTCCAAGGGATTTTTAGTTCCAGGTTTCCTTGTGTTCACTTCCTGATTCCATGTTTCATGTTCCTGCAGACTGTTCTTGTGTTGAATGTTTGGACTTCACCTGGTTTTTGATGCATGTCACGTACTTTGAATTCAGAGGATTATTCCTGGTTTTTGGACATTGATTTTACACTATTTTGCTGGATTGCTTTTGAGATATATACTGTATATATATATACTAGCTTGGGGACCCGGCGGTGCCCGGGTGATTTGAGAAGTGCAGCAGGATGTAGAGTGGGTCATGGGGGCTCTGTGTGCCAAGTTTGGTCTTGATCCATCATTATTGGGAGTTGCAATGGTATCATGAAATTACTGAAGGTAGTGCAAGTCCCATCATCTGTGGTCCACCCTCCCCCAAAGTGTAGTAGGATGTAGATTGGGTCATGGGGGCTCTGTGTGCTAAGTTTGGTCTATATGGGTGAATGGATGAGGGTGGCATTGTTTTTAGGAAGTGAGTGAAGGTACTTAAAGTCCCATCATTCGTGGTCTGTCTCACACAAAACTGCACCAGGATGTAGAGCGGGTCATGAGGGTTCTGTGTGCCTGGTTTGGTGTTGATCAGTCATTGGATTAGGTTTGTAGCAGCCTTGGAAAGTGAGGGAAGGTAGTGAAAGTCCCATCATCCATGTTCTGCCCCACTCCAAACTTCAGTAGGATGAAGAGTGGGTCACTGGGGCTCTGTGTGCCAAGTGTGGTCCTTATCGGTGTTTGTTGGGGGCCGCAGTGGTCTGTGGGAACAGAGGGGTGTGAAAGTACTACAATTCCCATCATCCATTGTCAGTCCTCCCGTTAACCTCACCAAGACGTGAAGGCAGTCATGGGGGTTATGTGTGCCAAGTTGAGCCTCGATCAGTAATGGGATGAGGGTCGCAGGGACTTGGGAAGTGAGTAGAGGTACTTCAAGTCCAATCATCCATGGTCCACCATCCTCCAAACTGCACCAGTATGTAGAGTGGGTCATGAGAGCTCTGTGTGCCAGGTTTGGTGTTGATCAGTCATTGGATTAGGTTTGTAGCAGGCTTGGAAATTGAGGGAAGGTACTGCAAGTCCGATCATCCATGTTCTGCCCTCCTCCAAACTTCAGTAGGATGTTGAGTGGGCTCTGTGTGCCAAGTGTGGTCTTTATCGGTGATTGTTGGGGGCTGCAGTGGTCTGTGGGAACAGAGGGGTGTGAAAGTAATACAAATCCCATCTTCCCTTGTCAGTCCTTCCCCCGAACCTCACCAGGATGTGAAGGCAGTCATGGGGGTTATGTGTGCCAAGTTTGGTCTCGATCAGTAATTAGATGAGGGTAGCAGCGGACTTGGGAAGTGAGTAGAGGTACTTCAAGTGCCATCATCCATGGTCCACCCTCCTCTGATCTGCACCAGGATGTAGAGTGGGTCATGAGGGTTCTGTGTGCCAGGTTTGGTGTTGATCAGTCATAGGATTAGGTTTGTAGTAGTCATGGAAAGTGAGGGAAGGTACTGCAAGTCCCATCATCCATGTTCTGCCCCCTCCAAACTTCAGTAGGATGTAGAGTGGGTCACTGGGGCTCTGTGTGCCAAGTGTGGTCTTTATCGGTGTTTGTTGGGAGCCGCAGTGGTCTGTGGGAACAGAGGGGTGTGAAAGTACTACAAATACCATCATCCATTCTCAGTCCTTCCCCAAACCTCACCAGGACGTGAAGGCAGTCATGGGGGTTATGTATGCCAAGTTTGGTCTCAATCAGTAATTGGATGAGGGTTGCAGCGGACTTGGGAAGTGAATAGAGGTACTTCAAGTGCCATCATCCATGGTCCACCTTCCTCCGAACTGCACCAGGACGTAGGGTGGGTCATGGGGGCTGTGTGTGCCAAGTGTGGTCTGTATTGCTCCTTTTTGGTGGCCTCAGTGGTCTGTGGGAACCAAAGTGTTTGAAAGTACTACAAATACCATAATCCGTGGGTCATGTCCCCCGAACCGCACCAGGACGTAAAGGGGGTTAGGGGGGTTATGTGTACCAGGTTTGATGCAGGTCCATCACCCGCGCTGGTCGCTGTGGCCTGTGAAAGTGGCTGCCAATCAGAACGCTGCCACATATTCCTCCTTCCGCCCTCTGCACACATAAAACATTCCGCTTTATTAAGGTATACAGATACATTCAATAAACTGCTTTGCTATTTTATCTTAAACTGGATTGTGTGTTAAGTTAAGAGGTTTTTCCCAGCCTGGGAGTGCAACAGTTATGCCCTTATTTGAACTCTCTGTCGATAAACTTCAGTTTATTATTGGTATGCTTTTTCCTCCTAGGGAATCAAAAAGCCTTTCACAGAAGTCATCAAGGCCAATATTGGGGATGCACACGCAATGGGACAGCAGCCCATCACTTTCCTTCGCCAGGTGAGATATGTAGCTTCTCCAGTATTACATTTACCTGCTAATATGGGGTTGGAAAAATGCAGACTTACAGATGTTGTTGAGGGACAACTTTATTTATTTTATTTATTTATTGTTCATTCTAGTATACCACTCCTTCCAGCAGGCTCGGGGCGGTTTACATAAAATCAATTCATAAAACAGCAACAATTCAATTTAAGAACAGCAACAATATAAAACAGCATAAAAACAACAGTTTATGTAGGACTTAAGAATTTGACGTCTTCCTCAGGAGCCATTTAGGTTTAAAGCCTGCCTAAAAAGGGACGTTTTACAGGCTCTCCGAAATGGGGCCAATTCCTTAATGGCACGGACGTCATCTGGCATTGAATTCCATTCTACGGAAAAGGCTCTTGATCTGGTTGTGGACAACCGGCAGGAATGAATGAGCTACTAAGAGGTTTTGCTCTTCCGAGCGTAGTGATCTCAGGGGAACATATGGGGTAAGGCGGTCCCTCAGATACACCGGCCCTAGACCATACAAGGCCTTAAAGGTTAACACCAACACCTTGAAAGCAATCCGGTACTCTATTGGTAGCCAGTGCCATTGCTGCAGAATAGGTGTAATGTGCTCTGGTGCGGGTGCTCCCACCAGCAGTCGAGCAGCAGCATTTTGCACTAGCTTGAGTTTCCGGATTGATGACAAAGGAAGGCCAATGTAGAGGGCGTTACAGTAGTCCAGTCTCGAGATGACCGTTGCCTGGATCACCGTGGCTAGGTCGCTCCTGGGTAGATAGGGAGCCAGCTGTCTAGCTTGGCGTAGATGGAAAAACGCAGTCCTGCATATCGTGGAGATTTGCATCTCCATTGATAGCAGTGGGTCTAATTGGACCCCCAGGCTTCTTACTGAAGACGACGGGCTTAAAAGCTCCCCGTCCAGGGTAAGCAGCCGGCATCCATCCAACCCAGGGCAACCCAGCCATAGGATCTCCATCTTCGACGGATTCACCTTCAACCGGCTGGCACGCAGCCATCCAGTCACGGGTTCTAGGCATTGATGGAAACAATCGGGTACGGTATCCGGCCTGCCATCCATTCTCAGCACTAGCTGGGTGTCATCAGCATACTGGTGACACTCCAGACCAAAGTCACGAACCAGTCGGGCCAGTGGGCGCACATAGATATTAAACAATAGAGGGGAAAGGATGGCACCCTGGGGGACCCCACCACTTAAAGGGAGTCTCCCAGAGACCATCTCTCCCCCTCTCCACACGTTGTCCCTGATCTTGGATGTCACGATGCAGGGTCTCGGCCCGGCCCCTTAATCACACACACAGAGACGGTAATCAGCTAACTATTTATTGAATAATAAAAAACAGGTGAAAAGGATAATTGTCCATAAAAGTATCAAAGTTGCAATAACAAGGTAAAGAGTTCTTAGGTAAATCCAAAGGCAAAAGCTTGGCAAAGGCTCCGCAAAACAAAGCGGATCAAAACCAGACTTGGTCCGTGGCAAGGCAAACAAGGCAAAGTTCAAGAAAGCAAGCCCAAGAAACTTCTTGGCATGGTACGAGCCTCAATCCTGGCTCCGTGGATCTTCACTCGCTTCACTCCCTTCAGATCAGAAGTGGCCGAGTAACTGAGGATCCGTTCCCACGGATCCTATACTTAATTCCCCTGGTGAGACCCTCGACGCTCTAGGCTACGGCGCCAATCTGTGCTACGGGACCTAGCGCTCCTCTGGCGCTCTAGGCTTCGGTGCCATTCCCTCCTGCTAGACTCGATGCTCCGTCTCCTATCAAAGCTCCGTCCTTGCCTCCCAGCACCTGGGTCGCTATCTTCATGAGAGCCTAACTCCCTTTCAGCTTCCATGGGCTCATCCCTGATCCTTTCCTGCGACCCGTAACCACCTGGTTTCTCATACTGATTATCGGAGTCAGCACTTTCAGTGTCAGCCTGACTTTCCCAGCTATCATAGCCATCAGGCCAGCCATCATCCCAGGCCAAGCTCTCTGTGGGAGATGAAGGCCCAGCTACCTCATCATCCCCTTCCTCCATGTCCTCATCAGCTGCAGCTGGCCCTAATGCAAGCGGGACCCCCGGGGCTGCCCCCTGCCCCCCAGGCACGAAAGGGAACTGGGTTGCTACATTGGAGAAAGGAGGCCACCCATTTACGGGCAGTCCCCCTGACTCCTGTGACGACTAAACGGTGGGTCAGTAGTGCATGCTCTACCGTGTCAAAAGCTGCTGTGAGATCTAACAACACAAGCAGTGCTGACCCCTCCTGGTCGAGCTGGCAGCGAAGTTGGTCTGTAATGGAGACAAGCACGTTTTCCGTCCCATGCCCAATACGGAAGCCGGACTGGAAGGGATCAAGTCCAGCTGTGTCATCTAAGAACTGTTGCAGCTGATCCGCTACTGCCCTCTCAATCACCTTGGCCTCTTTCAAACCCCCCAAGTTCTACCATTGGTTCTCAACTTGTGGGTCCCCAGATGTTTTGGCCTTCAAATTCCAGAAATACTAACAGCTGGGATTTATGGGAGTTGTAGGCCAAAACACTTGGGGACCCACAGGTTGAGAACCACTGTTCTAGCTAATAATGGTGGGAAATGCTGGGAGTCCTATCTATACTTGATCCAGTTGAGCAACAGGTACTGTCAGAACAAGGTAAATCCTGCTGACACTGAAATAGAAGAAAATGCACTGTTTCTATGGCTTAAAGGTCACAGCAACGTTACAATCCTGCCTTTAAGCAGCTACCATAGTGTTGCTATGTGCCTTTGGCTAATTTCCGAAAAATGGTAACCCTAAGATAAACCTATCACAGGGTTTTCTGCAGCCGAGAGCGCATAACTCACTGAAGCTTTTTCTACTGAGTGGGGAATCAAACCCAGGGAGGGCCAAGGTATGCCTGAAAAATATGTTTGGCCAAGTGGCTAAGATAATGTGTATATGTGTATTCCTCTCTAGAAATATCAGATGGTGAGACTATATCAAGAAGTTAAATATTACCATTTAAATGTTGGTCTGAAGAGGAAATTAGGAACCTGTTGGAAGCTCTGGTTAAGTCCTGGACAATGTTCAGTGTTGTGTTACATATTAAATTATATGTATACGTAATCATAACCCATTCTTGTTTTGTTTTGTTGTTTTTTGTTTTTCCTGGGCAACATAGGTGGTTGCACTTTGTACCTATCCAAACCTCTTGGACAGCCCAAGTTTCCCAGAAGACTCTAAGAAGAGGGCAAGGCGGATCTTGCAGGGCTGTGGCGGAAACAGCTTAGGTACCCTTCTAATATCAATTTATTCTATCTGCTGGTGAGACGACTCTAATTTAGGAGGATGGTATACTAACATACATGCATATAGACAACCAAGATAATATTTAGATTACTTTATTATATTTTTTTTCTAAAGAAAAAATAATATTGATTTGGCAAGAAGATTTCTGATTAATCCACTACCGTCCCACTTTTGCTGGCTGTTTTTAAAATGCTCCAGTTTCTTCCTCATCCTCCCACTTTCTCCTTAACTCACTTTCTCAAAATGAAAAAGTGGGTTGCACTCGACTTGGCATCCGAATCTTAACCTTCTCAGTAAATTTAAGTAAAAGCAAACTACTGCAGCCTCACCTGACTTCTTTGTTCCTCAATAATAGCCCTTCTCCATCTTGACCATACTCTGATGCTGCTTGCCTAAAGGTAAAAGTTTCCCCTTGACATTAAGTCTAGTCGTGCCCAATCCTGAGGGGTGGTGATGCTCATCTCATTTCTAAGCCAAAGAGCCAGCGTTGTCCATTGTTGTATTGCCAGGAGAATGAAATCACACGGAGACAAGATGGAGATGCAACCTCTCTCAGGGAACTATTTCCCTGTTCCTGTATTGGCATGAACAGTGAGAAGTGCAACATTTTTACTGAAATGGGCCAAATGTGCTTATTCTCCTCTGCTGCCAAAGATGCAACAGCTGGGCTTGGAGGTATTTTTTCATGGGCAAAGAATGGTATTAATCTACTCAAACAGCATTGAGATTCATATATATATATTAGCAGGGATATAATAAATGTGCCAAAACCACAAGTGTAAAACCATCCAGGGGATAATTGTATTTGTTTAACCTTTGTGGTACAATTCCATGTAACTGGCCCTACCTGGAGGCAACCTTTATGTGGTTTGTGTTTATGACAATTTACCATATAGGCACAGGTGTTATTTGCATGATTTGCTACTATAGGTGTGAAAAGTTGTACTTCATCCCATTTTTATGTTACTTTGATTCAGAAAGTTGCTCATACCAGAATCCATGTCTCCTGGAGTTTTACAGACAGGAATAAAACAAGTACCAATCAAATTATGCAAATCTGGTCTATCATACACACAAAAGTCTGATTGATTTAGGATGGTAGCGAAATGAACCCAAAGATTATATTGCATGTGTAAAGCTAAACCTGTGTCTACTTCCCCCGTAGTTCTAGGACATAGCATTATACAATTATAATAATAATAATAATAATAATAATAATAATAATACAAGTGTTAGCATTCGAATCAGCATTTACAGCAGCCAAAAGGTTTCCATCTGTCTTTCTTGTTGCTTTGGCATTCAAAGTTTTCAACTGTCCTCAGGTGACTGGTTCATGATTATTAGGCATGCCACGTCATCGTTTCTGTATTGGCTGATCTTGTAGGTTTAAAAGGCAGGAATGGGATCTATTAGTTCTTGATGCCAGGACATACGGGCGAATGTAGCAAGCTGGTACCCAACGTGTTGCTATGGCAGCGTATGTTCTCCCCCAGGTGTTTAATGGCACACATCCATTCCACTCCTTGCTGGGCAGAACATGATAAGTTCACCAATGGTCACACAAGGGGTTCCTGCAAAACAAGAATGTTTTTCCACTCTACAGACACACATGTTAGTTTTTGAATTTAAATTAATATTAAAATGATTAAGAATGTGTAGAATATCAACTGACCATTCTTCACAAATTGCTAAACTGATTCCAGGGAGAATTCCCCCTTTTTTGTTTTGTGTTTCCAAGGCAGTTTTTAAAGTTCAGTTTGTTCTTTCTATTTGTGAGCAATGCTCCATTGTTTCAAGAATGTTGCCAACTGCTCAGAGCAGTTTTCAGTGTAGCCGGTATTTGCATCACTGCAAAGCAACGGGTATGATGACATATCCTGAATATCTATAGACACATGTAATTTAGACCATTTCCCAAAGGGAGGGAACATTTATTTGCCATAAGCCATTGGCTCCCAACCCTTGAGGGTTAACTTTAAAATTAAGCATAATATAATGTTGAAAATACTGTAGACATTGTTGAATAATTGCCTTAGCTTCATTTAAGGAAATAGAGAACTGTTTTTGTAAAGACTTTGCATAAAATGACTAACCTGAGAGATGAGATAGAATTAATAAATCTTGGGCCATTTAGCAAATCCAACAAAACAGCCTAGCCAACTTTGTTCAAGTCTGCAAAAAATTCAATGAGAATAAGGCCTGAATGTAAGCTTTCTTTGTAGAGTGTAAAAAGTACAAAGAGCAAAATTGAGATTGAAAAAGGTCCATTTCAGAAATACAAGGCAATGTATCCAAACATCGTGTTTTTAAACTTTCAAGAGGAATGAGGCTATAATACTTAAATTCTGAAACAAATGAACCATGAGAAAATGGCAATAATTGAAGAGAAATGAGAATAGCAGCAGCAGCAGCTGTAATTAGGAAGCAAAAAAGTAACAAGATCAAGAGAGTAGCAAGAACTTCCCTATTCAGGAACCTTCTTGAATGCTCTCTGAGTGCAAGCAGCCACAGCTGTGAAAGTTTCTCTAGCCTGCTGCACTCCTGTATTTGTGATCCACATGCTGAGTGTGAGTCAAAATCATGCGAAAAAGATCAAAACGAGGGGGAACTAATTGTGCCCAGAAATCTCCTTTTAAAATTTGTAGTGGTAAATGGCTCCATGCCTGTATTTTCATAACACCAGAATAATCAGCATCCACAACTCGAGGGATGGTATGAATCCCATGCTTACTTGCTGAAGACCTGGGCAGAATTAGTCCCACATGACCCTGGGAAATAAGCTCGCCTATTTGAGTGTTGGAAACTATAACTTCCCCGGGCAATTGACTAAAACAATCCTCAATTGCTTCTAAATCAATGCTTGAATTTGGAGTGATGGCTGGAGCAACATATATATATGCGCCTTATATGCGCCTCCTCCAGTTGGCTTATTTCCTTTTCTGAATGCCCCTGCTAACAGTGTCATGGAGTACCCCTGACTCCCCACATCTGCGCAGGTTTGGATCATATCCGCTAATGAGTATCCAGCCCTATGAATGGTCCCTTGAAGACTCTTTTTACAACCAGAATTTGCATTTTCAAAAGCAAGTTTCAGCAAGAGTTCATTTTGTGCATCAGAGTTGTCAAGTTGTCTATTTGTTGCCTCCTTCAGGTGATCAATGAACTGTGCATATGGCTCAGAGTTTTGTTGCTTTATGTTAGAAAATGATTTTGTAGGCTTCCCTACCTCATTTTGCCCTGCTGCGTAGGTGACTGGCAACAATGCAGGATTGGCACAACTATCATCCCAAATGTCTTTATCCCAAAGATTCTCTCCTTCGTCTTTAGCTTTCTGAATTCCTTTCTGCACTGCCCCCATGACTGACTGTGGTCCTCTTGAAGATTGAGGATCAGTAGAGCAATATGGCAATGCTGTAAGAGGAGAGGGAGGATATAGAATAGGATAAGTTTTCTTCTCCTTATCCATGTCTAAGTCCTGAATAAGAGAGGCCAGAGGTGCAGTGGAAGGAAGAAGAGTAGGAGGGTACAGAACAGGAAAAGTTTTCTTTTCTTCATCCATTTCTGAGCCCTGAATGAGTGAGATCAGAGGTGCAGTGGGAGATGCTTCATTCACTGCATGATTTACTGCCTTCCAAACAGCAAGATGCTGAGCAGAGGCCCTAGGTTCAACCCTTAAATGTTGACCTAATTTGTCCCAAGACTTTTTGTCAAGTTTACCTTTTTCGGGATACCAGGAACACCTGTATGAAATCTCCTTCAAAAGCTCATCTATTTCAGTGATGGCAATGGTTCTGTCTTTGTTTAATCTTTGTACTAACTGATGCAACTCTCTTGCATGCTGTTTCTGCTCTGTGGATAAATTTCCGCCCATACTTACGGGATCACGGTAGCGATGTGCTAGCTGACTGTTCCAGTCATGTAGTATGAGCTCCCCTCGTAGTGTGTCTGCTCAGGATCACGTCGGGGTCACCACATGTTGTATTGCCAGGAGAGTGAAATCACACGGAGACAAGATGGAGATGCAACCTCTCTCAGGGAACTATTTCCCTGTTCCTTTATTGGCATGAACAGTGAGAAGTGCAACATTTTTACTGAAACGTTTTACTGATATCATTGTCACCAAGACCTTGCTAATGAATGGCTGGCAAGCGCCTAAGTTTGGCACGGTTTTTGCCGTGCACAGAGTTTCCCATGTATGCATTCTCCTATTGCCTAGAACTTTCTATTGTTCCTTGCCAATGGTTTGCCAATTGACCAAGGATGCTATAAATCCCAAGGATAAACCCACTACCATGGTTTGCCACTAGTCAGTGGGAAAACCCTACAGTCAATAGACATCTCCAAGGTCATGTGGCCATTGGCATGACTGCATGAAGCGCTGTTACCTTCCTGCTGAAGCGGTACCTATTGATCTATTGACATTTGCATGCTTTTGAATTGCTAGGTTGGCAGAAGCTAGGGTTAACAGCGGGAGCTCACCCTGCTCCCTGGATTCAAACCACCGACCTCTCGGTCAGCAAGTTCAGCAGCTCAGCGGTTTAACCCACTGTGCCATCGCGGCCCCATATTGCTTGTCTATATGTTGTGATGTGGCTGTCTTCAATCCCCATCCTATGCTTGATGGGCTGACCGTTGAGCTCACAGTTAATCCGAGTTATGTATGCGTGCCTCAGATGCTTACCTAACTCCTTCCCGCTGCACCTCGCTGGAGAAACATATCAACTCTCCACTTCTATACATAGTGCCTTTGCTGCCGGGTATTGCCAGGAACGGCAGAACCTGACAGTCTTGGTTAACTCTCTCTCCCTGCCGAGGAAGAAAGTAATGTGACAGTTCCAAAGATGTAATTAAAGTAAGAGAATGCTTTCCTCCCAACTCTCTGTTTTTTGGCTATTAAAGCTCCTTTGACATTTGGCTGGACTTGTAAACATCCAGGAGGCTGTAAAAAATCACTGCATTGATTAACTTACCATTTAGTGCTACGACGGGTTTTCTCTTTTCTGAGTCCAAAGCTCGTCCAATGCACTTGTTTCTAGCTTGAAGGCGAAGGATGTTGCTTGTTGGAGAGATGGGGCTAAACTGCTGTTTCCATCATCCCTTCCAGTTAGCAGTGATGTGTATGGATGATGGAAGCTGAAGTCCAACTAGACTTGACCCTTAATAATCAGATAAGATTTTACAATGCAGATTTAGCTGCCCATGTTTCTGCTATTTTCCATCTACCCGCTCATTCCAGGGCATATAATGTCCTGCTAAAGGTCGAAACTGTGCCTATGATTATGATAAAATGTACAAACGGGTTCAACTTGAACCACGAGGAAGTGTCTTGGAGAGCAAAGCAGCCAGGTATCTTTGCTGTGTCCTGTGTGAAGCCTTGGTGAGTGGTACCAAAATGGCGACCCAAGCAAAAGCATGAATTGTGTGGTTTTATTTACTTTATAAGAACATTTGTAATCCTACAGGGAGTGTGTGTGTGTTTGTGTGTGTGCGTGCGTGTGTGTATGGCATGTTGTTGTGGCAGAATAAGCATGGAAACGATTTGATTCGGTGAAGTGAAAAAAACCAGGCTATTTCCATCAACCTTTCCAAGTTTTTGTTGGGCCTGCATTTTTGGAATTAGAGGAAGGAGAAGGGTTGTATTATTATCAGAAATATTAAAGATTAACTAGATATATTTAATTACAAAAATATGAGTTAAGCATTGAAAGGATTAAATGGATGCAACAACTCCAACATGGGTTGTTGTAGGTTTTTCGGGCAGTATGGCCATGTTTATAAGAATTATCTCCTGACGTTTTGCCTGCATCTATGGCAGGCATCCTCAGAGGTTGTGAGGTCCAACAAGCTCCAACAAGCTTGCTCCCTCCTCCCTATGACTTCCTCTCACATATTTATACAGAGGAGACATAATAGCCATGTATAAATACATGAGAGGGAGTTAAAACAAGGAGGAAGCAAGCTTGTTTTCTGCTGCCCTGGAGACTAGGAAGCAACGGAGCAATGGCATCAAACTACTGGAAAGGAGATTCCACCTGAACATTAGGAAGAACTTCCTGACTGTGACAGCCGTTCAGCGGTGGAACTCTCTGCCCCGGAGTGTGGTGGAGGCTCCTTCTTTGGAGGCTTTTAAACAGAGCTGGATAGCCATCTGTCGGGGGTGTTTTGAATGTGATTTTCCTGCTTCTTGGCAGAATGGGGTTGGACTGGATGGCCCATGAGGTCTCTTCCAAATCTAGGATTCTATGATTCAGCAAAATATAAGTAGATGTGCCCGTAGTTTATTATGCCTCAGAGTTAGCGGCCCTCAGTATGAAGAGGCTTCAGTCTGAGAGAGGCCTCAGTGTGAGTTGAATCTCAGAGTTAGTAGGCCTCTGTGTGTGAGGTGCCTGGTTTGAGAAGGCTTCGTTGAGAGAAGCCCCAACACAAAAAAAAGTGTGGAGGCCCCTTTCCTCTCCTTGGGGTTACACGTGGTACTTTGGGAAACTAGAAATCTAATAATCCAATCCTTTTCTTGGGAATCAACACTATAAAGCTTTGGAAGGACCCTTTCCTCTCCTTGGGGTTACAAGTTGTACTTTGGGAAACTAGAAATCTAATAATCCAATCTAATCAACGCAATAACGCTTTGGAAGGACCCTTCCCTCTCCTTGGGGTTACACATGGTACTTTTGGGAAACTAGAAATCAACTAATCCAATCCTTTTCTTGAGAATCAACACTTTACTCCAAGTCATCATCATCATTGTCATCTCACTCAAAATAGTGAAATACCATGTGTTACCTTGATTGTAATGGCATTTCTGTTTTCTCTCCCAGGTTCTTATAGTGCCAGCCAAGGAGTGAACTGTATCCGCGAAGACGTGGCGGCGTACATTGAGCGGAGAGACGGAGGGGTCCCGGCCGATCCAGAAAACATCTACTTGACAACCGGAGCCAGCGATGGCATTGCTGTAGGTTTTAATGTAGAGGATCCTTGCTTTGCCAAAGATGATCTCCTCCAGAGGTTTCTGATTGCAACTCTCACCATTTGTGACTCTTGGTTGCTGAGGCTGATGAGAGTTGAAGTCCAAAATATCTGAAAGGCGCCACATCAAATAAGGCTGTAGGAAAAGGGATCCTTGGTGTTGTGCCTTCAGGTTATAGAAGGAGAACCAACCCATCAGACTTTCCTATAGCCTTATCGATCTCAGACAATGCACTTTTTAAATTTCCCATAACTCCTCCAAAAGTAATATTACTAATGGAAATGTTGAGAAATAAAAATGGCAGTGTCCTGAAACAATGCAATGTCAGAGCATTGAATGGAATTGAGATGGTGGCCACCCAGCACTGAATAGCTCAGGAAGGATGTTAGTGGGAATCATGATTATGGCTCTGGAGAACAAGGTTCAAATCCTCACTCGGTCATCAAAATCCACTGGGTGACCCTGGGCAAGTTATGCACTGTTAGGGTTGGTTTTTTTTGGCAGGGTCCGTTGAGAAGCTGTTGTTGAAGCCAAAAGGGCATGACTTGCCCAAGGCGACCTTTGGCCAGTTTGATCTGCAAGTTTAGAACCAAGCAATGGGGAAAATCAGGTTCTGTTCAGGATATGAGAAAGTTTGTATGGGGGGGAAATCCCCTGCTGTTGTGTAAGCCACAGTTGAACCTGGTCTAAAGCCTTCTCACGGTTGTCCCTTCTCTTTAATGTTGGGTAACTCAGTGTGTCAAGGTTGAGACTTCAGGCCACCCAGCAAATGTTGGACTGCAAGTGCCAGAAGTCCTGGCTGGCATAGGACGTTGGGAGTTGTAGTCCAACCCACCTGGGAGGATGCACAACAATTACCAAAGACAGGGTGCTAACAGCGTGTAATACTAGCACTGCAAACCAGGAGGTTACAAATAGAATGAAATAAGCCTATTTCAGTATCAAAAATACCATATATTGTGGACAACACAAGTAATAAGTTCAACACAGTAGATATAGATTATTTATTTATTTATTTATTTCAGGATTTTACCCCCCTCTTCTCAACCCCCAAGGGGGGACTCAGAGCGACTTACAGTAAGGCGCAATTCGATGCCCACACAGTAACAATATAAGACCCCAGAACCCTTCAACAATTAAAATACATTAAAATACAATTACCTAAACATCATAGGCATTCATTCCAGATTAAAACAATGTTCTGTCCATAAAAGCCTTGGCCCTATTCATCCACTTTCCATTAAAATCCCATCTAAAGTGCTGCCTTGTGCTGGTGTGCAAACGCCTGGTCCCACAGCCAGGATTTTACTTTTTTCCTGAATGCCAGGAGGGATGAGGTGGATCGTACATCGATAGGGAGCGCATTCCACAGGCAGGGAGACACCACCGAGAAGGCCCTCTCCCTCGCCCCCACCAGCCACATTTGAGAAGTAGGCAGGAGCGAGAGCAGGGCCTCCCCGGATGATCTTAGATTACGAGCTGGGATGTAGCGGCTGATGCGTTCGGACAAGTAAGCTGGGCCAGAACCGTATAGAGCTTTAAAGGTCAAAACCAGCACTTTGAATTGAGCTTGGAATTGGACAGGCAGCCAGTGGAGTTGACACATTGATTATGAGTTCAACACATTGAGTTCAACACATTAAGTTCAGCACAATAATATCCAAAGGGACCAGGATTAATATATATCAATATTACATTGAAGCAGTGACAATAAGTTTGTCTCAGACGTACAGAGAATCATCTGTCCAGGAAAAACGCTAAGGATCCAACTCAGATAGTCAGTACCTTATTGGATGCAAGGCATGGTGTGGATCCAGGTGGAACGGAGGTAATCCGAGGAGGGAAGTCAATATAATAGGTGGTAAATCCCAATATCACGGTCCAAAGTACAGCAGGATGATATATACTTGATAAGATCACGTAGAAGTATTGTAAATCCAAGGTATAGTGGATAAAGGAGAACCGCATGGTGGTAAACAACACTCCCAAACGGAGGACGCCAAAGGGCGTTCCGCGAGGGAGGCTGCCTACGGCTGGAGCGCTCTCCGAAGCCGGCTGCGGGCCGTTTCGTCCCTTTCCGAGATTTCCTCAGGGCCAGCGTTTCAAAAATCGTGTCGTCCTCAGTAGTAAACAATCATGCACAGTGTGTCTATGGACGCAGAGGACGGACCATCCCATCCGATGGAAACTTATTGAACTTATTACTTATGTTGTCCACAATATATGATATTTTTGACACTGAAATAGGCTTATTTCATTCTATTTCCCAATATTTGCAGAAGTGATAAATTAATCTCTGCTTTTGGGCTTCAGCCGACCAACATTTGTCTTGGTGTTCCTACGCTCCCTTCTCATTTCAATCTACAAGGGTTGAATGAAAAGGAATGCCTCCACCTTCATAACAGATGGTAGTAGTGGTCTGCGGCAGGTACTGGCTTGTTCAGTAGACTCTCCTCTACAGTTCCATTTTGGTGGGAAGCCTTAGCATTGAACGGTTGTGTTGTTAAAGTGCCAAGTATGGAACCCTGCACAGACGGTTGGTTAATGCGACTTAAGCAAACTACAAATTTCAAGCATAATCGGCATTTCACAAGAACGTGTGGGTCACATTATTGCTTTGCTTGGCTGTCGGAAGATCTGTGCACGATGGGGACCCAGGATGCTGACACTGGTTGTGGAAACAGAGTGACAACTTCTTCCGTCACAGCTTCAGAAAACTTGTTCATCATTGGCAGAAATAGATCCAATTGTCTGGTGATTACGTGGAAAAGTTAAGAGTGGTAGGTAAAGAGCACATTCCAAGGATTATTTCTGCGTTTGATTTATTAAAATATTTCCCTCCAAACCCAAGTAACGAAGGTGGAGGCATTACTTTTCATTCAACCCTCATATTAGTCATTCTACGGTACTTTAATTTTCTTGCTGCATTTGCAGAGCCCTTAATTGAAATGCCATCACCTGGCACAGTTTGGTTGTGCAGGGACCTTCTATCGGCAGTTTTATCGATTCATCCAGCGTTCCCTCCGTCTTCCAGTTGGCAGCTCTTGTTTGAGGGTGGATGCATAAGCAAAGGACGTTGTCAGAAAATGTACACCATTGCCATCGGTAGCTACAGTTGCTCCTTTAATGAAAATGAAACCAATTAATTATATTTCTTTAACAATAAAAGCCAGCAGTGAATCACATCAGGTTGCTGTGAGTTTCCCAGGCTGTATGGACAGAGACATTCTCTCCTGATGTTTTGCCCACATCTATGGCAGGCATCCACAGAGGATGAGGGGGTCTGTTGGAAACTAGGGAAATTGGGTTAATATCTCTGTGGAATAATGTCCTGGGTGGGAGAAAGAGAAAACTATTTGTCTGCTTGAGAGACATTTGAATGTTGCAATTGGCCACCTTGATTAGCATTGAATGGCCTTGTAGCTTCAAAGTCTGGCTGGTTGCTGCCTGGGTAATCCTTTGTTGGGAGGTGTTAGGTGGCCCTGATTGATTCATGTCTGGAATTCCCCTGCTTTTTTAGTGTTGCTCTTTATTTACTGCCCTGATTATAGAGGTTTTTTAAAAAAAAATACTGGTAACCAGATTGTGTTCATTTTCATGGTTTCCTCCTTTCTGTTGAAATTGTCCACATGCTTGTGGATTTCAATGGCTTCTCTGTGTAGCCTGACATGGTGGTTGCTCAGCATTTCTGTGTTGTCACATAATATGCTGTGTCCAGGTTGGTTCATCAGGTGCGCTGTTATGACTAACTTCTCTGGTTGATTTAGTCTGCAACAAAGGATCCCCCAGGCGGCAACAAGCTGCAAGGCGATTCAATGCTAATCAAGCTGGCCAATGGCAACATTCACACTTGCCTCAAGCAGACAAGTGTTCCTTCTCCCACACTGGACATTATTCCACAGATATATAAACAGGTAGTAATAAGCCAGACCTTGAAGCTGCAAGGCCATTCAGTGCTAATCAATCTGGCCAATGGCAACATTCACACTTGCCTCAGGCAGACAAGAGTTCCTTCTCCCACACTGGACATTATTCCACATATATATAAACAGGTAGTAATAAGCCAGACCTTGAAGCTGCAAGGCCATTCAATGCTAATCAAGCTGACCAATGGCAACATTCACACTTGCCTTAAGCAGACAAGAGTTCCTTCTCCAACACTGGACATTATTCCACAGATATATAGACAGGTAGTAAGCAGCCAGACCTTGAAGCTGCAAGGCCATTCAATGCTAATCAAGCTGGCCAATGGCAACATTCAAACTTGCCTCAAACAAACGAGTTCTTTCTCCCACCCTGAACATCATTCCACAGATACATAAACCTCACTTGCCTCGTTTCCAGCAGACCTTACAACCTCTGAGGATGCCTGCCATAGATGTGGGTGAAACGTCAGGAGAGAATGCTTCTGGAACATGGCCATACATGGGGAAAACTCACAGCAGCCCAGTGATTCTGGCCATGAAAGCCTTCGACAACACATGTGTTGAATTGGTTGAGACTCTATGAGAGATTAATTGACAAAACTATAGCAAAGTGTGCTGCCGGGGGGGGGGGGGTCCCTCCTGCAAAAGCAAAGTTTTGGCAGTTTAATAAACTTTCCCCATGTTTTTATGATCGAACCAATTAAGAAATGATACTTATAACCCAGGAGCAAAAATGGTGTTACTTAGTGTCCTCGGAGGTGGTTTTGCCAGTTCTTCCCTCTGGAGCATCGCCTGCAGCACCTGAAACTCTTCTCATCCATCTCTCGATCTGGGATTGCAGCCAATATCTTGCATGATGTGGCAGATCGTTCTCCGCTGTCATAACCCTGCAATCTTTGGGGGATCAAACAGTCCAGCAGAATGAAATCTTTCTGACAAACAAAGGACGCTGCCGGGTGCACAATAGAGCACCAGTGAGGGCTGCGATCTTAAATAGTTCTTAAAAGGGATTACATAAATGTATGGAGGCTAAGGCGCTCAGTAGGCACTTAGTTATAATAAAGTACGAGGGTTGAATGAAAAGTAATGCCTCCACCTTCGTCACTTGGGTTTGGATGGGAATATGTTAATAAATCAAACGCAAAAATAATCCTTAGAATGTGCTCTTTAACTACCCCTATTCACTTTTCCACATAATCACCAGACAATTGGATACATTTCTACCAACTATGAACAAGTTTTATGAAGCCATCACGGAAGAAGTCTGTGTGCTTTCATCTCAGACGTCAGCTTCCTGGGTACCCATCGTGCACAGATCTTCCGATAGCCAAGCAAAGCAATAATGTGATCCACATGTTCTTGTGAAATGCCTATTATGTTTGAAATTTCTCTCTGAGTGATACGACAATCGTCCTGAATCAATCTGTCAACCTTTTGCTTGTGAAACTCGGCGGTTGCTGTCACAGGCTGTCCAACTCTTTGTTTGTCACGCAGGTCAGATGTTCCTACCTCAACATCTTTAAACTTACTCGCCCAACGACGCACAGTCCTCATATCAACACAATCCCCATAAACAGCTTACATTCTCTGATGAATCTCCTTTGGGGTGACACCTTCTGCTGTCAAGAATTCAATGACTGCACGTTGCTTAAGTCGCATCGACCGACTGTCTGTGCAGGGTTGCATACTTTGCACTTTAACACAACTGCTCTCGCTCCCCCCTACTTCTCAAATGCGGTTGGTGGGGACGAGAGATAGGGCCTTCTCGGTGGTGGCTCCCCGTCTGTGGAACGCACTCCCAATTGATATACGATCAACTCCATCCCTCCTGGCATTCAGGAAAAAAGTGAAATCCTGGCTATGGGACCAGGCGTTTGCACATTAGCACGATGCAGCACTTTAGATTGGATTGTAATGGCAAGCTGGTGGACATGGCCCAATGCTTTACTAGGGACGGAATACTGTTTTTAACTTATGTGAATATATATGATGTATTTTAATGTAATTTAATTCTGATTGTTTTTGGTTTTCTATTATATGTATACTGTGTTTTTGGCATCGAATTGTTGCCGTTGTTAGGCCGCTCTGAGTCCCCCCTCGGGGGTTGAGAAGAGCAGGGTAGAAATGGTGGAAATAAATAAATAAATGAACTGTTCAATTCTAAGGCTTCCTGCCAAAATGAAACTGTAGAGGAGAGTCTAATGAACAAGCCACTACCTGCCGCATAGCAGTACTGCCATCTGTTGAGGAGTTACAATGGTGGAGGCATTACTTTTCATTCAACCCTCATATAACTCATACTACCAGACAGAGGCACGGAACCAAAGCTTAGTTGAATAACACCTTGCCCTTCTTTTCCTCTCCCTTCTACCCGACTACAGACTATTCTAAAAATCCTCGTTTCCGGAGGAGGGAGATCCCGAACGGGAGTGATGATCCCAATCCCCCAGTATCCCTTGTATTCGGCTGCTATTTCCGAATTGGATGCCATCCAGGTGAACTATTACCTGGACGAAGAGAACTGTTGGGCCCTCGACGTGGACGAGCTGCGCCGATCCTTGAACGAAGCCAAAGCGTTTTGCAATCCCAAAGTCCTTTGCATCATTAACCCAGGAAATCCAACAGGTAGGCTCCTTTGTCATTTCTCGTACTTCTCTCGGAAACTTTCAGACTCAGTATTTTCTATTGCTAGTAAACATCTAGTACAGTATGGCCCTCATATTCTATACTATCATTACCCTAAAGCCCCCAGTGGCTCAATGGTTAAACCCTTGTGTCGGCAGGACTGCTGAGCTCCCATCTGTCAGCTCCAGCTCCCCATGCGGGGACATGAAGGAAGCCTCCCACAAGGATGGGCAACGTCCTTGCAGATGGCCAATTCTCTCACACCAGAATCGACTTGTAGTTTCTTAAGTCGCTCCTGACATGAAAAAAAATCTTCCCAATTATATAAAATGGCAAAATCAACATTTGCTTTTTTAGATACACACACACACACACAAGGCATAAGTGGTAGAGTTGTAGATGCAGATTGCATCTGTTATCTTCTCGGATTTCGCATATCTACTTTTGGGTGAAATAATGGGCCCCAGCAGTCATTCTTCGTCCATTTCTTGTTGCAAAACGACTTCTTTCTTCCCCAGTTTTATGGCTCTTGGGAATTATAATTTTAATGAGCTAAAGCTATTTTTCTCTTTCTTCCTCCCTTCTCCCCCGATCTTCAAATGTAGGTCAGGTTCAGAGCAGAAAATGCATTGAAGACGTAATCCACTTTGCCTGGGAGGAGAAATTGTTCCTTCTGGCCGATGAGGTGAGGAAGGCACCCCTGGTCAAGGCTATGCATTATCCTTGCGTCTTTGAGTTAGTTCATGCAAAACCCTGCTGTCTGTTGTTCCTAAGTAATGAGCAAGCCTTGGGGTTTTTTCTGTTGGGCAAGTGGGCTTATTAACAAAAGTCCCTCCTCATAAATACACAGTAGTTTGTCCCACACTAGTAGCTAAAAGAGATAGAAAGAACAAAAAACACACAGACCAAGGCTCTCTCTTCTATAGGAGGGTTTTCTTTGTGGTAAAATAATATGGCTGTACTATTTACAAGAACAAGGTTTCTATAACACAAAGTTCTTTACGTTTCCTTCTTTGCTTCCATGCTGGGCTTCTTTCTCATACAGATAAACAGCTTCACTCTCACAGAGCCTCTTCTCACACCAAAGTTACACATAGTAGACATTTACACACAGCAGCCTTCACACACGATGGCTTCTCTCACCGAAGCTTCTCTCACACCAGGCCTAATCACACCAAGGCCTACTAACACCGAGGCCTTTCTCACACTGAGGGCGCTCTCAGACTGACACCTCTCTCACACTGAGGCGAACTAACACTGAGGCCTTCTCATACTGAGGCCTTCTCACACTGAGGGCTCTCTCAGACTGACACCTCTCACACTGAGGCGAACTAACACTGAGGCCTTTCTCCCACTGAGGCCTTCTCACACTGAGGGCTCTCTCAGACTGACACCTCTCACACTGAGGCGAACTAACACTGAGGCCTTTCTCCCACTGAGGCCTTCTCACACTGAGGGCTCTCTCAGACTGACAATCTCTCACACTGAGGTGAACTAACACTGAGGCCTTTCTCCCACTGAGGCCTTCTCACACTGAGGGCTCTCTCAGACTGACATCTCTCTCACACTGAGGCGAACTAACACTGAGGCCTTCTCATACTGAGGTCTACCAACACACTGAGGCCTCTCACTGAGGTCTTTCTCCCACTGAGACCTCTCACAGACTGAGGGCTACTAACTAAAGGCACACCTTATATTGAACGGCAACTTTTTGCTGAGTCATCATATCCATTTAACTCTTTCAGTGCTTGGCTCACATTTTTGTAATCAAAAATACCTAGTTAATTGTTAATATTTCTGACAATAATGATCAAGCCTTGGTTTTTTTCCCGGCGCTTCAGGTTTACCAAGACAACGTCTACTCAGACAGCTGCCAGTTCCACTCCTTTAAAAAGATCCTTTACGAAATGGGGCCCGATTATTGCAACAACGTGGAACTTGCCTCCTTCCATTCCACGTCCAAGGGATACATGGGCGAGTAAGTTTTCAGAGTTTGTTTTCCTCTTCGTTTCCCCCCTCATTACTGTATTGTTCCATCCAACAACACTGTCCTTGTTATGTTTTGTTGAGGAGTATGAGTACAGGTGTATCTCACTTTTAATTGGTTATCACTTTTACTCTTGTATCTTGTTTTGTCCTTTTAGATGCTGTTTTGCTGCATTTGCTTTGTGGTGAACCACTTATGGAAAATAGAAAGTGATATATAAATAATATTATTATATTAATATATATAATAATAATAACCTATATCTTTATATATAGTTTGTGCCCATCACGTAGTTAGAGGAAGTTTCAATAACAACAATAGCTGTTCTTATTATGAAGCAATAACATTATATTGTTACTGCATTATATTATCCAATAGGTGTTAATCTTATTGCTATTTGGTTGCACTGTTGCATAGTGTTTTGAAATAGAAAGCCACCTTACGTTATTGAACTGTCGTATATGCCGGTGTTACCCTGATGTCGAAGCGGCCACTGCACCTTGCTTTTATCCCTTCTTACTCTTTCTTTCCCTCTCTTCCTTTATCGCTTTCCCCCTTTCCTTTCCTTTCCCTTCCTCCCCTCCTTTTTTCCCTTTCCCATTCCCTTCCTTTCCCTTCTTTTTCTCTTTCTTCTTTCCATCCCTCCTTTTACTTTCTTCCCTATTTTCTCACTACCTCCCTTCTTTCTTTCCTCCCTCTCTTCCCTCATACATAATAATAATAATAATAATTAATAGTGGTGTTGCCCTGATGTTGAAGCGGCCACTGCAGCTTGCTTTTATCCCTTCTTACTCTTTCTTTCCCTCCCTTCTCTTATCGCTTTTCCTCTTTCCTTTCCCTTCCTCCCCTCCTTTTTTCCTTTCCCATTCCCTTCTTTTTCTCTTCTTTCCTTCCCTCCTTTTTCTTTCTTCCCTATTCTCTCACTACCTCCCTTCTTCTTTCTTTCCTTCCTCTCTTCCCTCATATAATAATAATAATAATAATGGTGTTGCCTTAATGTCGAAGCGGCCGCTGCACCTTGCTTTTATCCCTTCTTATTCTTTCCCTCCCTGCCCTTATCACTTTCCCCCTTTCCTTTCCCTTCATCCCCTCCTTTTTTCCTTTCCCATTCCCTTCTTTTTCTCTTTCTTCTTTCTTTCCCTCCTTTTTCTTTCTTCCCTATTCTCTCCCTATGGGATGTTTATTATTATTATTATGTATGAGGGACCTTGCTTTTATCCCTTCTTATTCTTTCCCTCCTGCCCTTATCACTTTCCCCCTTTCCTTTCCCTTCATCCCCTCCTTTTTCCTTTCCCCATACTATGGGATGTTTAATATTATGTATGAGGGAAGAGAGGAAGAAAGGAAAGGAGAAGGGATTTCTCCTTTCCTTCCTCTCTTCCCTCATACATTATTATTATTATTATTATTATGTTACCTTTCTTTCCTAGCAACATCCAAAAGGCCCACTTCACCTAGCAACAGCCAATCCAGTGGAAGCACAAAGGGCCACTTTACCTAGAAGCATCCTTTGTGGTGCAGACAGATAGACAAAGACGCAATACATACTTTGACTTTTATATGTATAGATAAACAAGTCTTGATTCATTGGGTAGATAATAGTCCACTTTGCCTCTCATTGCCCATGTCAATGGGATCTCATGGGAGTTGTAGTTTGTTACACCTGTGGTTCATTATCTGTCTCTGGTGCCTAGTGAGTTGGTTGCTTGACCATCACCCCAAGAGCCTAACTGCAGTTCTTTTGGTCTCTTTGCTGCCCTTGGCCTTTTCCCCTCTGCTCCTCCACTCCCCCGTTATCCACAGGTGTGGATACAGAGGAGGCTACATGGAGGTGGTGAACTTGCACCCAGATATCAAAGGGCAACTCGTGAAGCTTCTGTCTGTCCGCCTCTGTCCTCCGGTTTCGGGTCAAGCCGCCATGGACATTGTGGTGAACCCCCCAGTCCCTGCGGAGGAGTCCTATGCACAGTTCATTAAGGTGAGTCGAAGAACAAGTAGGTTTAAGAGCTAAAGAGAATGGATAAGCGAGTCCTTTAAACAGACCTATTTCAACTCTTTTGATCTGTCCTTTAATTAAGGAAAAAATATTGAAACTATTCTAATTATTGGTACTACAGTTTGAGCCTCCCTTGTGCAGAATCCCAAAATCCAGAATTGTCCGTGTAGCTGAGAGAGCAACCTCTTTGCTTCCGGTTGGCTCAATAGAAAGCATCGAATCCCTAAACCACATCCCATAAAAAACTAAGACATTTATTTATTTATTTGTCGTGTCAGGAGTGAACCAAACTGTTGTATTGCATTAAGAAAGAAAGAAAGAAAACAAACACAAAGTTTGCAAGCTTGGCATTCGATTCAATGTCCTTTGACCAGTAGCTGGCCACTTGGGGTGCCTCTGGTGTTGCTGTGAGAAGGTCCTCCATTGTGTGTGTGACAAGGCTCAGGCTGCATTGCAGTAGGTGGTCTGTGGTTGGTTCTTCTCAGCATTCGCATGTCGTGGATTCCACTTTGTGGCCCCATTTCTGAAGATTGACTCTGCATCTCGTGGTGCCAGAGCACAGCCTGTTCAGCGCCTTCCAAGTCGCCCAGTCTTCTATGTGCCCAGAAGGGAGTCTCTCATTCAGTCTCAGCCATGGATAGAGGTTCCGGGTTTTAGCCTGCCACTTTTGGACTCTTGCTTGCTGGCTGATAACCAAACAGGGGATGGGCCAGAGATGTCACTGCCTTGGTCCTTGCACTATTGGCAGCTACTTCCCATGGATGTCAGGTGGTGCAATACCAGCTAAGCAGTGTGATTTCTCCAGTGGTGTAGGGCACAGGCACCCCGAAATGATATGGCATGTCTCATTAAGAGCTACATCCACTGCTTTAGCGTGGTGAGATGTGTTTCACACTGGGCATGCATACTCAGCAGCAGAGTAGCATAGCGCAAGGGCAGATGTCTTCACTGTATCTGGTTGTGATCCCCAGGTTGTGCCAGTCAGCTTTCGTATGATATTGTTTCTAGTGCCCATTTTTGCTTGATATTCAAGCAGTGCTTCTTGTAGGTCAGAGCACGGTCCAGGGTAACTCCCAGGTATTTGGGTGTGCTGCAATTCTCCAGTGGGATTCCTTCCCAGGTCATCCTCAGAGCTCGGGATGCTTGTCTGTTCTTAAGATGAGAAGCACATGTCTGTGTTTTAGACGGATTAGGAATCAGCTGGTTTCCCCTGTAATACTTATTAATTATTAATTATTTACTAACATTTATTAATGCAGGTTGAATATCCTTTCTCCAAAATGTTTGGGACTAAAAGTGTTTTTTGGAATTTGGAATGCTTGTATTTGCTTATACATAAGTATTGAGATTTTTCTGGAAATGGGACCCAAGTCTCAACATGAAATTTGTTTATGTTTTATGTACAACTTATATACATAGCATGAGGATAATTGTATACACAATAACAAAGGGTGCCTATACATTGCAGAATTAGTGTAGTTTGATACTGCTTTAACTGCCATGGCTCACTGCTATGGAATCCTGGGAGTTGTAGTTTTATCAAGTCTTCTCCAGCAAAGAGCGTTGGTGCCTCACAAAAGTCAGGAGCGACTTGAGAAACTGCAAGTTGCTTCTGGTGTGAGAGAATTGGCCGTCTGCAAGGACATTGCCCAGATGTTTTACCATCCTGTTGGAGGCTTATCTCATGTCCCCACATAGGAAGCTGGAGGTGACAGACAGGAGCTTACCCCGCTCCCTGGATTCAAACCGCTGACCTTTTGGTCAGCAGTTCAACTGGCATGAACTGTTGCACCACCAGGGGCTTCTTACAACTCCCATGATTCCATAGCATTGAGCTGAGGCAGTTAAAGTGGGGTCAAACTGCATTAATTCCATAGTTTAGATGCAACCATACACAGAATTCAATGCATAGGAACACTGTTCCTTATCTCACTTGGCAATCCTACGAGAGATGTGCACTAAACGGAATCGAGCGGACACTTGATGCACCCAAAGGTGTCACCTTTTCTACAACATTTTTGGGTATTTGGGCCCAGATCCGTGGTGTGTTCTGGATGGGGGCTTGTTTTATGCCGAAACCTCCTTGGAGGCAAACTAGATGTGACATGAAATGTCCCCTTGCATTTATTAATGATCCTTCCAAAAGGAATTTTTTTCTCCTCCAAAGAAAATGTGAGCTTCGTGGAAACACTGCCAGCTGCAAAGGAAGGGGAGTCATAGATTACGTAAAATTGTGGCCACCTGATATCAGTTACTAACCTTCAGCTATGGATGAGGAAGAGCATGCAAGTGAGAGGGGCAGCCGTGGTTTGCTTTTGCTGGGAAAGGCAGGGTCCTTCCTATGTTAACCGAGGCCCCAACAACACTGCCATAGGATGTAACTTAACCGAAGTACATAACAGTGTAGACTCATAGAATGTACTTCAATGTATTTGAATAATGTTTGATATCTTTGTTTTAACTATGTTGTAACCTGCCTCGAGCCGCAAGGAGAGGTTAACTATAACTGTGGTGGTGGTGGTGATGATGATGATGGACCTGCATTATCTGGCAGTGTGGAGAGGCATGTAATCAATCTATTGTTGTGATGATGATGATAATGATGATGGACCTGCATTATCTGGCAGCGTAGAGAGGCATCTATTGTGATGATGATGATGGACCTGCATTATCTGGCAATGTAGAAAGGCGGGTAATAAATCTATTGTTGTGGTGATGATGATGACGATGAAGATGATGATGATGAACATGAACCTGCATTATCTGGCAGTGTGGAGAGGCATGTAATAAATCTATTGTGATGATTTATTTATTATTTTATTTTATTTATTAAGTTCAACTTAATATACCGCTCTCTCTGGCGCCCAGAGCGGTTCACAAAATTAGTACAAGTAAAATACATTAAAATACAGTAAAACAGTTAAAACACCCGAATTAAAACATATTGCCAGCCAAAAGCAATAATTAGCAATGGCATGCTAACAGCGAACCCGCAGGTGCAGATAGTGGCAGTTGGCTATGGGCCAAATGCCTGCCTAAATAGCCATGTTTTTACTGCTCTGCGGAATGGCAAGAGAGCCCGGATGGCCCGGATCTCTTCGGGGAGGCCGTTCCACAGAGCTGGCGCGGCTGCGGTAAACGCCCTCCGGCGTGTAGTAGCCAATCTGCAAACCCTGATATTAGGCACATCCAAAAGGTTGAGTCCCTCTGAGCGCAGTGATCTCCTGGGCACATAAGGGGTAAGCCGCTCCTTCAGGTACACTGGCCCCAAACCATATAAGGCCTTAAAAGTTAAAACTAACACCTTGAAGATTACCCGGAATTCAACTGGAAGCCAGTGCAGTTCGCGCAGGAGTGGGGTCACATGGTCGGATCTTAAGGCTCCCGAGAGCAGACGCGCTGCAGCGTTCTGCACCAGCTTAAGTTTCCGGATTGCCGACAAGGGTAGGCCAATGTACAGCGCATTACAGTAATCGAGCCTCGAGATGACCATGGCTTGGATCACCGTGGCCAGGTCGCAGCGGGAGAGGTAAGGAGCCAGACGTTTTGCCTGACGTAGATGAAAGAAGGCTGTCTTGCAGGCGCAGGCAATCTGCTCCTCCATAGATAACTGGGCGTCCAGCCGGACCCCCAAACTTTTTACAGACTGTTGCGGGTGAAGGGCCGCACCGTCAAACGTCGGCAACTGGGTCTCTACCCCCTCCGGGCGGCCCAGCCACAAGATCTCCGTCTTTGCCGGGTTCACCTTCAACTTACTGGCTCGCAGCCATCCAGTAACGGCCTCCAGGCAGAGATGGAAATTATCGGGTACAGAGACCACCCCGGGGTCCATCCTCAGAATGAGCCTCGGAGGCCACCCCTCCCCACTTCACTCGCTGCCGGCGGTTTTGGAGGAAGGAGGATAGCCAGTTGAGGGCTGTCCCTCTCACCCCCGCCACCGCCAGGCGGTGTGTCAAAAGTTGGTAATCGTTGGCGGTGTGTCAAAAGTTAGTAATGATGATGATGGACCTGCATTATCTGGCAATATAGAAAGGTGGGTAATAAATCTATTGTTGTGATAATGATGATGATGATGAAGAACACGAACCTGCATTATCTGGCAGCGTAGAGAGGCATGTCTCTTTTCTTCGCGAAGGAAGATTCAGGAAGGACTCATCCCACTCTTTCTACAAGCGCGTTGATGATTCGGAGGTTGGATGTGTCCTTCGAGCCTGTGCAAAGGGCCTTTCTGGTGGAGCGCAACGTGCACAGAACTGGCCTCATCCTTTAAACCAAAGGTTTGTCTGCCGGGGCCTAGCAAGCTGGGATGGTGGCAGCGAGGTCCTCAGGTCATAGGTTTGGTTTGAGTTTCCTTCTCTTAGATGGTTGACCTTACAGGGTTAGACAAGCACCATCTGCCCGGGTTTGAAATCAGAGTTATCCTTTTCCTAGAATGGTTGCCAAAAGGCTAGAGAGCCCATCCCGCCCTTTGACGCTCTTTGCCAGACCCTTCGGTTGTGACCTGTCTAGAATGGGAGGCCCTACCAGTGGCTATTATGCCACCGCCAGCATAGCTCACAAATTCATTAGGGTATGCAAGCCTCTCCTCCACAACAAGGGGGCGCAACATCTATTTTTGTGATGATTATGATGATGGACCTGCATTATCTGGCAGTGTAGATAGGCAGGTAATAAATCTATTGCTATGATGGTAATGATGGTAGTGGTGATGATGATAATGATGATGAACATGGATCTGCATTATCTAGCAGCATAGAGAGGCATTTAATACATCTATTGTTGTGATTATGATGATAAAGAGGATGTTGATGATGACGATCATGATGATGATGATGAAGAACATGAACCTGCATTATCTGGAAGCATAGTATGTTGGTTTCCATCATGGGTGATATTCATGTTCTTCTTTCCCTGGAAACAGGAGAAAGAGTCTGTTCTGAACAACCTTGCCAGAAAGGCCAAACTGACGGAAGACATGTTTAACCAAGTCCCAGGGATCCACTGCAACCCGCTCCAAGGAGCCATGTATGCTTTCCCCCGGATATTTATTCCTTCCAAGGCTATCGAGGCAGCCAAGGTGAGAGATGCATGTGATTAATATTATACATATATTTAACCCACTACGCCCGCCTGGGTTCAACCACAGAGCTGCTGAACTTGCTGACCGAAAGGTTCGATCCGGGGAGTGGGAGAGCTCCCACTGTTGGACCAGCTCCTGCCAACGTAGCAGTTCGAAAACATACAAACATGAGTCGATCAATAGGTACCATTTCTGCGGGAAGGTAATGGCTCTCCATGCAGTCATGTTGGCCACATGACCTTGGAGGTGTCTAGGGACAACGCTGACTCTTCGGCTTAGAACTGAAGATGAGCACCACTCCCCAGAGTTGGACATGACTAGACTTAATGTCAGGGGATATACAGTATATACTGTGTATATATATATGTATCATCAAGTCCTTTCAAATGTGTCATGGGGAGATAAATATATATCATTCATATATATTATATATATATATATATATATATATATATATATATATATATGAATGAATGAATGAAATATATTTATCTCCCCCATGACACATTTGAAAGGACTTGATGATCTGCTGAGGAAGTAAGATACATTAAATTGTTGTGAAGGATCTCTAGCAATCAGATTCATATATTCAATGTTTGGGAATAATTGAATCTGTGATTTGCAACATGGAACCCTCTTTTCCTTGTCAGTTCAATTTACAATATTACTTTCTCTCCACAGGTTCATAAAATGGCTCCCGACATGTTCTACTGTATGAAACTTCTGGAAGAAACAGGCATCTGCGTCGTTCCAGGGAGTGGATTTGGCCAAAGAGAAGGAACATATCACTTTAGGTGGGCAAAATCTTACGCGGTAGCCATACAATCGTGTTAGGGCAGGCATGGGCAAAGGTTGGCCCTCCAGGTATTTTGGACTTCAACTCTCACAATTCCTAACAGCCAGTAGGCTGTTAGGAATTGTGGGAGTTGAAGTCCAAACACCTGGAGAACTGAAGTTTGCCCATGTGTGCACTAGAGGATTTCCAGGTTATAGACCAGGGCTGTCCAACTTCTACTGGCCCAGGGGCCTGAATTCTGGTCACTGATGACCTGGGGGGCCTAAGGGTCTGCCTCCGCCCCCGCCTCCGCCCTCTCCCCAGGCTCCGCCCCTGCCCCCGCCCCTCCCCCTTATTTTTATTCAATATTAAATATATTTAATTCCATCCTCCCCTCTCCCCTTATTTTTATTTAATATTAAATATATTTAATTCCATCCTCCCCTCTCCCCTTATTTTTATTTAATATTAAATATATTTAATTCCATCCTCCCCTCTCCCCTTATTTTAATGTATCCCATCTCCCCTTCTTTCATCTTTAAATATATTTAATTTTATATTTAATACATGAGGGGAGATGGGGGGAGGGAATGAGGAGCCCCCTGAGGAGCCCTCTGCTTCGGCCTACCTTTTCCAAATGCGCAGGATCCAGGAGTACCCGGACGACGAGAGAGGCAACGACCGACTGAGTCGAAGAAGGTCCTAATCGCGTCTGTGGGCCTCAGCGATCCAGTAGTAGAGTAGCCGAAGAGTATCGTGAGAATACGCAATCCACACGGGATTTCGCTGTCAACACCGGCGTGATCTCGCGTTGACAGCGAATTCCCGTGTGGATTGCGTATTCTCGCGATACTTGCTCCAAACCCGGAAGTAGGTATTTTTTTAAAAAAATTATTATTTATTTTATTTTTTATTAAAAAGCTTAGGGGGCCGTAGGGAAGCGGCTGGGGTGCCGTAAACGGCCCCCGGGCCGCCAGTTGGACAGCCCTGTTATAGACTATACGAGGGTTGAATAAAAAGTAATGCCTCCACCTTTGTAACTCCTCAACAGATGGCAGTACTATTATGCGGCAGGTATTGACTTGTTCAGTAGACTCTCCTCTACAGTTCCATTTTGGCAGGAAGCCTTAGTATTGAATGGTTGTGTTGTTAAAGTCCAACGTATGGAACCCTGCGCAGACGGTCAGTCAATGCAACTGAAGCAACATGCAGTCATTGAATTCTTGATAGTATAAGGTGTCACCCCAAAGGAGATTCATCAGAGAATGCAAGCTGTTTATGGTGATTGTGTTGATGTGAGTGCTGTGCTTCGTTGGGCGAGTAAGTTTAAAGATGTTGAGGTGGGAACATCTGACTTGCGTAGCAAAGAGTTGGATGTCCTGTGACAGCAACCACTGAGTTTCACAAGCAAAAGGTTGACAGATTGATTCAGGATGATCGTCGTATCACTCAGAGAGAAATTTCAAGCATAATCGGCATTTCACAAGAACGTGTGGATCACATTATTGCTTTGCTTGGCTATCGGAAGATCTGTGCATGATGGGTACGCAGGATGCTGACACCTGAAATAAAAGCGCACAGACTTGAAATTTGCCAGGAAACTTGTTCATCGATGGTAGAAATGTATCCAATTGTCCGGTGATAATGTGGAAAAGTGAATAGTGGTAGTTAAAGAGCACGTTCTAAGGATTATTTTTGCATTTGATTTATTAAAATATCCCCATCCAAACCCAAGTCACGAAGCTGGAGGCATTACTTTTCATTCAACCTGCGTATTACTCAAATCAGCCAAGACTCAAAAGTTGAACCACAAATAGCTGAACTTGTGTGTCTTGGTGAAAGCCTACTTTGCTGCCTTGTGTCAGGTGCCAATCTCCATATCCTACATTGTGATTTCTTTTCTTTTCTTCTTCAGGATGACTATTCTGCCTCCAGTAGAGAAGTTAAAAATATTGCTGGAGAAAGTGAAAGACTTCCACATAAAGTTCCTAGAAGAATACTCTTAAGCAAAACAAATACTTTTTTCTTTCTTTCTTTCCCAGAATCTGTGAATCTGGAAAGTGAAACAAAAGCTGTGATTAAGGGCGGGGGGGATGCGCTGGTTTCTTGATCCTCTTTAATGAAACCCACAACAGAATCACGGCAGCCCGGCTCTGAGCTTTTGAGTGCATCCAGCCCAAACGTCTCCTGTAGCAAAACTGAGTATGCTTTAATATTATGGAAAGGAATAGAAATGGAAAAGGGACTTTTCAAAAAGAGTACAATTTTGTTCCTTGATCAGAAATGACTGAAATTTCATCGCTGGCAGCCCTGACGAGATAAGGCGATTTCAATCAGAATTTACTGGCAGCGTTACGTCTAGAAAATAGTGACGTTATGACACTCGATTTTGCTCTTAGATAGGAAGCCAAAATTGGACTTGACCAATAATGAGAGCTCAGTGTGATTTTAAAAAAACTGGGCGGAGAAAAGAAATAAATTTGCCAAACATCCTCTTTCTACGTAGCTATTCTGTTTTTTTAAAACCTGTACACTTATATTATCTGGGGCAGTGTGTATGTTTTTGTGCGACTTCAGTGAACGTCTGTTAAAAGACCGTGTGGGAGAAGTGGCATGCCCCGTGGTTTCCGACGGATACATTCGAGTGCTGTGCTCCACAGTGGTCAGAAACGACAGCCCAAATCCCATTGTGAGTCTGGATTAAGAGTAACCCCATTGAATCCATTGGATTTACATGTGTGCCTCACTTTGCATCGATTAGATTAATAAGTAGACTGTAGTCATTGGTTGTATCTACATGGTAGAGTGAATGCCGTTTGACGCCACTTTGACTGCCATAGCTCAATGCTATGGAAGCCTGAGAGTTGTAGTTTTACATGACTTTTAGCCTTCCATGCCCAAGAGTGTTGGTGCCATGCTTAACTACAACTCATAGAGTACCCCATAGCACTGTTGCACTGCAATAAAAATAGTGTCAAACTGCATTCATTCTACAGTGTAGATCAGGGCTGCCCAGGAAGTCGATCGCGATCGACCAGTTGATCCTGGGACGGAAGGAGGTTGATCCCAGCTGGATGGGCACTTCTCAGTGGGGGCGGAGCCAGGCTGTGCCAAGCCCCGCTCCCTCCCCGGCTTCGGCACTCCCAGCAGCTTCTCCAGGCTTAAGGAGGGCAGGGCCAAGCCAGCCTTGTGCTAGCTATGCCACCACTGGCTTGGCACTGCCATCCTCAAGCCTTGAAAAGCTGCTGGGAGCTCCAAAGCCAGAGGGGAGGGGCGGGGCTTGATGGGGCTCTGCCCCCTGTGGCTTCAGCACTCCCAGCAGCTTCTCCAGGCTTAAGGAGGGCAGGACCAAGCCAGCCTTGTGCTAGCTATGTCACCACTGGAGAAGCTGCTGGGAGCTCCAAAACCAGATGGGAGGGGGCGGGGCTTGGCGGGGCCTGGCTCCGCCATCTCTGGCCAAGCCCCGCCCTGCCCCCTCCTCTCTCCTGCCTTGAGGAGGTAGGTAGATCTTTCTGACTTGGTTTTATTATAAGTAGCTCGCATGCTGAAAAAGTGTGGGCACCCCTGGTGTAGATGCACCAATAGTCAACTTGTTTGCAGATGATATCATACTATTGTTGTCTAATCTCTGGATTCCAATTTTCTGTTTCAGGATTAAAGGGTTGGAGGAAGCTGTGACTCTCCAGATGTTGGTGTACTCCATCTCTGGGAAATGGGAGCAGGAGTCCAACAACTTGTGGAAGGTCACAGATATTCTTGACTGAACAAATGGCCAAAATTGTGCTCTGACATCCCAATGAACAGGGGATGCTTTTGTTTCTAAACTAGCAAGCATCAGGGTCTTGGCATGGAACAAAACAAAACAATGCCAGTCGTAATCAACAAATTCTAGACCATGAATAGGAAACAGAAACAATAAGAAAGAGGTGCAGGAGGGATCGAATTAGAAGTGTATTACTTGACATTTTTCTACTTGTGTGGTACTACTTTTAGAATGAGATCTTGAATAGCTTAGCAAAGCAGGACTTCTCCCGCTGTACATTCAAATCCAATCGTAATAATAATAATACTAATATTTATTTATTTATTTATACCCCGCCACCATCTCCCCAACGGGGACTCGGGGCATCTTACTTGAGGCCAGGCCCAAACAACAAATTACAATAAAATCAAAAACATCATCAACAACACAATAAAAACACAAACATATAAAAGAACAATATGCAAATACAATATCTAAAATCACAAATGTACCATAACGGAAGAGTATTTCACTGTATAACAAATAATAAGAAAGGGCTCCGCATCAAAGGGATGTAAACGGCACTTAAAGGAAGAGGGAATACTCGGCGGTAGAGAGGGGTCCAAATAGTAATTATCCTCTTTGGTAACTTTCAGGGCTGTGATTTTAACCAACTAAGGGATTGTTATTTATTATTGCCTGTGGCTAATTTTCTGAAAGATTTAAAATGAATGATGATTTGTTGTGATTCTGCAGCTTCCAGTCTCTTTGATGTGGTAAGAATAGCATTAAACCCGGCAAGGTCTGCACAAGATGTTTAATGGCTCTTGTGATGCATAGAAGCAAAACACTGGACAAGGTGGTGCACGTTTCACGTGGCTAAACAAATTGGATGGAACGATGAGGCACTGGGAACGTTGTCGTCTTGGTTGAACAAACATTCATTTCCTGTTTTGGTGAAAGAATAGATATTTTCTCATCGAGAGTATTTATTCGGACGATACAATTATAGTGGTTTTGTACCATTTTGGGATTCTTACTATAGTATCCTAGGATTTGTAATTACGTTGAATTATCTGGGTTGCTGTGAGTTTTCCGGGCTGTATGGGCCAAGTTCCAGAAGCATTCTCTCCTGATGTTTCGCCCACATCTACGGCAGGCATCCTCAGGGGTTGTGAGGTGCCATATATACTCGAATATAAGCTGACCCAAATATAAGCCGTGGCCCCTAATTTTACCAAAAAAACCTGGGGAAACGTATTGACTCGAGTATAAGCCGAAAGTGGGAAATGCAGCAGCTACGAGTCAGCTTCAAAATAAAAATAGATACCAATAAAGTTACATTAATTGAGGCATCCATAGGTGAAATGTTTTGGAATATTTACATAAAACTGAAATTTAAGATAAGACTGTCAAAATCTGATTAAACCATTATTCTAACCTCCTATGTAAATGTGCTTATGTATCTTTCCAATAATGATAAAGAGAGTAAAATAATAAATGTAATAATAATAGAGTAAAATAATGGAAATGTAATAATAACAACAATAAATAGGTAAAAATAAGAAATGTAATAATAAATAGAGTCAAATAATAAATGTTAAAAATAAAGTAAAATAATGGAAATGTAATAATAGAGTAAATAAATGTAATAAAAATAATACTAATAACAGAGTAAAATAATAAAACTCACAGCAACCCATTGATTCCAACCATGAAAGCCTTCAACAACACATTGAATTCTCTGGTTCTATAATTCAAGGGATTGCCAATTTGTCAATCCCACCCCAAACTGCAAATCCTAGGACTAAAGTGGGATCCAATTGCTATAATGCCGCAATGTACATAGATGTACTCACAGGCATGTAAATAAATACCTCTGACTTGATATGTTACCAAAGTTCCCCAAAACAGATTTAAGATTAATGAAAGTTGGTCAATTTGGTTGGATTATTGGTCACATTATTTACATAGGATTGTAATCCTCTACAGATTTAGATCCACTAAACACACCGGGCTCACTTCTAAATAGAGATGGGAAGAACTGCAGGATAGGTTCCGGAACTGAACCGATGGCATTGATTCTTAATCAGCATATTATTGGATATCGTATGAAAGAAGTAGGGTCAGACCATTTGGCCCCAATTCTATTGGTCGTCCCAACTAGAGTAGACTCAATGAGGTTTACACAAATCTTGCTTGACCATTCAACGATTGTGTGTGTGTGTGTGTGTGTGTGAGAGAGAGAGAGAGAGAGAGAGAGAGAGAGAGAGAGAGAGGAGCGACTTGAGAAACTGCAAGTCGCTTCTGGTGTGAGAAAATTGGCCGTCTGCAAGGATGTTGCCCAGGAGACGCCTGGATATTTTATCATCCATAGGAGGATTCTCCTATGTCTCTGGATGGGAAGCTGGAGCTGACAGTTGGACGCTCCCCTGCTTTTGTTCAGCAAGCACAAGGTTTTAACCCATTGCACCACAAGGGGCTCCTTGATTGTGTGTGTGTCAGGAGCGACTTAAGAAACTGCAAGCAGCTTCTGGTGTGAGAGAATTGGCTGTCTACAAGGAGCCAGGGGATAACCGGATTTTTCATGCTTACCATCCTTGTGGGAGGCTTCTCTCATGTCCCTGCATGGGGAACTGGAGCTGACAGAGGGAGCTCAACCCGCTCTCCCTAGATTCAAACTGCTGTCGGTTAGCAGTCCTGCCGGCACAAGAGTTTAACCCATTGTGCCACCGGGAACTCCCAACAATTGATACCAATTGGGGTTACCAATAGGATTCCGGCCTTTATATTTTATTTGTAATCTTAATAGTACTACATAAGGATACTAATCTGGGAATGCACGACCCTGAATGTACAGAAGATGTAACTTTGATGGTACTTTGTTATTTGGCATGATTTCGTAAGCATTGTGTAGTGGAAGCAGAGCAAAATCTCAGCCGTATTAACCTAACTTAAGCAACGCTGTAGTAACTTCCACTCTTGGAGTGTTGTGGTCGAGAACAGATCTCCAAACAAATGCACTTTCCCCCCTCAAACCTTTAGGCTTGCTGCTTGGGAGAGGCTGCCATTACTGGACACGTAGTGCTCCGATCGTGGTCGTTACGACTTATTTTTAAAATATTTTTGTAAGTGAAGATTTTTTTCATAGGTTCGAAAAGGGTGGGTGGGTGGGAAGGAGAGCCTTTGTAGTCTCAATAATCCAAAGGGTTTTATATTTACCTTGTGTTTACGCCCAGTGTTCCTGACCAAAAAAAGAGAGGAAAATTCAAGGTTTACATGTTTCTAAATAACTTTTTTTTTGCAGGGGATGTTGTAAAGTTACGTTTTTTCCTCTTTCCCATCCCTTGTATCTCTTTTAAAAATGAGGGCAGCCGTCCATAGAGTTTACTTTGACGTCAAGGAGATTGATTGTACCTTTTGTTGCATTTTCTAAAACATCTCTAATTATTATGGTGCCTTTTGATTTCTGAATACGGCAAGAGGGAATGCATGGGGTGCTTTTCCTTCATTGGAGAAATACATGTAATGCAGTCACTTTACTACACTTGTACGTGCTGTAGTTAAGCGGAAGTGTAACTAGTTGGGCATGATGTAAGGCTCAGAAGTAGTCCTGGGCAATCATGGTTCTAAATGGTTCTAAAGTACTTACCAAACTAAAGTGAAAACTAAGTGGCGTTGGTGCTTTGCTTCTACAGTGTTGCTAAAGTTCTGGTGGTGAACATTTCAGAACTCTAACAAAACTTTCAAAACTTCATTATTATTTCATTATTGGCGATTTTTAAGACAGAACCAATTAGGAACTGCCATTTATAATTAAATTTTGAAAGTTTTGGTAGAGTTCTGAAATGTTCACCACCAGAACTTTAGCAACACTGTAGAAGCAAAGCAACATCGCCACCTAGTTTTCACTACCAGAACTTTAGTTTTGTAAGTATTTTAGAACCATTGAGAACCATGATTGCCCAGGCCTACTCAGAAGGCTATCTTGGAGGTGGTATTAGTGGACCTTCTCCTTAAATGTTTATTTAGGGACACCAACCTAAGATACTTGGCGGAAGGAGGGTTTTGGTTTTTTTTTTTACTACTGAGTTGTTCCATTTCCTTTTTTTTACATAAGTCCTTGAATAATAAAGCAAATGGAACATTGTGATGCATGCTGGTAGGTTTGCGTTTCCTACAGGTGCTCCCCACTACTGTACATGGACGACTTTTTCAATGTAATTAATACTTCAATAAATAAATAAATAAGCTGTTGGAACGCATTTGGTAGCATGAAATTTTTTCGAAAACGACCAGGGCAACTATCATGACTTGTAGCCGTGTCATTGGGGCAGTGTTTTTCAACCTTTTCTGAGCCGCGGCACATTTTTTACATTTACAAAATCCTGGGGCACACCACCAACCAAAATGACACAAAAAGTTCACCCATATCCAGAGAGCACTGTGGACTGAAACAACGTTGGATCAGGACCAAACTTGGCATGAATACTCAATATTCCCAAATGTGAACACAGATGGAGTTTGGGGAAAATAGACCTTGACATTTGGGAGTTACAGTTTCTGGGATTTAAAGTTAACACCCAATCAAAGATCATCCTGAACTCTTGCAACAATGGAATTGAACCAAACTTGGCATATTGAACTCTCATTACCAACAGAAAGTACTGAAAGGGTTTGCTTGAGAACTTACCTTGAGTTTAGAAGTTGTAGTTCACCTACACCCAGAGAGCACTGTGGACTCAATCAATGTTATGTTGTTGTTTGTTTTCTATCCAGAATCACAATGTTGGAAGGAGGCTCACTACTTTAAGGTCCCTCTAAAACAGGCATGGGAAAACTTCGACCCTCTGGGTGCTTTGGACTTCAACTCCCACCATTCCTAACAGCCTGAGGCCCTTTCCTGCTTAAGTGGCTGGGGGGGGGAGGAAAAAGGCCAGAGGCTGCTAGGAATGGTGGGAATTGGTGTCCAAAACACCTGGAAGGTCCAAGTTTGCCCATGCCAGCTTTCGACAGAGACCTCTTCCTCCCCCTTTGTGCCCTTTCTTCCCCCTCCTGCCGAACACTTACTTTTTCTTCTCGCTCTGCTCACTTTGCCTTGCTTTGCTCACGTGAGCGTGTCCAGGAGGGGAGGGGGGAGAGAAGAAGACGGGACCCTTGCGGGCACTACTGCACAGACTCGGCCCACGTCTTTCTTCCTCCCCCCTCTCCTCCTGAACACACTCACGCTGCCCCCTCGGATCAAAATGGTGGCAGAAGCGGCAGCATGAGCAAAGCGAGGCAAAGCGAGCAGAACGAGGCTGGGAAGAAGGGAGCCCGAGTAGAGAAGAAAAAGTGTTCGGGAGGAGGGGGAAGAAAGTGTATTGAAGGTTCCAATTTCCCACGGCACACCTGATCATCACACACGGCACACTAGTGTGCCGCGGCACACCGGTTGGGAAACACTGCATTGGGGAACAGACAGGAAGACAAGTTGAATATGAGCCAACAAAAAAGGCCAATGGGATTTTGGCCTGCATCAGTAGGAGCCTAGGGTCTAGAATCTAGATCCAGGGAAGTCATGCTCCCCATGCTCTATTCTGCCTTGGTTAGACCACACCTGGAATCTCACTGTGCCCAATTTTGGACACCACAATTGAAGAGAGATATTGACAAGCTGGAATGTGTCCAGAGAAGAGAGACTAAAATGACAAAGGGTCTGGAAAACAAGCCCTATGAGGAGCGGCTTAAAGACCCCGTAAAAGAGGGCTGAGAGGAGACATGATGAGGAAGCTTTTAAGCCATCTGTTGGGGATGCTTTGAATGCAATTTTCCTGCTTGGTAGAATGGGATTGGACTGCGTGATGGCCCATGAGGTCTCTTCCAATTCTAGGATTCTGTGTGTTTGTTGGGATGCTGTTGTGCTGATAGGGACCATCTGGCAGGGACTTTTTAGGAGTCACCAGAAAACTGTAACATGGTAATTGCCCCCAAGATTGTGAGAAGGGGGCAATATTCCCCCAAGATCACTGCGCTTGGAAGGGCAGAATTTGCTGGTTCCATCGTCCCGCTCCTGTCATTTGTCCAGTACGAGACAGCGAGCTTTTTCCGCTGTGGCTCCTGTACTCTGGAATTCGCTCCCTGACCACATCCGAGCAATCCTCGAACTTGTCCCTTTCCGAAGGGCATGAAAGACTGCTCTTTTTAGGCTGGCGTTTGGCTAAACCCGAGTGAAATCAGTGCGCTTCGTCTGAGCCAAAGAACTAATTAAACTGTTGTACATTGTCATCATTATGGTCACAAATATTAAAGTATTGTATTATTTTATTATTATGTTTTTACTTGTATTTTATTGTTTTACTGTATGTTTTATTGTATGCTTTATGTTGTAATCCACCCCGAGCCTGCAGGGAGGAGCGGAATATAAAACCGAATAATAAAATAAAATAAATAAATAATATAAATAAATAAATAAAATCCCCTTCCTTCACTGAGTTATGAGGAAATTAGTGTGATTTATGCTGCCAAGAGCAATTGGAATGTAAGTCTTTTGGAAGCAATCCTCAAGAAACCTCCTAGTCTTGCGATGGCCCGGAGATATCACTGCCTTGGTCCTGTCACTATTGGTTGCTACTTCCCGGCAGATGTCAGGTGGTGCCAACCGGCTAAACAGTGTAATTTCTCCAGTGGTGTGGGGCGCAGACACCCCGTGATAATGCGACATGTCTCATTAAGAGCCACTTCCACTGTTTGAGCATGGTGAGTTATGTTCCGCACTGGGCTCATCCCCTGTTTAAGTATCAGCCAGCACGCTAACGCCTTAAATCAAGAAATAGTTTTCTAAGATCTACAGAGACACTCGCTGGAACACCTCAGCAAACGAAAGTCCAAAAGCGGCAGGCTCAAACCCAGAACCTTAATCAATGGCTGATACTGATATCGAGCAAGAATTTAGGAGTCTTGCTGTGAAGGCAGAGACTAGCCAGACCCACCAAAGAGGATCCGATATAGCCCTGGCGAGATAGGAAGCAGCCAATTTGATATTTTCCCTGAATTTCCCCAAATAAAGTCTCACCAAGTTGAAGAAACACCACCAAGTTGTTTATTTCGTTCCAGCTGGAGCGGATGTCAAGCTGCAATCATTTACCCAAAGCTGACATACCGTACAATGGAAAACATTACATTTTTATAGAAGAACAGAGCTGTCAAAATTCAAACTTCCCGTCCCTTTGCCGACTTCACGCTGATTGGTTGGAGTCATCAGCTGGCTTTGCCGCACCTCAGCCAATCAGGAAGCCAGCACTGCTTCGAGCTCTCGGCCAATGAGAGCAGGAAACAATGAACCAGGAGGAAACGATGAATGAATTAAATGACTTAATGTTTGTCGAAGTGCCGGCGATTACTTCCAAGAGTCCTCAAGCTAGTTTTGTATTGTTCCAAGTGAAGGAAATAAACATCATGCCAGACCCCGGCAATCCTTTATTCTAGATATGGAATTTTCGGCCAAGGGGATGGAAACAATGAGTGAGTCAGACAGGAAATCCAAAACCTCCAGAAGGCAGGATGTTCCCCTTTGTGAGAAATGACAAAATCACCATGGACACGTTCTTCAGATGGGCATGCTCCGATGTCTAAAGGTGCGTGCCCAAGGGACATATCCTTCAAATGGGCCAACTCTGAGGTTTGATGGGATGTCCACTGTTATTGTCCATGCAAGTGTTCTTTGTTATGTCCTTTCTTAGGGATTTACTAGCCCAGGAAATTCCTGAGCTTTGGCATGCTGGGGTCACGAAAAGGTGGCATTTCATATTTTTATATAGGAACACATGGAAGGGGAAAACCTATAGGGAATACATTCATATAGTAGAGAAATAGGAACTGCATCTTCTCATATCAGCCCATTCCACCCACCAGAGTCCATTAGGAGTCATAAATCATGAGAAAGAGTCAATGAGGTTTGGAAAGGAAAAGTTTCCAAAAAGTTCCTAAAAGTCCTTTAAAAGTGGGCAAAAGTTCCATAAAAGTTCATACAGGGGCATTGCCATGTGGGGCCATGGGAAGGGCCTTAGGTTCCCACATGGGGGAGAGATAGGGGATTATGGGATCATTCCAGCCTGATGTTCTTGGTAAAACTATGAATTCCTTGGTTTTGAACGATCTTTTACAGCAGTGATTTTCAACCAGTGTGCCGCAAGAGATCATCAGGTGTGCCGTGGGAAATTATTTTCGAACTTCATATATAAACTATAAGGCGCATCTGTCCCTATGAAGTGATGCGAAAGTGCTATGGTCGCGCCATCTTGGATTCGCTCAGACGTGGCTAAGTAAACAAAGTTAGAGTTAGTGCTGCAGCTGCCCGTCAAGTGACAGTGGCAATTTGGGATCACAGCAAGACAAGCAAGTGACAGTGATGGAGAAGTTTTTGAGAAGGGAAAATGCAAATTCCGAACAGGGCCCTGGACAAAATTATGACACAGATGAAGGCCCTAATACAGGTATGAGTGGTGGACAAAAGAAAAGATGGTGAGCTCGAAACAGGCCCAGGTTTCACACTAAGTGAGTGTATAAATACATTTAAAAACATATTAACTATATGTATTACTGTGTTAGAGTGTAATTTTGTGTCATTTTGGTTGGTGGTGTGCCCCAGGATTTTGTAAATGTAAAAAAATGTGCCGCGGCTCAAAAAAGGTTGAAAATCACTGTTTTACAGAGTCCTGGAGGGGGTCACCTCCGATGTCAAAACTGGGATTTGGGGGACCTGAATTGTAGCCTCTACTCAGCTGCGGAACTCTTTCACTCACACATAGCCTGGGTGATGGGGAAGGAAAGGCCCACAAAAGCTTCTTCCTTGAGCTCCTTGAAGGCAAAGGTAAGTCACCCAAGAAAGAAAACACCTGGAGGGATTGGATTCTTGCAGGAATCCTCAGCTCAGCTGGTTCCAAAGCCTGATTGATTGCAACTTCTCCATAGAAAAGGCCTCCTTCCAGTCCAAACCTCCTGGTCCTCCATGGGTTGTAGGGCCTGCAATAACTCCATCCCCACTATATAACTCTTTGGCCTGCATTTCAATTTCCGGTGAGTTCTGGGCGTTTTTATTTCCTGGTGGACTCAGCCATGGAGCTCAAGAAGCATCTGGACGAGGCGAAGAAGCACAGCAGTGACTCCGGCGTGGGATCCGAGCGGAGCCTGTTGAGCAAGGAGCAGAGGGACCACCGAATCAGTCTCTTCCTGCGGGATTTTGATCATCAGGGTAATAAGATTTGGGGGAGGGAGGGGACCTTGCTCTTGGAGGCTTTCATGGCTGGAATCACTGGGTTGCTGTAGGGTTTTTATGGCCATGGTCTAGAAGCATTCTTTCCTGACGTTTTGCCTGCATCTGTGGCAAGCATCCTCAGATGTGAGGTTTGTTGGAACTAGGAAAATTGGGTTTATATATCTGTGGAAAAATGTTCAGGGTGGGAGAAAGAAAGAACTCTTGTCTGTTTGAGGCAAGTGAGAATGTTGCAATTAATCACATTGATTAGCATGACAAAGCCTTGCAGCTTCAAGGCCTGGCTCATTCCTGCTTGGGGGTGGGGGTGGGGATCCTTTGTTTGTTTACTTAGTATATTTGTATACCACCCTTCTCAGCCCTTAGGCCAGTGGTTGTCAACCTTCCTCATGCTGCAACCCCTTAATCCAGTTCCTCATGCTGCGGTGACCCCCAACCATAACATTATTCTTGTTGCTACTTCATAACTGTAAATTTGCTACTGTTATGAATCGTCATGTAAATATCCAATATGCAGGATGTATTTTCATTCACTGGACCAAATTTGGCACAAATACCTGATACGCCCAAATTTGAATACTGGAGGGGTTTGAGGGGGGGATTGATTTTGTCATTTGGGAGTTGTAGTTCACCTACAATCAAAGATCATTCTGAACTCCACCAACGATGGAACTGAACCAAACTTGGCACACACAACTCCTATGGCCATCAGAAAATACTGGAAGGGTTTGCTGGGCATTGACCTTGAGTTTGAGATTTGTAGTTCACCTCCATCCAGAGAGCACTGTGGACTCAAACAATTATGGATCTGGAACAAACTTGGCAAAAATACTCAATATGCCCAAATGTGAAAACTGGTGAATTTGGGGGGAAATAGAGCTTAACATTTGGGAGTTGCAGTTGCAGTTGCTGGAGTTTATATTTCACCCACAATCAAAGAGCATTCTGAACCCCACCAATGATAGAATTGGGCCAAACTTCCCACACAGAACCCCCATGACCAACAGAAAATACTGTGTTTTCTAATGGTCTTAGGTGACCCCTCTGAGACCCTCTTGCAACCCACCCAGGGGTCCCGACCCCCAGATTGAGAAACAGTGCCTTAGGTGATCCAGGGCAGTTGGGAGGTGTTAGCTGGCCCTGATTGTTTCATGCCTGGAATTCCCCTTGCTGTATGGGAACCACTGACTGCATAGGGAAGCTAGCAAGGAAACAAAACCTACAAACTATCTACAGACCCACAAAGAAAATCCAAGAGGGATCCTCTCACTTCTGCAGGAGTCTCCCGTATTCCATGCAACTGTGGACAAGTCTACATAGGGATCAGGGTGGTCCGCGAGAAGGCCTTACTGGTACATTATTTAAACTGTTATGTGTATTCATATATGTTTATATGTTTGGAAACCGCCCTGAGCCTCGGGAAATAATAAATAAATAAATATCATGATCTGATCACCATGAAAATGAACACATTCTGGCTACCAGTATCTTAAAAAAACTCTAAAATCATAATAGTAAATAAAGAACAACACTCAAACACAGGGGAACTCCAGACAAGAAATAATCAGGGATAGCTAATCACCCCTCAACAAAGGATGTCCTCAGGCAGTAACAAGCCACAGCTCAAAACTGTCAGGCCATCAAATGATAATCAAGGTGGCCAACTGAAACATTGCCACTTGCCTCCAACAGACAAGAGTTCTTTCTCCCACCCTGGACCTTCCACAGGTATATAAACCCAACTTTCCAGTTTCCAACAGACCTCACAACCTCTGAGGATGCTTGCCATAGATGCGGGTGAAACGTCAGGAGAGAATGCTTCTGGAACATGGCCTTATAACCCGAAAAACCTACAACAACCCAGTCTTGTGTGTCTTTGCTTTGATTTCATGGTCCTTGACTTCTTTTCCCTCCTGCTGTTGTTGCTTTGTGTCCTTTCCCCCCCCCCCCTTTCTTAAAGCCAAGGAAAACCTTCAAGAGATGAAGAAAGAGCTGGCTTCACTTCTTCACATGGCTGAGAAGGCCTTCCAGGTGGAGTCTCTGGCACTGCCGGTGGTCATGCGCAAAATGAGGCGGAAGGATTTGATGCGTAAGGGCTAAGTTTGAATCGTGTCCATGCCTCCTTCTCTCCCCTTTTCCAGAGCAGCCTCGCCTCTCAAATGTAGCTGGTAGGACTACAACTCCCCAAATCCCCGTTGGTTGTGTTGGCTATGGAGCTCAAGTCTTGGAGATCAAGTGGAACATCGCAAACCTTTTTTCCTGCTCATCCCTTCTTTCAGGGATGTAAAGAAGGTGCAAGGCATTCCTATTCTCAAATTACGCTATGAAACAAAATTTGAAAAATTTCCTGATTGGAAAGCGTTATTTCCTGTTTAATTGTGTGGTACTTACTTTGAAAGTACCGTAGTTGTTCTCCTCCAAGAACTTCGTATTTGTGACTGCCACAAACTAGGCTGAATTGGTTATTCATTTATTATTTATTTTTTTACTTATTATTGGTTACTTATTATTTATTATTTATATTGGTTATGAGATATTCATTTTAAAAGTATCTCAAAATATGCTGCAGGATGATGTCCCTCAAACCAAAACAAAGTTTTTACATTTTAATAAACCTTTCCCATGTTTGTATGGTAGACCCAATTAGGAAATGCCATTTATAACCCAGGAACAAAAATTTTAATACATAGTGTTATCAACAATTTCACTACTTTTTTCTGTTTCTTTCTCATAGACCTGAAAGACGATGAAGCAGCAGCTGCTACAGTTGCGGCCAACCTTGAGATGGTGAGTATCTACTTCAGTGTTTCTCAACCTGGGGGGCAGGATCCCGGTGGGTGTGTCGTGAGGAGGTGTCAGAGGGGTCACCTAAGATAATCAGAAAATATAGTATTTTCTGTTGGTCATGGGGGGTTGTGTGTGGAAAATGTGGCCCAATTCTATCGTTTGGGGGGGGGGGGGTTCAGAATGCTCTTTGGTTGTAAGTGAACTATAAATCCCAGCAACTACAACTCCCAAATGTTAACAACTATTTTCCCCAAACTCCACCAGTGTTCACATTTGGGCATATTGAGTATTTGTGGCAAGTTTGGTCCAGATCCATCATTGTTTGAGTCCACAGCGCTCTCTGAATGTAGGTGAACTACAACTACCAAACTCAAGGTCAATGCCCACCAAACCCTTCCAGTATTTTCTGTTGGTCATGGTAGTTCTGTGTGCCAAGTTTGGTTCAATTCCATCGTTGGTGAAGTTCAGAATGCTCTTTGATTGTAGGTGAATTATCAATCCCAGCAACTACAACTCCCAAATGTTAATGACTATTTTCCCCAAACTCCACCAGTGTTCACATTTGAGCATCTTGAGTATTTGTCCAGAGGTTGGTCCAGATCCAGCATTATTTGAGTCCACAGTGCTCTCTGGATGTAAGTGAACTACAACTCCCAAACTCAAGGCCAATACCCACAAACCCTTCCTGTATTTTCTGTTGGTCATGGGAGTTCTGTGTGCCAAGTTTGGTCCAATTCCATCGTTGGTGGAGTTCAGAATGCTCTTTGATTGTAGACGAACTATAAATCCCAGCAACTACAACTCTGAAATGACAAAATCAATCCCTCCCTTTAACCCCACTAGTATTCAAATGTGGATGTATTGGCTATTTATGTACAAATCCAAAAGACATATATCACCATGCCCAAACCCTTTGGAAATGTAGAACAAGGAACACCATTTTCATCTTTCTGGATCCAATTGCATTTTGTTCCCCATTGATATAAACACATGTTATACCCGAGGCTCAGTACTGCCTCTGAAGAAGTAGGTCTATATCCACAAAAGCTCATGCTAAAATAAAAACCTGTTTGCCTTAAAGGTGCTGCTGAATTTTTTCCTTCCCTTGATGCCACTTTACTGCTGTGGTGTTTCTCTGGCCAGGGGTGGAAAATGGCATTTGTGGGAGTTCTGCTTTAGGTGCATTGGCGGTCTTTGGATATTATGGCTGTCGATGGGAAGGAGAGTTTCTGCTTTTCTTCCACAGGTATCAAAACATTTTGAGCTGGTTCTAAAGTTGCTTCTTTTCTTGCCGTAGAACGACGGCTGCATCAGGGAGCTGACGGCTCCCAAGCCGGTGCGGACAAACAGCAAGCGAGGTAAGTTGGTCTCCAGAAGGAACTTTGAAGATTTATTTGGTCAACATTACAAAAAAGGCCATCTTTCTCTAGAGCAGGCATGGGCAAACTTTGGCCCTCCAGGTGTTTTGGACTTCAACTCCCACAATTCCTAACAGCCGGTAGGACTCTAAGAAGGCTGACTGACAATGTGTATACACTGTAGACTTCATGCGCTTTCATACCACTTTAGCTGCCATGGCTCAATGCTATGGAATCATGGGAGATGTAGTTATACAAGGTGTTTGGCTTCTCTGCCAAAGGATAGTGGTGCCTCACCAAATTACGAGGGCTGAATGAAAAGTAATGCCTGCCATGTGTAACTCCTCAACACATGGCAGTACTGGTATGCGGCAGGTACTGACTTGCTCAGTAGACTCTCCTCTACAGTTCCATTTGGGCGGGAAGACTTGGTATTGAATGTTAAAATGCGATGTATGGAACCCTGCGCAGACGGTCGGTCAATGCGATTTAAGCAACGTGCAGTCATTGAATTCTTGACAGCAGAAGGTGTCACCCCAAAGGAGATTCATCAGCGAATGCAAGCTGTTTATGGTGATTGTGTTGACGTGAGTGTTGTGCGTCGTTGGGCGAGTAAGTTTAAAGATCATGAGGTGGGAAGACCTGACTTGTGTGACAAACAAAGAGTTGGACCGCAACCACGGAGTTTCACAAGCAAAAGATTGAGAGATTGATTCAGGACGATCGTCGTATCACTCAGAGAGAAATTTCAAGCCTAATCGGCATTTCACAAGAACGTGTGGGTCACATTATTGCTTTGCTTGACTATCGGAAGATTTGTGCATGATGAGTACACAGCAGAACTTCAGAGACTGGATCTCACCACCGTACGGCATCTTCCATGCAGTCCAGATTGAGCACCACCTGACTTCCAACAACAAAACTTTATTACGGTCACAGACCAGCACAAAGCGGGCACAAGCGCCCTGAGAGGAGAAAGACAACTCCCCAGTAAGCAGTTATTTAAAATTAGATTAGAAATCAGTATAAAATATATATTGAAAGACAGGATATTGTAACAGGTATGGAACTGAAGGGGGAGGGGAGTGGTTGATGAGAGAGGTCGAAAACACTGGTGGGGGGCACTAAAGGGGAAGGGAGGGGCACACTGCGAGTCTAGTAGCATTTCAGCTGTAACATGTTGCTCTAACTGCATTCCCAGCAGGGTGTTGCCTAACGGTATCCGTCATCAACCGTCTGATTTTAAGTGCAGCAGCACAGAACTTGGCAACACTGTAAGTTATTGTAGTGTTAGAGTCCGAATGCAGCAGGGTGGAATAATATTTTCCATCTGTTCCTGATAATGAAAGAATATCTGCGGAGACATCATGATGCTTCTGATGAAGACGTTGAAAGAACTGTCGATGTCAGGGTTTGGTTTCCACAAGTCGGTCAATGCGACTTAAGCAAACCACAAATTTCAAGCATTCTAGGCATTTCTCAAGAATGCGTGGGTCACATTATTGCTTTGCTTGGCTATCGGAAGATCTGTGCACGATGGGTACCCAGGATGCTGACACTGGTTGCGGAAACAGAGTGTCAACTTCTTCCGTGACAGCTTCAGAAAACTTGTTCATTGACAGAAATGTATCCAATTGTCTGGTGATTATGTGGAAAAGTGAATAGTGGTAGTTAAAGAGCACATTCTAAGGATTATGTCTGTGTTTGATTTATTGAAATATTCCCATCCAAACCCAAGTAACGAAGATGGAGGCATTACTTTTCATTCAACCCTCGTACAAATCCCTGGAGTCCATAGTGGTATCAAACTGCATTAATTTTTTGGTGTTGATGCAACCATAATGTCATCCAACTATCTTGCAAATGCTTCAATATGGCCCCTTATGACCATTCGTGACGGCATGAATTTGCTTAAAAAACACCCAAAATATCTGTTCACTGTGGTCGTTACTACCCAAAATGAAACCAGGCTTCAAATCACTTGCCTAGACATACTGGACAAGTCAAATTTGATCTGGGGGTAGCTACAATATTATCATATGGTTGACATGAGAGGAGTGCCATGTGGATAACACATGAGTTACTACGTTGAGCTAACCTTAGTGTCTGAGACACTTCATCAAAAAGTTCATGTCCCTAAGCTATAACAACGCACCTCTTCTAGTGAAAGTCACCACCATTGTGGAATACAAAGACGAGAAAGAAGAAAGTGGAAGACAGGCGAAGAAGAAGACCTCTCAAAAGGTAAGTCTCCAAAGGTTATGGCCTATCCTCCACATCATTCCCTCTTCAGGTGTGGTTAGACCACAACTTTCAGTTTCCATGGGACTAAGGGTGATATCTAGAGAAATTAATGGAATCAGAAGAAGGTAATGAGTTGAATCCCAGGAAGACAAGATGAGAAGACCTCTTGGTGGAAGTTGGTTCTTCAAATGAGGTCAAGGATGTTCTAATGATGCTAATTGCTCTATTCCCTTTTATTGGAGGCCCAGGTGGTCTCCATAACATGGTAACCGAGATGACTCTCGTAAATCCAGATCGGAATACAATTAGTCAAAGTTGTGGGATGTTGTTTTGGACTTAATCTAGAGCTCCCAGCCAGCGCGGGATCTGAAGTTAGGAAGAGTCCTATTTTCACAATTTCCAACTGCTCTAATACTTTATACGTGGGGCTACCTTTGAACATCAACCCAAAATCATAGCAGGGTCGAAGTATAGCTATAGGGCTGTTAACTGGAATTGGGCATCATTATTTTATTTTATTTATTTATTTGTTCGGTCTTATATTCCGTCCTTCCCGGCCAGGTCGGGGCGGTTCACATACATATTAAAACACAATAAAACAGTGATACATCATAAAAACAGCAAGATAAAAGTTGCAGATAGTGCAAGAACAGTAGTAGCAGACAATTTCAGTGTCCAGGGGCTTCAGTCAAAGGCGAGCCTGAACAAAACAGTTTTACAAGCCCTCCGGAATGGGATGAGCTCCGCCATGGCCCGGACGTGGTCTGGCAATGCATTCCATAGCGTCGGGGCGGCGACTGAAAAGGCTCGTTGCCTTGTGCTCTCTAGGCAAGGATGGCAGGAGCAGGCTGATGGCACCATTAAGAGGTTTCGCTCTTCCAAGCGCAGTGATCTCAGGGTAACGTATGGGGTGAGGCGGTCCCTCAGGTACACCGGCCCTAGACCATGTAAGGCCTTAAAGGTCAAAACCAGCACCTTGAAGACAATTCGGTACTCGATTGGAAGCCAGTGCAATTGCTGTAGGATGGGAGTAATATGCTCTCTTGCCGGCGCTCCCACCAGCAAGCGAGCTGCAGCATTTTGCACCAGCTTGAGTTTCCGAATTGTCGACAAGGGAAGACCTATGTAGAGGCCGTTACAGTAGTCTAGCCTCGAGATGACTGTCGCTTGGATTACCGTGGCAAGGTCATCCCTGGATAGGTAGGGGGCCAGTCGCCTAGCCTGTCGCAGATGGAAGAAAGACGTTTTGCTGATCGCAGAGACCTGAGCATCCATGGCCAGCAATGGGTCCAGCTGAGCATGTTAATAATAATTATTAACATGCCCAACTCTTTAAGCCACTCCTCATAGGGCTTGTTTTCCAGAGCCTTGATCCTTTGAGTCGCCATCCTCTGGACACAGTATTCCAGAAAGGGACACAGGGAGGGAAAAGGAAGGAGAGAAGGCGAAGGAAAGGGTGAAGGGGGAGAAAGGAAGGAAGGAAGAGGGAGAATGGAGGAAAGAAGGAAGGGGAGAGGACGAAAAGGAGGACGAGGCGCTGCTCCCTGGTAAAGAGGGGGCAGGGCCCCGAGAGCAGCGGGGGATGAGGAAGAGGCGGCGATGGCGGAGCGGAAGCAGCAGTCATGGCGCACTTGCGTCACTCCTCCTGCTGCATGCTGGGGAACCAAGGCCCAGGCTGCTCTGGAGAGCCAGGTGCAATCATGCAAAGAGCCACACCTGGCTCCCGAGCCATAGGTTCCCTACCCCTGATGTAGACACTAGGGTCCTCTTGATGCAGGATCTTCAGATCTACCTATAGATTAGACCAGTGCTGTCCAACTTCTGGCGGGTCCAGGGCCGGATAAGAGGTCACTGATGACCTGCGGGGCCACTCGGCCCCGCCCCCAGGCCCCACCCCAGGCCCCGCCCCCAGCCCAGGCCCCGCCCCTCCTAAAGTCGCCGAAAAAGGAGGAGTAGGCGGCGCCAAGAGCAGCGCGTCACAGGCCTGGCGTGACACGCTGCTCTTGGCACCGCCTACTCCTCCTTTTCGGCGCCCCCCTCCCTTCCGAGGCAGGGGGAGCCGCCGAGAGAGTAGGCGGTGCCAAGAGCAGCGTGTCACGCCAGGCCTGTTATGCGCTGCTCTAGGCGCCGCCTTCTGCCCTTTTCGGCGGCTCCTGCCCTAGGAAGGGAGGGGGTGCGAAAAAAAGGGCAGAAGGCGGCACCACAGCAGCGCGTCACAGGCCTGGCGTGGCGCTGCCCCTTGGCACCGCCTACTCCTCCTTTTCGGCGGCCCCCTCCCTTCCTAGGCCGGGAGCCGCCGGGGCAGAAGGCGGCGCCAAGAGCAGCGCGTCACAGGCCTGGCGTGACGCGCTGCCCCTTGGCACCGCCTACTCCTTTTCGGCGCCCCCTCCCTTCCTAGGACGGGGAGCCACCGAAAAGGAGGGTAGGCGGCTCCAAGAGCAGCGCGTCACGCCAGGCCTGTGACGCGCTGCTCTTGCCCGCCTTCTGCCCTTTTTCGGCGGCTCCCCCGGCCTAGGAAGGGAGGGGGGGCCGCCGAAAAGGAGGAGTAAGCGGTGCCAAGGGGCAGCGCGTCACACCAGGCCTGTGACGCGCTGACGTTGGCGCCGCCTTTTGTCCTTTTTCGGTGCCCCCCCTCCCTTCCTAAGTAGGGAGGGGGGGCGCCGAAAAGGAGGAGCTAGCTCTCTTCCTCCTCCCTGCCCCGCCTCCCTCTCCCCCCGGCCGCCTTTTTTAAAAAAAAAATCAATTTTTTTTAAAAAAAATTAAAAATTAAAAAATGGCGGCTGAGGGCATAGGTGGGATCCGGCCCCGGGGCCGCCAGTTGGACAGCCCTGGATTAGACTTTTGGGTGCTTTTACATGAGATGCATTAGCTGATGATGGGAGAAAGGACCTAATTATTGGTTGAACCCCATACTTTGAATATTATTTGTTTATTTCCAGTTAAAAAGACAGCTAACAACAAATCGAACAGCAAAACATTAAACTCATAATGGCAAAATAATTCAAACAAGAGAAAGGATAATTGGTAAAGTTTTCACACTTTCCTATGTAACACTATTGTATTTCCTTATATTTCTATGTCTTTGCCCATTTGGTTTTAGGCTGAAATGTGGACTTTCTATTAATCCTCAGAACTTGCTGAAGTGTGACAAGAAAAAACAAAACGTTGACATGTTCTTCCCAATTTTTCTCTGCAGATCTTTAAAACCAACTCCTTGGCCTCCTTGGCTTCGGTCATCAAGGGCAAGCAAGACACTGTCTCCAGGTAAAGCTAGTTCAGTCGGCCTGTTATCTTTCCCATTCATTCCAATGGGAACGAATTCATCGATCGAGCCATCACTTTCTTTAGGTTCCTAAAGCTACAACATGTTGATAGTCATGCAGAACCTCATCCATAAAAATGGCCACTCAAACCCATCACAATCCTGGCAGTTGTTAACTTCTCAATAATTCAATGCTATACAATAGGTAACATCATAAAACAACGTACACAATAAATAAGTTCTGAAATACATATTAAAGACAATTCATCAAGTTAAAAACATCGCCCAACTTCCTGAAGGAGAGGAGGGAGGGGCCTAATTTTATTTATTTATTTATTATTAATTCATACTTGATTGGCCGCCCTTCCTGAAAGGCTTGGGGCGGCTCACAGCATATATAAACAGTCAAGTAGAAAACAATGGTTAAAAAACAAGGTTAAAACACATCTAAAAATACAATAAAAACACAAAGCCATAAACTGAGCACGGTAAAGTACACGACTGAGGCAACATATGACCGTGCCTGAAGTTCATTTTGCCGGGAAGAGAGTTCCATAGCCAGGGGGCCACCACAGAGAAGGTCCTGTCTCTCGTCCCCATCAAACGCAACAGACTACGAAGGTGGTGGGTCCGAGAGTAGGGCCTCTCCAGAAGATCTTAACTTCATTGATGGTTTATAGGAAGAGACAGGTAAACCGGGCCAGAGCCTTGTAGGGTTTTGTAGAGCTATGCTTGTGTTTTATTGTATGGCTGCATGGATGCCACATGTCAGCCTATTTTATATGTTGTTATCCGCCCCGAGCCTGCAGGGAGGAGCAGAATACAAGATGGAACAATAAATAAATAAATAAATAAATTAAAACCAGCACTTTGAATTGTACTCAGAAGCTGATTGGCAGCCAGTGGAGCGGGTGTAACACAGGAGTTGTGCACTCCCTGTATCCTGCTCCCATGAGCAACCTGGCTGCCGAGCGTTGAACTAGTTGAAGCTTCCGGGCAGTCTTCAGAGGTAACCCCACGTAGAGTGTGTTGCAGTAGTCTATTCAGGATGTAACTAGAGTGAGGACCACCGTGGCCAAGTCAGACCTCCCAAGGTCCAGGTGGTGGTCCTCGCACAAGTTTCCATTTAGGAAGGGTGCCTTCACTGTGAGGGCTCCTCCTCTGTTTGCGATTGACCTGAGGTTGGCATTTAGGGCCTCCAACTGGTAGATCTCTGCTTCATAGGATGGTTCATAAAGACCGGAAGTAGGGGATTATTGGCCATTCAGACAACTCCATCATTATGGGTGGAGTGTGGAAGCAAGGATGAACTAGAACAGTGGTTCTCAACATCTGTGAGTCCCCAGGTGCTTTGGCCTCCAACTCCCAGAAGTCCCAACCAGTTTACCATATCTTAGGATTTCTGGAGGCCAACACATCTGGGACCCACAGGTGTTGAGAAGCACTGAACTAGAACATGCTTCAGATTCATCCCATTGACTTTTGGACTTCACGCAGGTCTTCTTCTGTATGCTCCTCTTCAAAGTCAAGAACCATTGAGCGGTCTGCTTCTTTGCGGGAACGGCCATCGTCTGCCTACAAGTTCAACTCCCTGGGCTCAAAAAGGTCAGTCCTACTCACCTCTTACACGATTAGATTAACCTACTTAAGAAATCCTGATGGGTTCATTTCAGAGACAAGTCCAAATACAGTTAGTGTCTGCATCATCTTGCATTCTATGCCCTTCTATTGATGTTGTAGAAGGAGGCATTCCATTCACACACACACACACACACACACACACACATACACACGAAAGCTTCCATGAGCTCAGGGCACATTGCCATGGCTATTTGCTACTCTTCTCCCAGCTACGAGGGTGGGTCAATAAGTCAGTGACTTTTTGAATAAAACACAGGTTTTTGGATAAAAAATCATTTTATTTCTCAACGTCGTCTCCTTTGAGCTCTATACACTTTGTCCAACGTTTCTCCAATTTTTTTATCCCTTCCAAAAACTAAGATTTGTCTAGGTCATCAAAATAGGTATTTGTTTGTGAGAAGATTTCATCGTTGGAGTCGAATCTCTTTCCGCCAAGCCATTTCTTCAGGTTTGGAAACAAGAAATAGTCACTCGGGGCTAAATCCGGAGAATAGGGCAGATGAGGGAGCAATTCGTATCCCAATTCATGGATTGTTGCCATGGCAACTGTACATTCGTGCACCTTTGCATTGTCCTGGTGCAAAAGAACTTTTTTCTTGGCCAAATGCGGTTGTTTTTTTTCCAATCCTCATTAAATCGACCCAATAAGTTGGCATAATATTCGCCATTGATTGTTTTACCCTTTTGAAGGTAGTCAATGTGGATTATACCGCATGCATCCCAAAATACGGTTGCCATGACTTTATTGGCTGACAAACCCACCTTGGCCTTCTTTGGCGCTGATTCACCCCGAGAAACCCACTATTTTGACTGCTGTTTGGTCTCTAGCGTGTTGTGGTGGACCCACGTTTCATCCAGGTTACAAAACGGTGCAAAAACTCGTCCATATTGCGGTTGAACAACACCAAACACTGTGAAATTGTCATACGATTGCATTTGTGGTCGATTGTGAGCAAACGCGGCACCCATCTTGCGGAAAGCTTTCTCAAACCCAAGTGATCATTTAAAATTGAAACCACTGAGCCACGTGAGATGCCTATGGCTTCCACAATCTCTCGCACTTTCAATCTCTGATTGGCCAACACCATATCGTGAAGTTTTTCAATTGTTTCAGGTGTAGAGACCTCAACTGGGCGTCTGGAACGTTCGGCATCTTCTGTGCTTGTACGGCCACAACGAAATTCAGTAAACCACTTTTTTACCATTGAAATTGATGGTGCAGAGTCCCCATAGCATTTATCCAGCTTAGCCTTGGTTTGAGTGATTGTTTTTTCCGCAAAAATGCTTAATGAGCACATGAAATTCACTTTTTTCCATTTTCTCCTCAAATCACACGGTAGTCTGCTATCAATGGCTGTCAAACACAAACTAAATGACACAGAGTCAACTGACGATGCCTGTTAACAGGAACAGTGCTGCCCTTTCAGTTAAGAGGTGGGAAATTCAAAAAGTCACGGACTTATTGACCCACCCTCATATATCTAAACTAGCTTGAGGTTTCTATGTCCTATAGCCCAGAGAAGTAATGTAAACAAGCTGCATTTAAAACAGTGTGGATAAGGGAGCTGAGTTCCACAAAGGTAACTTTCCCACAGCTTTGGCTGAACTGAGAGAGCAAGCCACTCCAGTTTTCTCATTTTCTCAAGAACCAGTGCAAAATAGTGGCTTTTTTTCATTTCTGAGAACTTCATTTGTTGCTTCAACTGTTCTAAATTCCATCTTAATGTGGCTTGATCATGGATGGGTCTCAGACAAATGTTAAATAAATAAATATGTTGTAAATTAATTTGCAAAGCTTTAGCTCTTAAGATAATCTTGTATTTTGTTTGTTCGTTTTAGCACAATTTAGAGTGCTATTGATGACCAATAAAACCCAATATGATTTTGGTCCAGAATATATGACAGGCCATCCCTCCCCATAGTTATCCACCTGGGCCCTGAGTTCCTGAGGAAAGATTATGGTGGTAGGAATTACGTAGTAAGACCAAAAAGGAACAAAAAGGACTGTTTTCAGGGGCTCCCTGAAAAGTTTTTCCCCCAACACAAATGTTGATGTATCTCTGTGTAGTCTGCCCTCCATATCCACTGATTCTGCCCCCGTGGATTCAAGCATCCACTGCTTGGAAAAACTGTGGAAAGCCAACCTTGTGTTTGCCCATTTATATAAGGGAGAGCATTTGACCACACCATTGTATATCATGGGACTTGGTTTTGGGATCCATGGCATGTCCTGGAACCAAATCTTCATGCAGCATTTCTCAACCTGGGGGTTGTGAGAGGGTTTCAGAGGGGTTGCCAAAGACCATCAGAAAACATATATTTCTGATGGTCTTAGGAACTCTGTAGGCAGAGAAAGCTGAAGATCTCTCTGCCTGTCCTTCTCTTCCTTTTTGGAAAAATATGGCAAATCCTTCCACCAAAAGCCCTCCTCTGCTGTGATTGGCTGACTTTTCAGCAAAGGGGAGGGCTGTTTCGAAGACTCCAAGCAGGGCGGGGAGAGCAGGCGTGCTCGGCGCATGGTGGCGTGGTGCACATGTGCAGGCAAGGGAGAGAGTGCAAGGCTGGAGGGAGTGCCTTCAAGGCATGGGGGTTCTGTGTAGAAAGTTTGGCCTAATTCTAACATTGGAGGCATCTCAAGGTCTATTTCCCCAAACTCCTCCAGTTGTTCACATTTGGGCATATTGAGTATTTGTGCCAAGTCAGGTCCAGATCTCTCTGGATGTAGGTGAACTACAACTCTCAAACTCAAGGCCAATACCCACCATATCCTTCCAGTATTATCTGTCGGTCATGGCAGTTCTGTGTGCCAAGTTTGGCCCAATTCCATCATTGATGGAGTTTAGAATGCTCTTTGGTTGTAAGTGTACTATAAATCCCAGCAACTACAACTCCCAAATGACAAAATCAACCCCCCCCCCCCCGCCCACACACACACAACCCCACCAGTATTCGGAATTGGGCACATCCTGCATATCTGATATTCATATTACGATTCAAAACAGTAGCAAAATTACAGTTCTGAAGTAGCAACGAAGATATTTTTATGGTTGGTGGTCACCACAACATGAGGAACTCGGAAGGCTGAGAAACACTGCCCTAGTAGATCCTAGTAGGCATTTAAAACAGTGTGGATAAATGATAAGCACATAGTTGGAAAGTTCTGACGGAATGAATTAGTACTTCCTGGGAAATAAGGCATTTCCCATTTCCATCCCCAGGGCTCCGCAGAGGGGCCTCTCTCAATGCGCGTCTACTTCAGAGAAGACTCGAGCTGCAACTCTCCGGAGCTCCTCTCTGCCCCATGAAAGATCGGTCCCCTTTGTCAACATCCCTCTGGCTGATGGGAAGGTATTGTATTTTAGTTCAGAAGAAACATTTTTAAGGGTGTGTTTGGGGGGGGGGGGGTGAAGAGTACAAGGATGAAGAGTTATGCAGGGCATCCTCTCTGCTCTTGTTCAGACTCTCTGCTCCGCTGGCGAAGATCTCCAGAACATCAATGTGGAGTTATTAAACGACGACACTGTCCAACATATCCACACTCTAGTGGTAAGTGTGCCAAAGACTTATTTTGGGATATAACAACAACACAAGGGAAAAGCTTGAGAGACAGTGAATTATCTATAATTCATTGAAGTTCAACACAATATATAGTTCTACACAATTATCTCAAGAATTCAATACAAATCTATAGTTCAACACAATGATTCGATACAATTATATCCATAACAATACACAAGTGTGGAGGGCTATGGATCTGGATAGTCCAAGTATAATATCTCGAGTTCTCATTACTCACAGAATGGTCAAAACACCATATTTCCATTAAGAGTCAGGTAACAATTATAATCCACATGGAAGATAAACAGCCAACTCGGTTTGCTTGAGCTTAGCAGCGTGGTGAAGGTATTGGTGTTTTGGGAGCAAAGCGCTGTTGCGTAGCAGCTCCTAGATATACTCTGACTTAACGCGGGCAGGTAGGCTGGGTTCAACCCAACAAAAATATTGCTCTTGGAACTGCCATCAGGTTAACTTTGACTTATGGTGACTTTGGAAGATCCCCAAGATCCCTAGATGTCAGCGGCTGTGTAGACTTAAGGCCGTGGCTTCCTTAGTTGGGCCAATCGTCCTGTAATGCCTTCCACTTTCCCAAACATTATTTATTATTTATTTATTTACTTTATTTATAGTCCGCTCTTCTCACCCCAAAGGGAACTCAAAGCGGATTACAGTACACAGACTAGCAGACAATCCCTGCTGTTTCAACATATAGACGAACAGAGGCAAACTCTAGCCACCAGGGGGGGCTGACACACTCCTAATCTCTCAGCGTTTCCAGCGTCCCTTGTTGTTCCTTCCGCATTCCTCAGCGTTCCTGGAGTTCTTTAATAGCCTCACAATTCAGTCAAAATTTGCCTCCCCACTTAATGTGGTACCTTTATCCCCTACTTGACAGATGCAACTGTCTTTCAGGCTGCAAAGGTCGACAGCAGGCTACACTTAAAGATCAAGCACCCACGTCGACCCGGGCAAGCCTCGAACTCATGACCTACTGTAAACAAGAGATATCTTATGCAGCTGACATTTAGCCAGCTGCGCCACATTTCTGGTGCTTTTATTCCCCACGAGCCATTTCATCTCAAGCTCATATGTCCAAAGTAGGGCAGTCTCTGTTTATAGATCTTCACTAAAAGTGTGAAAAATGCCCTTGTAAACAAGTCCCCACAAGGTGGTTTTAAAAAAAAATCCTATTTGGATCCATATCTCCAATTATACTATGCAACAAAATTTGGAGGGGGGAGAAATCTGTTCCTGGTTTGAAAGTGTTATTTCCTGTCTAACTGTGTGGTACTTAGTTTGAGACTAATTGTTATATTCCAGAAACTTCATTTTTGCGGCTGCCACAAACTATCTTGGGACTCAGTGAGATACTCATGGGAAAACTAGAGCAAAATGTGCTGCACAAAAATCAAAGTGTTTGGAATTCAATAAACTTTCCCAATGTTTTTATAATAGAACCAATTAGGAAATGATATTTATAACCCAGGAACAAAAAAAAAGTTACATAGTGTTATACTACAAGGATCAAGATCCTAGGGAGTCAGCTGCATTAAGATCACTACTCACCAAAAGGTCATGAGTTCAAAGTCAGCCCGGGGTGGAGTGAGCTCCCGACCAAAATTGTTTAGCTTGTTGACCTTTGAAGCCTGAAAGACAGTTGCATCTGTCAAGTAGGAAATTTAGGTACCACTTTGTGAGGAGGCTAATTTAACTGATTTATGAGGCCATAAAAATCTCCAGGAAGTATGCAAAGAATGAGGAAGCAACAGCTCCCCTGGTGGCTAGAAGCTGGAATGTTAAATAGCCTCTGGGTGTCTGTCTATATATGTTGTGTGTCTATAGCATTGAATGTTTGCCATGTATATGTACATTGTAATCCGCCATGTGTCCCTGGCGGGGTGAGAAGGGTGGAATATAAATACTGTAAATAAGTAAATAAATAAAATATATTGCACCACATACAATATAGTATATATTAACCTGGTGGCGCAGCAGGTTAAACTGCTGAGCTACTGAACTTGCTGACCAAAAGATTAGTGGTTTGAATCTGGGGAGTGGGGTGAGCTCCCGCTGTTAGCCCAAGCTTCTGCCAACCTAGCAATTCAAAAATGCAAATGTGAGATCAGTAGGTACCGCAGGAAGGTAACTGCTCTCCATGCAATCATGCTGGCCACATGACCTTGGAGTTGTCTATGGACAACGCTAGCTCTTTGGCTTAGAAATGGAGATGGGCACCAGAGTCCCAGAGTCAGACTCGACTTAATGTCAATGGGAAACCTTTACCTTTGAACGACATATTAGAAGCTTGTAGCATTTAGGAGTGTGTCTTAGTAACCAAACCCAATTTTGGAAAAGCAAAACAGCAGTTGTTTTGTTTTAAACTGCAACTTGTAGCAGTAACTAATTAGGTTTTGGGACTTTGTGGCTGTAGCATAAAAATACGCATTATTCATACAAGTATCCAAGCTTTGCCGGTTGTCTCTGAATCAACTTGGTCTCTTTCTCTTCCTCAGAACCAGCTGACAGTCCTTTGTGGGAAAGCAACTGTAAAGTCAAGTTGACGGATGGATCATCGTTCTCCTCCTGCAAGTCCTTGCACCTAAACTTCCCACGTTCGAGTTCCTTATGATGATGTTGCCTTTTGAGTGATGGGCAACTGATTTTAAACCATTCTTACAATGCTATATTTATTCTATAAATAAATTGACTTCTCCACTGAGCTATATAAAACTAGAAACTGAAAATTACTTGAAACGGATGTTTTTTTGTTTGTGTTCAATATTTAGTACAGTGGTTTCCAACTTGTCGGCCATGACAAGCTGGGCCACGAGACCTAAAATAAAGCCCGCAGCTCTAGATGATTGAATATTGTTTTCTGTAGGCGAGGAGAGGGTGGCATAGGTTCTGTATCAGAAACCAGAGCTGATGTGGTCTATCCAATGCAGTTTTCTGAATCAGCCCCCCAAAATAACCAAACCAAATCTAAAGTTGGCCAATAACCAATTCTTAACCCGGGTTGTTGTAGATTTTTTCGGGTTATATGGCCATATTCTAGAAGCATTCTCTCCTGACATTTCGCCTGCATCTATGGCGAGCATCGGTCTGTAGGAAATGAGGAAAATGGGGTTTATATATCTGTGGAATAATGTCCAGGGTGGGAGAAAGAACTCAGAGGTAGGTGTGAATGTTGCAATTGGCCACCTTGATTAGCATTTAATGGTCTAGCAGTTTCAAGGTCTGGCTTCTTACTGCCTGGGGGAATCTTTTTCGGGCTGAGACCTCACAACCTCTGAGGGTATCTGCCATAGATGCAGGCGAAATGTCCTCAGAGGTTCTGAATCTTTCCCCTAGTTTCAAAGAGACCTCACAACCTCTGAGAATGCTTGCCATAGATGTAGGCGAAACGTCAGGAGAGAATGCTTCTAGAATATGGCCATACAGCCCAAAAAACCTATAACAACCCAGTGATTCCAGCCATGAAAGGCTTAAACAATACATTGATTCTTAACCTTTTTGGTACTAATGGTGGATAATGGTCCCTCGTGGTCAAAAGTGGTCCCTGGTGACTTCCGGGTGGGTGGCGATGGCGGCAGGCACGGGACTGTAGGAGCTCCGTCAGTCCCAACCGTGTTGCAGTCATCGGGTCGCGCGAAAGCGAAAACCCCGCAAAGGAAAAAGAGGGAAATCAAATTTAAATAATTCCATGCATTAAGATTAAAATATTAAACGAGTCCCAATACTGGGATTCCAGAAATACTTATAAGAAGAGCTGTTATAAGACAAAGAAAAAGAAATAATGGTCCCTCGTGGTCAAAAGTGGTCCCTGGTGACTTCCGGGTGGGTGGCGATGGCGGCAGGCACGGGACTGTAGGAGCTCCGTCAGTCCCAACCGTGTTGCAGTCATCGGGTCGAGCGAAAGCTCCCCTCTCCCGGTGGATCGAATCCAGGAGGTACGCTAGAGCCTTGCGGCGTACCTGGTCTCCTAAATCTCTCCCCTCAAGGGTGAGGTGATAAGAGACTGGGAAGCCAAGGACATGCAGATGACTCTGCGGGAAGCATCTCTCGGTGAGATTCGCACAAACTGCCAAGCCCCGCTCACCAAAAAAGATAAATAAAAGAATAAAGAAAGAATGAGGCACAAGCCATACCAAGAAATGTAAGTTTCCAGAGGAAAACTTTTCTTAAAGAGGGCTCAAAACCCCGCAAAGGAAAAAGAGGGAAATCAAATTTAAATAATTCCGTGCATTAAGATTAAAATATTAAACGAGTCCCAATACTGGGATTCCAGAAATACTTATAAGAAGAGCTGTTATAAGAAAAAGAAAAAGAAATAAAATAAGACTGACCTTGACACCATTGATGTTTAAACTATAGAGCCCTTCTCTATAAACAAGAAGCTTCTCTTAAAAGGAACCATCGCGAGAGGTCGGAGAACTTTCAAAATCTTGGACCCTCGGAAGTAAGCTTTCCAGAAAAACACGGAAGAGGAGCTCTTGGGAGAAGGGAACTATAGAAGAAAGGAAGTGACCCGAGAAGGGCAGAAGTCAAACAAGGATAGGGCAGAAGTAACAAATAAATAACTCCATAGAAAATACAGAAAATAGACCTGGAGAAGCAAATAATAGACCGGAGACAGAAATGACAGAGATGGAGATTGAAGCAAGAAGGAGGAGGCAGAAAGGAGAAGGAGAAGAACTAGAAAAGCTAGAAGAAGTGGAAACGAGGAAAGGAAATAGGCGAAGGGCGAAGACAAGAAATAGACAAGGCCCTAAAGAGGGGAAGAAAGACCTAAATAAAAAATAGCGTCCTCTGGTGGCTGGAAGAAAAATAACCAAAAAAAGGATCCACAATACAAAGCACTCACTTAATTATAAGAAAGGCATGATGGCAACCCCCAAATCAAAAACAGACAAAGATACAAGAGACATTAGACTGTCATTTTGAAGAGGATCAGGACCAGAAGAAATAAGTATGAAGGACATTATGAAAGAAATCCAAAAATTAAATGAAAAACATTCAGAATCACAGAAGGAAATAAAAGAGTGGATGGAGAAACAAAATCAAGAACAGGGGAAAAAACAACCTCAAGATAAGCTGGATGAAATGAAGAATGAATTCAAAGAAGACTTGAGTTCACTAAAAAAGGAACTAACAAAAGCAGTCCAAGATATTACTGACTGACTGACTGATTGACTGACTTTATTATTTCTGAGTCGCCCTCCACGTTAGTGCTCCGGGCGACTTACACATAGCAATTCAACAATTAAAAATATTAAAAATATTAAAAATTAGATTAAAATATTTAGGGGTTAAATGCAAGGGCCAGGCTCAGGTAGTTGAGTTCCTGGTTCTGCATTAGCCATGGGCTTTCCTAAATAGCCAGGTCTTTAGAGCGGTCAGGAACTGGGGCAGGTCGAAGGAGGCTCTCTGGTCCGGTGGCATCGAGTTCCAGAGAAGCAGGGGCCACAATGGAGAACGATCTCCGTCTCGTGGCCTCCAGGTGGGCCTCTTTCACGCCCGGGACGCAAAGGAGGTTCTTGTTTGCCGGCCGCGGTGTCCTTGAATAGGCAGGCATCAGCAAGCGGTCCTTTAAGTATGTTGGGCCCCGGCCCCGTAGGGCTTTGAAAGCCAAGGTCAAGGTCTTATGTAAGGCTCTATACTCAACGGGCAGCCAGTGCAGGCGCTGCAGGGATGGTGTAATGTGGCATCTCATCGATGTTCCTGTGAGAAGCCTGGCGGCGCGTTCTGCACAATCTGGATCCTGCGGGTTAGTGACCGGGGCAGACCCACATATAAGGCGTTACAGTAATCCAGCCGTGATGTAACCGTGGCATGGATTACTGTAGCTACGCTCCTGCCGGGAGGTAGGGCGCCAGTTGTCTCGCTTGGCGCAGGTGGAAGAAGGCCCTTTTGCTCGTGGAGGCAACCTGGGCCTCCATCGACAATTTGGAGTCCAGGATAACACCAAGGCTCTTTACTGAGGGGACGGAATCAATGGTTCCCCTTCGAAGGGGGGCAGTGGGAAAGGTGGTTCTGGGCGGCCCGGCCATAAGATCTCCGTCTTTGATGGATTTATTTTGAGTTTGTGGGCACGGAGCCATTTTGTTACTGCTTCCAGACCTCGAGTGAAGTTTTCGGGCACCGAAGTTGCGCCAGGCTCCAGCTTCAGCAGGAGCTGAGTGTCATCGGCATATTGGTAGCACCCTAGGCCGGAAGCTCCGGGCTATACCAGCCAAAGGCCGGACATAGATGTTGAACAACGTTGGTGATAATATGGCGCCCTGGGGGTACTCATAATGTTTTTATCTTTTACGGAAATAAAAGATAAAAACAAAAAAATGGAGAACGTTCAAACTAAACTTAGAACTGAAATGGAAGAGTTGAATAACAAAAAAGAAAGATTGGACAAAAATTTGGAAAGAATACAACGAAATGAAATGGAACATCAACTGAGATTCTGAAATGTAATTGAGGAAGAACAGGAGAACGTTAAGGAAACAATAACTAAAATTCTACTGACGGTGCTAGACCTACAGGAAGACGAGATCAGGAAAGAACTTGACCGAACATACAGGATTCAAAGTAGATATGCAAGACAAAATAAAACCCCCAGAGATATATTGGTGAATTTTGTAAGAAAATCTACAAGAAATGAGATACTGTACTGGTCTCACAAAAAACCTGCAATGTTTAAAGGAAAAAAAATATTAAAAGAACTTCCAGCATCAGTATTAAGTAAACGCAACAAAATACTTTTCTGACAAATGAACTAAAAAGGCTAAGGATCAAATTCAGGTGGAAAAAATCAGAAGGGATCATGACCACTTATAAAGACCAGAGACACTGGATTACAAATGAAGATAACGCCAAAGAGTTTTATAAAAGAATAAAGAAAGAGAACATATCACCATCTCCAGACTACGTTTCCAGGAAAAATATATTAAAAAAAGAAGACAATTTTACACTCCGGAGGAAGAAGAATCAAAAATGGAAGAAGCAGCAGCATTTCCAGACAAAGCAGAAGAGCAAGAAGAAGAGGACGAAGAAGAAGAGGAAGATCAAATTAGAGGACGAAAATGAACTAGATCCAGATAGAGATGGAGCAACAACTGAGAATTTACACTCTCAATGCTAACGGACTTAACAGCCCACAGAAAAGGAAAAGAGTATTTCAACAAATAAATAAAGGCAAATATCACATAATAGCATTATAAGAGACTCATATTTGCCATAGACACGCATCCTACTTAAAGCAAAAAAAAAAGGTAAACAATGACACCAAAAAAAGAGGAGTAGTTATATACATAAAAGAAGATATAAATTCGGAGCTTAAATTTAAAGATACAGAGGGAATAGTAGTGGGTGTAATGATAAAAATAGCAGAGGAAAAAACATTGATATGTTAGGTCTATGCTCCAAACGGTCCAAAAACTAAATTTTTGAAATTTGTGAAAGATAATATCCAAAAAATAGAATTTGAAAACCTAATAGTATTAGGAGATTTTAATGGGATCATAGATAAAAATCTAGACAGAAGTAGCAAAACAGAAACTTGCTGAACTCTTCTGGGAAACCTTTTAAGTTTCAAAGAAGAATATGATTTAGTGGACCTATGGAGATGGCACCACCCATTTGAAAAAGATTACATCTACTACTCAAACCGTTATAATTCATGGTGGAGAATAGATATGCTCTGGCTAAACAAATCATTAAGTAGCAACATTGATAAGATTAAAATATTAGCGAGGGATCACTCCGACCACTGCCCGATGGAATTAATTTGGAACCAAAGAAAAAAATCGAGAAAATTGAGATTAAATGGGAATTTGCTAAAATCAGAAAATGACATTAAAAGAAACAAAGATATAATAAAAGAATATTTTGAAATAAATGACACAGGTGAGATCAAACCACAGATAGTTTGGGATGCATTAAAGGCTGTCATGAGAGGCTAATTCATATCACAAAATATCTCTAAAAACAAGCAAAAAATAAAGAAATTAAGGAATTAGAAGAGAAAATTAGAGGATATGAAAAAACTCTAAACGAAAAACCCTCAAACCAAGAACTGGATAAAACACTGTCAATATTAAAGAAAAGGAAACATTTTCTAGAAATGGAAAACAGAAAAACAGTATAAATATATGAAACAAAACTATTTTGAGAATGCTAATGAGTCAGGAAAATGGTTGGCGAGACGAATAAGGGGGGAAAAGCAGTCACAACAAATTATTAAAATAAAAAAGATGAAAAAATAATCACAAATGAAAAAGAGATAAGAAATGAATTTCTAAAGTTCTATCAAGACCTATATAAAAAAGACTTAATAACCAAGGAATCAATAAATCAATATATATCCCAACAAAAATTAGAAAAAATCACAGAGGAAGAAAGAGAGGAGCTAAATAAATATATAGATGAAGAGGAAATAAAAGAAGCCATAAAGAAATTAGATCCAAACAAAGCCCCCGGCCTAGATGGCTTTACAGCCACTTTTTATAAAACAATGATGGAGGAATTAATACCAAGCCTTAAAAAGATCATGAATTTAATTTTGCAAGGAGAAGAAATACCAAAAACTTGGTCGGAAGCAACAATAATAATGATTTAAAAAGGAACATCTGACTGCCCTGAAGTTCAAAACTTTCGCCCAATCTCTCTATTGAATGTAGACTATAAAATATTTGAAATTGATAGGTGAGGAACAAGCGGGTTTTCTCCCAAGAAGAAGTACAAAAGATAACATCAGGGTAATTATAGATGTTATGGAATACTATAACACTAATACACAAAAAGAACTGGCGGTGCTTTCTCTGCATACAGAGAAAGCTTTCGATAATTTAAATTGGAATTTTTAAAAAATAATGATGACAGAATTAGACATTGGCTTTCAATTTAAGAATGCTATAAATGCAATATATACTGAACAAAAAGCTAGAATACAAATAAATGAACACTTAACAACAGAATTCCAAATTTAAAAAAGGTACACGCCAAGGATGTCCACTGTCCCCGCTAATCTATATTTTTGCCCTGGAATTATTATTGAAAGCAATTAGGGAAGATAGAGAGATTGTGGGATTGAGGATAAACAAACATGAATACAAAACAAGAGCGTTCGCAGACGATGTTATATGTATAATTGAGGAGCCAATAAAAAATATAAAAAACTGGACAAGAAAAATAGAGGAATATGGCAAAATAGCAGGACTAAAAATAAATAAGGAAAAAACAGCGATATTAACAAAGAATATGCCAGAAACTTCCCAAGAACATTTAAGTAGAAAAACTGGATAAAAAATTTGTAAAAAGATAAAATATTTAGGAATATGGCTGACAGCCAAAAATGCACAATTGCTAAAAAAACCAACTATGACGAAACCTGGATAAAAATAAAAAAAGACCTAGGCAGTTGGAGACATCTAAAACTATCACTTTCAGGCAGAATAGCAACTATTAAGATGAACATTCTCCCTAAACTATTATATCTTTTTCAAAATATACCCATAATTAGGAATCAAAAAATATTTAAGATCTGGAATAAAGAAATATCTAAATTTATCTGGGATGGATAAAGATAATGATAGAGAAAAGCAATAGGGGAGGTTTTGAAGCCTGCGCCCTACTGTGGGTGAAAGATTGGATATCCTTGCGAAAAGAAAGTTTGTTATCTATAGAAGGATTTGATTTAAGAACTGGCTGGCATGCCTATTTGTGGTATCTATATATATAAAAAGGAAGTGGTCGTGCAACGAGGCAAATGCACGCCAAAACTACATGTCCCACACACACGAAAATCATAGGGCCACTCATCCATACCCCGAGGTCCATATTCCACCCACGAAAACACCGCGAAACACCACACAACACCCCCAAAACACAACATTACTACGCATGTGCCAAAACCCCGAACACACAAAATGGCCACCATCAAAACATCACAGTACCGAGCATGCGCAACATCAAACCGCATCCCAGCAAGCCCCAATCCACAAGCCCCCTCCATACCTGCCCACTACCCCACAGAAACAACAACACGCACACACACCTCTTCCGCTGCCTTATCGACCTCCTTCGCCGCCTCTACGCCACTCCCGAACACGATCAGCATGGCCGACGCCATGCCCCCCTCCTCCGCCGCTTCCAAAACACTCCTGAGACCAAGGAGGCGACCGACACGGCCTGGGTTCAAAACGGCGAGGAGAAGACACCGGGCCACAGTGCCTCCGGCACATCCCGGGTCCGGGACCCGCAGCAGCGAGGAGGAGCAGACAGCGGAGGAGACGGCCAAGACATGCGGGGTCTTCTGGGACATTTCCCTAGTTCCTTTGTGCTGCCTACTTTTCCCGCCGTCTCTCTACAGTCTTTGGACCTGGGTTGCGCGCCCGGCGTCCTGGCCACCTCCTCCGCCGTCTCCTCACCCTCCTCCGCTGCCTCCCTGCGGGTCCCGGACCCGGGATGCGCGGGAGCCGCCGTGACCGCCTTTATCCCGGCATCGCCCGTGCGGGTCGGGTCCGTGGGCGACTAGAAGACGGCGGAGGAGCCAGAGGAGCCGGCCAACACGCCGCCCACGCAACCCAGGTCCAAAAACTACAGAGAGACGACGAATAAAGCAGCCACCACCAAGGAACTACAGTTCCCAGAAGACCCCGCCCTCCTTCCCACTGACCCAAGACAACCCGGAAGTACACCCTAACCACAGAGAGAGGCAGGCACGCTCCCGGACCAGGCCCCTCCACAGGCAACACCACACTCACCTCCTCCGCAACTGTCCTCCTACCGAAGGTCCCCCTTCGGCCCCCCCTTCGACAAGGAGGTGGCGAAGACAGACGAAAAGGGAGCAGAAGAGACGGCCATCACAGAGGCAGGCAAGCTTACCAAACCCATAACACAAAAAAAAACCTTACAACTCCTACACAAAACAACGCAAAAACACACATATACACACGCATACACATATACACACATATACATATAAACACACACATGCAAACAAAAATACATACACAAACACATACAAACATATATATATATACAACTATAAATACACATAAACACAAATAAAAACACATACACATATATAAACACACATATATACACACATACACAAAAATACACACATACCTACATATACACACACAAATATATACATATATACACACACATATATATACATACAAATAAATACACAAACACATATATATACACACACACATACCCCCAAATAAAAACACACACATACACACACACAAAAGTATACACACACACAACACACATACTCACATCATTTCAAACCCTTACATACTCAGACTTCCTCACATCTACTACATAGGGCACAGCAACGCGTGCCGGGTTCAGCTAGTAGGAATACTAAAATAGAGAAAAACTTCGGTAATCACTTCGTTAGATCGGCCCAAATAAAGATATGGAACATATATATATATATATATATATATATATATATATTATATTTCTATAAGAAAACCCCTCTTTGGTTATCATCAACGGAAGCGAATCATAGGAGAATACAGGGAGGGAACCTATGGCTAACATATAAAGATTTACTAAAAAATGTAAAAGGAAATTTAGAACTTAAAACACAGGATGAAATAAAACTAATACATGGGAATATAACTTGGTTGCAATATCTTCAAATCAAAGATATATATATGCAAGATAAGAAGAGAGGTTTCAATGCGGAAGAAGATTTTTGGGAAAACTTATTAAAACTGATAAGAAAAATATTACAAAATTATATAATAAATTAGTAGATTGGACAACAGAAACGGAAGAAATAAAAAATTGTATGGTAATTTGGGCCAAAAATATTGGTAGACAAATAAAATTACATGAGTGGCAACAAATCTGGACCAAGAAACTCAAATATTCTTATGCTACAGATATGAAGGAAAATTGGATGAGGATGTTCCATAGATGGTACATCTCTCCTCAAAAATTAAGTATAATGTACAAAAATAATTTTTAAAACTGCTGGAAATGCCACTCGGAACAAGGTAGCTTCTACCATATGTGGTGGTCCTGCAAAGAAACAACAACTTACTGGAAAAACATACATAAAGAAGTACAAAAATATTACAAAGAAAAATCCCATTGAAACCTGACTATTATCTTTTAGGATTGACAGATAATGACTTAAAATTAGATAGAAATGAAGATAAACTATTCTGGTATATGTCTACCGCCGCACGAATGGTATATGCAAGGTTTTGGAAAGGGGACTATATCCCTACTAAAGAACAATGGCTAGAGAAAGTATATGATATAAAAATATGGACAGATTAACATTTCTACTGAGAAAAAACACAAGGAAGTCCTAGGAAAGAAATGGACTGGACGATATTAGATGAATATACGAACAAAAAATATATTTATTTATTATTTATTTATTACTTCAAACTTGTATACCGCCACTCCCCGGAGGCTCGGAGCGGTTTACAACAGTTTGAGTCACACACAATAATACATCAATACAAGAAACTGGGATGGGGGAGGGGGGAGTAGGGCAAGAGAGGGGACGGGATGGGAAGGAGCACAGGGTAGGAGTAAAGAGCCAAGAGCGGCTATAGTCCTGCTAAGGCATCATCTTGCCATCGAAGGAGGGAAGATTAGGACGCCCTAACGGGATCACTCCCCATAGGGCCCCCCTTCCGAGGGGACAGGTACAAGGTAAGACCTGTGTTCTTCTAATCTATATGGCAGTCTGAGGTGGGGGTTCTGACGTGCCCGAGGAGTGTCCTTATAGTCCTTCTTGGGACCGGAACGTATCCCCCAGGGCCAGGGGCGGTCTAAGGTAATTTTAAATGGTAGGCGAACATTATTTTGGTGCCCCAAAAAACATTATTTTGCACCCCCCATGTAAAACAAATATACCATTATAATATCACAATACCATTAGTAGTATTATATTGTATCAATGTATATACAATATATTATACCATACTCATACTATATTATATCATAATTATATTATACTACATTACAATATAATTATATTATAATATATTGACATTATAATACAATATAACATTCTATTATATTATTATTATAAAATAATAAATAAAATTATTTATTTAAATAAAATTATTCTCTACTAAATATTTTCATTACTCCTATAAAACTCAAATAACCCAAAATAAAGTAAAATAAAATATTATATATTACTATTTTGTACAATACCACTATACTGCAATATTGTTTGTAATATTACATGTAATATAAAATATATCATTATTCTATTGTTATATTGTATTTGTATTATATTGTATGACAATATTAAGCAGAACTGTATAATAAGCAACAAGAAATGCAATGTAAATGCATCAAAATCAGAATATTACCTACCACCCGTCTCATAATTCATAGGAGTCTCCCATAAGTCCAAAATTAGGATCCCAATGTAAATGTAAATAGAAAAACAGCCAAAATGTTCAAATGAGGTCAAATACAGGCAGCACGGCCTGGGCAAACTTGAGCCCTCCCTCCTTCTAGGTGTTTTGGACTGCAACTCCCAAAACTCCTCATAGCCTCAGGCCCCTCAGGTCTAGACAGAAATAGAGCTGAAGAAAGGAAGGAGGGAGAGAAGAGGTCACAGAGGAGGAGGAGGAGGAAAGCCCTTCATTCATTCCTTCACTTACACTTCCTTCACGGATTCTTTTCTCCTTCCCGTAGAACGCGCGTGGCGGAAACAAAGGGAGAGGGGAAGCACTCCTTGCCTGCCCGATAGGGAGTGCTTTGCTTACAGGCTTCTGCGCAAGGGAGCTACTGGGCATGCGCGGAGGTTTTCGCGGATGTGCAGTTGCTCCTGCGCTCAACTTCAGCTCTGGAGCAACTGCGCCTGTGCGAAAACCTCCACGCATGCCGAGAAGCGGCGTCGGAACACACAAGGCCGGGGCTCAAAAGCAGGCAGCTGCGGCGCTGCCTGGGGAACATTGGCAAGGCCAGGATGGTGCCCCATGCGGCCAGGATGGCGCCCCCTTCCCAGATGGCGCCCTAGGCGGCCGCCTACTTGGCCTACCTTGTAGGACCGCCCCTGCCCAGGGCTCCAGCTGCTTGTAGCGCGAGCTCCACAGCGTCCTAGATGTAAATGACCTCTGGGTCCTGAACTCCAACTGAAGGGGAAGAGGCAAACAGGGTGCCAATGGGGGGGAGGGGGGATACGACGACTCCTCCGACCGCGCCTCCGGCCCCTCCTCTGGCAACGCCTCCGCTCGCCCGGAGAGACAGGTGGAATCGCCCTCCGCGCAGGGCCAAAGGAAGGAGGCGGAGGGGGCGGAAATCCCTCCTCCATCACGGCATCTCTGGGGGCCGGCACCATCCCGCCAGACTCGCCCCAAACCCCCCGAGCTGGGTGCAGGTCCCCCGGGACCCTTGCCACGACCTCCGGGTCATCCGCGGCCCCGGGTGCGCTCCCAGTGCTCTCGGGGAGTGTCACGCGGGTGCATCGGATGCCCAAGCGGGACCAAGGGCAACCACCTAGCCCCCCGAAGGGGCAGTCGTCGCCAAGCGCGCACGGCGTCTCTTCCACAGGGCCCCCTTTTCCGAGGGGACTTAAGGGGACAACTCCCTCCACCTCGGGGCTCTATGGTGGCTGGTAAGCGTCCATGCTCCTCACCGGCTGTCTGAATTGTCTGAACCAGAGTTGTTCTAGGCCCCTCCGCCACGGCAGAGTCAGGGGTTGAAGGAAGGCACTGTACCTCACTGGGCTTCCCAGTTGTTCCAGTTTTGGGCTTTGCCACAGATGTTCCGGACCCCCCAGTCCCTCGATCGGAGGCCATATAACCCAAGATGGGCTCATGGATTGCGGGAAGGCTCTGCGCCTTGTTAGGCTGGGCCGCTGAGGCCGTGTCCGAGCCTTTTGTCATTTTTGGTTCTGGCTTCCACTGGGTGGCAGTATTTCCATAGGTCTGTATCCGTTCCAGTTCTGTTCGAGGCAGGGAAGAAGAAGACGGGAGGGGAGGAGCCTCGGATGCCAAGTCCTCGGGCCTGGGCACCATGTTGGCGTCCAGAGCCAACTCCCCTCCCGCTGGCCGAAAAATCAGCTGCTGGCGAGGGCGACAGCTGGGTGGGCGAGCCAAGACCGCGGACACATCGACTAAGTCGACAGGGCTCTCCCAGCATCGCCCAGGATCGAGTCCATCCGCCACGGCATCCCAGCTGCGCCGAGAGGACCATGGGCAGCCCAGATGGCCGGAGGCATCCGAGTGCCCAAACGAGCACCCGGGCCCGAACTGGTAGGCATCCGGGGAGTGCTGTTTAAGATCTAATCTTTAATCCCTTGGATCTGCTGCAGTAATTCTTTATTTGTAATTTCCTCTGGTGCATCTCCTCCTTTGTCTCGTGCTGTCGCCATTGTGTCTTTAAATTTATGGCTCCTTTCCAGGGATAAGCAATCAGTGAGATTTCCGAGATTTTCGACAGATCCTCTCTCCTGTGCTCTTTCCCAGCTTCTGTCAAAGGGCCGGGGTCGTAGGTAATAATTAATTGTTCTGCCCTTCCTCTCTGTTTTGTTCTGCCCTTCCTAGAAAGAAAAATTGATTAAATACTGTACTGATTAAAAACTGTGTAATGAAATGTAACGAAAGGAATTATTTGCAGACAAAATGTTGGGAGGACAATATGAATCTCCAAGAACAGGGAGAAAATGGACAAATTAACAAAATCTACTTACATCCCATCAAGAGTGGAAGTCACTTCATGTTTTTATGTTTTTTAAAATATTTTTTCCCTTTTTTAAGTTAAATTTCCTTTTTCTCTGTTTTTAAAATCACTGTACCACTTTTTTCTTCTTTTCCTTTTCTCTCATGTAATGTTTTCAATATATGTATCACTATTATGTCAGAACTGGAGGTTCTTAGCCTTGGAGAGGCTAAGGGAACTCGCAGTCTGACTTAGACTGATGTGACCCTGGGGATTCCCCTGGGGATGATGTAATCTCCCAGGAGCCAACGGGGGATTCCTGCTGAGTCAGGGAGGATGTGACGCGACTCCCTCTGGACATTGGACGATGGCCCGCAGAGTGCTGACTCAGATGGGATATGATGTAATATCCACTGGACACTAGGATTGCTGAGTCAGCGGGTATGATGCAACCTCTCCCGGACGTTGCAGGTGAAGGGAGGGGGGCTGTTTGAGTATAAAAGGTGTGTTTGGGTGGCGGGACACTGCTTTGGCTTTACAAGTGTTGTACCTTCAATAAATTTGTTGGATCGACTGACAGTCTGCGCGTGGTCCTTACGGGAGCGGCCTCACACTATATATTCAGAAAACTAATAAAAATCACTTTTTAAAAAAAGTGGTCCCTGGTAAAAACAAAAAAAAGTTGGGAACCACATAAACACTTCCTGTTTATAGACCAGATTGCTTTATATTAGAATTCAGCATGTGTTTGAGAGATAAGCAGTAGGCCTGGGCAATCATGGTTCTAAATGCTTCTAAAGTACTTACTAAAGTTCTGGTGGTGAACACTAGGTGGGGCTGTTGCTTTGCTTCTACAGTGTTGCTAAAGTTCTGGTGGTGAACATTTCAGAACTCTAACAAAACTTTCAAAATTTCATTATAAATAGCAGTTCCTAATTGGTTCTGTCTTAAAAATCGCCAATAATTAAATCAGTTTTGAAAGTTTTGTTTTGTTAGCAAAGCACCAGTTCTTTAGTTTTGTAAATACTTTAGACACATTTAGAACCATGGATTGCCCAGCAGTTTTAGGTCCCAGAAGTCTCATCCCATATGGTGAGTGTTAAAAGATGTTATGGGAACTGTAGTTCAAAAGCTCTTGTGAATAGTTGCCCCTAACTCCACCTTTATCTTACCATTTGTGTTGTTAACTTACATGAACTTCAATTGATGGTAACCTGATGAATGATGGACCCCCAAGTCACCCTTATCACCCACAGCCTTGGCTGCGTCTAAAAAGGTAAAGGTTTCCCCTGACATTAAGTCTAGCCGTGTCCAACTCTGAGGGGTGGTGCTCATCTCATTTCTAAGCCAGAGCCAACATTGTCCGTAGACATCCCCAAGGTCATGTGGCTGGCATGACTGCATGGAGCACCGTTACCTTCCTGCAGAAGCGGTACCTACTGATTTATTCACATTTGCATGCTTTCGAACAGCTAGGATGGCAGAAGCTGGGAGCTCACTCCACTCCCTGGATTTGAACCGCTGACCTTTTGGTCAGCAAGTTCAGCAGCTCAGTGGTTGCCACCAGGGGATGACTGCATCTATTAATCTGGAATGAGGTTGTTGTCTTCTCCCTTTCTGAGAATTATGGTTTTGTCTCATGAACCATATTTTTCTCGTGATGTGGTCAAAGTCTCAGTTTAGCCATGTTGACTTCCTGGGTGCTCCTAATATGTAAATGTAAGGAGGACCAGAGTGCGGACTGGGCGCAGCGAGGGGCGCAAGGCTAGAATAATACGATGTGACAACATCTGTTCCTGGTTTGAAAGTGCTATTTCTTGTTTAATTATGTGGTACTTACTTTGAAAGTAGTTGTTATACTTCACAAACTTCATTTTGGTGGCTGCTAAAAACGTTGAATTGGTTGAGACTCAATGAGATAGTAATAGAAAAACTATGGCAAAATGTGCTGCAGGATGTCCCTCCCTTAAAAACAAAGTTTTTGCAGTTTAGTAATGTTCCCATGTTTGTATGATAGAACCTATTAGGAAATGACATTTATAACCCAGGGGAAAACGTTACAGAGTGTAACACCTTAAACGTAGCCACTAGCTCCATGTAAACAAACACTGCTGTCATAAAGCTTCCACCAGCTTCTTGGCAGCTGCCCAGGAACCCTTGCAGTCCTCTCCCGCCAGTCACTCATCCTGACTTAGCAGGGTTGCCTGGGGACACCCTCGGCTAATCGTGCACTGCAAGGAATAGTTTATGCTGTCGTCAGGGAGATATGTTTAGAGTCGGTTCCCAGGTACAACACTTGAATCTTGTCATGTATAAAGGAATAAGGAGGCTCTGTGACTTACTACTTCAGGCAGGGTGGACCTTCCTATTCAATCCCACCGCTGCCACCAAATATAAAAGGAAGGGGATTTTTGAACGTTTGACAAATCCCCCAAGATGACACCACAACAAAACAATGAAGTTTATTTAAGAGAACTTACAAAATAGGTATCGAGCTTAATGGTTCAGAGATTTTGGCATGAAAGCGTATGGTTCCTTTGAACATTTCAAATCTTAGTTACAAAACACCACTCCTTTCTCCCTTCAAGAATTTACTGACAGGATCTCCTCTCTGCCTAGCAAATCTTACCACTACTACAGATAGTCCTACCCTGGATCTAACTATCTACTCCTCTACGCACTATCTTCCCTGATAGCTGTACAACAGGCCTGGGCAAACTTCGGCCCTCCAGGTGTTTTGGACTTCAACTCCCACAATTCCTAATAGCCAGTAGGCTGTCAGGAATTGTGGAGTTGAAGTCCAAAACACCTGAGGGCCAAGTTTGCCCAGGCCTGTTGTAGAACCTACTCGCCAGCTAACTCTGCTAGCCACCTGACCACTTTCAGGCTTCTTTGCTCTAACACTAACTCCCCTAACTGCTCTCTAACACTCCTCCTCCTTCTTCTCTGACCCCCAAACACCAACTGCCTTCAGATTTTAAAACGCCTCGTCTTCAGGGCATTTTTTTCTTTTTCCAAGTTAGGCTCCGCCCCTTCTCTACCAGCCAATCCTAACTCCCCTCATTTCCCTTCGGGCTGCTCCTTAGGCATGCCTCCTTTTGGAAATGCGAATCTTAAGATGGATGCCCCCATGACACCTATCTAAAATGGCTAATTTCTTGGGCCTACTTTTTTCAGGCTTTACCTAGCCTGCCAGGTAGGGATTTCATCACATCATGTTTGTACAATTGCTGTAAGCTGCTCTTCTCTAAAACATTACAGTGATAGTGAGCTGGGATGGGCAGAGGGGTTGTGCACTCAAGTCATGCGTTGGATTGGTGAAGTGTAAAGCTCTAAGCACAACTCTGCCTTGCCGTGCCTCTTGTTTGCATAGCTTATAGGCCTGTTAAATCATACTTCTAAATGTTTCTAAAGTACTTACAAAACTAAAATTCTGGGGGTGAAAACTAGATGGCGCTGGTGCTTTGCTTCTACAGTGTTGCTAAAGTTCTGGTGGTGAAGAACTTTAGCAACACTATAGAAAGCACCAGCGCCACCTATTTTTCACCCTCAGAATTTTAGTTTTGTAAGTACTTTAGAAACATTTAGAAGCATGATTTAACAGGCCTACCTGTCACCTGCCAGAGTGTGACCACCACATCCGTTTAACAAAACAGAGAGTTTGACCTTTCCAGGCAGAATCCAATTGCATTTATTTCTTCTGGTGTTTACCCTTGAGGAAAGGCAACGAAGATCAAGTTGCTCCGAGGGGAACAGAAAAGGAGAGCACACTCCATTTGTAACTGTACCCTGGCTTCTTCCTCTTCCCACCAATTGCTTCTGAAGTCTCCTCTCTTTCATTCCTATTATTTATTTAGAACATTTGAATTCCCATCCTATTCCCGTGCAAGCCCCCCTCCAGCCTCGCACGCTCTTCGCCTGCACATGTGCATCATGCAGCCATGCGCCAAGCATGCCTGCTCTCCCCTCCCTGCTTGGGAGTCTTAGAATCAGCCCTCCCCTTGGCTGAGAGGCCAGCCAATAACAGCGGAGGACGGCTTTTGGTGGGAGGATTCGCCATCTGTTTCCAAAAAAAGAAGAGGACAGGCGGAGAGATCTTCAGCCTTCTCTGCCAAAGGAAAAGGGTTCCTAAGACCAGTGTTTCCCAACCTTTTTTGAGCTGCGGCACATTTTTTACATTTACAAATTCCTGGGGCACACCACCAACCAAAATGACACAAAATGACACTCTTAACACAGTAATACATATAGTTAATATGTTTTAAATGTATTTATACACTCAGTGTGAAACCAATGTGAAAGACACACATGAAGGTCTTGCTCAACAGCTGGAAGTTATAGTTCACCCGCAATCAAAGAGCATTCTGAACTCCACCAATGATGGATTGGAATCAAACTTCCCACGCAGAACTACCATAACCAGGAGAAAATACTCTAAGAGTTTGTTGGGTATTGACCTTGAGTTTTGGAGTTGTAGTTCACCTATATCCAGAGAGCACTGTGGAGGGGAGGAAGACGTGGGGCGAGTCTGCACAGTAGTGCCCGCACGGGTCACGTCTTCCTCCCTCCCCCCTCCTGCAGAAGTGGCAGCGTGAGCAAAGCGAGGCAAAGCAAGCAGAGCGAGGCTGGGAAGAAGGGAGCCCGAGTGGAGAAGAAAAGGTGTTTGGCAGGAGAGGGAAGAAAGGGTATTGGAGGTTCCAATTTCCCACGGCACACCTGATGATCGCTCACGGCACACTGGTTGGGAAACATTGCCTAAGACCATCAGAAATGTGGTCTTATGAAACCCCCTCACGACCCCACCTCCCAGGGTTCCTGTCCCCCAGGACTGCTCTAAACACTATTTAGCTCAAGACTATTATTATGTTTCAAACTTCTATTCCGCCACTCCCCGGAGGCTCAGAGCAGTTTATAGTTTGATTCATAACACAATAACAATAGACATTACAACAGAAGCAAAACAGGGGTGGAACATAAATAAGGGAGGAAACATACGGATCACATACATTCAGCAATGGAATGGGGATAGGGATTGGGTAGAACCAGGGTCCATACCAATTGACCCCTTGCTGGGATTGTCCTATGGTGGCAGTTGGCGACCATCAAAGGGAGGCAGCAGCGGGACTCCCAAAGAGCTCTGTAGGATCACAAGGTTGGGAAGGAGAAGGAGATCACCTTTAGGCACAAATTAATGAAAAAAAGGCGGCCATGACACGAGGTATACACCAACTGTTTTTATTGAGTTTCCGTAACCTTTCACAAGATGGTAAAAACTTTTACAACCACTCCTAAGATTTTTGTTTTGTTTTCTTTTCTCCTTGAATGTTCCATGGTTCCCCATCCATCAGTTCTCTCCCATTCTTGTGCCAAGCCCATTTACTTACCATGCATCTACAAGTGATAGATACAGGCTATTTAAATTTCTTTATTTTCTATTTGTAGCAGCTTATGCAGGTGCAGCCAAATACCAAGCCTCGGGACAAGTTTTTACACAAAACTTTTACAATGTAGAATTTTTGAATTTTTAAAATAGAGAAACTTAAAATCTACACAAAAAACTGGTAAAAATCAAGCACAAGTACAAGGACTGAAACTTAACCCGGGTGAAAAAGGAGAGTCTCAACTTCCTTTGAAGTGCCTTTATTCTGCTACAGAAGAGTCAGTCCAAAAGAAAAGGAAAAAAATGAAGATGTAAGCCTTTTTGTGTGTGTTAGTTTTAAATTATGCACTCTGTATATACTTAAGGACCAATTTTTTAAAAAAGTTACACATACAGCAATGGATGTCCATTGGGCTCAAAATGTGTGTGGGTCGTTTGTACCGCCCAACCCGATTGATTGTTGCTCAAAATAAGTCAGGCAGAAATTTGAAGAGAAAAATCCATGTGTAACTTCCCCCTCCCCGGCGGCCCCCAGACTTGGCTTTTACTGATGGGCGCATTGCACCCCGGGTCCATGGTGGCCGCTCTCGTCATCTGAGCTGTCGTTGTAGGCCTCACGCCGCTGGCCGCCGGTCGAGCCGCGTGTGGAGTCAAACTCCTGCAGGTCCACCTCCTCGGCTTCGCTGATGATGTTGGGGACGTCTGGTCTGGCGGGCAGCAGGTCTTCAAGTTCCTACGAGAGACACAGGGTGAAAAGGTTTGGATTTGGTATATATATGTGTGTGTGTGTGCCTAGTTTAGTAGTGTCTGACTTCAGGAGTTGGTGCTCATCTCCATTTCTATGCCAAAGAGCCAGCATTGTCCATAGATGCCCCCAATGACTGCATGGAGCACCATTACCTTCCCGTCAAAGCGGCACCTATTGATCTACTCACATTTGCATGTTTTCGAACTGCTATATTGGCAGAAGCTGGGGCTAACAGTGGGAGCTCACCCCGCTCCCCGGATTCGAACTGCCGACCTTTTGGTTAGCAAGTACAGCAGCTCAGTGGTTTAACCCACTGTACAACCACAGGCTCTATGTATGTATGTATACACACTCTTTTATTTTAGGACATACATACACAACACATATACATACACAACATTTACAATTCCCACCACCAAAATTTTCTTTTACATATCAATCCTTTTTGAGACAATCCTTCTAGATTTATATACTATATAACATTCGTATCCTATTTCTTAAGGCCTGATCTCTAGACTTATTCGTGATATAATTCTTGACCCGGTTCCATCTTTCTTCAACTTCTTGCATTCCATTTTCATTATCTTTTGAATAATTGAATTTTAATTTGAAATTCCATTCGATCCATCATATACTGATACAATTTATTTACTGTCCACTTTGATTTGTCTTTTCATCCCAATACGATCACTACTTGTCTGCACTTAATTATTGCTTCCTTTATTTCCACCGAGGAGCCCCCGCTTGCCTCAGAAAGGAAAAACCGTGAAACAGTGTGTCCGCGAAAAGCGAATCGTGACGTAGTGAAGAATTACTGTATAATATATTGTATATATGTGTGTGTGTATATATCTATATATCTTGTAAGCTGCCCTGCAAGCCTTTGCAATCCCAATGTACCTATGGTATATACCTGTATTTATCTATCTATATACATTAATTTTAAATATGAATTTTCCACTCATGTTTGCAGGTCTTTTGCAAATCCTACATACATATAGATATCTAGAGATTTCCATGTACCTGTATATCTGTACCTATATGTATACATTATTTTTATATATGAATTTTCCCCTCACATGTTTACAAGTCTCAGCAAATCCTATATATAGATATCGATAAAATATATAGAGGTACCTACATATCTGTATATGCATATATGTATAAACACTTGTATATACGAATTTTTCCCTCACACGTTTGCAAGTTTTTGCAAATCCTATATAGATATAATTATCTTTATATAGAGTGATGTGTAGATAGATATGAATATAAATATATATAGGGCAGGGGAAATGCACACACACACACACACACACACAGATCTAAATAGATATAGGGCTTGCAAACATTGCAAGAGGAAAATGCACATATAGAGAGAGAGGATTTGCAAACACTTCAGGAGAAAATGCATATGTGAAATTAGTATATATAATTATAGATCTATATCTAGCTCTGCATTGTTTATATAGGCATTGAATGTTTGCCTGTTACCATGTTGGAAGCCAACCTGAGTCCCCATGGGTAGATAGGGCGGGATACAAATGAAGTCGTTTATTATTATTATTATTGTTGACATTTTGTTGACCCTACTTTTCCACTTACAGAGCTAGTTTACTGTTTTTCTTTGAAATACGGTAAGTATTCAAAAACATTTAACCTATGGATGCCTCAATTAATGTAATTTTATTGGTAACTATTTTTATTTTGAAATCGACCGGTAGCTGCTGCATTTCCCACCCTAGGCTTATACTTTTCCCAATTTTTGTGTGGTAAAATTAGGTGCCTTGGCTTATATTTTGGTTGGCTTATACTCTAGTATAGATGGTAGTTGTTTCTTTTGCCTGTCATAAAGCACCCCCCCCCCATTGTTTCCTTCACATCAACCCATCTTCACATTGCCACAATTTGTTTACATAGCCCTGAAACATTTTAATGGTACTAATAAGGCAAACCCGCCCTCTTCTAACATTTTTGTGCAAGTGTGCTTCATTGGTGATAATCTACTGCCACACTATAGTTGTAATGAATGAAGTTATGAGAGCAGCCTACCTCCGCAAGTACTCAGCCACTGCAAAAATGTGCATGGTACACTAGCAAATGTGATGGAGAAACCTTGGGACTCCATCGTGGGATACTCACTGTAAGCTTTTCTGGGCTAATCCAGTTATTTTCAGGGAACTGCACATCAAACTTTATATATAGATCTCCCTTTTCAAAGGGATTGCGGTACTGGGGCATTCCTTCGGCTCGTACAACACGGACACTGCCTTGAATGAGAGGAGAAGTCATGGGATGTCATTATTACGAGGAAGGCTACCGTTTCTCTTTGAGGAAAGCCAATCTCAACCTCCCACCTAAAAGGTTTTACCTGGTTCAATGACTTTTCCTGGGGGATATTTCACCACAATCTGACGTCCATCAAGGTGCTTAAATGTGAACTGAAAGCCACACAGCGCTTCGACAAGCCCGATCTTGTGTGTCATGTGCAAGTCATTTCCATCTCTCTGGAACACCTTGGGAAAAGGGGAAGGGAAGCAGATTTAGCAACATTTGGAGAGGGACTTACAGGAAGGCCTTTACGATCATAGCTCCAACTCTTTGGAACACTCTGCCAGAAGATGTGCGAGCCTTGAGAGATTTAACTAAGTTCTGCAGAGCGTGCAAGACGTTTTTATTCCAGCAGGCTTTCGGGGTCTGATTTGGTTAACCAGTCGTAAATAGTTTTATAGTTTTTAGCTAAGAGTTTATTTTTTCAGTTGTTTTAAAGTGTGTTTTTATATTCTCCGTAAGCCGTCCTGAGCCCTCGGGGAAAGACGGCATACAAAACTGAATAAATAAATAATCATCTTGGCATTACTTTGCGAACGAAGATTCTTAGGAAGGACTCATCCCACGCTTTTTACAAGTGTGTTGATGACTAAAAAGGCCAATCTGAGATAAGGCAAGTTCGGTTGCAGAAAGCACAGCAGAAAGTCTCCTTGGGTGATGTTGTTTCCAAGTTGCGGTTCTTTCTGCGTTGTTGTTTCTCTTTGAGACCCATTCGGCGTGTCTTCTCGAAAGAGACCGCAGCATTGTGGATTGTGCCTCTCCATGCCTTATTTATTATTTTATTTATTATTAAATAAATAAATAATAAAATAAATAAGGTAGGCTTCCACAGACAAAACAACAAAAACAACACTTCTTCTGTATTGCAAGTTATGTCAGAAATATTAAAAATATCTTGGTATTTTTAATTACAAAAATGTGAGTCAAGCACTGAAAGGGTTAAATGGATGCAATGACTCAGATAAAGCTGTAGTTTTTTTAATAAGCAGGTGTGTCTGTAGCTTAGTAGCCTTAGTCTGTGAGAGGTCTCTGTGGGAGAAGGGTCTCAGTGAGTTAGAATGCTGTTTAACATCTATGTTTGACCTCTCGTCAAGCTAGTCTGGAGAGTTGGATTAGAATGTTTCCAATATACTGATGACACCCAACTTCTCCTAAAGCTAGAACCTGGAACAACTTCAGTACCAGATAACTTCACCCGGTGTCTTGGAGAGGTGACAAGATGGCTACGTGCCCATAAATTGAAAGTAAATCCAGCAAAAAATGAAATCTTGTGGCCTGGCCGCCCATCAGAATTGGTTGGTCTATTACCATCTTTTGAAGGGGCACCGTTAGTTCCATCCCCCACTGTGAAGAGTCTCGGTGTTATCCTGGATTCCAAAATGACGATGGAAGCCCAGATTGCCTCCACTAGTAAAAGGGCCTTCTCTCATCTATGCCAAGCGCGGCAGTTGCCGCCTTATTTACCAACAGAGGCGCTGGCTACGGTAATCCATGCCATGGTTACGTCGAGGCTGGATTACTGCAATGTATGTGGGCTTACCTCGAGCAGCAATTCACAAGATCCAAATTGTGCAAAATGTGCTAGACTCCTCACAAAAACATCAATGAGGTGCCATATAACGCCGTCTCTGCAGCGCTTACATTGGCTGCCGGTTGAACACAAAGTCCTCTACAAGACCCTGGTCCTGGCATTCAAGGCTCTCCGAGGTCAGGGTCCTCCAAATCTAAGAGACCGTTTAACGCCACTCCACCACCAGAGACTGCCACGGTCAGCTCATGAGAATCTTCTCTATGTTCCTGACCCTAGAGAGGTTCGTTTGGAGTCCACAAGACAGAGATCCTTCTCCATTGTAGCCCCAATCTTGTGGAACTCCCTACCGCCAGACCAAAGAGCCACTCCTGATCTACATACATTTTTAGGGAAACCTAAGACATGGTTTTTCAGAGGAGCCTATAATTGAGTAACAAGCAGTGACTATGTAACCTGTTTATTTTAATTGTGTAAGTCGCCCAGAGCACCTTTCGTGGAGGGCGATTCATAGGAAATAAAGTTAGTTAGTTAGAAGGCCTCAGTGTGAAGTAGGCCTCAGCGTTAGAAGGCCTCAGTATGTGAGAAGCTTCAGTGAGAGAAGCCCCAGTTTGAAGGCCCTTCAGCGTGAAGCTTCTGCGTAAAAAGCTCCTGTGTGAAGCTCCTGTGTAACTTTCATGTGAGAGGAGGCTCTGTGAGAGCGAAGCTGTTTATCTGCATGAGAAGGAAGCCCAGCATTGAAGCAAAGAAGGAAGTATAAAGGACTTTGTTCATGTTATGGAAACCTTGTTCTTGTAAATAGTGCAACCATATTATTTTGCTATAAAGAAAAGCCTCCCTATGGAAGAGATCACATTGGTCTGTGTGTTTGTGTTCTTTTCATCACTTTGGGCTACTGGTGCTGGGTCACACTGCTGCTGATAAGTTACCCTGCTGTACATTTATGAGGAGGGTATTTTGTTATTAAGCCCACTCGCCAGCAGTATCTTCATAAGGTCAAGTTGGGTGCTAAGTGTGAAAGGTACAAGTCAATCACAACAACTGTTCTGAGAAATGTAATCAGGGCAATTCAGGTCATGTGAGTTTTCAAAGAAAATGTAACACTAGATTTCCCACCAAGTTTGAACAGCCACCAATCCTTACACCTTTACATTTTAAACCAGGCCTGGGCAAAGTTGGGCCTACCAGGAGTTTTGGACTCCATTCCTTAAGCTTAAGCAGCTGAGGGGGAAGAGGGCCTGAGGCTGCTAGGAATGCTGGGAGTTGGAGTCCAAAATTCCTGGTAGGCCCAACTTTGCCCATGCCTGTTTTAAACGCATGATTGAACTGCAAGGGAAAGGCTGGGAGATGGTTGGACATATTTCAAGGAGAGGTCAACTTTAGCCTATTTTAACCCATCAAATTGGTGTTAGTCACCATATCCTTACTGCTCACTCCCAGGGACATACATCCCCAAGAAAGCTGGTGTACACCAAAGGCAAATGGGTTGTGTGTTCTTCGTAAAAGGTCACAAGTTGATCAAACCAATGGTAGAAATGTAGTTAAGGAAATTCAATCTATGTGAGATTTCAAGGAAAATGTATCACTGGACCTCTTCCCAAGTTTGAAAAGCCACCAATCTGCGCGCATTTAAAATATATGCTTGATCTGCAGGGAAATGGCTAGTATAGCAGGACAGGTTTTTATAATCTGAGAGGATATGACAGTTGAATTTGTCCTGAACTTCCACCCAAACAACTTGTAAATACACCCAAATATGTTTATGTACACTCATCCCATTCCATTCCTCCCACGGTTATGTTTGTGCAATTCACATGCCAGCCGAGTTGAACCAACACCTAAGGGGAAAAGGAGGGAGATACCTGAGCCTACGCAAGCTTACTCAAATACCAGCACAATTCAACAATACTTACGCCAACACTACATTTCACAGATGTATGACCTTTTTGCCCTGCTACTGGAGTTATAGCTGGAACAGAGTCTCAAGTACTAGAAACTGTCATGGACCATTCAGTCAAACTCCCTGCCAAGAAGCAGGAAAATAGCATTCAAAGCGTCCCTGACAGATGACCATCCAGCCTCTGCTTAAAAGCCTCCAAAGGAGGAGCCTCCATCTCACACCGGGGCAGAGAGTTCCACTGCTCAACAGCTCTCACCGTCAGGAAGTTCTTCCTAATGTTCAGGTGGAATCTCCTTTCCTGTAGTTTGAAGCCATTGTTCCACGTCCTAGTCTTCAGGGCAGCAGAAAACAAGCTTGCTCCCTCCTCTCTATGACTTCCCCTCACATATTTATACAGAAGACTCCAGAAATGTCTCATCCCTGCTGGACTTAATGATGGTAACAATCCGACAACTGCATACAAGACTGAACTCATCAGGACTTAATTCTAAATAGGGTTGGATGGAAAGTTCTGAGAAATAACCAGTTTGAATCAATAGTGTTCAAATCATCACTGGTCTCCAAAACTGGTGGGAAAATTCTGCTTCCCAACGCTGCCAAAGCTCGGTGGAAACACCACCACTGTTTCTCTAAACCAGTGATTTTCAACCAGTGTGCCGCAGAACACTAGTGTGCCGCGAGTGATCATCAGGTGTGCCATGGGAAATTATTTTCGAACTTCATTCATATAAAAACTATAAGGCACATCTGTCCCTTTAAGAAATTGAACCATAGCACTCTCGCGTCACCTAAGAAGTGACGCGAGAGTGCTATGGTCGTGCCATCTTGGACTCGCTCAGACGCGGCTAAGTAAACAAAGTTAGAGTTAGTGCTGCAACTGCGCATCAAGTGACAGTGGCAATTTGGGATCACAACAAGACAAGCGAGTGACAGTGATGGAGAAGTTTTTTTGTCTTTCTGCCATTCCTGCCAGGATATCTATGTTGTGTTCATCGAAACAGGCCCAGGTTTCACACTAAGTGAGCGTACAAATACATTTTAAAACATATTAACTGTATGTATTACTGTGTTAGAGTGTCATTTTGGTTGGTGGTGTGCCCCAGGATTTTGTAAATGTAAAAAATGTGCCGCGGCTCAAAAAAGGTTGAAAAGCACTGCTCTAAACAGTAAAAAGAAAGGCCCTTCTGCTTGTAGAACCTTTTGAGCTCATGAAACGAGCATTTTGCTATGTTCAAGAGGCTGTTTGTGCAACCTCTCAAACAAGCAGAACAAGAACTGCCTGTACTCTCTTATTTAAGCAATTATTTCCCTTTTATCACAGTCTATTGATTTAATGCAGCATCACAATCCTAAGTTTCAATGTTCAAAGACTATGATGGTCTCACAACAACAGATTTACCTCATTCTCCTTTTCTTGAAGCAGGAGAACGATGTCCCCTGGCTCCACACCTGGGGCCTGATCGGCTTCTCCGGTGAAGGTGATTCTCTGCCCATGCTTCATGCCTTTGTCTACATGGACTTCAAGGATTTTTACTTCTTTTATAACCTTCTTCCCTTCACATTTTTTACAGCGATCTTTTTCATTAATTACTTCACCTAGAAAGAGACAGCACATTACAATCTCTCAGATCTGGCTTCTGTACCAAGCAGCAGGATGCTGTTGTCTGCCACTGCAGAACCGCCATCCCACTGAGCCTGTTTCTCCACATCACCATTCAGTTTATGCAAAACCAGTGGCTTCGCGTTCAAATGCTTTGCATTTTACAAAGCAAGAGAAAAGGGCTTATTGTTTGATAGATATGCATAGTGTATTCCTTCAAGTCATCTTTTCCTTTATGGTGACTCCATTAACTCCACAGGGTTTTCGTAAGTGACGAATACTCAGAGCTGCTTTTGCCAGTTCCTTCCTCTGCCAGCTCCTCCTCCCTGCACCGCCCCCTCCGTCCCTCTCTCACCGGCGCCTATGCAAACCGGTTTGCATTGGCGCCCGTGAGAGGGGACAAGGGGCGGTGCAGGAGGAGAAGCCAGCTCCTTCCTCCTCCCTGCCCCGCCTCCTCCTCCTTCTCCCTTCCCACCGCATCGGGCGGCGATCTCCAGCGGCGGGGAGAGAGGGGCGAGCCGTGGGAGAGGCTCCCCACCAGCTCGTCCCTTCCTCCTAAGGCCGTGACATGCCGGCTTCCTCAGAAGGGCGATTTCGGTTGCTTCGCCCTTCTGAGGAAGCCGGCATGTCACGGCTTTAGGAGGAAGGGACGAGCTGCGGGGAGCCTCCCCCGCTCGCCCTCTCCCCCGCCGCGGCCGGAGATCGCCGCCCAACGCGGTGGGAAGCGGTGCGACGGGAGAAGCAGGAGTGGCTACGGAGGAAGCCGGCTGCCTTCTTCCCCTGTAGCCCTCCCTGCTTCTCCTCGCTCGCGCCTGCCGCCCGGGATCCGAGGAGCAGTGCGGCGGGAGAAGCAGGAGTGGCTACGGAGGAAGCCGGCTGCCTTCTTCCCCTGTAGCCCCTCCTGCTTCTCCCGCTCGCGCCTGCCGCCCGGGATCCGAGGAGGTGCGAGCGGGGGAAAGAGGAGGGGCTACGAGAGCGAGCGGACCCGCCCCGCCCGCCCCTGCGAGGAGGCCGCCCCCCGCTCACTGATCACCTCCGACCCCCAGGTGATCAGTGACACTTCTTCCGGCCCTTGGGTCGGAAGAAGTTGGACAGCCCTGCTCTGGAATATAGGCTACAGAACCTGACATCCATTAGCGGTCTCCCATCCAAGGTCTAACCAGGGCTGGCCCTGCTTTATTTCCAAGATCAGATGGGATCTGGCATCCCCAGAAAAGAAGCAACTCTTATTTTACAAGAACATTTTTTCTGCTTCATGGTGCTATTGTGCTTAATTTGCCAACAAACATGGGAGATACAAATACTGTATTTCATTACATAATACTTTAAAAAGTAAAGGGAAAGGATTCCTCTGTCTAATCTTGTCTGACTCTGGGGGGTGATGCTCATCTCCATTTCTAAGCCGAAGAACTGGCATTGTCCGTAGACATCTCCAACGTCATGTGGCCGGCATAACTGCATGGAGTGCTGTTACCTTCCCGCCGAAGCGGCACCTATTGATCTATTCACATTTGCATGTTTTCGAACTGCTAGGTTGGCAGAAGCTGGACCTAACAGCGGGAGCTCAACTTGCTCCCCAGCTTCAAACCACCAATGTTTTCGCCAGGAAGTTCAGCAGCTCAGTGGCATACTTGCCAATGAGTAACACTTGCACTCTCATTCTTTGGGTGGCAAAATTGGTATTTTTGTGTTGCTCACATAATAATCGCAGAGCCTCCTCTTCTCACCATTCTGAGGCCATAAGGAAGTTTTAAAAACCTGAAACGGAGGTTTCTAGAACGTGGATCTTCTCTCATTCCTCCAAAGAGTTCTATTTCAGATTTTGTAACCTGTCTTGCCTTTGGAGAAGGAAGGAAGAAAGCAAGCAAGCAAGAAGCAAGCAAGGAATGATCTTCCCTCCTCCTTCCTCTGAGGCAAGGCAGTTAAAAAAAACAAAGCTAAACTAAGCTGTTTCTTTGAGGTTAGATGAACCCGCCTCCTTCCTTTTCCCTTTTCGGACATAAAAAGATTTATTTCAGAGAATCAAAGGCAGAATTGTTTTCATCGTGTAATAGTCTATTATGCAATGAACTACAGTACCTCTGATAAATTTCCAAATTATTTCTTGGAGGTACGATTTTGCTATAGTCTGCTGCAGAATACATACCAAACTACCACAATGTAGGAATTACTCTTATCCATATCCAATTGTGACTGAATTACCAAAGCAACTCATGTGCTAGTCATATCTTCAACTGCATTTTCTTTAGAATGTCACATTACTATTTGCATCCACATAAGAGCAGTTGCAATGGTGAACGTTAGGCAAAAAGCAAAGCAGGCTGCCAACTTGTCAAAGCCAGGGACATTCATCTTAAAAAACACACCTGCACCCTAAACCTGAAGCAGATACCATAAAATATCCATTCTGATGGATGCTTACTTGACAAAAATTGGATTCAGCCTGTCAAAGTACTTGAGGGATCTCCTCCCCTTTGCCAGTGTTGGCAGAAGAACCGGTCGACTTACCTTCTCCATTGCAGTCAGAACAGACAGACTGCATCTGCTGCACCATCCCAGGAGCCAGCTGTCTGATCATAATGCGCACACCTCTCCCCCGGCAAGCAGTACACTTCTGAACTGCTCCAGATTTACCCCCTTGGCTGGAACAAAAGTTGGTAAACCTTTATTAGAAATCTAAAGAACATTTTTTTTAAAATGCATTAAGATTCCATATTATGAGTCCAATCAGTGGTCTGACAACATCCAGTATCTGATCCCTAGTTTAGAGACTCGGATTCAAAATTACAAACTGTCAAAGCTAAGAGTGGTGTTACAAGCAAAGACGGGGATGCCAAACACACACACACACACACACACACACAATCTTATTTCAAAATGAATTCTAGGTGGATTTCACCTTTTTGCTAACATTATTATGCTACTGAGTATGTTTTTCCCCCCTTAGGATCAAACAGCTTCATCTTTAAAAATTATTTATTTATTTATTTACAGTATTTATATTCCGCCCTTCTCACCCCGCAGGGGACTCAGGGCGGATTACAATGTACATATCTATGGCAAACATTGAGTGCCATAGACACATAACATATATAGACAGACACTCAGAGACGATTTAACATTCCAGATTCTGGCCACCACGGGAGCAGTTGCTTCCTCATTCTTTGCATACTTCCTGGAGATTTTTATGGCCTCATAAATCAGTTAAAATAGCCTCCCCAGAAAGTGGTACCTAAATTTCCTACTTGACAGATGCAACTGTCTTTCGGGCTGCAAAGGTCGACAACAAGCTACACAATTTTGGTCGGGAGCTCGCTCCGACCCGGGCTGGCTTCGAACTCATGACCTTTTGGTCGGTAGTGATCTTAATGCAGCTGACTCCCAGCCAGCTGCGCCACAGTCCCGGTGCTTTACAGATTAGTGTAAACAGATTACTTTAACAACACAACTTACCCATTACACGCACTACAAAGGACATTCTTGCTAAGTTGTAGTTTGGTTGTCTTTCCATTGTATAGATCTTCTAAAGAAACTCTACAGAAGGGGGAAAGGGTATAAGTAACAGGAGAGGACTAGCACTAATGCTAGTTCAAGAGGCAAATGCATTTCACAGACAACGGAAAAAATGTAAAAAAATTAACGTTATTGTTTTTGAGCAATTCAGGAAATCAAGGGGCAACAGGTGGAAAAACATAGCTGTGTTTGCACCATCTTGCTGACATCCCGTTATGGCTCTATAGTTCCTCAAATAAAAGAGCTGACACACATATGTTTAAGTGAAAGCCTTTGTTCCCATGGCACAGCAATTTGTGAACATATTTACATCAAAATGAGTTCATAATAGCCCATAAGGGGGATAATGTGGCAGGGTCAGAACACCCAAGGAGAGAAATGGCTGAGATCTATCTCATAATTCTAATCCAGGCATGGGAAAACTTTCTAACTTGGGAGCTGCATGTTTGCACTCCCTGCTAAGAGGACTGGCTTCCCAGTGACTGAAGGAGGGAAGAAAAGGAGGAAGGAAAGAGAAGGAAGGACAAAAGGAAGGATGGGAAGGACGGAAGGAGAAAGGGGGAGAGAGGGGAGGAAAGAGGATAAGAAGACAAAAGAGAAGGAAGGAAGGAAGGAAAGGATGGAGGAAGAAAAAAGAGGAAGGAGGAAGAAAGGGAGGAAGAGAAGGATGGAAGGAAGGACTAGAAAGAAAAGGAAAGAAAGACAAAAGGGAAAGAAGGAAGGAGAAAGAGGGGAGAGAGAGAGGAAAGAGGGAAGGAAGACGAAAGGGTGGAAGGGAAGGAGAATGAGGGAAGGGAGGGAGGTGAGGAAGGAATGAGAGAAGGAAGGAAAGACAAAAGGGAGGGAAGGACAACAGGGTGAAATCAAAGAAAGGAGGGAGGGAGAAAGGACAAAAGGGTGGAAGGGAAGGAAAGATAAAAGGAAGAAAGGGTAGGATGGTGAGAGAAGGGAAGGCCTGAGAAAGGAGCCCAAGGGCCTGCATCTGGCCCTCCAGGCCTGGGTTTGCCCATACATGTTCTAACCACTATGAACTGCTGTGTTATTGTGATTAGGATCTTCAGTTAATACATTGCTCTTCTGAATTTCAACCGGCAGCAACTAAGATGTACATCTAAAAATCTTCACGCTCAAAATCAGAAAGTTGCAACCCCCCCCCCCGCCAAAAAAGCTATGTATGCAATAGGCAGAAAATGCAGCACTTTATCAGAAGCAGCTGCCTCTAAATTTTCTACAATTCAAAATGAGACATAAGCTCCCACATCAATATAATAAATGCTTTGCAGCCCATATAAATCAGATTAGTTAAAGAAAACTGGCATTTCATATCATCTGTTCTGCTTTTGTTATGTATTATTTATATTGTGACTTTTTTGAATTAAGCTTGAGTAAGCAAGTAGTCAAATCTTTGGCTATCATTATGTTACTCTGTCTTGCAAACTTCTTGTAACTGTTGAAGGATATATTTTTGAATTCTCAGTGTAAGATTCTTAGGTGGCTCAGATTAATGCATGCATTGCTGCTTGTTCAGCCCATCTGCAGAGGAAAGCCCAAGTAGGGCAGTAGTTCCCACATTCTGGATGAATTGAGGCTGGTATTCTAGAGCCCTGTGCTCGCTCTCTCCCACATCTGTTCAGCATAACTTGCTGTCTCAACTTGTCTAACTTTTATCGTAAAATGAATCTACGCAACGTGAAGTTCAATATTTTTAACCACACTGACGAGGTGGAACAATAGCCTCAGGTTTCCTATGTTTTATTTATAAACCAATAAGTAAGTGCATTTGCTGTCGTGATTAGTTTCCCTCCCTCGTAAACCGATCAAATCACCTGAAGTATAGGTGAGGCTGGAATATTCTATTCTCTGATAGCGAAAATCTTTCCCCTTCTTAAGGGGAAAAGTTGTTCATTGGCCGGGGCAGCCCAGACAGTAAGGCAACTGAAATTAATTCTAACAAAACTCAAACAGCATTGCAAACATTAAAATATTCCAGGTAGTATAATATCCTAGCAAGGCATAGAAAGGTGAACACGCCTTCCAGATCATAGTCATAAAATACTGAAATGTCAAAATCCTCTATCTGAGGAACAATAGAATTTGATTGGTGAAGCAGAAAAACGCTTACAACCCTAGATGTTTTCATGCATAATAAAGATTCCTGTGACATATAGTCATGTGCATTCGGGTCAAAAGGCATACCGTTTTTGGGTCTGTTTCCATCTGACCCACCCCTCATTTGTTTACCAGAAAGTTCCCTGAAAGGAAAGGGGTGTTTTCCCTTTCATTCAGCAGAGATTTGGTCCATTGGGAAATTTAAAGGTTCAATCCTCAGCCATTTTAAGGCCTATCTGCATGAAACCTAACTTAGTTGTAGACTGCAGGCCTGCCCAGTTTCAAAACAATTCCCCAATCTACTGATTTTTAAGAACTATTTTATGTTTTAACCATAACATTTTTAAGAATAAGACAAACCACAAGAGAGGGTTCTGGAAATTGGAGTCGCCAGTTGTGTCCATTCTCAGCCAATCAGAGCATGGACACCACCAGGCTTTTTATCGGCTGAAAGGCAAATACAGAAAGAAACTTCAACTCCCATTATGCTCCGAGAGGCCACTGGGAAAGTGGGCTCCAAGGGCCCTCTCTGGAGGAGAAGAGAACTTTCCAAGAAAAAAATGGAGGAAAAAGATGCAACAGATCCCCCCATCTCAGGTATTTTGTGGACGTAACTCTTTAAAAATAGAGCCTCTCTGAATTTGTTTCACGAAAATGGCTACCCGAAAACTACAATTTTTTTTGTTAACAGTGATTTGGGCCCAACTCTAGTGCCATCTCCTAACACAGTGATCTTATCAGTAATGGTAAAGAAGTCTGAAACATACCAGGAAATATTAGCTTTAACTAAAACCTAGACACCACACTCTACTCTTAACAGAGGAACAACCAACCTCTAGCACACTATTGGCACAACAATATATTTGGATGCACCATAAAGCAAATATTAAATATAAGAAGTTATTTGATGCTAGAATCAAAACCCATTCTCCATACAGCTATGTGTTGTGATATCAGCACTAAATGTTATCCATAACATCTGAAGACCAAAAGGTAAAGTTTTTCTTCTTCAGTAAAGGAAAAGCAAAGCATACACTGAATGAAGTCAGTGCACAGTAAGGGATTTATGGGATGATAAAGAACGAGATACCTGCCCCCCCCCTTTTTTCTGGCTTTCTTGTGTGTTCTATTGCTGTCCTCTTTTCTATATATTTTTGCATACTTGTAGTGTGTTCGTAATATATACTTTTAAAATAGTGAGACACCTGAATATCCTGATAGAGATCCTTACATATGGTTGCATTCATACTGGAAGAGATTATATTTTCAATGTATTAATATTGAGTCATGGTGTCATTGTGTTTTTAATGTAGATTTCGAAGCAAAGATTTGTTCCGCAGTTAAAATATATTGAAAATATTGTTTGACAACAGTTATTTCTGTATTTAAGTAGCTTCAACTAGTTTTCAAGCATACTTCCAATGTTTCAGCCTATTTTGAGAGAAATGTAATTACAAATGGGGAAATTACATCTTTTCCCAGAAAAAAAACCAAATTAGCCAGATACTTACTTAAGTGGATGCATCATATCTTCTCCTCGTCTCCTTCCATTCCGACTTCTACTCTGATTACCCATAAAGCTGAACAGCCCTCCACCAAATATGTGGGAGAAAATATCGTCCATTCCTCCACTTCCGCCACTACCTTCTCGGAGGCCTTGTTCTCCATATCGGTCATACAATTCACGTTTCTCAGGGTTTGAGAGAACTTCATAGGCAAAGCTTATTTCTTTGAACTAAATAAGGAGAGGAAAGGAGAAACAAGTCTGTTTCTAGTTTTGCACATGTGAAAGGAAAGGCAAAAACAACCCTCGATTTTTATTGCAGGTGTCACTTCATAGGTAGATACATGCCAGTCCAGCCTGGTCTCTTGGTGCGAGTAGATCAGTGGTTTCCAACCTTTTTTTGACCAGGGACTACTTTAAACAGGGACTATTTTGACCAGGGACCACTCTGCAACATTAGTATTAAAAGGGTTACAAAAATTTTTGTCAACTTTAGATTTGGTTTGGTTATTTGGGGTGCTGATTCAAAAAATTGCATTGGATAGACCACATCCGTTCTAGTTTCTGATACAGAACATATGCCATCCAGTAGTTTTAGGTCTCGCAGCCTACAGGTTGGGAACCATTGAAGTAGATGAACTTTGAGAGTCAAACTCTTTTGTCTTCCTCTACTGACCGATCAAATAGGCAGCAAAAAGGATGCTGGCTTACTTTGCTCTATATAGAATAGCCACACCTTTCAACATTTTAGCCACCCTAATAGCTGTTGTTTACAATGTCTTCCCATTACTCACACTGAGAGGCAACAAACATCCTCCCCTCTCAAAGCACAGGCAATTGGCAGCTTTGATGATCACTGCTTAAGTGATTTGTTTCTCACACAAACCTTGGATACACAGAAGTCACTGTTTTACTTCTCTGAAATACTGGTATATTAGTCCAGTCAGCCTTACAATTGGGCATATGTCTGAATAAGCAAATTGCCCCACTTTAAGATGAAATCACATTCTGTGTCACTGACATAACGTTTTAATCAACATGGCAATTTATATTCTACAAATTATTCTTTTTTCAGCTCTCCACAGCTTCAACCTCTAGGTATTTTGAGTACATCTTAAGTAGAATAAGATGAGGCTTACCTTGTCACCTGCATTTGGGTTCTTATCTGGGTGGTATTCCTTGGCAAGCTTCCGGTATGCCTACGGGGGAAGGAAGCCAATACAACTCATGAGCAGACAACAATGCAGCTTTGGACATGCGAAGGCAATCCCATGTTACTACTGAAGGCAAGACTTGAAATTAAGAAGCTCTAAGTTTACAGCCATTGTCAGTAATGAAGTCATATCCAGTCAGCCTGAACAGCTTCCATTACAGACGCTCTCGCTAAATGGATCATTTCTCTTTTTTGCAGTACATTGACTTCTGGGCACAATTCCTCACATTAGAGAGGTGGGAATTAAAAATGAATAGATTACAATCTGTTTGTCAGAACCACATACATTTGTCTTTTGAGATCACAAGCCTTCTCTGGTCTGATAATGAGTATTTCTTCCCCTATACCAAGGAAGAAATCTGGGAAAGTGTGTACTGAAATTGCTTTCATAACATTATTATTACTGCCCCTAAGATTTCAATGATCTCCTAAGCACCTCACCGTTATCTCTCCTTGTAAAAACATTTAAACAAAATGTTGGTTACATTGCAATGATGGGAAACTGTTGCCCACAGATTACATTGTGTCCTCTGAATCTCATCTTTATGGCCCTCAAAGCCTTCCAATGCTCCAATTTTTTAAAGGCACGATTTTCAAGCAAGTTTCGCACCCAAACTGCACAGGAAGTCCCATAAATGCATGGAAACAAGCAAAAATATCCTCAGCTCCAGAACCTCATTGTTGTTGGATGGCTTCAAGTCATCTCTGACTTTAACGCAGACCTATGATAGGGTTTTCTTAGCAGAATTTGCATTTCACTGAAACTAAATGAGTGTGACCTGCCCAAGGTCAACAAGTGAGTTTCAATGGCTAAGTGGCGTGCAAGCCTTGTCTACTCCAACACTCAAGCCACCCATCCATGCTCTCTCTCTCAGAAACTCAAACTATTCTCAAACCCCTTCTCAAAATGGCAACAGGAAGTGTTCTACTGAGAGAGACTGCTGGGGAAGATGGAGGTATTTGGGTTTGGGATGCAGCCCATGGAAGGAAAAATCAACCCATGGCCTTGAGACAGTTGCCCACCCCTGCTCCTCTGTTGAGCTATAACTAGGAAGTGCAAATGCAAAACAGAAGACCTTTGTGAGAAGATGGAATTTCACCAAGCACTCTTAGCACTACAAAAGTTAAGCATGCGATCCTCCATCATTTATCATAGCCAATTACAGGAGTGATTCAGAACACAACATTTGAGCGCTGCAATGTGGGATTGCAGGTCATGCACATGTAACTTTCATGTTATAAACTAAGAACTCACTACCAATTCACTTCTCGGCCAGTTTTCAAGTGTAACACTTGGTTAAAAGGGTCCCAAACGGGTTTTGATGACTACCATGGTTCCTGGCCGGGGGTCTGCTTACCATACCACAGCCTCAGACATTTACTTGGTTGTGACACCTTCTATATGGAATGATCTCGCCACAGAGATCAGGTGGATTCTTAATATAGGAAGTTTCCATTGCAAACTGGAAACTTTGATTATATTATTAGACGCACAACTTGTTTTGTATTATGACTACTCTTTAAGTCATTTCCCCCCTGCTGGCTCTAATAATTTTTGCATTTTTCTCCCTACTGACCTTATTTCAACCCCCTATCCACCAGAGTTCACCTTGAGGTTAAACTCTACTTGGATTGGACAAAGACATCTCATTGCCATTCATGTGTTAATCTTCTTATCTACGCTAGACACGCCTCTCCATGACTGCTAAATGACCACGGTTAAGAGACATCACTTGCGGATACCTTTCTTATGTTGTCCCACATTCCTACAACAGCTCACCTGGACATTATGTGCAGTAATATCTAGGGCATATTTGAGGAAAAGCTGATGCTAAATAAAACGGTTTTTAAGATGCCATAAGATGTTGCTGCTGTTTCCGCTCAACAGGCTGACATGGCAACACAACCCAGTAACTGGAGACCTCTTTGCCTGGCCATGAAGTAATTTACTACTTCATTGCTGTTTTAATCACTTACCATTATTACTTTTTGGAGTTTTAATACTGTAAACCTATTTGGGATTTATTCAAAAGCAAATAAGGTAAAGGTTACTCCCGACATTAAGTCTAGTTGTGTCCGACTCTGGGGGTTGATGTTACTCTCCATTTCTAAGCCGAAGAGCCAGTGTTGTCCGTAGACACCTCCAATGTCATGTGGTTGGCATGACTGCATGGAGTGTTGCTACCTTCCCGCCAAGGCGGTACCTATTGATCTACTCACATTTGCATGTTTTCAAAGTGCTAGTTTGGCAGAAGCTGGGGCTAACAGCAGGAGTTCACCCCGCTCCCCAGATTTGAACCTGCGACTTTTCAGTCAGCAAGTTTATAGAATAGAATAGAATTTAATATTTGTTAATCGCTCTCCATCAAATCAGCAAATCTGTTGCTTGCGATTTACAGCAACAGAACAACAACATATACAAAAAACACAGAGGGAAGAACAAAAGGGTGGGGAGGGAGGGAGGAAATAAGGAAGTGTCCGCGGCGATGCCCTTAAGGCCCCATTCTTCCATCGAAAGGAGGCAGGCAGGGATGTCCCAATACCATCGCCAGTGCCAAGGCGCTGGTGGGGGTTAAAACCCGTGAGCTCCCATATGGGAGTCTGGTTTGGGAGTCCCGGCCTGACCGCGCAGTGTCCTTCACATCTTTATTGATCGTCCGGTGAGGCCCTCGGAGCTTCGACTGCTTGTAGCAGGAGCTCCAAAACGTCCTGGTGAAGAACGACTTCGGGCCCTCTCTGTTCTGGACCCGTCAGCAAGGGGATCGATTCTCTGAGCTTGGTCCCTTTGGCCGATCTGGCGGGAGGCTGGTCCCGGCCTCCATTCCATAGCCTGTGGGGCAGCTCAGGTGCCTTCCTTCCTCTTCCGGCGGAGTCTCCTCCTCTTCCGGGGCCTCACTGTACTCTGGTCAGGTCAACGCCGGAGCGGAGTCCTCCGAGGCGGGACTTCCGGGAGTTGACTACTTCCAGGTGGCGTTTCTTCCTGAGGCCCCAGCACATGGGCTGGCTGGGCATCTCCAAGGACACACGCCATGTTGGGTCTTGCCTCCTCGAGGAGGCTTCCCAACTTCTCCCAGGACGGCGGCGGCGGCAGGCATCAGGAGGGGGGGCCAGAACGGCCGAGATGTCAAGCTCGGCCAGCGACGACTCCGCCAACACCGATGGGACCCCAGGGCTCACCGGTCAGCGCTCAGGGTCTTCGGGTGGCTCTTCCACTGAGGGTAAGTGGGCAGTCTGGGCTAGTTCACTTCCAGCGTCGGAGTTTGTTTCCTCCCGGTTCTCCCGGGTCAACCCCAGGTCCTCGTCAGGGGACCGCTGGCGGGCCAGGTCAGGGATGGTTCCAGGGATGATTGAGGGGTCTTCGACTGAGGGGACAGGCCTCTCCCGGCCCATCTCTGCGGTACAGGTGGGAAAATCCCACGACTGATCCCACCTAAGGTCCTGGCTTGTGGGGGGGACTCGCGAAGGGTCATCCAGGCTGGTGGACTCCAGGTTCAGAATTGGGAACTGTGCAGTGGGAATCCCCATATTCTCCAGCAGTCCGCCAAATTTATCCCCAAATTCCTTGACGTGAGCCATGAGCTTGGCGTATTCCTCAAACAGCTCAGCATAAATGCAGGGGTCAAGTTGATCAGTGGGAGGGCCCTGGTCCGCTTGCCGAGGCCTCCATGGGGAGCTGCTTCTTTGAGCCCCCTGTGGCCCAGAGGCCTGGGGCCTCCTGTTGGCTGGCTGTTCCGCCCTCAGGGGGGTCCGTGGGGCGATCTTCTCTAGTAGACGATCTCCTACCGAACATCCTCAAGAGGCGGGCACCGGAGGCCGTCACTGGTCGGACGACCCATCCGTCCTTGGACTTCTTGGGCGTCCTCCGTGATAGCCCGGTTGCTTTCCCCAGCCAAATTTGTTTATTCGGTGTCCGTGGGTCTCCCAAAACGACCCCCTGGGTTTGGCAGTCGACCGTCATCCCCCCGGAGAGGGATCGACAGGACCAGCCGGCCGTGTCCAGGAAATCAGAGAGACTCTGCTGGAGCTCACCCACAGGGAGCTCTACAGCAGATGCCAATGGACCCTTACCGCAGGCAGCCGGTGGCGTGGGGCCCGGTATGCTCTTTTGCAGGCACCAACTGAAACGTCTGCTGTTTCTTCGTTCTATGTCGGCTCCGGGGGGACCTTCTACAGCAGTTCCCTGCTGGAGGTCAGACCCCATAGATAGTGTTTAGCAGCTCTGCTGTTTAACCCGCCACCAGGAAATAGTATTAAAAAGTAAAGGAATGGCAACAAAAAGTATTCACAAATCTCTTTCTGGGTGACACAGAGGCTTATACATAGGCCCTGGGAATCTTGCACTCTAGTCCTAAGGCAGGGCCTTTGCATATCAGGCTCAGATGGCAATATTATGAAACTAACACCAAAGCTTAGTTTTTTAATTGAAAAAGCTCAAGTAAAAGATTACCAAACCACAACCAGTTTAAATTGTTAATAGTCATCTACAATCTCAAGCAATAACTTGAGGAGGGCAGGGGTTTTTTTTTCCATGTCAGGTGTGCAACTTGAGAAACTGCAAGCCACTTCTGGCTGTCTACAAGGATGTTGCCCAGGTGACACCCGGATGTTTTATCATCCTTGTGGAAGGCTTCACTCATGTCCCTGCATGAGGAGCTGGAGCTGACAGAGGGAGCCCATCCATGATATCCCCGCATTCGAACCTGCGACCTGTGGGTCTTTAGTCCTGCCGGCACAAGGGTTTAAGCCATTGTGCCACTGGCGGCTCCGGAGAGCAGGTGGAAATTATGTACACAACATGATTTTTCTTTCAGGCTAGATCTTATTTTCCTGCTGACCTCAGAATCTTATCTCTAGTGCTTCCTCCAAAACACTCCCTCCCACCAGAACGAATACCAGTCCCAATAAATTAAACTATTAAATGTCCTCATGAAGAGGAGCTATTCCCTAGAAGCAGCACCCTTCCTTCACAAACAGGTAGAACCTGGTAATTAACTTAATGATGGTTGTGGTGTAGGATGGAGTTCTCCAAGAACGGGTGAAGGGAAGGAGGGCAAACCATGGAAGGTTTTAGGATATTTTACCCTAGCGCTCTGACATTTAAAAAGAGGGGTTTTCCCTTCCTTATGTTAGGAAAGGATCAGCTACAGAAGTAAGGCCTTGATTTAAACCTGGCTTTGAGGGGTGGGAATGAATCATGCGGGAATAACATTACATTTAACTCGAAGTAAACAAAAAAAAGGAGGACAATAAGAGAATGGGTCAAGGGTAGGCTAACAACATTCCTTACCACTGTCTATTGAGACTCATACTTATGGGAATGGCAGAACAACAGCATTTTGCCAAATCCTAATATAATCCACAGCGGGTTAAACTGTTGAGCTGCTGACCAAAAGGTTGGTGGTTCGAATCTGTAGAGCAGGGTGAGCTCCTGCTATTAGACCCAGCTTCTGTCAACCTAAAACATGTAAATCAGGGGTGCTCATTAGGTAGATCGCGTAGGGTGTCCTGGTAGATCGCAGGCAGGGCGGGAGGAAGTCTCAGTCCCTCCCCGCAGGCTCCCGACGCTGCCCAGGTACTGCCGGCCAGTCATGTGTATGGCTCCCATGCCATTTCCGCCACCGCCATGACATCACACGCGCTGTTTCCCCTACCATTTCGTGGTCTCGCCAGAAGAAGTGTGGGGGGGAGGGGCGCGGCCAGAGCTGCTGCAGCATGGACTGGGACTTGGACCTGGTAAGCCAGTGGAGGGACTTCCTCTTTTCTCCCTCCCTGTCCCTCCCCCTCGCTCTCTCTTTCCTTCCTTCCCTCCCTTCCTCCCACCTGTTCTTCCTTCCCTCTTTTCTTCCTTCCCTACTTCCCATCCTTTCTTCCCTCCCTCCTGTTCTTCCTTCCTCTCTCTTCCGCCTTTCCCTTCCTTCCTCATCTCCTTTCTTTCTTCCTTTTCTTCCTTTCTTCCCTCCTTCTTGCCTTGCCTTCTTTCCTTCCTGTTTCCTCCCTCCCTCATTCTTTCCTTCCTCCCTCTCTGCCTTGAACATTTGCTGTTGGTTGTGGGGGTTCTGTGTGGGAAGTTTGCCCCAATTCTGTTGTTGGTGGGGTTCAGAATGCTCTTTGATTGTAGGTGAACTATAAATCCCAGCAACTACAACTCCCAAATGACAAAATCATTTTTTTTAGTGATGGTCACTCCTTGTAGGTGTCTTGTGACCAAATTTGGGTAGATCATTTTGACTTGGTTGTTTTATAAGTAGCTCGCATGCTGAAAAAGTGTGAGCAACCCTGATGTAAATAGTTAAATAGGTACCACTCCGGCAGGAAGGTAACGGTGCTCCATGCAGTCATGCCCGCCACATGACCTATGAGTTGTCTATGGACAATGCTAGCTCTTCAGCTTAGAAATGGAGATGAACATCACTCCCAGAGTCGGACATGATGAGACTTAATGTCAAAGAAACACCTTTACTAATATAATCCACATTGTTAATCCCAAACAGAGTAGAATCAATTAATCAATGATTACTCAGCACTTCTGTTAAATTCAACAGAATTGAACTACTCAGATTTACACTAGCAACACACTTCAGGCCCTTGTAATAGACTTCCTCCTCTTGGGAAGAACTGACAAGTAGAAAAGGACTAGAAATAAAGGAAAAGAGGGAAGGAAAGAAGAGCACTAACAAAAGAGAGAAAAAACATGGTGCGATACTCCAATAGGTCCTCCTCTTCCTGAATTAACCTTAATGATCCCTGTGATTTGGTTTAAGAAGGATGGTTACTGCAGAAAGGTATGTGCTTAGGGAGTGGAGTGCTACTCCTTGGGCAGCGAACCAAATTGAGGAAAGGCATGTAGAACATGTAAACTCATTTGAGCTATCCCTTTGTTAACACTCTGGAATAACTCCAGGATAACTGAACACTGGAAGAAATCATTTCCCACAATAAAAGCTGTCAATTGGGGATCTACAGGCGACGAGAAACTATGCCGTGCTAAATATGACACATATCTCCCTCCTTGTCCTACTTCCCAGGCAAAATATTTTTAACTAAAAAATTCCCAACAGCCTCTGTTGCAGTACGAAAGAAAGAAAAAAGCACCTTCTAAGGCAGCATGAGCTTTGGTGGCCAGATAGACCAGTTTCTCATCCATCCAGTGGAAATTTATCTGCAAACATGTTAAGTTGTAAAAAAACCCAAAAAACAAAAAAAAAACCCACAACTATCCCCCCGAAGCACGTGGGAATTGAATTTCCAGCACATTTGAACTCCCCGGGAAGATTTATTCAATCTCAACTTTTGAGGACTGCAATCACCTTGTGTCAGATATAGTCCTCATCTGTAGTTCATGAAAATAGGCCAAGTATGGTGTGCTTTCATTTAGTTTTCAAGTACTGGAGAACTTTTCATTTGGACCAAATCAGTTCAGTATCATATTACACTACTATTCCACTTTAAGTTTCATGGCAACATGATATGGAAAGCTGGGATTTGCGGTTTAGGGAGAAGCATTTATATTTCTCATCGAGGGAGCTCTAAACTACAATCCCCAGCATTCCTACAGAATGTTGCCATGGTAATATTACTCCTATACTGTTACATGAATAAATAGCACAACTTGACATTCTCAAACTGTGGGTCCACAGATGTTTTGGCCTTCAACTCCCAGAAATCCTAACAGCTGGTAAACTGGCTGTGATTTCTGGGAGTTGTAAGCCAAAGCACATAGCGACCCACAGGTTGAGAACCACTGACCTAAACCTTTGTGAACTGCAATAACCTTGCATCAGTACCATTTCTGGCTACAAAAGTCACACTGAGTAAAAGGGGTCCCCACCCTTCCCAGTACACTTTTTTCTTCAAAACCTAGTTCCCATCTACACTGCCACATAACTAAGATCTTCTGGGGAGGCCCTGCTATCAGTCCCACCACCTTCGCAGGCACGTTTGGTGGGGACGAGAAACAGGGGCTTCTCTGTGATTGCCCCCCGGTTATGGAAGTCCCTTCCTGGCAATATTAGAGCAGCCCCTTCCCTCCTGTCCTTCAGAAGGATGGTGAGGACCTAGCTGTGGGACTAAGCCTTTGGGGCAGAGCAAGGAGGCAAAATGGTGTCCTGATATGGTTTTTAAGCAACTTTAATGTGGATATAAGTGATTTTAATGTTTGTATATATTTATGGCTTTATGTTCCGGCATTGAATGTTTGCCGTATATTTGCTGTGCTCCACTCTTGAGTCCCCTACGGGGGTGACAAGGGCGGAATAAAAAGGTTTTAAATAAATAAATATATAATGCAGTTTCAAACTGCAATATATGCTCAGGATAGACTCATAAAATATAGTCCTATGCAATTAAACTGAATTATATGAGTCTACACTGATCATATAATACAGTTTCAAACTACATGATATGGCAGTGTAGATGGGGCCCTAGATTGCCCTGGAACGTCCTCCTTTCCCCCACTGCTGGGATTACTATTATTATTACATTTATGTCTCACTTTCCTTCCTTCAATGACTCAAAGTGGCATGTTGTTGTTATTATTATTATGGCATATAATAATAATAGACGACACCCGAGCCATCCCAGAGCTCATCCCGTTCCGCAGGGCCTGTAAGACCGCCCTTTTCAGACTAGCCTTCAACTAGGCAATCCCAGCCTAGTGTACTTCCCTTATGTAATGACACCTCCGGTCCAAGGAAATGCTACTGTGTTTTATCTTGTGCCTCGGGATGTGACGCGTGATTTTATGTTTTATTGTATGGCTACATGATCGATACATGTCGGCCTATTTTATATGTTGTTATCCGCCCCGAGCCTGCAGGGAGGAGCGGAATACAAGATCGAACAATAAATAATAAATAAATAAATATCTCACTTCCCAGTGTTAAAGGAGAGTCAAAGTGGCTTATTATTATTGTATTTATTTCACACTTTCCTCCCTTAAAGGAGACTCAAAATGACTTATTATTATTATATCACACTTTGCAATCTTAGAGGTGACTCAAAGTGGCTTGTTTATATATATATACACACACACATCACACTTTTCTCCCTTAAAGATTAAAAGTGACTTATTATTATTATATCTAACTTTCCAGTCTTAGAGGTGACGCAAAGTGGCGTGTGTGTATGTGTGTGTGTGTGTATATATATATATATATATAAAATTTTCCTCCCATTAAGACTGAAATTGGACTATTATAATATTATTATATCACACTTTCCAGTCTTAGAAGTGACGCAAAGTGGCTTATTATTATTATTATACGTTCCATTCTTAAAGAAGACTCAAAGTCACTTATTATTATATCAAACTTTCTAGCCTTAGAGGTGACACAAAGTGGCTTGTGTGTGTGTGTGTATATATATATATATATATCTTTCCTCCCATAAAGAAGACTATTATAATATTGTTATATCACACTTTCCATTCTTACAGAAGACTCCAAAGTGTGGACTCAGATAACCCAGTTCAAAGCGGAGAGCCTGGATAGTCCGGGTTATACGGCTGTGTGGAAGGCCCTTCCAATGCGCCCTGTTGTGGGCGATGCGCAGGAGCATTACGAGAGGGCCTTCCGGTGGGATCCTGGAAGCTCTCCTCCGGGCCCCGTCTACACTGACAATTTAATGCGGTTCAGAGCTGGTTTCCCAGAGAGAGAGAGAGAGAGAGAGAGAGAAGGCCCTTCGTGCGTGAAGGGATTCTCCCGCACAGAGACGCCACCTTGCTTCAATAGCGGGTTGAAATGGCATTAAGCGGGCGCTGTAGACGCGTCCCGGGAGACTGAGGCCTGCTGGCCGGCGGGGCCGAGGCCTAGCTGGGCCCGAGGTGGGCTGCCTGCCTGCCTGCCTGCCGCCCTCCCTTTCCCCTCAGACCTTCTTGAGCTCGTTGTCGGAGGCCCCCGGCGGCACCCCGAGGATGTCGTACAGCTTGGTGTCGGCCACGTTCGCCATCCCGGCTCCCGAGAGTCGCCAAGGGCCCGAGGACGAGGACGAGGACGAGGAGGCCGCCGAGCCCCGAGAGGAAGCCGAGCAGAGAGGGAAGGCCGACGCAACGCACGCACGCACTGGACGTCAGCACGCACGCACTGGACGTCAGCACGCACTAGACGTCAGCACGGCCCGCCGGAAGAGAGAGGTCGCGACTCTTCCCGGCTCCGCTATAGGGGGGAAACTGAAGGGGAGGGAAGCCACGCCTCTTCCGGAAAAGGGACACGCCCTCCGTTTAAGGGAAGCGCGCCTGGCTCCGCCCCCTCCAACGGAAGGACACGCCCCTTCAGAGAGAAAGCACGCGGGCCTGGTTCCAGAGAAGGGGCTTCTCTGGAACCAGAGAAGGACACGCCCCCGTCCCCGCCCCTTCCAGGGAAAGGACACGCCCCCTCCAAGAGAACTGGGGCGTTCCTGACCCCGCCCCTTCCAGAGAAAGGACACGCCTTGTCCTCGCCCCTTCCAGGAGCAGAGGCACTCTTGGCTCCGCCCCTTCCAGAGAAAGGACACGCCCCCTCCAAGGGAACAGGGGCATTCCTCGCTCCGCCCCTTCCAGAGAAAGGACACGCCCCTTTTAAGAGCAGCCGTTCTCTTGGCCACGCCCCTTCCAGGGAAAGGACCGCCCCTGGCCCCGCCCCTTCCAGGAGCAGAGGCACTCTTGGCTCCGCCCTTTAACAGAGAAAGGACACGCCCCCTTTAAGAGAACACAGGGGCGTTCCTGGCTCCGCCCCCTCCAGATAAAGGACACGCCCCTCCAAGAGAAAGGCCCCGCCCCGCGGAAGGCCACGCCCCCGTTGCCCTGCTCCCTGCTTTCCGGAGCTATGGCAGTTAAAGTGATATCAAACCGCATTAATTCCACAGTGTGGCGGCCCCCCTAAGCCAAGACCCTCTGCCCCACCCGGTTTCCACGGTAGAACCAATGCAGTTGGGGTGCTGAGGCATGCCCCGGCTGAAGGCGGTGGAGGCCTGCGGGAAGGCGCCTGGTTGGGGCAGCCGGCTTCGGACAGCCTATCCTGGAGGAGGGCGCCAGGGGGCGCTTTGGCCTTGCCGGCTGGCTTCGGCAGTAGGAGGGAGAACTCTCCGCAAAGGCCCCCCAGTGATGCCAGACTGCATTCACCCAACAGTGTGGTCATAATAGAATGTGATATAAGGTTATGTTACATTATAATGCCAATATGTTATAATATAATAGTTATAATGTAATGTAGTATAAGATAGTTATGATCTAATATAGCCCAGTGTTTCCCGACCTTGTTTGAGCCACGGCACACTTTTTACATTTGCAAAATCCTGGGCACACCCCCAACCAAAGTGACACAAAATGACACTCTCACACAGCCATACATAGAGTTAATATGTTTGTAAATGTATTTATACACTCAGTGTGAAACCTGGGCCTGTTTCGATGAACATAACATAGATATCCTGGCGGGAATGGCAGAAAGGCACAAACCTCCCACACAGAACTCCCATAACCAAGAGAAAATACTATAAGAGCTTGGTGGGCATTGACCTTGAGTTTTGGAGTTATAGTTCACCTGTATCCAGGGAGCACTGTGGACTCAAACAATGTTGGATCAGGACCAAACTTGGCATGGATACTCAATATGCCGAAATATGACCGCAGATGGAGTTCAGGGGAAATAGACCTTGGCATTTGGGAGTTGTAGTTGCTGGGATTTATAGTTCCCTACAATCAAAGAACATTCTGAACCCCACCAATGATAGAACTGGGCCAAATTTCCCACACAGAACCCCCAGGAGGCAAGAGGAGGTCTCTACTTGGGGAAAGAGAGGCGGGCCTTCCCAATGCATGGAGAGGGAGAGACCAAGTAGACAACGGGTGGGGAGGGGGGTTGTAATTTTGTGCCTTTATCGAGGTAGGTTTCTTAGGGTTTTTATACTTCAACACACTAGACTCTCCCCCCCCCCCTTCCCGGAGGTTCCCATTTCCCACGGCACACCTGGTGATCGCTCACGGCACACTAGTGTGCCCCGGCACACTGGTTGGGAAACACTGATATAGTATAATATGAGTTTGGTATAATATATTGTATACACATTGATACAACATAATTGTATCACAGTACTAATGATACTGTGATATTATAATTGTATATTTGTTTTGCATGCAATATTACTAATGATATAGCGATAGAATGTTATAGCACAATGTGATGTGTAGTACTGATATTGTGCTATGGCAGTAATCTAGTTTGTTGTATTTCCAGTCTGCTGTGAGCCGCTCCGAGTCCCCTTCGGGGTTGAGAAGGGCGGCATATACATATCGTGAAAGAAATAAAAATAAATTCTCTGGTCCAGAAGCGCCCCCCCCCCCTTTACTGGAATGAGTGACAGGTAGTCTTTTCTAGTCTTTCCGCCAATACGACCTTTCACCTACACCAGTGGTTCCCAAACTTTTTTGGCCTACCGCCCCCTTTCCAGAAAAAAAATTACTCACCGACCCCCTAGAAATTAATTTTAATTTTTTTAAAATAGCAATTAAACAGAAAGATATATGTATTGTTATTTCTACCTTTTTCGTAAAATATAATAAAGAAAGTTGTAAATTAGAAACATTGAAATTATGAAAGTATTTCTTGAACTTAGAATAGAAAGGTAATACAAAAAAGTTAAAACATTCAGAATCATCTTAATGAGAAGGATGAACCTGGTCTGCTGCTCCCAATCTCGTCATCCTCGGCTCAATTTTCGTCAGCAGTCAACTCAACACATCGCGATTGACTATCTGCCATCGGTTTCTTTTTTTGTTAATGAATTGGTTACTGCACTGAATCCATGTTCCACTAAATACGTTGAAGGACATTATTATTATTATTGTTATAAGACTCAACCAGTTGGAAGGGAACCCCAAAGGTATTATTATTATTATCCCTTGATTGGCGAGAGGAGGAGGAAAGAGCAGGAGGAGGGGGGGAGAGAGAGAGAGAGATGGATGGATGGTAGCCTGTCGCCTGGCTCATGCCAGGTAGGTCCCCTTCACCCAGAGGGTTCAGCACCCCCAAATTCTCCTGGGCCTTCCAGCAGATTCCCTAGATCGGTAGTTACTCATTCAAGTGCCACCAGAGGGTGGTACCACCCACTTTGGGAACCACTGACCTACATCCTTCTCCCTAATTTTGGGGAAAGCAACATCAGCCAAAGCAGGAAAACCGGGAATGTGGCGCAACTGGCTGGGAGTCAGCTGCATAAAATCCCTACTGACTAGAAGGTCATGAGTTCGAGGTCTGCCCGGGTCAGGGTGAGCTCTCGACCAATTGTGTAGCTCGTTGTCTGTCTATATATATGTTGTATGTTAGGCTTGGCCTCATGTAAGCCATCCCGAGTCCCCTTGGGGAGATGGGAGCGGGTTATAAATAAAGTTAATAATAAATTAATAATAAATATGTCTATGGCATTGATTGTTTGCCTCTATATGCACATTGTGATCTGCCCTGAGTCCCCTGCGGGGTGAGAAGGGTGGAATATAAATGATGTAAACGATGTGGTCCTAGCCACAGTCATCTCGAGACTAGACTACTGTAACACCCTTTACATTGGCCTACCCTTGTCTATGATCCGGAAACTTAAGCTCGTCCAGAATGCCACTGCGCGACTCCTCGCTGGGGTTGCAGTGAGATGCCACATCACTCCTATTCTCCAGCAGCTCCATTGGCTTCCGGTCGAGCACCGTATCACTTTCAAGGTATCACTTTCCCCCCTATGTGACCCTTTGTGTTCGACACTACTCCAGTTATCTCCCCCGAGTTTTTAAAATATCCTATATTTGGACTGCTGTAATGCCCTCTACGTTGGTCTTCCCTTGGTGACAATCCGGAAACTCAAGCTTGTGCAAAATGCCGCTGCTCGCTTGCTGGCGGGAGCGCCAGTGAGGGAGCACATTACGCCCATCCTTCGGCAATTACACTGGCTTCCCATCGAGTACCAGATTACCTTCAAGGTGTTGGTGTTAACCTTTAAGGCCTTACACGGCCTAGGGCCTGCGTACCTGAGGGACCGCCTTGCCCCGTATATTCCCCCGAGATCACTACGTTCGGAGGAATTGAATTTGCTCCTGGTGCCATCAATCCGCTCCTGCCACCCATCGACTACCAGGCAAAGAGCTTTTTCTGTGGCGGCCCCGGTGTTGTGGAACTCCCTCCCTGACGACACCCGGGCCATCCCAGAGCTCATCCCGTTCCGCAGGGCCTGCAAGACCGCCCTTTTCGGATTAGCTTTCACCTAGGCAATCCAGCCTGGTGTAATTCTCTTATGCAAGCGATACCTTTGGTCCAAGGAAATGCTATTGTGTTTTATCTTGTGCCTCGGGATGTGTCGCGTGATTTTATGTTTTCCGATTTTATGTTTCCTGTTTTATTGTATGGCCACATAGTTGATACATGTTGGCCTGTTTTATATGTTGTGATCCGCCCCGAGCCTGCAGGGAGGAGCGGAATATAAGACCGAACAATAAATAAATAAAATAAATAAATGTCCATGTGGCCCGCCCTGTCGCTTTTGTTTTTAGATTTACCTGTATTGTTGTGTTTTCACAGATGTATTTTATTGTGTTTATTGCTTTTATTACGTTTATTGTTCTCTTATGTTGTTGATATTTTATGATGTGTTGTTCGGGCACGGCCCCATGTAATCCGCTCAGAGTCCCCTCCGGGGAGATGGATGCGGGTTAGAAATAAAGTTTTCTTATTATTATTATAAGGTGATGTGTGTCAAATTTCAAGGCCTTGTATGGTCTAGGGCCGATGTATCTGAATGACCGTCTCACCCCTACCAACCCCAGAGATCACTTCGCTCTGAAGATCTGAACCTACTCAAAGTGCCCAGTTTTAAAGCCATCCGTTTAGCATCTACATGACGCAGAGCCTTCTCTGTCGTGGCGCCATCCATTTGGAATGCCTTGCCAACTGAAGTGCGTGCCCTGCGAGACCTGTCATCTTTCCGTATTTCGGCTGGCATTCGATTGCTGAAATTCGAAATTTGACCTAGCCTTAACTGATGTTTTATTTCTGTTTTTAATGTTGTTTTATGTGGATTGTGAGTTTCTCCGAGCCGTCGGGGAGTGGCGACATACAAGACCGAATAATAAATAAATAAATACACTTTAATGTATAACTATATATAACCTTTCACCAAAATCATTGCTTAAGATGTTTGTTAAAGGGTATAAAAAGCCTCACTCTTGGGATGGTTAGTACGGCAAAATAAATAGGAGCAGCTGCAGCAATAAACAACAGATAAAGAATCTCTCCCGTGAGCTTCTATCTAGAAGGAAGTTGAAAACAAAACACTTCAAAGAGTCTATTTGGGAAACAGTTTACTCCATACACGTGGTGTACAAGTTAGTTTTGTAAAAAGGTATAAAAGAAACCTAGAGTTGATTCCACACAGGATTTAATTGTAGAAAATTCAACAAATAAGAATAAGGAATTCTTTACTTCCAAAGTAGGATGATATTTTATTTAACATGTGTTCACAGGTTTCTTGTTGTATATTTATATAGATGTAGCACGGTACAGCCTGTGTTGGATGGGGTTACACTCGCCTTAAGATGCAGGTTCGCAGTCTGGGAGTGATCCTGGACTCGTCGCTGAGCCTGGAATCCCAGGTCTCGGCGGTGGCCGGGAGAGCTTTTGCACAGTTAAAACTTGTGCGCCAGCTGCGCCCATACCTTGGGAAGTCTGATCTGGCCACGGTGGTCCATGCTCTTGTTACATCCCGAATAGATTACTGCAACGCACTCTACGTGGGGCTGCCTTTGAAGACTGTTCAGAAACTTCAACTAGTCCAGCGGTCGGCAGCCAGGTTACTAACTGGAGCGATATACAGGGAGCACACCACTCCTCTGTTGTGCCAGCTCCACTGGGTGCCGATCCAATTCCGAGCACAATTCAAACTGCTGGTTTTGACCTTTAAAGCCCTTTACGGTTCTGGCCCAGTTTACTTGTCTGAACGTATCTCCCCTTATGTCCCACCTCGAAATTTAAGATCTTCCGGGGAGGCCCTGCTCTCGATCCCACCTTCGTCGCAAATTCGTTTGGCGAGGATGAGGGACAGGGCCTTCTCGATAGTGGTCCCTCGCCTGTGGAACTCACTCCCCAGCGAAATAAGATCAACAACTTCCCTCTTTTCCTTTAGAAAAAAAACCTAACGACGTGGCTTTGGGACCGGGTGTTTGGTTGATGTGGAGCAGCGGACGGACAATTGAGTAATGACAATGTTGTGGAGGCGGACTGGCGATTGGCTTGGACAGCCTATGAATGTGGAACGGGGGGATTATGTAGTTGTTCTGATATTTAATTGATTTTAATCTGTTGTTGTATTTGATGTGTTGTAGTTTTGTACTTGTGTATACGGCATTGAATTGTTGCCTTTTGTCAGCTGCCTTGAGTCCCCTTTCGGGGGTAGAGAAGGGCGGGTTATAAATGAAATAAATAAATATGGGTCTGGCTGTTTCCAAGGCCTCAAAACCCACTCCTGATGGAAACAGGAGTGCATTTCATAAAGACTTTGCAGCCCTTTCTTTTCAGACTATTATCATTTTTATTACAGTACTAGCTTAGGGACCCGGCGGTGCCTGGGTTATTTGAGAAAGACATTGTGTGCCAAGTTTGGTCCTCATCAGTTGTTTATTTGGCTTGCAGTGGTCTCGGGAAGTGAGTGAAGGTACTTGAAGTCCCATCATCCATTGCAGATGCTCCGAACTTACCAGAATGTAGAGTGGGTCATGGGGACTCTGTGTGCCAAGTGTGGTCCTTCTCCATACTGCACCAGGATGTAGAGTGGGTGATGGGGGTTATGTGTGCCAAGTTTGGTCTCGATCAGTCATTGGATGAGGGTCGCAGCGGTTTCGGGAAGCGAGGGAAGGACCACAGTGCTCTAAGGAAGTGAATTAAAGTACTGGAAGTCCCATCATCCATGGTCCTGCGTCCTGCAAACTGCACCAGGATGTAGGGTGGGTCATGGGGGCTCTGTGTGGCAAGTGTAGTTTTGATCAGTCATTGGATGAGGCTCGCAGCAGTCTCAAAAAGTGAGTGAAGGTACTTCAAACCCCATGATCCGTGTTCCGTCCCACTCAAAACGGCACCAGGATGTAGAGTGGGTCATGGGTACTCTGTGTGCCAAGTTTGGTCTTGATCCATCATTATTGGGAGCTGCAGTGGTATCATGAAATTACTGAAGGTACTGCAAGTCCCATCATGTGTGGTCCACCCTCCTCCAAACTGCAGCAGGATGTAGAGTGGGTCATGGGAGCTCTGTGTGCCAAGTGTGGTCTTGATCCAGCATTATTGGGAGTTGCAGTGGTATCATGAAATTACTGAAGGTACTGCAAGTCCCATCATCTGTGATCGACCCTCCTCCAAATTGCAGTAGGATGTAGATTGGGTCATGGGGGCTCTGTGTGCCAAGTTTGGTCTGTATTGGTGAGTGGATGAGGGTAGCACTGTATTGAGGAAGTGAGTGAAGGTGCTTCAAGTCCCATCATCCGTGGTCCATCTCACACAAAACTGCACCAGGATGCGGAGTGGGTCATGAGGGCTCTGTGTGCCAGGTTTGTTCTTGATCAGTCATTGGATTAGATTTGCAGCAGTCTTGGAAAGTGAGGGAAGGTACTGCAAGTCCCATCATCCATGGTCTGGCCCACTCCAAACTGCAGTAGGATGTTGAGTGGGTCACTGGGGCTCTGTTTGGCAAGTGTGGTCTTTATCGGTGTTTTTTGGGGGCCGCAGTGGTCAGTGGGATCAGAGGGGTGTGAAAGTACTACAAATCCCATCATCCACTGTGCCCCCCCCACCTCATCAGGACGTGAAGGCAGTCATGGGGGTTATGTGTGCAAAGTGTGGTTTTCATCAGTAATTGGATGAGGGTCGCAGCGGACTTGGGAAGGGAGTAGAGGTACTTCAAGTCCCATCATCCGTGGTCCATCACACACAAAACTGCACCAGGATGTAAAGTGGGTCATGAGGGCTCTGTGTGGCAGGTTTGGTCTTGATCAGTCACTGGGTGAGGTTAGCAGTAGTCCTGGAAAGTGAGGTAAGGTACTGCAAGTTCCATCATCCATGGTCTGCCCCCCTCCAAACTGTAGTAGGATGTAGAGTGGGTCACTGGGGCTCTGTGTGCCAAGTGTGGTCTTTATTGGTGTTAGTTGGAGGCCACAGTGGTCTGTGGGATCAGGGTGTGTGAAAGTACTACAAATACCATCATCCATTGTAAGTCCTCCCCCGAACCTCAGTAGGACATGAAGGCAGTAATGGGGGTTATGTGTGGCAAGTTTGGTCTCCATCAGTAATTGGATGAGGGTAGCAGTGGACTTGGGAAGTGAGTAGAGGTACTTCAAGTCCCATCATCCATGGTCGACCCTCCTCCAAACTACACCAGGACGTAGAGTGGGTCATGGGGGTTGTGTGTGCCAAGTGTGGTCTGTATTGGTCCTTTGTAGTGGCCACAGTGGTCTGTGGGAACCAAAGTGTTAGTACTAAAAACCCCATAATCTGTGGTGCATGTCCCCCAAACCGCACCAGGACGTAAAGGGGGTCAGGGGGGTTATGTGTACCAAGTTTGGTGCAGGTCCATCCACAGTGGTCGCTGTGGCCTGTGAAAGTGGCAGCCAATCAGAACGCTGCCACATATCCCTCCGCACCTCCGCACGCATGCATACAAGCATTCCGCTTTATTATATATAGAGATTATTTTTATTATTATTACAATATTTTATTATTATTACACTATTACTATTAATATTGCAGTATTTTTATTATTATCATTACAGCATCATTGTCGTTACAATATTATTAAAAGGTAAAGGTTTTCCCCTGACATTAAGTCCAGTCGCTTCCGACTCTGGAGGGTGCTGCTCATCTCCACTTCTAAGCCAAAGAGCCGGCATTCTTCATAGACACCTCCAAGGTCATGTGACCATTGGCATGACTGCATGGAGTGCCGGAGCGGTATCTATTGATCTACTCACATTTGCATGTTTTTGAACTGCTAGGTTTACTATAATGCTATGGACTCTGTAGTTTGGTGAGGCAGAGCAGTCCAAAGATTTTGTAAACGATATCTCATGATTCCATAGAATTGAGCCAGTGATGTCAAACTGTATAATTCTACAGTATAGCTACACTCTTAGTCTCTGGGATAGTAGTCCAACAAATTACTTCACAGGGCACCTATCACCATGTCTCCAACTGGAAAGAAAGCCCATGGAGGTCAAGAGCACCAGAAGGTTGTCTTTCTTCCCACCGAAAAGAATGGAGTTGTTGCCTCCCTTCCTCCGACAGTCCACACCTTCATTCTTTGAGAGTGTGTTTTCTTGGCACATCTCCAAGGCTGCTTCCTGGAGAAGCCAGCTTGAAAGCTTTGTGCTGCTTTGTCCCTCATTATGTGTGTGTAAAGCACCTTGTACACAAGATGTAAAGTGTCCAGGTTGCAACCTCTTCTTTGGGAGCTTATTATCTTGGCTGCACGGCACATCTTCCCCATACTTGCCGCCCAGTACTCCTTTACAAAGATGCGGAAGCAATACATGCCAAGAACGATCCTCCTGAAACTGACCACATGCATTGTTGGATGAGGTGCACTTATTATCTGCTTGAATTGGCGCTAGTTCCCATCTGAACCAGGATTACAGTATCATTGGATGAGGTGCACTTCCTATCTGCTGGAATTGGCGCTAGTTCCTATCAGAACCAGGATTACAATACCAGGACTGTCCCAGGTCTTGAGGCTGAGAGCCAAAAGCTTAAGACATAGCTAAAATCCCTTTTGATATCACAGAAGGAACACAAGGGCCATGGTGCATAAAGGATGGTGCATGAAGCATCAGCGATGGTTGCCATCTAAATAAACATGTTATCGAGAAATCTTCGCGAATGAAGATTCTTAGGAAGGACTCATCCCACGCTTTCTACAAGTGTGTTGATAATTAAGGAGGTTGGATGTGTCCTTCGAGCCTGTGAAATGGACCTTTCTGGTGGAGCGCAACGTGCACAGAACTGGCCTCACCCTTTAAACCAAAGGTTCATCTGCCGGGACCTAGCAAGCTTAGGATGGTGGCAGCGAGGTCCTCATGTCATTGGTTTGGTTCGAGTTTCCTTGTCTTAGATGGTTGACTTTACAGGGTTAGATGAGCACCATCTGCCCAGGTTTGAAATCAGAGTTTTCCTTCTCTTAGGATGGTTGCCAAAAGGCTAGAGAGCCCATCCTGCCATATGTATGTCTGTATTTTTACCACTAGCTCTGCTAATATCCTTTCTGGCCATTGAGAATTAAAGCCTTCTGTTCTTGCCTTCACACCCGTCTGTGCTTCTTTTGATCTTCTGGCTGCGTTGCTCGCCGGGCTTCCGAACCCAACAACACAACAAGCACAGCCACCCTTTTCCAAGGTAGTCTTCTTTCCCTGAAATTTCCCCCCACCAGCCTGAGAAAATAGGCTGGACTTTAAGACCTGGGAACCTTACTCAGAGCCTGTCTCCATTATAAAAATATTGGGTCCTCCAAAAGGAAAGCTGATGCTCTTGGACAGGGGTGCTCACACTTTTTCAGCATGTGAGGAGCTACTTATAAAACAACCAAGTCAAAATGATCTACCTACCCACTACTCAGAGAGCCATAAAAGCAAAATATTTGGAAATTTATTTCAGTGAGAGCCATATAATATATTTTAAGACTGAATTCAACTAAATGTGAGTATAATAAGCCCCTGAATTTATTCATAATAATAATGATGATGATAATATTCATTCAGCCTCTGCTGCTGCTACTACTACTACTACTACTACTACTACTACTAATAATAATAGTAACAACAACAACAACAGGTTCCTAGAGTAGGAGACCTCCAAGGGCCATCCAGTCCAACCTCCTTCTGCCATAAGGGAAAAACCCAATCAAAGCATTCCTCACAGATGGCCATTCAGCCTCTGATAATAATAATAATAACAATAACAATAATAACAATGGGTTCCTAGAATAGGAGGAGACCTCCAAGGGCCATCCAGTCCAACCTCCTTCTTCACCTGGGCGGCGTTGGGAGCCTGCGGGGTGGGACTGAGCCTTCCTCCCACCCTGCCTGTTGCTCTTCTAAAGGAAGAATCCAGGACTTTCCTTTGGATCATGATGTGGTTTTCCTTTCTTCAAACTGAGGTCACAGGTCTGAGTTTGAAAAACATACTTTGGGTAGCATCTGTTGAGGGTCAAAAGTGGTCTCTAGACCCACCTCTCTAAACTACCCCCTCTCTAAGACTTGGATTCAACTGCGTTTGAATTTGAATCCTTTTCTTCAGAACACTGTCGGCTAGCAATATTTTCCTCCCAAATGATGGCTGAGATTATCAACATGAACTTTAGCATTAAATACTATGTTCATTACCGCAATGGCATATCCAGAATGTAAGATTTTGACATCGAGGCCTCTTGTCAACACGGTGCTGAGAACAAAAACTTTGCTTTGCAAAAAGAAAAAAAAACCATACGGAAAAATCTTGCTTTTGCCAAGATCAAAGATTGAATTACGCTGCAAGGGATGAGAGAACCCAGCGATTTCAACCCATTCAGCCTTTGAAGCTTGCAACAATGGAATATTATTTTCATCACCATTCTGCGAAAAGGTCAGCGAGTGGCTGAGAAATGTATGCCTTCGCATAATTGCAGCAAGGATGTTCCCTTCCCCTGTTTGTTCTGACTTGCCGGTTTACTTTGTTCTGGACTTTTCTTTTTTTGTTGTTAAAAAGAATAACTACATAAAATTCAATAATGGTATGTTTTTCTGCAAAAGCAAATTGGAGCTGCATCTGGAGGATATGTGCTTCTTGTGCCATCCTCCCTGGAAAAAGGTAAGAGAACTCATGATGAAATGCAAAAGAGACTGAAATACCTTGGGCTGTGAAATGGTTGCACCCCAGCCAGAATTTACCTTGCACTCAACACGAACCAGGAATCCAAAAGTAGTAGTAAAACAGTTTATCGAGAAAAGTACATATAAAAAGGAAAAATTACCCAAAGAATTAAGAAAGGCAAAATCTAACAGGTAATGGGGGAAAGTAGTCATCAAGTACCATATTTTCTGGCGTATAAGACTACTTTTTAACCCAAGAAAATCTTCTCAAAGCCGTCTTATACGCAGGAGTCAACTTATACACCAGTGGTCATCTTATACATCGGGAGTCGTCTTATACACTGAGAGTCATCTTATAGAGCAGGTGCTGAAACTTCCAATCTGGATTGGAAAATCTGTGGTTGCCACATATGGTGCGAGGAGCTCAACAATGTCAGTGGCAGCATCCCTGCCATATGCAGCAACTGTATGAAAGCATTAAGGGCGACGCTATACAATAATAATAATAATAATAATAAGTACACTTTATTTATATTCCACTCTTCTCACGGATTACATCATACATACAGAGCGGATTACATCATACATACAGCAGACAGTCCCTGCTGGTTCCACATACAATTACAGCATACAACATATAACAAGTACAATTTTAGAAGGATTTTTCTTCAGGTTGCGTCACAGGGTGCGTCATTACGTCACAAAGGGTGCTGTTGCTTCATCCTCATGACGGAGAGCCTCTGTTTCCGCATTCCACCTTCCGACAGCTGATCTTACTTTATTTAGGCCTTGTAAAAATCCTTCCCTGCTTGGCAGTTCCCAGTTTTATCTAATCACAGTTTTCGAACTGTTGGGTGAACAGTGGACAGGGTTCACAGCTGGGTGTCCAAACGAGCCCGCGATTCGAACATGCAACCTTCAGATTGCCAGCACAGCGGTTGTTACCGCTGTGCTATCTCTCCGGCCCGTACCTATAAGTACAGTAGAAGAAAATCCATTCATCGGGATTCGTGGACTTAATGCAATCCCAATGGTGAGGTGAAGGGGCGCCTCACTGGGGAGGTGTAAGTGAAGGGCGGAGCAAGTTGCAGGCATCCGGGGTACCCGGGGTATGGAAAAAAGAGATAGAGTGGCTCTGGGCCCAGAAAAACACACCTCTTTTACCAAACCGGCTCGGGGCGGCTCACAGCCAGAAGCAGACAATACACAATAAACAATAACATATACGCTCTAAAATGCAATACAAAATGCAGGGTAAAAACACACGATAAAACATCATTAAGCACATACAGTTAAAATAATTAAGGCGGTCTGGCAACATTGGCATGGCTTGAGGAGCTCTTGGCCTATACCTGGAAAGCCAGCTGGAAGAGATGCGTCTTGCACGCCCGCCTAAACGGGAGTAGGTCATGGATAGCCCGAGTGGCTGGCGGAAGGGCATTCCACAATGTCGGCGCTATGACCGAGAAGGCCCTTCGGCGAGTGGCAGTTCTTTTAGCCACCTTAACAGAGAGAACGGCTAAAAGATTAGAGTCCTCTGAACGAAGTGATCTAGAAGGGTAATATGGGGTGAGACGGTCCCGCAGATACGCTGGCCCCAGGCCGTGTAAGGCCTTAAAGGTGAGAACCAACACTTTGAAGGCAATCCGATGCTCAATAGGCAGCCAGTGCAGATCCTGCAAAATAGGTGTTATGTGGCATCCTGCTGGGGAGCCAGACAGGAGCCGGGCGGCAGGCCTGAGCTTCCGGGTTACCGACAGAGGAAGGCCAACGTAAAGAGCGTTACAGTAATCTAACCTCGAGATGACCGTGGCTTGGATCACCATGGCCAGGTCCGACCGGGACAGGTAGGGGGCCAGCCTCCTTGCCTGACGAAAATGGAAGAAGGCAATCTTGCTGACCGCAGAGACCTGGGTCTCCATGGTCAGCTGGGAGTCCAAATGGACCCCCAGGCTCTTCACGGAAGACGATGGGCATAACGCCGCACCGTCCAGGGTCGGAAGCTGGACATCCCCACCGCCCGGACGACCCGGCCACAAGATCTCCGTCTTCGCCGGATTCACCCTCAACCTACTGGCTCGCAGCCATCCACTAACGGCTTCGAGGCAGCGCTGGAAATTATCGGGGACGGGGCCAGACCTGTCCTCAACCCTCAGAATGAGCTGAGCGTCGTCAGTGTACTGGTGACACTCAAGCCCATAACTCCGCACCAGCTGTGCAAGCGGCTGCATGTAGATGTTAAATAATAGAGGGGAGAGAATGGCCCCCTGAGGAACCCCGCAAACTAATGGGGAGCCCTCGGAGACCACTCCACCCCTCCTCACACGCTGGGACCGCTGGTGGAGGAAGGAGGTCAGCCATTTAAGGGCTGTCCTCCTCACTCCAGCCATGGCCAGGCGGTGGATCAAAAGATTGTGGTCGGCCGTGTCAGCTCGAGCTGGCAGCGGAGTTGATCTGTGATGGAGACCAGGACCGTCTCCGTCCCATGCCCCGAACGGAAGCCAGACTGGAAGGGGTCTAGCCATGTTGCATCATCTAAGAAGGACTGCAACTGCTCCATTACTGCCCTCTCAACTACCTTCCCCAGGTACGAAAGATTCGACACTGGTCGGTAGTTGGAGGGAACCGGATCTAACGATGGTTTCTTCAGTAATCGAGCTACCACCGCCTCTTTAAGCACTCTGAAAAACTCCTTGCTCAAGGGAGCTGTTTACGATATTCAACAGAGGCCCACGTAGCCCCTCCAGGCAAGATCTAACCAGCCAGGAGGGGCACGGGTCGAGGGAGCAGGTGGTAGGTCTGGTTGCAGCCACAATCTTATCAACAGCATCTGCGTCCAGTGGCCGAAACCGGTCGAGGGTGGGCCCGGCGGAGGGCCACGGGTCTCGAGTTCCCTTACTGTATCAACCGTGGCTGGGAGATCCGGCGGAGGTTCAGTATCTTGTCTGCAAAAAGCTCTGAAAAGCACCGGCAGTAAGGGCCTGATCACTATTTTTTGGGACGGTAGGGACCGTTGTCAACGACCGAATTACTTTGAACAGTTGGGCCGGGCGTGAGCTAGCAGACGCTATCGAGGCGGAGAAGTAGGCGCTTTTGGCCGCCTTGACAGCACGCTCATAAGCATCTTTGAAAAGCTTATAAGCTGATAATGAGGCTCCATCACGGAGTTCCCTCCACACGCTCTCTAGCCGTCTCCTTTCCGCTTCATCGACCTAAGATCTTCTGTATACCAAGGGGATCGATGTTTGTGGGGCCGGAGAGGGCGCCTGGGGCAATCTCGTCAAGAGCTCTAGCTAATGAAGAGTTCCAAGCTTGAACCTGCTCATCAACTGAGACGCTGATAGACTCCAGATCCTCAGAGCATTCAGGAACCTTTCGGGTTCCATAAGTCTCCTCGGGCGAACCAAAATCTGTTCGGCGCCCTTGCATGGAGGGGGCGGTTGCTCAACCCGGATACTTAGAGCACAGTGGTATGACCATGGAACCTCTATTACGGAGGTTAGGTCCACTTGGACCCCCGCGCTGAAAACCAGGTCGAGGGTGTGCCCAGCTGAGTGTGTGGGTCCTGAGTTACATAAGGAGAGGCCCAATATCGCCATGGTCGATATCAGGTCCGCGCGGCGGCAGATGGAGCAGAGGCTGCGTCGGCGTGGACATTGAAGTCCCCCAGGACAATGAGCCTGGGAACCCCAATGCCCACTCCGACACAGTCTCGAGCAGCCGCGCCAGGCTTTCTGCCGGTGCGCTAGGCGCACGGTACACCAGCAGAACAGCCAGGCTCTCCTGGGACTCCCACACCAAGCCGACACTTTCAAGCCCCGAGGTGGTAAGCGCAGGGATCGCTCTAAGGTGTAATCCAACACGGGAGAGTATTGCCACCCCCCCGTCCCCCGTTCCTATTCTGGTGCGTGGCGACGTAGTCAGGGGGAACCAACTCCTGGAGACAGGTGTTGTCGCTCTCCTGGAGCCAGGTCTCGGTGACGCAGAATAGATCTGCGTTGATGTCTTCGCAGAACTCCTTGATCACAGCGGTCTTATTTCTGATGGAACGGGCATTGACCAGCACCAGAGAGGAAGGGGGGATAACTGGATGTCTATCAACAGCGTGTCTGGGGATAGGACGCAGACCAGAGCCAGGCCGAGTCTTACCGTGACTCAGCCTGGGTCTCGCCGTAGGTCTCGCATTCGGCCTGCGCCTACCGTACTCACCCCGCCCCAAGATCACTGGAATGCTGGAGGAGCCTAAAACAGGGGAGCCTGTCCGGGATTTAATTTCCGGCAGACCCCGTGAAAAGGGACAGATGACAGAGGACCCCGACCGTTGCCCACCGAGCCTGGTCGCGCCTCCAGCCTCAGCCCTCCCCGGGGCCTGGGGGGCCGGACCAGGAGATGTCGGGCCCCGCTCGGCCAAAGGCAGGACCTTCCCTCCGATGGTCTTTACGGGTGGCTTGTTAGTACACCCCCTCCCCCCTTTGCAAGGGTTCTTGGAGGTCCCGTCGGTGTTTCCATCAGAGGATAAGCCCGGGGCGCGAGCCGGCCGGCCGAAACCCACCCCCCAGAAGGTCCGGGGACCAAAGCATGTTCTCCGCTGCTTGGTGGACTTCCCTCCTCCCCTCCCGTAGGGACTGCCTCAGAGGACCAGGTGGTGGTTTACCAGAGTCCAGCTTGGCCGGTGATGTTAAGAGGGAATTAGGGCATAAGGGGGGGAGGCCAACCTCTGGCCGAGCAGAGGTGGCAGGTTTCGCAGGCACCGAGCTACCGGTGTTGGCCGGTACTTCGGGCCGGCTAGTCAATGGAAGGAATGACCGTTGGCAGTTCTGGTCTCCCACTAGATTGTTCTTCCGTTGTCGTCTGCGTTTTGCCTGGCCAGGTCTGTTCTTTTTCCTTCGGTCCTTCCAGGGTGAAATAGGGCCCTGGGAGCTGGGTGAAGCCAGAGGGGGGCGCCGCAGTTGGCAAGCCTCAAGCCGCAGTCCCCCTCACTCCAGCCATGGCCAGGCGGTGGATCAAAAGATTGTGGTCGACCGTGTCAACTCGAGCTGGCAGCGGAGTTGATCTGTGATGGAGACCAGGACCGTCTCCGTCCCATGCCCCGAACGGAAGCCAGACTGGAAGGGGTCTAGCCATGTTGCATCATCTAAGAAGGACTGCAACTGCTCCATTACTGCCCTCTCAACTACCTTCCCCAGGTACGAAAGATTCGACACTGGTCGGTAGTTGGAGGGAACCGCCGGATCTAAAGATGGTTTCTTCAGTAATGGAGCTACCACCGCCTCTTTTAAGCACTCTGGAAAAACTCCTTGCTCAAGGGAGCTGTTTACGATATTCAACAGAGGCCCACGTAGGCCTCCAGGCAAGATCTAACCAGCCAGGAGGGGGCACGGGTCGAGGGAGCAGGTGGTAGGTCTGGTTGCAGCCACAATCTTATCAACAGCATCTGCGTCCAGTGGCCGAAACCGGTCGAGGGTGGGCCCGGCGGAGGGCCACGGGGTCTCGAGTTCCCTTACTGTATCAACCGTGGCTGGGAGATCCCGGCGGAGGTTCAGTATCTTGTCTGCAAAAAAGCTCTGAAAAGCACCGGCAGTAAGGGCCTGATCACTATTTTTTGGGACGGTAGGGACCGTTGTCAACGACCGAATTACTTTGAACAGTTGGGCCGGGCGTGAGCTAGCAGACGCTATCGAGGCGGAGAAGTAGCGCTTTTGGCGCCTTGACAGCACGCTCATAAGCATCTTTGAAAAGCTTATAAGCTGATAATGAGGCTCCATCACGGAGTTCCCTCCACACGCTCTCTAGCCGTCTCCTTTCCCGCTTCATCGACCTAAGATCTTCTGTATACCAAGGGGATCGATGTTTGTGGGGCCGGAGAGGGCGCCTGGGGGCAATCTCGTCAAGAGCTCTAGCTAATGAAGAGTTCCAAGCTTGAACCTGCTCATCAACTGAGACGCTGATAGACTCCAGATCCCTCAGAGCATTCAGGAACCTTTCGGGTTCCATAAGTCTCCTCGGGCGAACCAAAATCTGTTCGGCGCCCTTGCATGGAGGGGGCGGTTGCTCAACCCGGATACTTAGAGCACAGTGGTATGACCATGGAACCTCTATTACGGAGGTTAGGTCCACTTGGACCCCCGCGCTGAAAACCAGGTCGAGGGTGTGCCCAGCTGAGTGTGTGGGTCCTGAGTTACATAAGGAGAGGCCCAATATCGCCATGGTCGATATCAGGTCCGCGGCGGCAGATGGAGCAGAGGCTGCGTCGGCGTGGACATTGAAGTCCCCCAGGACAATGAGCCTGGGGAACCTCAATGCCCACTCCGACACAGTCTCGAGCAGCCGCGCCAGGCTTTCTGCCGGTGCGCTAGGCGCACGGTACACCAGCAGAACAGCCAGGCTCTCCTGGGACTCCCACACCAAGCCGACACTTTCAAGCCCCGAGGTGGTAAGCGCAGGGATCGCTCTAAGGTGTAATCCAACACGGGAGAGTATTGCCACCCCCCCGTCCCCCGTTCCTATTCTGGTGCGTGGCGACTTAGTCAGGGGGAACCAGCTCCTGGAGACAGGTGTTGTCGCTCTCCTGGAGCCAGGTCTCGGTGACGCAGAATAGATCTGCGTTGATGTCTTCGCAGAACTCCTTGATCACAGCGGTCTTATTTCTGATGGAACGGGCATTGACCAGCACCAGAGAGGAAGGGGGGATAACTGGATGTCTATCAACAGCGTGTCTGGGGATAGGACGCAGACCAGAGCCAGGCCGAGTCTTACCGTGACTCAGCCTGGGTCTCGCCGTAGGTCTCGCATTCGGCCTGCGCCTACCGTACTCACCCCGCCCCAAGATCACTGGAATGCCGGAGGAGCCTAAAACAGGGGAGCCTGTCCGGGATTTAATTTCCGGCAGACCCGTGAAAAGGACAGATGACAGAGGACCCCGACCGTTGCCCACCAAGCCTGGTCGCCGCCCTCCAGCCTCAGCCCTCCCCGGGGCCTGGGGGCCGGACCAGGAGATGTCGGGCCCTTCGGCCAAAGGCAGGACCTTCCCTCCGATGGTCTTTACGGGTGGCTTGTTAGTACACCCCCCCCCTTGCAAGGGTTCTTGGAGGTCCCGTCGGTGTTTCCATCAGAGGATAAGCCCGGGCGCGAGCCGCCGGCCGAAACCCACCCCCAGAAGGTCGGGGACCAAAGCATGTTCTCCGCTGCTTGGTGGACTTCCCTCCTCCCTCCCGTAGGGACTGCCTCAGAGGACCAGGTGGTGGTTTACCAGAGTCCAGCTTGGCCGGTGATGTTAAGAGGAATTAGGGCATAAGGGGGGGGAGGCCAACCTCTGGCCGAGCAGAGGTGGCAGGTTTCGCAGGCACCGAGCTACCGGTGTTGGCCGGTACTTCGGGCCGGCTAGTCAATGGAAGGAATGACCGTTGGCAGTTCTGGTCTCCCACTAGATTGTTCTTCCGTTGTCGTCTGCGTTTTGCCTGGCCAGGTCTGTTCTTTTTCCTTCGGTCCTTCCAGGGTGAAATAGGGCCCTGGGAGCTGGGTGAAGCCAGAGGGGGGCGCCGCAGTTGGCAAGCCTGGCGTCGGGGCCGTGCCCCAGGGGCCTTAGCCAACACCAGGGAGATGTCAAATCCTGGCCCCGCTGGCTGAGCTCCCCGCTGCGATGGTCGCTCCAGGCCAGCAGGGGGCGATGGTTCCAGGCCAGCAGGCAGTTCCAAGTCTGGCTGAGTCCTCAACTGCAATAGCCACTCCGGATCAACAGAGGGCGGTGGTTCCAAGCCAGCAGGTAGTTCCAAGTCTGGCTGGGCTCCCAACTGCAATGGCCTCTCCGGACCAACAGAGGGCGGTGGTTCCAAGCCAGCAGGCAGTTTCGAGCTGGAAGGGGGCGGGCCTGTGGGCCCCAGCATGGGCGAGGGGGGCGGGGCCGAGGACGCCGAGCCGATCGGGCTCGGCGCCATCTTGGCAACCTCGGCCCCTACCCTCCCAGCCAAGCCAGGGGGAGGCCATCGCCCCAACGCTCTCCAGGGGCTCCACCAGGGCCCCGGCATGGCTCCCCCCGAAGCTTCATCTCCCGCTGACGGTCTCTCCTCGAGAGAGGGGACTCGTCCGGCAGCCAGGTCAGCGGGTCCCGTACTGAAGACTCTAGGAGCGGGGGGTCAGGGGAGCGGGGCCCAAGTTTGCTGCAAAAGCTCCCCAGCTCTTGGCTCCGCTTTCTCGCTTCGTCCGAGCAGGCAGCCAGCCACTCAGCCATCTCCGTAAGCCCACGGAGGAGGCGAGGAAGGCCCGGTGAGTCGCCCAGCAAGTTATCAGGGTCCGGGGTGGTGGTGGTGGTGGTCGTCCCCTCCCATTCCTCTCACTCTTCTAGCTCTTCTAGCTCCGGCCAGGGGACCGGGGACCAAGGCGGGGGGTCCTGTATATTTCCAGCGACCTCTAGGGCCCTCCTCAGGGTCTTCCTCAAGCTGAGCACCTCTGGCGTCCTGGTATGCCGAGCTGGTTCTCGGGCCTCTAGGACCTCTTCGACCTCCATCTGGAGGACCTCCAAAAGCGGCGGAGGCAGCCCCGGAGATTCTAACGGCGTCAAAGGGTTCCCCCCAAAGCCCCACCAGACTGCCCCACCAGCTGGGGTAGTTAGTCTGGTCGGGGGCGCAGTTATCTGGGGGAGACTGCACGAGCCCCGGCAGAGCCTGGTGTTCTTGCAGCCGTCCTGCGCCGCCATCTTGTTGCCAATGTAGCAGTGATGGCAGTGAAGCGGTGCAGGTGCGCATGTGCGAGAACTGAGAGGCAGAGAAGGAGGTACAGTAATAGGAAAATTACCATATCGAAATCAAATCTGATGCTTTTTATATTTTTATTTAGTGTGCATTGGAAGAGGGGCAGTTTTATACGGCGGGTATATCCCAAACTCTATATTTTAACTGGAAAGTTGTGGGTTGTCTTATACGCCTACTCATCTTATACACCGGAAAATACAGTTAACCTTTTAACATTTTGCCTCATACATTTGGCCCACCCTCTGTTCGATTTTATTATGTTATTTTATATTCTTTATTTTATTTGTTATTTCATATTTTGTTATTCTGTGTTTAATCATGTTGTATTATTTTGGGCTTGGCCTCATGTTAGCTGCTCTGAGTCCCCTTTGGGGAGATGGTGGCGGGTTATAAATAAATATTATTATCATCATTATTATTATTATTGAGGTGATAGCACCTGTGACTTGCTTGGGCCTGCCAGTTTTCTCCTTGGTCGAAACTGTGGACGTTCAGCGGAGGAGAAAAAGGGACATCTTTTACTTTGATTATGGTGCCCTTAGAGAAGTATAAATCACCGAGGTGGACGTGCCAAGTTCGACACACCATCGCTGTTGTGAATGAGCCTCTAGTTGCTACAGGTAGTAGCATGGAGGGAGGTGTTGAGGCAGTAACATCAAGCAATAGCTCAGTTTGGGGCGCGGCTCTGAATGATCAGGCTCCTACAGCTGGGGTAAAGACGGTGGCTAGATGAGGCTGAGGGGGTCCCTTTAAGTCAAGAAGAGCTTTGGCTGGCTTGGAGATCTGGGCCTGGTGCTACAGCTGCAGGGAATGGGAATGCTGCTGCTTTGGAGCTGGATGGGGTCTCTGAGGACTCTGATTGATAGTCCTATAAGAAATATGAGTATTTGGCTTGACCCCTGCGGTGGTCAAGGAGTTGTTATTCTAGCTCATGTATCCTGGTTCCTGGTATCCTTGTTCCTGATTTTCCAGACTACTCGTGAGTTATTGGGTTCTTTATTCACTTTGTTTCCTTGGGAGAGCTGCTATGGCAGCTCTAGCTGATTTGGGGAAAAGGTGGGGGGTTTCTGGATTTATGTCTGCTCTTTTGTTTAGCTACTGCCGTGTGCCTGTTGATCCTCGTGTGAATGCTGTGAGTTTGCTGCTACAGAGTTGGGTATAGTATTACTTGGAGGGAGACAGATGCTGGGTGGTATGGGGGGCTGTAAGTTATGTGTTTGTTGATATACTTAGCTCCTGTTCGACCCGGAGACGTCTCCTCCTTGTCCTGACTGATTTTCTCCTGCCTGACGACCTTGGATTGATGACTGACTTCGCTTCATGGACATTCCCCTAACTGGACACCACAGACGGATGGACGTCTGCTGTTTGTTTTGGAGTTCTTTTATCTTCAGCATTTTTGGTTTAGGGATTCCTGGGTTTAGTGAGGGTTTTTCTTCAGCCGACAATAGGCTATTTTTTGTTAGACCAACTCCCATTCCTTGTTAAATAAACATCTGTTATCCTTTTTACTCCTGGACTTTATTACTGCCGTATCTGTATCACAACAATCGCCCCTCATAACTGCCTGGGCTCAATTTAACTGATGGGTGTTGCAGTCCAACTGCATCTGGAAGACCAAATATATCCTATTTTTGGAGGACAACTGGAAAGATCTGAACCATAATCAATCGTAAAATATTTAGTTAGATGCTCCTCCAGCCAAATGGTCACCAACAGAACCTTCCCCAATTAGCTGCAGAGGAGCCTGTGAGCTATAAGCACAAACAAACAAACAACCCTTTTGAAAGCTCTGGATATGCTCTTAGCCTTGATCAATGAGAGCAACAGGATCAGAGTGAGGAAAGGGGCATCACAAACACAGCTGGGGGGCACGCCAAAACTAATGAGGCGGAAAGAAAAAGGCTGACTAATTAGAAACCTTTGCATAATATGTTTCCATCCATGGAGCCCCGATGATTTCAACCTTTAAGGCACGGCTAATCCTTTTACATGATATTAGGAGTCAACATTTGCCGTATTGATTGAGCCCTTTCCGGATCACGGCTCAGCTGTCAGATCAATTGTCCGTGGCATTCCTGAGTGTCAAGGAACTGTGGAGGATTGGGTGTCATCATTAGGAACATCATTTTCATATGTAAATCTTTATTCAGAAGAAGAAAGAGCGTATACAGAGATAGGACTGCTCCTGAATGAAAAGCAATGGTTCATTATTAAGGGTACGCTCCCCCTTAGCTTGTTTTTCTTGATTCTTGATGCACTGAGTTTGAGAATGGAAGCAATGGCCATTTCTGGTGGACGGTCCCTTGTACTAGTTTCCAACCAAGACTTGGACATCCATATGTCAGGGACTATCTAGATATGGGTTTCCTCCATGAAGCACAAAATTGAACTAGGCCTGCTTTTGTTGTTAACTTTGTTGTTGTTGACTTTGTTGGTGTTAACTTTGACCTATGAAGGAGACACCTCCAAGTCACCCATCAACAGATCTTGTAGTTCCAGGGCTGTGGCTTTCATTGTTGTTTCAGTCCCTCCATCTGGAATGAGATCTCCTTGTCTATTGTCATTTCTATTGTGTCATATCTTCTCCTGATACTTACTTAGGCGGTCCCTTGTTGTTTGAGTATGATGGTCTTCCAAGTGTAGCGTCTTGGTGGTTGAGACATAGGTGACTGTGGAGTCCTATTCTTGATCTGCATGTTCTTCCACAGTGATGGCATTGGTTTCCAGGTAGAAGGGAGTCCCGGTCAGGGTTGGCTTGACACGCCTTCCTCTTGGCGTGTTTCAACGGTGGCTGTAAAGGCAGAAGAAGGCTGCAAAAGATGGAGAAGCCGCCATTGTTGTGTTAACTGTGCCGCTGGTTGGGACTCTCACTCTGTGAAGGCTGTGTATTGATCAGCTGTACACTGACCTCCACGCACTAAAAATCTCATGCACAGGCGGCGGTGTCTTCTCCTGATACAGCCAAAGTACAAAAAAAATTATTGTATTTTATTATTTCGATTTATATACCACCCTTCCCAAAAAGGCTCAGGGTGGTTCACAACAATGAATACACAACAAAACGTAGTTAAAAACAGAATATAAACAGATTAGGACCAGAATGGAAAGCACAACCTTAGAGATTAAATGCCTGGCGGAATAGGGTGGTCTTACAGGCCCTCCTGAAGAATGGGAAGAAGGTAAAATATATATAGTCTCTAGAGGAAAGAATCTGGTACACATCAGTGGATGCTCATGGTATCTTCAGTCTTCAGATGACCAACTTCTTAACACTAAAAGAAGGCTATCACATTAAAATGAAACCCATTGTACTCAGTGAGGTTTACTTCCAAATCCTGGATCTGGTTGCAAACTAATTTTGATGTCGATGGCCTGGGAAAAAACACAATCAGGTCCATAAAGCCTCACTGGAAGCCATTGCGCTCATTGCTGGAACCCGTTAAGCCTCTCCCTGCGGTGTTTCCGCTCGAGGCATCCAAATGGCATCCAAATCAACCCTTGGATTCCCTCTTTCATTGAGCTGCCTGCTCCGTTTCCCCACGATTTCTCTGTAAGGAAGTTGGTTTCAATTACTCAAGAGCGATTTCTCTTTTCACTGCCGAGTTTAATTTTCTTAATGTTCTCGTAATCATATTATGGCTTACAAAGGTAATGCCATTAGGTAGACGGGCTTTGTGTGTAAATGTAATGGTATAATTAAGACTGTGTGTCCTTAATAATTGAATCCTTTGGGAAGGCACTCATTTCAAACGTTTACAACAGAACAGAGGATAGCATACCCACTTTTTTGGGTCATTTCTCTTCCCAGGGACGCAGAAGCCCACGTCTGAGAATGTGGGAAAAGGGGGAAACAGGGGTAGAAGGCCTCCCTTTTGCATCTTATATCCATTCAAAGCACCTTGCAGCAGTGGTTCTCAACCTTCCCCTTAATACAGCTCCTCATGTTGTGGTGACCCCCAACCATAAAATTATTTTCATGTATTTATTTATTTATTATATTGCTACTTCAGAACTGTAATTTTGCTACTGTTATGAATCGTCATCTAAATATCTGATATGCAGGTTGCATTTTCATTCACTGGATCAAATTTGGCACAAATACCTGATACGCCCAAATTTGAATACTGGTGGGGTTGGGAGGATTGATTTTGTCATTTGGTAGTTGTAGTTGCTGGGATTTGTAGTTCACCTACAATCAGAGAGTATTCTGAACACCAAAATTGATACACATAACTCCCATGAACAACAGAAAATACTGGAAAGGTTTGGTGCGCATTGACCTTGAGTTTGGGAGTTGTAGTTCAGCTATATCCAGAGAGCACTGTGGACTCAAACAATGATGGATCTGGACCAAACTTTGCACAAATACTCAATATGCCCAAATGTGAACACTGGTGAAGTTTGCGGAGAATAGACCTTGACATTTGGGAGTTGTAGTTGCTGGGATTTATAGTTCACTTACAATCAAAGAGCATTCTGAACCCAACCAATGATGGAATTGGGCCAAACTTCCCAAACGCAAGTCTAAGTGGAATCGTACTGCTATAATTACGTCATATGGAAAGGCCTTAGACCTTCATTCAGAGCTGCACAATGCTAGCACATAGGTTTTTACTGTATAAAAATACTTGATACCACAATATGGTCAAGCTTGTACATTTATAGCATCCATGCTCTACATTGTGTCCTTTCTGCAGATCGTAATAAAGAGCCTCTGTCACTTGTCTTCACCTTGGTCGGTCTCTCTCTTTCTCTATTCGGGTAATAATGGCAGTTGGCATAGCTCACCAGGCAGGACCCTCCTTAACTGCGCTCCATAGTTTAAATTCAACTTCAATCATTGGCATGCATTGCACAATGTTGTGCAGGAGGATTGCACAGTGCTGTTCCGCATATCTTGGCATGTGGATATTGATGGGAAGATGGGATCACAGCCTTGGCCTGTTTTTCTTGGAAGATGTGAGCCGTACGAGTTTAGCTCACCCACAGAGTGCCAAAATGATGGCCCAGTCTCTTATGGAAGGCTTTCCTTCTTCGACCGTCTGCCCAAGGGCTTCATCCATCTTCACTGTTTCCAGAGTCAAAATATTTTCCTTGCCTTTGTGCTTCTCATTGTGTCACATCAGAGAGCCGATCAGCAATGCATTCTGCATTTGATCCCTCGTCTGCTCCCCGCCTGCCTCTCTTTTCTTTCCTTGCTCTCCTTCGTCTTCTCCCGCTACAAAATAGAAAATGAAATTGGTTTCTATTTCTGCAATTTTCTGCTTAGCGTCCGTCAAGGCAGGGCTTTGGCTTTTGAAGTTTCAAGGCACCCATTATATTTATATATATAAAAATTGGATTAGTAAAATATTTGCGGGGAAGGAGCGGCAGCGAGGCGGTTTGTTTGGAGAAATGGATGGTGCATTTGTCTTGGTGAAATAATTCCATCTGCCTGTGCATACAAGGGCCGTCCTTCTCATTATCGCTCCTGTTCAGGTTCTCATTTATTCAGGTTGGTAGAGTGTACACATGCAGCTCTTGTTTGTGGGACGGGATATTCTGCTTCAGTGCACCCGGTTCATTCAGTGCTTCCCTTTCCTAAGTTCCTGGAGAGAATCCACTTTCAATCCCCTATTCTGCTTCTGACATTCAATTTTTTTTTCTAAAAGGAAAGATTTCAATCCTCTTTTGGTGCAGAGACTCACAGGAACAGACCACGGGAACAGCGAAACTCCACAGCCAGATAGAAAGGACATGTCCCATTGCAGCTTCTGGATTGTTATGCCATTGGACACATTAACATTATGGCAAAAAGTAGCCTTGGGAATATGATTGGGGAGTTGTGTCTGTTTTTTTCCATTTAGAGGGCCTTTTATATTTATTTATTTATTATTTTACATCATTTCTACCCCGCTCTTCTCAACCCCCGAGGGGGGACTCAGAGCAGCCCAACTAAAGGCAACATAATATAAATACAATATAAAACCATAAACATTCAGAATTAAAATGCAATTAGCATTGACACATAATACACATACACTTAAGTTAGAAACAGAGTTCCGTCCACCACATAAAAATTGAGCCATACCAATTCCAATTCCAATCCAAAGTGCTGCATTGTGCTAGTGTGCAAAAGCCTGGTCCCAGAGCCACGATTTCACTTTTTTCCTGAATGCCAGGAGGAATGGGGTTGATCGTATGTCTCTTGGAAGCGCATTTCACAGACGGGGAGCCACCACCGAGAAGGCCCTTTCTCTCGTCCCCACCAACCGCATTTGAGAAGTTGACGGGAGTGAGAGCAGGGCCTCCCCGGAAGATCTTAAATTACGAGGTGGGACGTACCGGCAGATGCGTTCAGTCAAGTAAGCTGGGCCAGAACCGTATAGAGCTTTAAAGGCCAAAACCAGCACTTTGAAATGAGCTCGGAAGTGGACAGGCAGCCAGTGGAGCTGACACAACAGGGGGGTGGTATGCTCCCTGTATGTAGCTCCGGTTAACAATCTGGCTGCCGCCCGTTGGACTAGCTGCAATTTCAGAACTGTCTTCAAAGGCAGCCCCATGTATACTTTTATACTTCAGATTTATAGCATTGTGGTTCCATTTGAACTTCCATGACTTCATGCTATGGAATGACATCCAAGGGTCCTATTAAAATCCATAATTTTGCCCCCAAAACTTGCCTTCAACTTATCCACTTGGGTTCATATATAAGAGTTGAATGAAAAGTAATGCCTTCACCTCCGTAACTCCTTAACAGATGGCAGTACTGGTATGCAGCAAGTACTGGCTTGTTCAGTAGACTCTCCTCTACAGTTCCATTTTGGCAGGAAGCCTTAACATTGAATGGTTGTGTTGTTAAAGTGTAAAGTATGGAACCCTGCGCAGATGGTTGGTCAATCTGACTTATGAATTCTTGACAGCAGAAGGTGTCACCCCAAAGGAGATTCATCAGAGAATGCAAGCTGTTGATGGAGATTGTGTTGATGTGAGTACTGTGCGTCGTTGGGCGAGTAAGTTTAAAGATGTTGAGGTGGGAACATCTGACTTGCGTGACAAACAAAGAGTTGTCCTCTGACAGCAACCACCGAGTTTCACAAGCAAAAGGCTGACAGATTGATTCAGGATGATCGTCGTATCACTCAGAGACATTTCAAGCAAGTTAAAGAGCAGATTCTAAGGATTATTTCTGTGTTTATTAAAATATTCCCATCCAAACCCAAGTAACGAAGGTGGAGGCATTACTTTTCATTCAGCCCTCATATTTTGACTGCCCAGAATGTACCACCATCCATCTATATTGGACTATGCTGGACTTATTGTACATATTCCCCCCACCCCCCTTGCAAACGACACTCTCCATCTTTGGCGACCTTTAAACAGAGGTTGAATTGTTCATCTTAGCTGGATGGCTGCTCTCCAATGCGTTTTAGTTGTGTGTTCCTACTAGGCAGGGCTCTCTAGACCAGATGGTTCTTGTGTTTCCTTCTCACTTGCTATGAATCCATGGTGTCAACATCTTGGAGAAGATGCCAAAGGAAAAGTTGATCTGCTCCTCATGAATTGGAAATAAATTACACAGCAATGATAGGCCCCAAGCTTAGTGATAAAGTATAGGCATTGTTTGAAAGCTCTTCAGCATCTCTAGCCACACTGGGAGATACTCTTACCTGAAACTCCAGTGAGATGTTGCCTTTCAGTGTAAACAAGGGTGAAGAACATGGAGTCCTCTATTTCCACTTACAACTGCTTTGGCCAGATGGGGAAAGGGAGCAACCCCTCATCTCCTGGCAACCTGGCTGGGCTCCGGGTTCGCTGCAGAGCAGAGCAGAGGCCGGGATGCTCAGTTCCACAGCCCAGCTTGGTTCCTTCCCGATCTGGCCACAAGGCGACAGCAGGGAAGCCGAAGGGACGCACGGGGGGAGGCACTCCTGGGGGGGCTGAACCCCTTCAGGAAGAAGAGCTGGGGGTGGCAACGGCTGCGAGCCTCCGCTGCAGTTTGTTCCAAGGCTCGGAGCCACCCCGTGTGCTCAATTCCTATTCGTCCTGCTCAGCCGAGCCCGCGTGCGCTTTGGCCACCCAGCGCAGCCCGTCCCTGTGGGATGGTGACGGGCCTCCTGTGCGTCGGCCTCCCGGGGGGGGGGGGGGCGGCGGCGGCGGGACGGGGTTTGGCAGAAGCAGCGGTGTCACGAGGGAGGAGGGTGACAGTTAGTAAAATGACAGAGTGTGTGCCCCAGGATTTTGTAAATGTAAAAAATGTGCCGCAGCTAAGAAAAGGTTGAAAATCACTGCTTTAAGCCACTCCTCATAGGGCTTGTCAAGAGTATCCTTATTTATTTGTTTGTTTATTGACTGCATTTTATTCCCACTAAACCCCGGAGGGGACTCAGAGTGGATTTGGGTTTCCCTATCATAGTCTCTTAGAGCTTTGGTTCAAGAAATCAAGGGAAAGTACATCAAATCCTTCTGACCTCCATCCATGAAATGAGCAGCTCCAGAGCCATCCCTGGAAGTTGGTCCTTGTGATTTGGAAGTCATGATTTGGATCACTGAAGCAACCCATCCTTTATTTGGAGGCAACTTCAGCAAATGGAGCAGCAGGTATGGAAATACTACTGATTACAGTGGTCCTTCGCAATTTCGCGGTACGCTTTTTGCGGACTCTCTGTTTTGTGGTTTTTCAATATGGGCTTAAGCTCAATATGGGCTGCCTCTGCGGATAAAGCCGGAGCTGAGGATTACGTGAACAGCACGTTCAAGGGGGGTTATGTACTGTATAAATCTGTGGCGATGGTTTATAAAGACTTAAAAAAGCGTATATCTACTAAAATTTATATAAGTAAAAATATAATGTTTGTGGGATTAACATAACTCAAAAACCACTGCGTGAATTGACACCAAATTTGGACCTAAGACACCTATGAGGCGAACGAGTGATCATCACTCACAAAAACATTGAAAAACACAGCAAAAAAGACTTGAAAAGCCAAAAAACAAAAAATACATTAAAACGCATGCACAAACCACATATATAAACAAACACACACATATACACAAATATACACACACATGTATACACACACAAAACACACATACACAGACTGGGCCACAGCAATGCATGGCAGGGGATGGCGATTAATGTATAAATATTTAAATAAATATAGCGTCCCTACTTTGCGGATTTTCACTTTTTGCAGGTGGTCCTGGAACGTAACACCAGCGATAAGTGAGGGAACACTGTACACGGGATTCTCCAGTTTAGATGCTGCCTGTTTGCTTCTTGTGTTTTCTCCCAAATCCCAAATTGCACGGATCTGTGCTGACATCCCATCACGAGTCCGTAACTTCTCAAACTTCCAAACCTGAGTTCTTTTGAGTGTGGGCCAGCGGCCATAGCGATGGCAGCTTTTGGACAGCACTTCGGGAGAACACAGTGGGCGTCAACCGCAGAACAGCTGCATCCAAATGGCCTTGAGTGTCCTTCTCCCTCCCTTGTGGAGATCTTAGGGATGGAGCTACTAGTCCTCTCCATTCTCTTTTGTAGATGCTCTTCACTGCGATGAAATTCCCAGCTGATACAGCACTTGGGTTGTTTTCTAATATGGATAGCTTTAGAAAAGGTCTGCCTTTGTTCCTTTATTCTTGTCTTCCTGTGGCGCTGAGTGTGAGGCTGGCATTTACATCAAAGTCCCGCTGTATTTTTATCCAGCCTCTTTGTTGTTGCTGTTTAGTTGTTTGGGTTGTCTCCGCCCCCCACCCCTCGTTGCTTCCTTGTCATTCAGAAACTGGGGTTGAAATTGAAGTGAATTTTGGGGGCCCTGCTTTGAGCAGAGACCCGGTCCCGCTAATTGCGAGGATTTAAGATGGAAAACTAACCTTGGCGAGCAGTTGCCAGCGCCCAGGAAAGCCCCCAGAGCCCCAGAGAGATTTCTCACCAAGATTCGAAGTGTGCCAACGACAGAAAGTTCGTCCCAGCTGAGAAGGATGACAAGCTGCAAGGTTTCTGAGTTCGCAAAGCTTGACATGTTTTATTGGCATTTTTACAGACATTATATACATTTTCAGAACAGTTGGTTTCAAATCTCTCATCCGCTTGCTTCAATTGGCTGTGGTTGAGCCAATGGGAGGAAAGAGGGGGAATGAATGGAATAATGAGTCAGGGTTTTGAAGATTAAGATGTGTTAATGAAGTTTTGAGATTATAACATGTCTGATTGGCAAGGGAAGACCCCTGCGGTCCTGCAATCTTACCACCTATTGTTTGGTTCTTGGAGTAAATGGTTTTCCTGGTTTTGGTCATGGGTCTGGCCGTCTGTCATTTCCTAAGTGGCATGTTCTATCTGTAGGTTCTTTCTTAAGTATGTGTAGCAATTTGGCTATGTCCTGGGTTTGAGTCTTAGGAAATGACCCTCCATGTTATACAAAGGATGTGGCCAGGTGGCCTGGGGTGAGCTTGATGGGTGCTAATCCTCAGGGGCCAAAATCCTATACATCCTTTGAGATGACCAACTACCTGGGAGGAAGTCAATTTTCCATTGCAGTTTGCAGAACTACCCAGATTTCCTAAGTCTGAGTCATGTTACATTTCATAAGGTAGAATAGGCAGAAGTTATACATGGAATTCAGGAGAAAAATCTTATACAATCCTATGCATTTTTCATCAGAATCATATAGAAAGTAAGTTCAAGAAGATACACCAATCATTTCATAAGAGAAAATAACAGGATCTCCCAGGCAGAGGTTATTCTTTAATGGAGCAAAGAAAGTTCTTAGAGATATATGTTTGGAATCAAAAGTCCAGTCCTGGGGTTTCTATTTCATAAACAGGCATTTTTCTTTGGCAAGAGCCTGGTTAAGAATGTCAGTTCATATGGTATGGGAAAAGTTCAACTGTTTGATGTGCAAAAGGTCCCATTTGTGGTCAGGAAACATTGCAGAAAAGGACACAGTGTATTTCTATGGAAGGAAACGATGTTACAACTTTCAGGCTATCTGTGGAACTCCCTGCTGCAGGTCAAATTAACTAAGACGCAGATGGGCTTTCTATGGGGCTCGCTATCAGGGTTATGTGCATACTGTGCCTGAAAAGGTTACTATCACAATATATTACTGACTTAGGACTTTATGCAGATGGTGCTTTGCGTAAATCTGGACTGTATGGAGGATGCCTTTTGCTTGTGAAACTCGGTGGTTGCTGTCACAGGACGTCCAACTCTTTGTTTGTCATGCAAGTCAGATGTTCCCACCTCAACATCTTTAAACTTACCTGCCCAACAGTGCACAGTACTCACGTCAACACAATTTATTTATGTATTAACTTTATTTCTACCCCGCCCTTCTCCCACAAGGGGACTCAGGCCCTCATAAAGAGCTTGCATTCTCTGATGAATCTCCTTTGGGGTGAGACCTTCTGCTGTCAAGAATTCAGTGACTGCACGTTGCTTAAGTCACACTGACTGACCGTCTGCACAGGTTCCATACTTCACACTTTAACAACACAACCATTCAATGCTAAGGCTTCCCACCAAAACGGAACTGTAGAGGAGAGTCTACTGAACAAGCCAGTATCTGCGGCATAGCAGTACTGCCATCTGTTGAGGAGTTACAATGATGGAGGCATTACTTTTCATTCAACTAAGTTTAATGGGCAACTAAAAGAAACAATGGGCACATTAGGAAAACAGCAGCCAATGTTAATGTATAATGTATAACATTTGTACAAAAGTTCACAAAGCCTTCTCCCGGTGCTATAAATATTACGTTCTTCTAACTTGTGAAGATGTTGTACAAGCTTTGGAGGAAACAGAAGTCCATCTTTGAATGTAATTTTCCAGGCAACGCAGCCTAAATAGCTCTATTGTGAGGACACCTTCTGTATGCAAAAGGATAACTCATCCAATCACATTGGTTCCTCTGTTATTAACACTCACAGACATTTCAATAAGGAAGGAGATAGAGATTCTTGGTTAGTCAGCCTTCGGAGAGCCTGCCATGCACTTGGGGATTAACTTCACGGCTAAGCCCCTCTCAGGAGAACAAAGCCAGGTCTTGATTGGAAAAGCAGAGCATTTCTTTATTGCTGTTGGATGTTTCAGAGAAGTTTCGGCGGCACGCTATGCTCATTTTAAGAAAAGAGAACTTTCTGTGCCTTGGATACCCACATTTCCGAAATGAATGGGGTTTTTCTTTTTGACAGATGTAGCTGTCATTTTGTTTTCATTCCACAAACGTGCAAAACCAAACTGTGAGAATAACTCCATTTGGTTGGTAGCAACTGTTCCATTTTATATTTGGGCAGCCAGTCAGTAAAGTAGATTTCTTTCCTCTGCTTATTACCTGCCAAATAAGCATTTGGTCATCTGTTGCCCTTGTGGTGCTTTGGACTGCAACTCCCCCATCCCTGTCCATTTAACCACTTGGCCGGATCAAGTAGAAGCCGTAATCCAAAACATCTCATGGTCACCAGAAGGAAGAAAGGCTGCTCTAAATGTATTATTGGGGAGTCAACGGGAAACGTAGACACTAGGCATGGTTAGGTCCAGTCGGAATCTTCATAATTTGGATTAAATTTGGATCAAATTCCTTTTTGAAGCGATTTTGAAGTGATTTGGGAACCCGAAAGTATCCTTGGCATTTCGAAGCCACTGTCGCCATATTTGTGTTACCGAACAATAGAAAGGGCCTTGCCCAGATGGGGCCAAGGACACCAAAAACCCCTAAAAACGGGGATTCCTAAATAGGATTTGGTGGATCCTTTTAAACGCTAGAAATCCCAAAATATCCCAAATCAATAGTCTCACCAAATCCTGGAAGCGTGCCCCACCGAGAGAAGGTTCTGACCAGCTGGAAAGGATGAAAGCCACAGTCCTGAGTGATCCGCAAAGCTAACATGTCTTTATTGTGAAGATACAGTCATATTTATGCCTTAAGATCCATACATATTCAAATTTTGGGGCCTGTCCTGGCTATGTGTGCTCTCAGCTGATTGGATGGAAACAACTTGAGCATCACAAAAATGCCAGCTGAAGATCCTCCCAGCCTATTGCAAACTAGCGCATTTTGCAACCCAACTAATGAGGAAAAACAGGGAGACAGGACACAAAGGTCAAAAGAAAACAGTGAAACTGGCTGGTTTGAAGAGATTCAGGTGGGCTTGAAAATGACCTCAGGGCAAGCGAGGACTTTGTCCTTCCAGCATACCTGCTATTGTTTACATTAGAAAATAAATGGTTTTGTTTTTTGTCCCAGATTGGTGTTTTCCTGTTGTGGCAAAACAGCAATCATCAGAGGTTTGGTTTCTCTGTAAGATGGCCTGTTTGAACATTTTCTATTACAGTTACATGGGGGTCCGAAGCCCACAGAGGCAACTTTGCTTATGAAAATATGGTTATGTGTATGTACAGGCATATGGCCCTATCGACGGACAAGCTCCGAGGTCAATGGAACATATGCAGGCAGACCTAGTACCGTGTTTCCCCGAAAATAAGACACCCCCGATTGTAAGACGTATCGGGGGTGTCAGAGGGGTCGGCTTATATAAGCCATACCCCGAAAGTAAGCCGTACTCGGGCGGCAGCGGGCCTCGGGCAGCAGCGGGCCTCGGGCCATCCTCTTCCTCTTCCTCCTCTTCCTTCCCAGCGGCGCCTTCTCCCTTCGCCGGTTCCGCCCCTCCCTTCAGTGAAGGGAGGGGGCGGAGCGCCACCGCGAGAGGGAAGAAAGCGCTGGCAGAAGTCCCCGAAGAGGTGTCTGCAGGGGCGTGCGGCTCCCCTGCAGCCTCCTCTTTGGGGAATGGAAGAGAGGTGCAGAAGGCTCTCCTCTGCGCCTCTGTTCCATTCCCCAAAGAGGGGGCTTCAGGGGCGATCGAGGGCTCCCTGCAGTCTCCTCTTTGGGGAATGGAAGAGAGGTGCAAAAGGCTCTCCTCTGCGCCTCTGTTCCATTCCCCAAAGAGGGGGCTTCAGGGGCGATCGCGGGTTCCCCTGCAGTCTCCTCTTGGGGAATGGAAGAGAGGTGCAGAAGGCTCTCCTCTGCGCCTCTGTTCCATTCCCCCAAAGAGGGGGCTTCAGGGGGCGATCGAGGGCTCCCTGCAGCCTCCTCTTTGGGGAATGGAAGAGAGGTGCAGAAGGCTCTCCTCTGCGCCTCTGTTCCATTCCCCAAAGAGGGGCTTCAGGGGGCGATCGCGGGGCTCCCCTGCAGTCTCCTCTTTAGGGAATGGACGAGAGGTGCAAAAGGCTCTCCTCTGCGCCTCTGTTCCATTCCCCAAAGAGGGGCTTCAGGGGGCGATCGCGGGTTCCCTGCAGTTTCCTCTTTGGGGAATGGAAGAGAGGCGCAGAGGGCTCTCCTCTGCACCTCTGGTCCGTTCCCCGAAGAGGAGGCTGCAGAGAAACCACGCGATCGCTCTCCCTGCAGCCTCCTCTTCCCATCCGAGAAGAGGTGGCCGCAGGGAGGGCGGCGGAGGAGGAGGAGACGGGACCGAGTGACGCGGCGGCCGGGGGTACGGCCAATGTAAGCCGTACCCAGAAAGTAAGCCGTAGTGGGACTTTTCGGGGGGGAAAGAAAGTAAGACGCTGTCTTACTTTCGGGGAAACACGGTATATACTGCAGGATTGCCCCTGCGAAAAAAACCCTAGCATCTACCTTTTAAACAGTTCTGCAATAGCAACATGGTGGCTGGTTTTAAAATGTGGCTGCTGGTCAGCACTGCGGCCCTCTCTGATTCCCTGTGGGGCTTCAGGAGGCTTTTATAACACTAAGCATCAGCGAGGAAAATACAACAAAGGGAAAACTTATACAAGATGTTTTGGATAAGCAGCTACCAATATACATGTACCCCATGCAATGCAGCCCATACAGAGAGGAAGATCATACAATGCAAACAGACAAATGTTGCAACTCTTCTCTGGCGCCTTCAGTTCATGGAGCAACAGGAGACAAAGGAGAAAGAGTCATGGAGGAAGGCCAGTGTTCTGGCTTACTGCAAAGTCCTTGGTCCTTGAGGGGACTAGAAAGTTCATGTTGCAACAGTGAGAGTCCATGAAAAAGGTGAGAGTCCATTAGCTGCCCCTTTTGTGTAGGGCCAGCACTGCAGGTAAGGTGTAAAACAAACGGCAAACAGTCCACGGAATGAAAGAGTCCATATTTGAGTCCTTGGTACTTGGAAAACGGATGTTGCTTACAGGAAATGTGTGCTTACTGTTGTGGCAGTGCCTCCAATGAGTCAGGAGAAAATGGAGCATAGGCAGAGGCAGAGAGAAAGAGAAGGAAAGGGGCCATTTTCTGGTCTTTTTGTTCTTGTGCCACCTGGCCCAAGATGGAGGAAAAAGGAACTGTGGAACTCCCTGCAGCTGAATCCCATCCGTCACGGCATCATTTGTTCCGACTCAGGAAGTGAATCGGAAAAGACCTAGCGTTTGAAGGCAAGCAGCAGCTTGTATGCTGGGATGCTTGCCTCCAGCCAATGAGGGGAACCATGTGGGGAAGGGCAGGGTTTTGGCACGACAGCCATTGCCCCTTAAAAAGGCCCGTGCATGCCTCGTGGACTCATTGTGAGCTGGGGACGTGAATGGGAAGGACTAGGCAGCTTGAGTGGGAAAGGTGCCACGCCACCGCTTTGCAAGGGAACAACAGGGTTGGGAACAAATTGGGGAAACCAGCTGGAAGCAGGCCCCTTGCCTGCGAGACTTCCTTTCAACAGACATCAATTCCCTTTGGGTTACTCTTTGGATTTTGGAATCCCAGAAAGTCCATTTGGACTTTGGAAAGCCCATATTTTCTTAATAATTTCCTTGGGGAACCACACCATACCACTTTGGAGGCCCCTTTGTCTGCTTTGGGTTACACGTTGTACTTTTGGAAACTAGAAATCTCATAATCTAATCATTTCTTTGAGAAACACAAAATACCACTTTGGAGCTCCCTTTGCCTGCTTTGAGTTACACGTTGTACTTTTGGAAACTAGAAATCTCCTATAATTTGCTAATAATTTCCTTGGGAAAACACACAATAAAAGTTCGGAGGCCCCTTTGTCTGCTTTGGGTTTCACGTTGTACTTTTGGAAACTAGAAATCTCCTATAATCAGCTAATAATTTCTACCACTGTGGCAAGTTTTGTCAGTAGCGGTCTAAAAATGAGGGAAAGGGAATCACCCAAGTTTTGCCTGTCCCGTTTGCAGTTTTTCACGCATTGCGCAATTGCGCCCACCATTAATGAAGCAATTCGGAAATTTCGGAAAATTCTGACATTTTTTTGGGGAAATTTCGGAAATCACTTTGGAATCGAATCGCCAGCGCCCCTTACATCCGAAATGAGTTTTGCACCATTTTTTCCCTTGATCCTATTTTTCCTTAATAGACACATTATGAAATGTATAATAGGTGAGCAAACTATAGATTCTGTCAAAATCAATAGAGAAAGCAATAGGGTAGAATAAGTACAATCTATCCAAGATAGTTGTGAGTTTTCCGGGTTTTTAAAAATAATGTTCCAGAAGGATTCTCTCCTGAAGTTTCGCCCGCATCAATGGAAGGCATCTTGAAGTTGTGAGGTCTGTTGGAAACTGGGAAAATAGGGTTTATAGATCTGTGGAAGGCCCAGGTGGGAGAAAGAACTCATCTGTTTGAGGAAGGTGTGAATGTAGCAATTGGCCACCTTGATTAGCATTTAATGACCTGGCAGTTTCAAGGTCTGGCTTCTTACTGCCTGGGGGAATCCTTTGTTGGAAGGTGATTAGCTGGCCCTGATTTTTTTTGTCTGGAATTCCCTTGCTTTTGAGTGTTGTTCTTTATTTACTGTTATGATTTTAGAGTTTTTAAAAATATTGGTAGCCAGATTTTGTAAAACTTTGAATATATCATTATATTTATTATTATTGTATTTATATTTATTTATATCCTGCTTTATCTCCCCCAAAGGGTACTTGAAGTGGCTAATTGTTTTTAATTAGGAATTTTAAAATACTGTTTCTATTTTTTAAAATGTTTTTATATTTGTAAATTTTAAATTGTATGCTAATGCTTTTATGGAAAGCCGCTTTGAGTCTTCTTCAGGAGAGCTAACGTGTATTATAAATAAATATAACAACAACAATAATAACAATCCTCAGGATTCCACCACATTGAACTGGTGTCAAACTGCATTAATCCTGCAGTGTAGATGTGCCCTAGAACTCTCTGGCTAAGAATCCTAAATGTTACCGTTACATTGAAAATCCTACAATTATATAAAACAGACTCATAACAGCTAAAGTGGAATCATCCTTATATAAAGTGTAAGTAGCCTTATATCGTAAGGCAGATATCTATATAAATAAAATGTAATGTTGTGGGATTAACTTAACTCGAAAACCACTGGGCGAATTGACACCAAATTTGGACACAATACACCGATCAGGCCAACGAGTGACCATCACTCATAAGTACACTGAAAAACACAGCGGAAGGGGCCTAAAAATAATTTTTTAAAAGCAAAAAGATGACTCCCCTGGCAAACAAAATACACAATAGCATACCTACATGCTCTTCTGGACTACAGCTCCCACCATCCCCTAGACCAGGCCCTTTAGGGGAGGAGGATGATCCAAATGCACTGCTTCCAAGATGCAAGCTTTCTTCTCCTGGGATTTCTTTGACAGCATCCCAATCCTTGCATATTTCCAATTTCTTATTTGTGAACTGCAACTTCCAGCAATCCTCCAGATAGATCAGTGTTTCCCAACCTCTTTTGAGCCGCGGCACACTTTTAACATTAAAAAAATCCGGGGGCACCCCACCAACCAAAATGACCCAAAATGACAGTCGAACACAGCAAAGAACAGCTGGGGGATGGTGGCCTGCTGGGAGCAGCTGCTGGGAGTGCCGAAGCTGGGGAGGGGGAGGAGCCAGGCCACGCCATGCCCCGCCCCCTCCTCCTGGCTTCAGCTCTCCCAGCAGCTTCTCCAGCCTTGAGGGGGCAGTGCCAAGCCAGCGGTGGCAGAGCCAGCACAATGCTGGCTTGGCACTGTCCCCTCAAGGCTGGAGCAGCTGTGGGAGAGCTGAAGCCGGGGGAGAGGGCGGGGCATGGCGTGGGCTGGCTCTTCCCCCTCCCCCTGGCTTCAGCTCTCCCACAGCTGCTCCAGCCTTGAGGGGGCAGTGACAACTCGGCAGATTGCTGTGAAGCATTTGCTCGGTTCTTTGCGGACAAAGTGGACTGATCCGTTCTGACTTCGACACCACGTTAAGAGCAGTCTCTGAGGATGTAACACGAGCATCTGCTTGTCCGGTTTAAATGGATTCATTTCAATTGGTTCAGCTTGAGGATGTGGACAGGATCCTTGGAGAGGCAAGGCCTACTACATGCATCCTAGACCCTTGCCCATCCTGGCTGATCAAAGAAGCCAGAGGGGGTTTGGCAGAGTGGGTTAAGGTGGTGGTTAATGCCTCCTTACAGGAGGGCAAAACTCTAACCAGCTTAAAGCAAGCTGTTATAAAACTGCTGTTGAAAAAACTATCACTGGACCCTACTCAATTAGTCAACTATCGGTCAGTTTGCAATCTCCCCTATTTGGGCAAAGTCATGGAATGTGTGGTGGCCTCGCAACTCCAGGGGTTTCTGGTAGACACTGATTATCTTGATCCGGCACAGTCTGGCTTTAGGCCGGGACATGGTACTGAAACAGCCTTGGTCGCCTTAGTAGATGATCTACGCCGGGAACTTGACAGAGGGAGTGTGTCCTTGTTGGTTCTGCTGGACCTCTCAGCGGCCTTCGATACCGTTGACCACCGTATCCTTCTGGGACGCCTCGCAGAAATGGGGCTTGGAGGTATCGCTTTACAGTGGCTCCAATCATTCCTGGAGGGTTGGTCCCAGAGAGTGTTATTGGGAGACACCTGTTCAACCCCACAACCGTTGACTTGTGGAGTCCCACAGGGTTCAATATTGTCCCCGATGTTATTTAACATCTACATGAAGCTGTTGGGGGAGATCATCCAGAGTTTCGGAGTAAGATTTTATCTGTACGCAGATGACGTCCAAATCTGTCATTTCTTCCCACCTGTCACTAAGGAGGCTGTCCAAACTTTGAACTGGTGCCTGGCCGCTGTGTTGGACTGGATGAGGGCTAGCAAATTGAAATTAAATCCAGACAAGACAGAGGTCCTCCTGGTCAGTCGAAAGGCCGATCAGGGCATAGGGTTACAGCCTGTGTTGGATGGGATTACACTCCCCCTGAAGGCGCAGGTTCGCAGTCTGGGAGTGATCCTGGATTCATCACTGAGCCTGGAACAATTAAAACTTGTGCGCCAGCTGCGCCCGTACCTTGGGAAGTCTGGCTTGGCCACGGTGGTCCACGCTCTGGTTACATCCCGAATAGACTACTGCAACACACTCTACGTGGGGCTGGCTTTGAAAATGGTTCGGAAACTTCAGTTGGTCCAACGAGCGGCAGCCAGAATGCTAACTGGGGCGACATACAGGGAGCATACCACCCCTGCTGTGTCAGCTCCACTGGTTGCCTGTCCATCTCCGGGCCCAATTCAAAGTGCTGGTATTGACCTATAAAGCTCTATACAGTTCTGGCCCAGCTTACTTGCCCGAAGGCATCTGTCTCTATGTCCCATCTTGCAGTCTAAGATCATCTGGGGAGGCCCTGGCTTCCGCCATCACAAATGCGGCTGGTCTCTATGTCCCATCTAAGAGTCTAAGATCATTTGGAAAAAAGCTAAAGTTGTGGTTCTGGGACCAGGCCTTTGGCCAGCATGTAAAATGTACCTTTGGATTGATTGTGGGGACTTGTGTTCCGCTTGGGGCTTTAATTAATTATTGTTGTATGTAGTGGTTTTTAATGTAATGTTTTTAAAAATGTTTTTAATGCTTTTAATGATCCATTGATTATATGGTGTATTTTAAATTGTATTGTGGTGTTCTGGGACCAGGCCTTTGGACAGCAGATGTAAATTGTACCTTTGGATTGGACTGGATTGACACTGGATTTACCATAAATAAAATAAATAAATAAATAAATAATTAGGTAGCAAACGGAGAAAGGGGAGAAAGAGGAAGGAAAAGAAAAGGTGGGGGAGGAAGAAAGGGAAGAGGAAGAGAAGGAATGAAAAAAAGGGAAGGAGAGAAAGAAAACGAATGAAAGAAAGAGGGAAGGAAGGAGAGAAAGAAGAGAAAGAGGGAGGGAAGATTGGCCACAGCAACGCGTGGCGGGTACCGCTAGTAATTAATATAATTGATGTGATGTAGCTATATTAAGAAGAATAGTTTCGGTGCTTGTTACTCCCTCCTATCCAAAAATAACACAAGATCCAAATTGGTTTGCTTTTGAGTTTTTAAAGGCTGTGTATACTTGCCTGCAGTTTTAAGGAGGATCAGCTGTAGACACATGAATATGGTGGCTAATCAAAGTTGACATCTTGAGGGATATTGCCTTTTTTTGTTCCCTTTCTGAGGAATGGGGCACGCAATTTTACCTGCTGGAGCGCCTGCCCATCAGAGCAACCGCCTGGCTCTCTCTGGGACTGAGTTTGGAAAAGTCTCTTTGTGCAGTAAGACCAGAGAGTTTTTGATGTGTTTTTCTTCTTCTTCCAGTTGCCACATTGTGTAAAAGGAGTAAGTAATGTGTGTAATGTATTCTGGCAGCCGAAAGCAATCAACTTAAGAACTTATACAGAATAGCTTTTCATGAACTGAGATAATAGGATGCTGGATGATTGGGATTTATTCCACAATGCATCCATCAGACGGAGACGCAATTTGAAAACATTTCACACACTCGTGATAATTGCATTCGGGATGGCTGAAAGACTGGAATAAGAACACACATGGAAACATACTCTCCAGATGGCAATGTATATAAAAAGAAAATCTTGAGATTGAACATGGGGCATGATAACTGGATAATGTAGTGATGTCTCCGTGCATTATCAACCAGCATGGAGTGGTGCTTTGTGTGAGGATGCCCACCTTGAGCAAAGCACACCCTTGTTGGAGCGTGCAAGGAATTCGTTAATGAGTGTGTGTCAACTGTAAAATGTGATGCATGAAGCTGATTGGTCAGGCAATGCCCGGGGCATAGGCTGAGCCTGGGACTTTTGGATACTAAATCCAGACAAGACGGAGGTACTTCTGGTTAGTCGTAAGACCGAACAGGGTATAGGGTTACAGCCTGTGCTTGACGGGGTTACACTCCGCCTGAAGGCACAGGTTCGCAGTCCGGGAGTGATCCTGGACTCATCGCTCAGCCTGGAACCCCAGGTCTCAGCTGTGGCCAGGGGAGCTTTTGCACAGCTCAGGCTTGTGTGCCAGCTGCGCCCGTATCTTGGGAAGTCAGACTTGGCCACGGTGGTCCATGCTCTGGTTACATCCCCTATAGACTACTGGAATGCTCTCTACATGGGGTTGCCTATGAAGACTGCCCGGAAGCTGCAATTAGTCCAGCGCGTAGCAGCCAGACTACTAACTCCCCTGTTGCGCCAGCTCCACTGGCTGCCAATTAGCTTCTGAGCACAATTCAAAGTGCTGGTGTTGACCTACAAAACTCTATATGGTTCCGGCCCAGTTTACCTGTCCGAACGTATTCTCCCCTGTGAACTGCAAAGAGTGCTAAGATCATCTGGAGAGGACATGCTCTCGGTCCCACCACCTTCGCAGGCGCGTCTGGTGGGGAGGAAGGACAGGGCCTTTTCTGTGGTGGCCCCCTGGCTGTGGAATTCCCTCCCAAATGAAATTAGATCTGCCCCCTCCCTCCTGACTTTTAGGAAGCGGGTGAAAACGTGGCTGTGCAATGAGGCCTTCGCAGAATGAAGGAGATCGCGAAGCAACTAAAGTCGCTAACCACTTGATACGGACCGAATCGATGGATTAAGTTGGACTTGATTTTACTTTGGCGAAAGGCTTTTAAAATGTATTTATTGTATTGTATTTTATGGTAAATTTTATTGTAAATTTATGATGTTTTTAGATTTTAAATGTTAGCATTGAATACTTGCTGTTTGCTGGTCTTAGTCCCTCTTTGGAGGTGAGAAGGCCGGGGTATAAAAGTTTTAAATAATAATAATAATAATCACATTTTTGTTCAGGCTTGAGCCATGCAGGTGCAGAGAGAGACAGTTTGAAGAGAGAAGAAGAGAGGGCCAGGTTTGAAATGTGTTCTTGCTTCTGCTGGAGGAAGATTTATTCAAATGGACAAAGAAAAACCATTTTGGATCTGTCATAAAAGGACATTCTGTGAGTTGGTTCAACTGATCATATTGTACAAATACGTTGTTCTGAACTACAAAGTGTAAACTACTTATTCTTTATTGTTCAAGTGTGAGGCATGTTTTCTTTCTCTGGCAAGGCTGTGTGTGGGCTAATCAAAGGTGAACTACACGTGGTTTATTTTGCATTACGCCACAACTTTTTCAGTCTCGGAGGAAGGCAAAGTCAACCCCACTCTGAACAAATCTAGCCAAGAAACCCCATGATGGGTTCACCTTAAGTCACCATAAACTGGAAACAACTTGAAGGTACACAACAACAGAGCTCATCATCCACTCTCAAGAGTCAGGGAGGAAATGGGTACGAATTCCTTGGGTCCAGCAGTCGGGAAGGGAGTCCCAGACCTGGACGATTCCGAGTATGTTTTAATATTTCTCAACAGTATCCTTATTTGATTGTTTTTGGTACCCATTGTCAAATCAGCTAATTAAAAACACTAATAATAAATGAATCAAATGGTATGATTGGGGTCTGGCTAAGGGCCTATTAAGGTTTGCCAAGGCTGAAGGTATCATCCTAAGAAGATTGATGCCTAAAATGACATCATGGAGGAGGTGACTATTGACTGTGGCTTGAAAACTGCTGAACTTGGATGTAAACATGACATGTTTACATGGTCAGAGACAATAATTTTTTAAGTTAAGGAATAATGGCTTATGCTAAGGAATAAAAACATCATTTTGTTCGGAACCGATGGAGCGTCAGCAAGTTTTAGTTGAATAACAAGTTACCAATCAATCCAGAACAACAATAGCAAGAAGTTGCTACATAGAGACCTCTTTCCTCTTGGAAAAGTGTGTCAGATCTGTGGGGAATGCAGAGCATGAACACCCACCGCCCCCTTCCAAGTTGGCCCAAACGAAGAAGGTGGTGAGTATGCATGTGATTGAATGTACGTGGAATGAATGCTGAGGAAATGTGATGTTCCCCTTTGTCAGTGTAAACCAGTGGTTCCCAAAGTGGGCAGTACCACCCCCTGGTGGGCGGTGGGGCGATCTAGGGGGGCGCTGGAAGGCCCAGGAGAATTTGGGGGACGCTGAACCCCTGTAAGGAGGCGGTGACGTGAGCCAGGTGACAGGCTACCACCCATCTCTGTGGTAGCCTGTCACAATTCTCTCTCTTCTTCCCTCCTCCTGCTCCCTCCCCCTCCTCTCGCCAAGCAAGGGATAATAATAATAATACCTTCCCTTCCAACTAGTCGAGTCTTATAACAATAATAATAATGTCCTTCAACATATTTAGTGGAACATGGATTCAGTGCGGTAACCAATTTATTAACAAAAAAGAAACCGATTGCAAAATAATCAATCGCGATGATTTGAGATTACTGCTGATGAAAATAGAGCCGAGGATTCCTAGATTGGTAGCAGCATGCCAGGTTCATCCTTCTCATTAAGATGATTCTGAATGTTTTAACTTTTTTTGTATTACCTTTCCATTCTAAGTTCAATAAATAGTTTCATAATTTCAAACTTCAATGTTTCTAATTTACAACTGTATTATGTTTTACGAAAAAGGTAGAAATATTAGTACATATATCTTTCTGTTTAATTTCTAGGGGGGCGGTGAGTAAATTATTTTCTGGAAAGGGGGCGGTAGGCCAAAAAGGTTTGGGAACCACTGGTGTAAACAATAGAGGCCCCCAGTGGTGCAATGGGTTAAACCCTTGTGCCGGCAGGACTGCTAACCAAGAGGTCAGTGGTTCGAATCTGGGGAGCATGGATGAGCTCCCTCTGCCAGCTCCAGCTCCCCATGCGGGGACTTGAGAGAAGACTCCCACAGGATGGTAAAACCTCAAAACATCTGGGCAATGTCCTTGCAGACGGCCAATTCTCTCACACCAGAAGTGACTTGCAGTTTCTCAAGTCGCTCGTGATACGAAAAAAAGTGTAACCAATATAGCTATCATAAAATCAGAACTCGGTCTGTGACTACTTCTTCCTGTGAAGGTAACAGATAGCAATCTGTCCCACTGAAAATGGATTAAGGGACATTTTTTAAGGTTCAAAAAGTATTCATGCCAATTCCAGAGTGAAAGCTGTCAATTCCTGTATATCAGGGGTGCTCACACTTTTTCAGCATGTGAGCTACTCTTAAAGCAACCAAGTCCAAAGGATCTACCTGCCCCCACCGCCGCGTGCTCCCGCGTGCTCCCGCCACCCCGTGTGCTCCTGCTGCTGTTTTCCGCCCGCGCAGCGCCTCTTCCGCCTGTGGGGCATTGCAGGAAGGAGAAAGCACGAGGCGGGGCATCCAGAGGGAGCGCTCCGCCCTGCTTGTCTCGCTGGCAACGGAGGCTGCACAGCTGCTTCTGAATGAGAGAGAGGCAGGGCGCTCCCTCCAGAGGCCTCGCCTCGTGCTTTCTTCTTCCTGCAATGCCCCGAAGGCGAAAGAAGCACTGCAAGAGCGCAAGCCAGCAGCAGGAGCGCGTGTGCGCGCAGGGTGTGCGCGTGCATGGCAGGAGCGCCCCATCCGGTTGATGAGGCCCGAAGATCACCTGGAAGAGGGCCAAAGATCTACTAGTAGCTCCCGAGCTACCTAATGAGCACCCCTGCTGTATATGGTACTCCACAGGGTTGTTCCCATGTGGAAACCCATGGCTCTGCGTCCCATATTTCTCTCCAAGGAGCTTGGATCAAGTGAGAAAGACTTCATTAGTCAAACCGCAAGTCATTCAATGATGGGATCAATGCTTTTTTATCCATTTTATTCTATGCATTTGCATTTTGTGACATATCCAAACTTTCCTCCCCTCTGTCCTTTAACTGCTGATCCAGAATTTTCAGGACTGTCATTTTGCATAGACACCAAGTTTAATCTATATATGTTGTCATTCTTGTATTCTGGAAAAATGCAAGAGCTAAATCCCCAAATTTGTTGATTGCTTATTTTGTCCAAGAATCTCCCAGGAAGTTAGTTTATTTATTCATTTACAGTATTTATATTCCACCCTTCTCACCCCGCAGGGGACTCAGGGCGGATTCCAATGTACATATACATGGCAAACATTCAATGCTATAGACACACAACATATAGACAGACACTCAGAGACTATGTAACATTCCAGCTTCTGGCCACAAGGGGAGCTATCACTTCCTCATTCTTTGCATACTTCCTGGAGATTTTTATGGCCTCGTAAATCAGTTAAATTAGCCTCCCCACAAAGTGGCACCTACATTTCCTACTTGACAGATGCAACTGTCTTTCGGGCTGCAAAGGTCGACAACAAGCTACACCATTAGCACGACCTATGTCCAGGTCGTGCTAATAGTGCTAAACTGTTTTTAATTGTCTTAAATGCTATATACTGTAGTTTTAACCATGTTTTTATCTTTTGTCCTCTATGCTGTATTTGTTTTATATTGTTGCCTTTGGTTGTGAGCCGCCCCGAGCCTGTTTGGGAGTGGCGGCATAAAAACCGAATAAATCAAATCAAATCAAACATTTTGGTCGGAGCTCACTCCAACCTGGGCCGGCTTGAGGGGGGTGTCAGGGGGGTCGCCAAAGACCATCAGAAAACACATCTTCTGTTGGTCATGGGGGTTCTGTGTGGGAAGTTTGGGCCAATTGTATCATTGGTGGGGTTCAGAATGCTCTTTGATTGTAGGTGAACTATAAATCCCAACAACTACAGCTCCCAAATGTTAAGGTCTATTTTCCCCAAACTCCACCAGTGTTCACATTAGGGCATATTGAGTATTAGTGCCAAGTTTGGTCCAGATCCATCATTGTTAGAGTCCATAGTGCTCTCTGGATGTAGGTGAACTACAGCTCTCAAACTCAAGGTCAATGCCCAACAAATCCTTCCTGTATTTTCTGTTGGTCATGGGAGTTCTGTGTGCTAAGTTTGGTTAAATTCCATTGTTGGTGGAGTTCAGAATGCTCTTTGATTGTAGGTGAACTATAAATCCTAGCAACTACAACTCCGTAATGACAAAGTCAACCACCCCTCAACCCCACCAGTATTCAAATTTGGGCATATTGGGTATTTGTGCCAAGTTTGGTCCAATGAATGAAAATATAGCCTGCATATTAGATATTGACATTACAATTCATAACAGTAACAAAATGACAGTTGTGAAGTAGCAATGAAAATAATGTTATGGTTGGGGGTCACCACAACATGAGGAACTGTATGAAGCATTAGGAAGGTCGAGAACCACCATGTTAGTCTTTCTGGGAGTTGAGGGCAAAAACACCTGGGGACCCACAGGTTGAGAACCACTGTTCCAAATGTTACTGTCTCCCAACTCCCATCAGCTCTATTCATGTAAGTCTAAGGAATACAGGAGTTGTAGTTCATTCAGCATCTGAAGGGCCACATAAAATAACATGGCCAGATTTGGCCCACGGGCCTTGTGTTTGGCATATGTGCCATACAGTCATGCCAGAGAACACAGTAAATGGCTGCCCGGGACATATTTTTGCATAAACAAAACACTGGTCCTGTGGATATGGGGGTCATACGATACACCTGCTTCATATCACCATTTCTTTGTACAGACTGTTGCCTGAACCTTGTAAAGCAACCAAACTAGGGTATGAGCATTACATGTGCATTAATATACAATTAAATGTATCAATCTGAATGTTAGAGCTCTTGTGGTCAAGGGACGTTCCTCTTGGCTCTGCTAAATTCAATACAGAGATTGATAGTACTTACCTGAGGGACACCTTTACCCATGCGTTGATGATTTATGTATCCGGCTTTGAAAAAGCCAGAAGTCCCCTGGCGAAATGGTGACAGGGCCCAAGTATTTATAATCCCGTCCATCTGGGACTTGTAGTCCAAATCCAGGTTTCCCTAATCTAACCGTGAATGGAACTTTCCGCTGCAATCACCTCTCCAGAAGAAGTGGGGCTTGGTTGGTTTCATTTCGCTACCGGGACTTGGATGAACTGTAAAACTCACAGTATAAAGACTGTTTTGGAAAACATATATTACGACTTTTTGGACTTACAAAGGGCCTTTTATCGATACCAACATTGTTTGCTTTGGATACATTTGGAGTGCCCTCCCCATATCATGAGTACGGACGGCTAATTATACTGTCTCCGCGGATCGTTCACCACATAACGTATTTAACAAATATAATTGTGTTAGTTTGTGGATACATAGAGGTAATGTTAATGTATTTTTGATACAGGATTGCATTCTCCAGTTTATAAATTGAATGACTGTACTTTGAAATTAACTGTGACTTTGAATATATAATATTGAAGATGGTACTGCCTTTTTGCCTTGCAATTATGACATAATTGCAAGGGAAAAAAGGCCAGAGGGGAGGGGGGATGGCTTGGCGTGGCCTGGCTCCGCCCCTTCTGGCCAAGCCTCGCCCCACCCCCTCCCCTCTCCAGCCTTGAGGAGGTAGGTAGATCTTTCTGACTTGGTTTTAATATAAGTAGTTCGCATGCTGAAAAAGTGTGGGCACCCCTGTTGTAGACATTTACACTAGTAATGTTTGTTCGAAGATAGACTTACAGGCAATAATCTCAGGTTAGCACTTACTATCCTGGTTGGACGTCGGGAAAGTCGGAATATCCTAGGACTGGAGATTCTCCAAGACTCAGGCCCCCTTTTATGCTGCGATGATACTGCTGTAGAGATGGATCATATTCAAGAAAGATGAAGCTAGGCAGTGAAGGCTGCTTCCAAAATGAAGTATACCAGAACATTTTCTCAGAAAGAACATAAAGAAAAACATTACGAAATTGCATCAAACATTTCTGATAAAAACAAGGTTGTACGCAGACGTTTTCACACAATCTGTAAACAAATTTAATAACGTTAATGGAATACAATAAAAAAAAAGATTGGTCCTGGGCTCTGCTCTGTTCTACCATCCATAGCAAATCTGAATTCTAGCAACACAGAAAATCGCTTTTCTCAACCAAGGAAAAGCTGATTCCAACAGGGATGTGTATGGGAATAATGTGAATGCTGCTGTAGGATACCTACCAAAAAGTGTGACAAACCCTTGAAAGACGTGGACCAGTATTCATTTCACAGTTAAGTACCTGCAACAAGGTTTTGCACCATGTAAAATATGGCAGAAATTGCCTGAAGTATTGCTGCAAATACAAATCATGATCTGGGCTCTGATGTCCTCAAAACAAGTACCAAGGTGACATTTTAAACATGATATATGGAATGGCACAGCTAGAGGAACGAAAAAGATCCAGAATGTCTTATCGAAGGCTTTCGTGGCTGGATCACTGGGTTGTTGTGAGTTTTCCAGGCTGTATGGCCATGTTCCAGAAGCATTCTCTCCTGACATTTCACCTGCACCTATGGCAGGCATCCTCAGAGGTTGGAAATGAGGCAAGTGAGGTTTATATATGTGTGGAATAATGTCCAGGGTGGGAGAAAGAACTCTTGTCTGTTTGAGGTAGGTGTGAATGTTTCAATTGACTACCTTGATTAGCATTTAATGGCCTGGGAGTTCAAACTGCCTGGGGAAACTCTGGCATGTGGACAATTTCAACAGAAAGGAGGAAGTCATGAAAATGAACAAAATCTGGCTACCAGTATTTAAAAACTCTAAAATCCTAACAGTAAATAAGGAACAACCCTCAAAAACAGGGGAATTCCAGACAAGAAAAATCAAGGCCAGATAATCACCTCCCAACAAAGGATTCCCCCAGGCAGTAAGAAGCCAGACCTTGAAACTGCCAGTCTATTAAATGCCAATCAAGGTGGCCAATAGAAACATTCACACCTGCCTCAAACAGACAAGAGCTCCTTCTCCCACACTGGACATTATTCCACAGATATATAAACAGGTAGCAAGCAACCAGACCTTGAAGCTGCAAGGCCATTCAATGCTAATCAAGCTGGCCAATGGCAACATTCCCACTTGCAGTTCTTTCTCCCACCCTGGACATTATTCCCCATTTTCCTAGTTTCCAACAGGCCTCACACGCAACCTCTGAGGATACCTGCTATTGATGCAGGCAAAACGTCAGGAGAGAATGCTTCTAGAACATGGCCATACGGCCCGGAAAACTCACAACCCAAGATCCAGAATGCTGATATCAAACAATCCATGGATTCTGCCTAGTAAATAGAAGAACCTTACTCTCCCAAATGAAATCTAAAGTTTCAAAGGCAAGAAAACCCTTTGACAACAAGTCAAAATACGGAGACCCTGGAAATGTGTGCGGGCACCAGGTTTTACAACATTGATCCAATGTAGCCCGCCTAGCACTTATCTGCTGGCAAAGCAAGCTTTAGGTCTGGTCTACAAGGAGTCTGTAATTAAAAGGCAGCAATATAAAATTAATCAAGATGAACCAGGTGGATGCACTGTAACTCATTGGAGTCTTAATTGGCACTTAACCACAGTGATTCTAGCTACAGTTTGAGAAATACCGTCTGTTGAATACTTTTGACGTTAAGCTACGTGGTGCTCTGCCCACTTACTTCGTTTTACTAATTACTAAAGTAATTAAGCTTCGGACTTGGAGGAAGAAAAAGTATATGAAACCAAGTAAGAGAAAATATACGGCCTGTGACAAGAATATTTTATATATTTTGTGGTTTTTCTTTCTTCCTTGAAAGACACTTGAAACCCCATGCATCCCTGCTTTGTTCTTGTTGGCCTGCTCAAAGGGGAAGGGTGGTTTATGGAAAGGGTACCGATAATAGGGGACGGGGGAAATAATTAAACAAGCTTTTAAGAAAGTATGAACTCTTATGCCTCCATCAAATCCCATATGGTACATTATTGTATACACACATGAATTATATTTACAAGATTTACACACCAACGACGTTTCGCCTCTGAGAAGAAGCTAAAAGTCAATCGATAATGAGCCCTGAGCAGCGTCCTCCCGGCCCCGGACGTAGATTTCGCAAGGGATCTCTTCCATCACTCGGTCCTCGATCACCTGCTCTGGGCACTCATGGGCTTGTTTGAAAGTATAGCTGCTTTTTTTGAAGGTGCTATTAAAGGTCTTCATGGGCTGCGGCTGTGCAAAGTCGTTGCGGAAAGGGAGCTCCATTGAACTGAGGTTGGTCCTGCTTTGCTTGACTGCCGCAGCCTGGGAGCCACAATGATGGTCGTGGATGCACCTCGACGCCGTGGAGGAGCGCCTCATTTTCTGGTAGTTTTCAAGTTCCTCAGAGAGGTCGGCCAAGTCGGCAGAAATCTCTTTGTCTCTCAGTGAAAAGAGCTCATAATGAGGAGGATCAAACACCTCCTGGAAGCCGGTTTTATTAAAAGTAGTTTTGCAAGCCATCACCTTCTTGCGAGGTTGCTTGACCTGCACCAGGATCGAAATGATGAGAAGGACCAAGACAATCCCGGATGTGATGCCAATTATCGTTCCGTGGGTTTTGGTTATTTGTTCAAATAACCCTGTTTTCTTCTTTTCTGGAATGGACAAAGAAACGGAAAGCAAGTTTATACGTAACCCTTGGACTCGCTTGTTAAGATTCCTAAAAGCATTTTCTGGAACTTGTTAAAGAACATGTAGAAGTCTCACTTTCTCCCCACAAAAAAAGACAAAAATGTTCCTTTCCTAAATACAGAAATCCACAAATAGGAAATGTTGGAAATCTGAACCTGTGGTAAAACATTCCATGATCCTTATTATTATTATTGGCCGATACATCACACAGTCCACGACACTTGGGAAGTGTCCAATGTGCGATCCAATACAACTGCCAGCAGAGTGATCTTGTCTGCGGTGGACTCATCTTGTTGTGTTTCAGATAATAATTGTATTTCTTACCCGCCTCTCCTCATGGCTCGAGGCGGGTTACAGCATAAACGCATAAACATGGTAAAAATCCATAAATACACATATTAAAACATATTTCTATTCCTGGGCAGGTGCTTTCCCCTCTTTGTGGAATGACTATTGACTATTTGGCGGCAATTCATCCAGTGGTTTTTGAGTTATGTTAATCCCACAAATGAACATTACATTTTTATTTATATACTAGCAGTCCCCTGCCATGCGTTGCTGTGGCCCAGTCTGTGTATACGTGTTTTGTGTGTGTATATATGTGTATATATGTGTGTTTGCATGTGTATATATTTGTGTATTTGTGTTTATATGTATATTGTGTATATGTGTGTGCTTGTGTATATGCATATACAGTATGTGTGTATATATGTGTATGTATGTATGTATATATGTGTAGGTGTATATGTGGGTATGTGTATATTTGTGTGTGCTTGCGTATATATATATGTATGTGTGCATGTGTATATGTATTTTTCTGTGTTTATATTTGTATATGTATATTGTGTATATGTGTGTGCTTGTGCATATGCATATATGTGTGTTTATATGTGTGTGTATTTGTATATGTAGGTGTGTGTATACTGCATGTGTATATTTGTGTGTGCTTGCATATATGTGTGTGTCTGTATGTATGTACAACAACATATATGTGTGTGTCTGTATGTATGTATGTTGTTGTATGTATGCATGTGTATATGTATATGTGTGTGTGTGTATATATGTGTGTGTATATATGTGTGTGTGTATATATATATCCTCTCCATTGGTGCCCCCTTGTTGTAGAGGAGAGGCTTGCGTACCCTAATGAAGTTGTGAGCTATGCTAGCGGTGGCATAATAGTCACCAGTAGAGCCTCCCATGACAGACAGGTCACAACCAAAGGGTCTGACAAAGAGCGTCAATGGGCAGGATGGGCTCTCGAGCCTTTTGGCAACCATCCTAGGAGAAGGAAAACTCTAATTTCAAACCCGGGCAGATGGTGCCCGTCTAACCCTATAGGGTCAACCATCTAGAGAAGGAAACTCAAATCAAACCTATGACCTGAGGACCTCGCTGCCACCATCCTAAGCTTGCTAGGCCCCGACAGATGAACCTTTGGTTTAAAGGGTGAGGCCAGTTCTGTGCACGCTGCGCTCCACCAGAAAAATCCATTGCACAGGCTCGAAGGACACATCCAACCTCCGAAAAAGCATCAACACGCTTGTAGAAAGTGTTGGATGAGTCCTTCCTAAGTAACTTCGTTCACGAAGTAATGCCAGAGATTGGCTTATCCATCTGTCATACTAAAATCCATTATTTTGGCCTCCAAATCTGCTCATGACTGATAGATGAGGTCAAGTTATACATGAGTATCTAGGGTAGTTTTCCAGAGAAATTATACTTGTTTTGCCTGCTGGTTAAGAGTAGAGATGTGCCTTCCTCCATGCACTTAAAGTTAACAATGTTTGACAAGGATGATTAAATCTGAGCACTTCACATGAAAGCACACAAGATGGCACTACTAGATTAGAGCAATGCTTTATGTAATGCTTTGTGACCTAAAAGGGCAGCAAAGGTAAGAAGGAAAGTAGCTTTGGAAGAAAAGGTTATTGCTTTAGTCTAGAACAGGCATGGGCAAACTTCGTTCCTCCAGGTGTTTTAGACTGCAGTTCCCACAATTCCTAACAACTGGAATTGTGGGAGTTGAAGTCCAGAACACCTGGAGGGCCAAAGGTTGCTCATGCCTGGTCTAGAAGAATCATTAGTATGATGGTGTAAAAAGTCTTTCCAAAGGAAAACAGTTACACGATTGTAATGAGATCACTATGTGTATTGAGGATTTTAGCTTTATTTTATGGTTAAATGTGTGGTTTGTATTATTACATTTGTATTGTGTTAGATGATTGAATGTTAGACAGACCACAAAGGTTTAAAGGGTGCACAGTGCACAGCCTCTGAGAAGTTCCGTTGCTATAGCAACAGGAGGCGGAGCCTAACACTGGCTTTAGAATGTCCAGGTTTGAAATTCTTCAGTTATTCAGGAACGGTTAGACTAGCTGGTAGCAGTTTGAGAAGCTGCTGTTGTCTTTTCTGAGGAAAATAGAAAAGGCTGTGTTTTGATACTGCAGAAAGGCAGTTAGGTTTAGAAAGCCTATAGAAACCACTGTTTGTAGGTTAGGCTGGAAAGCTAACCTAGAAGATAGATAGAAAGCCTATTGGGACAGAATATCTATAATATTATTGAGTCAGTGTTTGAAGAAGTACAGTCAAACATTGTGTTTAGAAACTTAGTAACCTTAAGACCTGTGCCTCTAAGGAGATATTGTAACCACCTAAGCTCTGTGTACTTTGAAACCTCCACGCTTGAAACCTTGTTAACAAATAAACAGTTAAAGTTCTTTATTCATAAATCTCTCTCTGTGAACTCTTTTTGCTGTAAGCTTTAGAAACATCGGGTGGTCACATAACTTGGTGGCAGCGATTGGTAAGTGAGTAATTGGCCAATAATTACTCACTGGTGACAAAGGTTATAAAGTAAGGAGTCTTCCCATAAATAGATGGGATAGCCTGCCCTGCCACAGTTCTCCACAGTTAGATTGAAGAAAAAGATCTTCACATAAACTGGTGGCAAAAGATTCCTCACATAAATTGGTGGCAACGACCCTGTCACAGTTTTGAGTTTGAATCATTACACAAATTGACGCTAGCTGTAAGCGGCATCGTTACAACGATTATCTCCTGATAAGCCCATATCTACAACTAAAATGTGAATGGAAATGGGTTTTTTTTGTTTCTTCTGCAAAACTAGGAAGACGGATCAATATAGTTCTAGACACGCCATTAAATTATCTAAGGTTGGCTTTAAAAGTGTTGTTGTTTGAGCGGCTCAAATATTTGTCTTTCTGTTGTCAAACAAATGTTTTTAACTGCTGCTTTTAAAGTACATTTTAAATCAATGCTTATTTGTTTTATTGTATTATGAATTTCATGCCGAGAGCTTCAGCAATAGGACAGCAGCTCATCAATGAAAAGAAACCAGGTAAGTGAAATAAAAGACTCTTCAGGCCAGACATGACGAATACTAGGGAGGCAGAGGCCCACTTTAAAAGCGCATTTCCAATGAACCAATCTATTTTTGAAAAGCTATAAAACAGGAAACGGTAACCAGAGAAGTACAGAGCTGCACAGTAAAAGCATATCTTTAAAAATTCAGGGAAAAGGAACTCAAAGGTGAAGAAACATAGCATGTAACACAACACACAGAAGGCCAAAGCGGAAGCCTGATGCATGATGCATTGCAAGTTTAATCTATACTTTAGTCTTGTGCATTTGTACAGAATTACTATCTGTTCTGATTTGTTTCATTCGTAAGGCCGCGTTTTAGTTCTCGTGCACCTCTCCCAAAAACGGGTGTCTTTCCGAATGAGCTTTTTTGGCCAAGGTCTGAAAGAAAACTCACAAATATTTTCAGCTCATTGGCAGCAAAGCACCAGTGCCCGCCAGGGCTTACAGATTATTATTATTATTAATTATTATTATTATTTACTGTATTTCTAACCCGCCCTTCTCAACCCCCCAGGGGACGACAACGACGACTAAGGGCAGCTTACAAGGCACAATTAGATGCCGGCAACAATACACAATATAAAACACTAATACAACAAGATTAAAACATCAACATTAAAACATTAGCTATCCAGTTCATTTAAAATTCTATCTATACAATGCACATTCACATAATCAATCAATGGCGGAAGCCGTGTTTCATGTCCGTCGTTAAAACAGTTCGTTCCAAATAAAGTGCTGCAGTTACTGTGCGAAGGCCTGGTCCCACAACCACGGTTTTACTTTCTTCCTGAAAGCTAGGAGAGATGGGGTTGATCGTATTTTGCTTGGAAGCGCATTCCACAGACCGGGGGGACGGGGGGACAGCCGGGAAGGCCCTGCTCTCGTCCCCGCCAGCCGCAGTTGAGTTGCTGGTGGAAGCGAGAGCAGGGCCTCCCCGGATGATCTTAAGTTACAAGGTGGGATGTAGCGCCAGATGTGTTCAGACAAGTAATCTGGGCCAGAACCGTATAGAGCTTTAAAGGTAAACCTGCACTTTGAATTGAGCTCGGGAATGGACAGGCAGCCAGTGGAGCTGACACAACAGGGAAGTGGTATGCTCCCTGTATGTCGCTCCAGTTAATAACCTGGCTGCTGCCCATTTGACTAGTTGGAGTTTCCGAACCATTTTCAAAGGCAGCCCCATGTAGAGTGCGTTGCAGTAATTTATTCGAGATGTGACAAGAGTGTGGACCACCGTCACCAGATCAGACTTCCCAAGGTACGGGTGGAGCTGGCGCACAAGTCTTAACTGTGCAAAAGCTCTCCCGGCCACCGCCGAGACCTGGGGTTCCAGTCTTAGTGATGAATCCAGGATCACTCCCAAACTGCAAACCTGCGTCTTCAGGGGGAGTGCAACCCCATCCAACACAGGCTGTAACCCTATGCCCTGTTCGGCCTAACATAACAAAACATTGTTTGAGTCCACAGTGCTCTCTGAGTGTAGGTGAACTACAACTTCCAAACTCAAGGTCAATTCCCAAGCAAACCCTTGCAGTACTTTCTGTTGGTAATGAAAGTTCAATATGCCAAGTTTGGTTCAATTCCATTGTTGCAAGAGTTCAGGATGCTCTTTGTTTGTGTGTTAACTATAAATCCCAGAAACTGTAACTCCCAAATGTCAAGGTCTATTTTCCCCAAACTCCACCAGTGTTCACATTAGGGCATATTGAGTATTCATGCCAAGTTTGGCCCTGATCCAACATTGTTTGAGTCCACAGTGCTCTCTGGATATAGGTGAACTACAACTCCAAAACTCAAGGTCAATGCCCACCAAACTCTTATAGTATTTTCGCTTGGTTATGGGAGTTCTGTGTGGGAAGTTTGTGTCTTTCTTCCATTCCTGCCAGGATATCTATGCTGTGTTCATCGAAACAGGCCCAGGTTTCACACTGAGTGTATAAATACACTAAAATACATATTAACTATATGTATTACTGTGTTAGAGTGTCATTTTGTGTCATTTTGGTTGATGGTGTGCCCCAGGATTTTGTAAATGTAAAAAGTGTGCTGCGGCTCAAAAAAGGTTGAAAAACACTGGACTAGGAGGACCTCTGTCTTGCCTGGATTAAGTTTCAAGAGGTGCTCAGCTGTAGAGCCGGGTGCTGAAAATCAGGCGACCCAACAGCTACCGTTCTCACTTTTCTTTCATTTCACTGATATTTCCATGCCGGAGTGTGTATGTGTGTGTGTACCATTTTGTGCATTCCGAATGAACAAAGTGGTACGAAAACATGAGTTAACCAGAGGAGACAGCAATTGGGCCCATGAGTACTATACATTGCTTTCTAAAATGTGAGAAGGCAAATTTTCCCATTACAAAGAAAGATGTATGATGTTCTTCACAATCTTTTAGCCTGACAATATGGACCAGAACTAGCCTTAGCTCATATAGGAAAATCAGATACATAAAAGAGTCCCAATTGGTCCAAGGTTTGGTCTACTCACCTTTGCAGTGGTTTTCATCCCAAGGATATGCACAGTTTTGAATGCCGTTGCAGACTAGAGAGTTATTGATGCACATGTTGCTATGGCAAAAGTAAGTGCCGCCTGAGCAGGGAGCTACGGAGGAGCAAAAAAAAAAGAAAAGAAGGGGGGGGGGAGTCCTGGGTTACCCCATCTATCAACCATATATTATATAGCAACACATTCAAAATATTCCTATGGTTTGTGTTGTCGAAGGCTTTTGTGGCTGAAATCATTGGGTTGCTGTGAGCTTTCTGGGTTGTATGGCCATGTTCCAGAAGCATTTTCTCCGGATGTTATCCCCACATCTATGACAGGCATCCCAAGAGGTTGTGAGGTGTGTTGGAAACTAGGCAAGTGAGGTTTATATATCTGTGAAATGTCTAGGATGGGAGAAAGAACTCTTGTCTGTTGGAGGCAAATGTGAATGTTGTAATTATCCTCCTAGATTAGCTTTGAATGGCCTTGCAGATTCAAATCCTGGCTGCTTCCTGCATGGGGGAATCCTTTGTTGGAAGGTGTCAGCTGGCCCTGATTGTTTGCTGTCTTGAATTCCCCTGCTTTCTGAGTGTTGTTGTTCTCAGATTTGCCCAGTAGACAAGAGTTCTTTCTCCCACCCTGGACCTTCAACAGATATATAAACCCCACTTGCCTAGTTTCCAACAGACCTCACAACCTCTGAGGATGCCTGCCATAGATGTGGGTGAAACGTCAGGAGAGAATGCTCCTGGAATGTGGCCATACAGCCCGAAAAACACACAGTAACCCATTCCTACAGTTGAGGCTAACAACATGCCATGGCCACCTCCTTGATAATAGTATTTAAAAATAGCAGTCTTTTTCTCAGCTATGCTGTTGGTAAGGGTTGTATTGTACGATTTTTGAGTTATTTAAATGACCGGTGTTTTTAAACAAAGGACAATACGCTTTAAATTTTTGCAATCTGTGCCGAGTTCTATATTGTGATTTAAAGCACACTAATCTGATGATAAGGACACCAGCTGATCAGAGCACGTTAATGCCGTTTGAAGTTTAATTATGATTCTTGCTATTTCAAGCTACCCTTAATTGTCTGTTTCAAGGAAGAGCCCGGCTGATTTGGATCAAAATGGCCCATCATTTGAGAACGTCTTCCAATTTTAAAATGTCGGATCTGTTAAAAAAATTAATCCAGTTTCCTCCTCCACCCTGAAAGCCACATTAATTATTCAGCCAGAGGTTATGACTGAAGGATGGACACGGAACTTCTGCAATGCAGAGGAAAGCAACTTTTCTTCCGCACATAGTATTTCCTATAGCAGTGTTTCCCAACCAGTGTGCTGTGGCACACTAGTGTGCTGTGAGGAATCATCAGGTGTGCCGTGGGAAATTGGAACCTCCAATACCCTTTCTTCCCTCTCCCGTCGAACACTTTTTCTTCTCCACTCGGGCTTCCTTCTTCCCAGCCTCGCTCTTCTCGCTTTGCCTCGCTTTGCTCTGGGGCGAGTCTGCGCACAGGTCAAGTCTTCCTCCCTCCCCCTCCCCTCCTGAACATGCTCACGCTGCCCCTTCAGATCAAAATGGCGGCAGAAGAGGCAGTGTAGAAGAAAAAGTAAGTGTTCGGCAGGAGGGGGAAGAAAGGGCGTGAAGGGGGAGGAAGAGGTCTCTGTTGAAAGCTGGCATGGGCAAACTTGGACCTTCCAGGTGTTTTGGACTCCAACTCCCACCATTCTTAGCAGCCTCAGGCCCTTTTCCTCTCCCCCCCCCCCTCAGCCACTTAAGCAGGAAAGGGCCTCAGGCTGTTAGGAATGGTGGGAATTAATGTCCAAAGCACCCAGAGGGCCAGAGTTTTCCCATGCCTGTTTTAGGGACCTTAAAGTGGTGAGCCTCCTTCCAACATTGTGATTCTGGATAGAAAACAAAGAACAACATAACATAACATTGTTTGAGTCCACAGGTGAACTACAACTTCCAAACTCAAGGTCAATTCCCAAACAAACCCTTTCAGTACTTTCTGTTGGCAATGAGAGTTCAATATGCCAAGTTTGGTTCAATTCCATTGTGTGTCTTTCTGCCATTCCTGCCAGGATATTTATGTTGTGTTCATTGAAACAGGCCCAGGTTTCACACTGAGTGTATAAATACATTTAAAAACATATTAACTATATGTATTACTGTGTTAGTCATTTTGTGTCATTTTGGTTGGTGGTGTGCCCCAGGATTTTGTAAATGTAAAAAATGTGCGGCGGCTCAAAAAAGGTTGAAAAACATTGTCCTATAGGGCAGTGATGCAAAGCTACCATTCTATCTTCTGTTCCATTCCATGCAGGTTCAATGCAAGAAAAAAATGTACATACTGGTCAAGTTCAATACAGTTCTGTATTGTAAGTTGTAAGCCGCCTTGAATCCCTCATTGGAGGTGAGAAGGTCGGGATAGAAAAGTTTTAAATAAATAAATAAATGTCCCATTATGGAGGAGAAAGCTTGGCTTCTGCGCCTCTGGAGACTAGGACACAATGGAGCAATGGATTCAAATGGCAGCGAAAAGGATTCCACCCAAACATGAGGAGGATCTTCCTGATGGCAAGAGCCGTTGGCGGTGGATTATTCTGCCCCATAGTGGGGTGGAATCTCCTTGTCTGGAGGTTTATAAGCAGAGGCTGGGTGGCCATCTGTTGGGAGGGCTTTGGTTGCGTCTTCCTGCCTGAATAGGTTTGGACTGGTTGGCTCTTGGGGATTTCTTCCCATTCTGTGATTCTGTAACACTATGTAACAAGTATTGTTCCTGGGTTATAAATGTCATTTCCGAATTGGTTCTATCATAAAAACATGGAAAAAGTTTATCAAACTGCAAAAACGTTGTTTTTGCGGGACATCCTGCTTTCCGATCAGGAAGGGGAGCAAGAAGTTTGAACATCTATGAACTCTATAAAAATTCATGTCTCTGTTTTGCATGTTATACTTTTGCATTTTTGGCATCAGCTGTATTTGCATCTTTTCTGGCTGGATTGTAATTGAAATCTCTGAAGCATACATTTCTTTAAAAAATGTGTTATACAGTGTAGTTCTAAGCTTTTGGAATTTTAATATTGTTTATTATCTCTCATATTTTCCACTATATATATTTGCCAGTTTGCTTAATATCACATTACATTTTAAGTAGTGTATCTGGATTAGTTTTACAACACCTTTCACAGTTTTATGTTTGTATTACTCCTCCTTCCCCTGTGTCTATGCATGTGGACGATAACATACTTACGGTCCACGAATGAAGTAAAGAGCATTCTGAATCTGCTTAACCTACTGCCTTCATCCGCCCACATCCGCACCACTCCAGTCCCGGTCTGTAGCATAACATCATTTGCGACTGTGCTGCAAAACTTTGCTTTCAAGTTTTCGATGGAACTGCTTCCATCATACACAGCAACAAAATTCCTCTTGCATTCATTGGAATGTTCCATTTGGTAGTCTAGAAATCTTAAATAGATCTGTTTGGTGTGGGAAAAGAAATAAAGCCTTGAGCAAAAGAAGTGAACTAATGAATAAACAACAGAAAGCCAAGAATGAATTGCCTTCCAAGACCAATATCCCCAAACAAACAAACAAAAACAATAAACATTTATATAGATGACATAAGAGAGAGATCGGTCGATAGTTCCTGGCATTGGAGGCTTCTTTACACTGGGAATGTGGTACAGCTGGCTGGGTGTCAGCTGCATAAGATCTCTACTGACGAGAAGGTCATGAGTTCAAGGCCTGCCCGAGTCGAGGTGGGCTCTCAACCTATTGTGCAGCTTGTTGTCGACCTTTGCAACCCGAAAGAAAGTTGCATCTGTCAAATAGGAAATTAAGGTACCACTTAGTGGGGAGGCTAAATTTAACTGATTTACGAGGCCATAAAAAAGATCTCCAGGAAACACGCTGAGAATGAAGGAGTGTGACAGCTCCCCCTGGTGGCCAGATGTTAAATTGCCTCTGTTTGTCTTGTGTATTTGTGTCTAAATGTAATGTGTACACTGTAATTCACCCTGAGTCCCCTGCGGGGTGAGAAGGGCGGAATATAAATGAAGTATGTAAATAAATTAATAATAAATTTACCAGGTTTTAAAATGGCAATGATCTTAGTCTTCCTCCATAATCTGGGAATCTGTTTGTGTGCCAAGCACTGATTATAGAATCTCAAAGGCCAGTTTTCAGCTTTGGGCCCCAAGTGCTTGATTTGCTCCATGATTAAGTCATCTAGGCCAGGAGCTTTACCAGTTTTACATTGCTTAATAGCTTATCTGAGTCCTTTTAGGTTTAGGGAAGCTGGTAGGTTTCAAGTTCTGGCGCCCTGTTGATTTTCACCTTTACTCTGCTGCAGTTGGTTTTCCCATTCTGAATTAGCTGGTGTGCTATCTGGTCTGGTGTTACGTTTGCATGTCCACCGTTGACCAGAGAGTCACTATTCAGGCGTTTCAGCAATTGCCAGGCTCTTTGGTTACTCTTGGACATATCAAGATTCTCAAGCAGCTCTATCCAGTGGTTTTTCTTAGCATTAGCTATGACTGTAGATAAGTTTTGGCCTGCTGTTATAGTCTCATCACTGTATGGATTCTCTTGAAATAGTCCGAAATATTCCGGTAGCTGATTAAGCGATTCTTCATTTAGGCCTTGCACGACAGCCTCTAGATCAGGGGTAGGGAACCTATGGCTCGGGAGCCAGATGTGACTCTTTTCATGATTGCATCTGGCTCTCCCATTCCTTCTTTCCTCCATTCTCTTCCTTCCTTCCTTCCTTCCTTCCTTCCTTCCTTCCTTCCTTCCTTCCTTCCTTCCTTCCTTCCTTCCTCTTCCATTCTTTCCTTCTCGCCTTCCTTTTCCCTCCCTCTCCCCTTCCTTCTTTCCTCCCTCCCTCCTTCCTCTTCCATTCTTTCCTTCTCTTCCTTCCCTCCCTTCCTTCCTTCTTTCCTTCCTCCTTCCTCTTCCATTCTTTCCTTCTCTGCTTCCTTTTCTTTCCCTCTCTCCCCTTCCTTCTTTCCACCATTCTCCCCCTTCCTTCCTTCCTTCCTTCCTTCCTTCCTTCCTTCCTTCCTTCCTTCCTTCCTTCCCTCCTCCCCTCCCTCCCTCCCTCCCTCCCTCCCTCCCTCCCTCCCTCCCTCCCTCCTTCCTCTTCCATTCTTTCCTTCTCGCCTTCCTTTTCCCTCCCTCTCCCCTTCTTTCTTTCCTCCCTCCCTCCTTCCTCTTCCATTCTTTCCTTCTCTGCTTCCCTCTCTCCCCTTCCTTCTTTCCACCATTCTCCCTCTTCCTTCCTTTCTTTGTCCCCCTTCACCCTTTCCTTCTCCTTCTCTCCTTCCTTTTCCCTCCCTCTCTCCCCTTCCTTCTTTCCTCCATTCTCCCTCCCTCCCCCTTCCTTCCTCTTCTATTCTTTTCCCCAAGTCTTCCTTTCCTTCCTTTCTTTTCACTTCCCTCTCCCTCTCTTCTTTCTTTTCTTCTTTCCCCTTCATTATTTTACTTTTTCCTCACTCCCTTTCCTTCCCTTTTCCCACCCTTTCCTTTCCTCCCTTCCCATTTCCTTCTTTCTTTTCCCCTCCTTGTCTCTCTCCTGCTTTTCTTTTCTTCCTTTTCCATAGTTCATTCTTCTTTTCTTTCTTCCTCTCCTCCTCCCTCTTTTATTTCCCCTGTCTCTTTCTTTCTTTCCCCCTTTCTTCCGTCTTCTCTTCCTTCCCAGAGTCCTGAGCATGCCTTTTGCAGAGCCAGGTCTGAAGGTTCCTGTAGTTCTGCCGGGGGAATCCTTTTCTCATAATATATATGTATATACTCACATTTAGTTGAATTCAGTCTTAAAATATATTATATATATTATATGGTTCTCTCTGAAATAAATTTCCAAATATTTTGCATTCATGGCTCTCTGAGTCAAAAAGGTTCCCGACCCCTGCTCTAGATATTGGGAGCCTCGAGGATCTTTTCACAGCTTACACAGCTTCTACAAACAGGTCATAGCCTTCTATAGAAGGTTCTATATCAGAAATTGCTGCTTTTCTCTGTAAACTTTGTCCAGTTAGCTTTATTGAAATTATATTTTCTGCAGAAAGGAACACTTTTTGATCTCAACATTAATAAGAACATCAGCCCTGGCCTTGTCTTACTCAACTGCTGAATATGCCTGCCCTGTTTGGCATAGGTCTGTTCATGCAATGCAGGCGAATCTAGCACTGAACGAAACATGCAGAATAAACACAGGATGTCTTAAACCTACACATGTTGATAAACTCTACAAGCAAGCTGGCATTTCTCCCCCCCCCCCCCGATGTGCGAGGGGAAGTTGCTGCTAACTGTGAGAGAAATAAGGTTGAACACTGTGAAAGTCACCCATTGCATGGCTATCAGCCTCCTCCCAGTAGATTTGAATCAAGAAAAAGCTTTATGAGAACCAGCACTCCTCTTAATGTTTCCCCAGCAACAGCAAGAGCATCTCTCTGGGCAGCTAAACCAGGAAATCCCTATTGGATGGCCCCCCACAAGAGAGGGTCTTCCTCCAGGGGGAAACCAAGAATGGGCAACTTGGAAGCCCCTGAACAGATTCAGAAGCGGATTGGGCAGATCAAAAGACAACCTGGCAAAAATGGCACGATGTAAAAGAACCCTCCACCTTGTGCAACTGTGAAGCAGAACAACTCCACACCTGTATGCTTATCCACAATGCCCTGCCTCCTGTACAGAGGAATAGTTGTTTAAAGCTACAGACAATGTGGTCACTGTTTCCTGGTTTCGGTCAAAAATTCTTTAGCTGCTTATTTATTTTATTTATTTATTTCTGGTATTTATACCCCGTCACTTCTCTACCCTGGGAGGGGAACTCAGGACGGCTTACATAGGCAGCAATTTGATGCCATTACAAGAACAATTAAAACAATAACCATTAAACCCAGGGGCGGTCCTACAAGGTAGGCCAAGTAGGCGGCCGCCTAGGGCGCCATCTGGGAAGGGGGCGCCATCTGGGAAGGGGGCCGCATGGGGCACCATCCTGGCCCTGCTGATGTTCCTCAGGCAGCGCCGCAGCTGCCTGCTTTTGGGCCCCGGCCTTATGTGTTCCGATGCCGCTTCTAGGCATGCGCAGAGGTTTTCGCGCAGGCGCAGGTGCTCCAGAGCTGAAGTTGAGCGCAGGAGCAACTGCACATCCGCGAAAACCTCTGCGCATGCCCAGTAGCTCCCTTGCGCAGAAGCCTGTAAGCAAAGCACTCCCTATCGGGCAGGCAGGGAGTGCTTCCCTTTTCCTTTTGTCTCCGCCGCGCGCGAGTTTGCGGGGAAGGAGAAAAGAATCAGTGAAGGAAGTGTAATTTTATGTTACATGTAATATTACAAACAATATTGCAGTCTAGTGGTATTGTACAAAATAGTAATATATAATATTTTATTTTACTTTATTTTGGGTTATTTGAGTTTTATAGGAGTCATGAAAATATTTAGTAGAGGATAATTTCATTTAAATAAATAATTTTATTTATTATTTTATAATAATAATATAATAGAATGTTATATTGTATTATAATGTCAATATATTATAATATAATTATATTGTAATGTAGTATAATATAATTATGATATAATATAGTATGAGTATGGTATAATATATTGTATATACATTGATACAATATAATACTACTAATGGTATTGTGATATTATAATTGTATATTTGTTTTATATGGGGGCAAAATAATGTTTTGGGGCACCAAAATAATGTTCGCCTACCATTTAAAATTACCTTAGACCGCCCCTGATTAAACCTAACCATTAAAATGCTTAAAATACATAAAATACATAAGCCATTAATTAAACACTATAAAACATTAATTACTAAAACACCATATTCTCATATAAATCATCTTTCCAGTCTATTTCAACCAAAGTGCTGCTTTATACCTCCTGACAGAAGGCCTGGTCTCACAACCACAATTTTACTTTCTTCCTGAAAGCCAGGAGGGATTGGGTCAATCGTATCTCATTTGGAAGCGCGTTCCACAGGTGGGGGGCCACTGCCGAGAAGGCCCTGTCCCTCATCCCCACCAGCCGAGTTTGTGATGTTGGCGAGAGCGAGAGCAGAGCCTCCCCGGATGATCTTGGTGTAACGACTCTCCAACACTCGGTAAGGATCACGCGTAGATTGAAGCACGGTCCAACACGATTTTATTGTAGGTACGACACATGTGAAGCAAAAGCACCGTCCCGCCACCCAAACACACCTTATATACCCTGAGCCCCTCCCCATTGCCCATGCAATGTCCAAGCAGGGTTGCACCATATCCGGGTGATTCAGCATATCCCATAGTCCGAAGGGATGTGACCTCATGGGCCCATGAATCAGCGTTATGAGTCCAATTGTCCAATGTCCAGGCTGGGAGGAGTTTTGCCTCACTTCCCTCCGAGCCCCACACACATCTGGAAGTTACGTCACTCCCACTTGACTCAGCACAGTCTCTATGCAACTGGAGCCAAGGTCACCAAAGAACTGGGGCAAAGGTCGGTGCAATCTCATGGCAGGTTGGGAGCCTGAACTTCGCCTAAGCTCAGGTCTCCCAGTCCTGACATAACGGTCTCCTCCACCACGTCCTCCCCCTAGAAAACAAAACATCATTCAATCCGGAGGAGGAAAGGGCCCCACATATTTCTTTAAAAGACTACAGTGAAACGTGGGATGAACCTTCCCTAAACTCTTGGGCAACAGAAGGGTATATGAGACCTTATTCACTGCTTTCTCAATTCTAAAAGGCCCAATATATTTCGGACTTAACTTTTTGGATGGATATCCCAATTTCAAATTCTGCGTGGATAGCCACACCAAATCCCCCTCACTGTACTCCTCCCCTTCTTGCCGCTTCCGGTCTCCAAACAACTTGTAAGAACATTGCGCCTTTCCCAAAGCCTCCGCCACTTCCTTCCAGTCCTCCCGGGCTCGTATCTTCCATTCCACCCTCTCCTCCCCTCCCAACTCCAATAGCTGGGGCAAAGGAGCCACCTCCTGACCATAGACTACCTCAAAGGGAGACTTCCCGGTGGCTCTGATATGCTGCAGCCGGAAATCAAACCGAGCGAAAAACTGAGCCCACCTCACCAACTTGGGCGACAACTTCTGAGGGTTCCTCAGATACTGGAGGTTCTGATGATCAGTCATCACCACAAAAGGGAAAGCAGCACCCTCTAAAAACTGCCGCCACGTTTGCAAGGCGTTCCGCACAGCAAACGCCTCCTTCTCCCAGACTGGCCACTTCCGCTCATGCTCTCCAAATTTCTTAGAAAAATAGGCACACGGCCTCAATCTACCTCGATCATCCTCCTGCAACAACACTCCGCCATACGCCCAAGCAGAAGCATCGCACTGCACCACAAAAGGCTTATCCACATTCGGATGCATTAATAAGGGTCCATTGGTAAAAGCTTTTTTTAACCTCACAAAAGCCGCCTGACAATCCTTCGTCCAATCCAGCTTAGCACCTGAGACTTAGTCCTCTTCGACTCACCCTTACCCTTGGTCTTCAATAACTCAGTAAGTGGGAGGGTTATCGCTGAAAACTCCGATATAAAAGTGCGATAAAAATTGGCTAACCCTAAGAAAGCCTGCAGCTGCCTACGAGTCTCATGGAGCCTCCCAATTCAACACGTCATCCACCTTAGCCGGATCCATTGCGACTCCATTCTCACTAATCGTATATCCCAAGAAATCAATCTGAGCCTTGCCAAATTCGCACTTACTCAACTTTACATACAGACTCGCTTGTCGCAGTCTCTCTAACACCTCCCCCACCAGACGAACATGCTCATCTCTAGTATGCGTCACAATCACAATATCATCCAAATATACAAACACCCCTTTATATAAAAGGGGGTGCAACACCTCATTAATTAATTGCATGAAAATGCCTGGAGCTCCCGCTAATCCAAATGGCATTACAATCCATTCGTATAGCCCGAGGGGGCAGGAGAAAGCAGTCTTCCATTGATCGCTCCTCTTCACCCTCACCATATGAAACGCGTCAATCAAATCCAACTTGGTAAAAAACTTACCACCTCCTAATTGACCCAACAAATCCTTGATTAATGGCAAAGGGTAACAGTTGGTAGTACTAACAGCATTCAAACCTCTATAATCAATACACAACCGCAACCTACCATCCTTCTTCTCACGAAACAAAACTGGCGCCGCAATGGGAGACTCGGACCTCCTAATAAACCCCTTGCTCAAATATCCGTCTATTTGCTCCCTCAAAGCTTCCTTCTCTTTCACGGTCATGGCATAGATCTTGGGTTTAGGCAAAACAGCCCCCCTCCTTGACCTCTATACTACACTGTACATTGCGAGGGGGGGGGGAAGACTTGAGCCAGAACCGGATTAAACACATCTGCATAATCCCAATACTCGACAGGCACCCCTTGTACTTCACTTTTAACCTCCCCCCCTTTACTAGGGGCACACTGTACAACTCCTGTTTTCCAATCGATCTTGGGGTTTGCCTGCTCTAGCCATGGCAACCCCAACACCACCTCATGTCCTTTAATGGGGGCCACCACAAAGTCAATGTCCCCCTCCCAGGGTCCCACCCGACCCTTCAAATCTTTAGTCCCCACAGAGAACGGGCCACCCTCAATAAAAGACCCATCCAATTGAGTAAAGGTTATGGGTGTTTCCAAGGGCTTTGTCCCCCCACCCAAATCCCCTATCAACTGGGACATAATGTTCTCCGAACACCCGCAGTCTACTAAAGCTTTCCTTTCCACAATCTCATTCCCTTTAAACAATCCCAAGGTACATTGTATATTAGAGCTCACCCCAACACTTTTTTATCATCATTGTCCCCACTTGCTGCTTTAGCGGAGGCCAGCTTCACTGGCTCCAGCACCTGCCTCTGCCGGCACTGGGACGCAAAATGACCGGGTTGGGAACAAATAAAACAAAGGCCTCGTCCCATCGTTGGCCTTCTCGTAACACTGGATCGGTTGTCACCGCCACGCCTAGGCTCTCCTCCTCGGAATCGCCCCTCAACTGCACCACGACTGGATCCCCTGGACCTCGCAGGCTGGAAACGGCGTCGCTGCACCTGAGCGAGGATCCCTTCTACACTGCCGGCCAACTGGATCCAACCATCGACATCGCCAGGATCATCTCGATGTAGACACCACTCGAGGATCTCCTTCCGCAGGCCGTCCTTAAACAACTCGAGTAGGGTAGCTGGGGACCATTCGGCAACTTTTCCAGCCAATCCCATAAACTCTTCTGCATACTCAGTGACGGACCGGGATCCCTGGGTCAGGCAACGCAGCGCTTCCTTCGCCTTAATCCTCTCCAGCGGATCCCGAAACCGATTCCGGATCGCCTGCAGAAAATCTCTCACGGATCTCAAACACGGGTCTCGGCGGTCATGGCATTGGACATACCATTCAGCTGCCCGTCCTTTGAACACCGCTCCGATAGCCCGCACTCGGCTGTTGTTGCTGGGATACAGGTGACCGTAGTCCTCCATATGGTCTTGCACCGCAGCGGCAAAAAAGGCTACTTTGCAGGCTTCCCCTTCAAACTCAACCCGTAATGGTTCCTTCTTCATACGGGCCCCAAACTCCTGGGATAGCACTTCCCTCTCTTGAGGGACCTCGAGCCTGGTAACACCTCTTCCCATTCCAGCCTGTTGCACAGGGCACCTCATCTGAGCCGGACTTCCTCCTGGATGGCCACCAACGGTCCTCACTCCCAAAGGAGATCTAGGACGCTCAGCTGATATTCTGCCATCCATCCATGAATAATAAGTAAAGTCTCCTCCTCCCGGGGCACTCCAAACTGACTCTATCGGCTCTCTTCGGGACATGGCTCGAGACATCCTCCTCATGGTCTGTTCCATAGCCTCCAACTTACATTTCATCACTTCCAATTCCGAAAGTGATGCAGGTTCTGTGGTCTCACTACCACACTCGATCAGGTTCATCCGAACTGGCCTGTCCTTCGGCACAGTCTCCCTGGGCCCACGCACTTCTGGATCCGCCTGAGCTGACCAGTCCTTCAGAACAGCTTCTCCGATCCCTCCGGCCCTCCGGACCTCCATCTGAACTGGCCTGTCCTTCGGCACAGTCTCCCTGGTCCCACACACTTCTGGATCCGCCTGAGCTGACCAGTCCTTCGGAACAGCTCCTCCGATCCCTCCAGCCCTCCAGACCTCCGCCTGTCTGGAGTCATATCGCTCTCTCCTTCGCCGGGCCACTTCCAAGCTCACCTGAGCTTCCCACAGTCGCTCCGCTTCTCCAAGCTCATCCTCCTGGGCAACCGCACCTTCCATCATCTCACGGTGCTCATCCGGGCACCCCACTTGGTCGAGGGTGGTCCAATCCCACTCCATAGTTCGCCGGACTTCCTCAGGAGCCGAATCCCATCTATCAATATATTCTTCTTCTTTCCAAGCCAACCTCTCCATTGCTGGGATAGTTGAAAAGGGGCTTTTGCTTCTGTAACGACTCTCCAACACTCGGTAAGGATCACGCGTAGATTGAAGCACGGTCCAACACGATTTTATTGTAGGTACGACACATGTGAAGCAAAAGCACCGTCCCGCCACCCAAACACACCTTATATACCCTGAGCCCCTCCCCATTGCCCATGCAATGTCCAAGCAGGGTTGCACCATATCCGGGTGATTCAGCATATCCCATAGTCCGAAGGGATGTGACCTCATGGGCCCATGAATCAGCGTTATGAGTCCAATTGTCCAATGTCCAGGCTCGGAGGAGTTTGCCTCGCTTCCCTCCGCAGCCCCACACACATCTGGAAGTTACATCACTCCCACTTGACTCAGCACAGTCTCTATGCAACTGGAGCCAAGGTCACCAAAGAACTGGGGCAAAGGTCGGTGCAATCTCATGGCAGGTTGGGAGCCTGAACTTCTCCTAAGCTCAGGTCTCCCAGTCCTGACACTTGGGTTACAAGGTGGGATGTAGGTGTATATACGTTCAGACAAGTAAGCTGGGCCAAAACCATATAGAGCTTTATAGGTCAAAACCAGCACTTTGAATTGAGCTTGGAAGTGGACAGGGAGCCAGTGGAGCTGACACAGCAGGGGGGGGGGGGGGTATGCTCGTAGCTCCTGTTAGTAACCAGACTGCTGCCCGTTGGACTAACTGCAGTTTCTAAACCATCTTCAAAGGCAGCCCCACGTAGAGTGCGTTGCAGTAATCTATACAGGATGTGGCCGGAGCGTGGACCACCGTAGCCAGATCAGACTTCCCAAGGTAGAGGCGCAGCTGGCGCACAAGCTTTAACTGTGCGAAAGCTGCCCTGTCCACCGCTGAAACCTGGGGTTCCAGGCTCAGCAATGAGTCCAGGATCCTTCGATTTGCATCAATTTTATACTTATGTATGCAACGCTTTTGACATGAAATAAATAAACATTTATATTCTGGGCATAGAAATGTTGCTGTCACTAACTCTCGAACTTCACTCTCTTATGCACAAAGGAGAAGTTAAAATTAATGTAAACCTCAAATCTGCATTGCCAAGGTGCTATAATTTGAGGAGCAAAAAGGTTGCCATACAAACATAAAACCCATTTGTTTGTATGGCAACATTGGTTCTTTATGTTTTCTGATTTGCAGATTTCCAAAATAATATTTTGATTAAAACTACAACACCAACGTATGCAATCAAGAGAGACAACAACAACAATAAACAATCCCTAAGAGGATGCAAACTTTTATGCAAACTGTAACTATGTCTCACTCTGGTAAAACTGTATTGTATTCTTTGGGCGCCAGCAATGGCTACTGTATTGTACGTAAGTCGAACAAGACAGTCTCTGAATTAAAGGAGAAATGGATACAAAATACCAGAAATGGCAATGTTCATGAGCTTAAACCTCCCAGAAACTTAAAGGAGTTCATTTTTGAACAAAGGAAACAAGCTTTGGAAGGAAAGGTTATTATTGCTCTAGTTGACAAGAAGCATGAGCACGGACAAAGGAACGTAAGTATTCCGAGTCTTTATTTCAAGTACTTATTGTGGCACTATCTAAATTAAATCGCCTTATCGGTGCAAAGACATCCGTGTTATACCCAACTGTTATTTTGTGAACAGCTATTGTTAAGGAAATTATCAGTGTCGATGCTTGTTGCAACTTGGATTTACTCCGATTTTATTTTTTTACTATCTTCTTCATTTTGCCACACACCACAGAAAACAAACGTGTTGCCCACTCTTAGAAATTAATAGTCGACATCAGGCTAAACTAGAAGAGCACCAAATTATGTGAAGTGTCTCCTGTTAAATCTGTTCTTGATGTAAATACTATATATACTTAAGCTGGATTTTTCAGCCTCCTTTTTAAGCTTATACTTGAGTATTAAAAAAAATCCTTATATTACTTATTATTTTAGTTGTAGCTTGCAACACATTAAGTAGTCTTGGGTCCCATACTGGAGAAGAGGCTGGATGTTAAATAAATACGCCACTGAATAATTAAAAACCAACACGATAAACTAAAATAGCAACAAGCCATTCAAAAGGACACTCACGTCAAAACTGCTCTGTCAAAAATTTTGACACCAGCAGTTCTTAAAATCCTGATAAAACAGAAATGCTCAGGCCTCACTCATAAACATTTAACCTACTGATGCCTCAATTAATGTAATTTTATTGGTATCTATTTTTATTTTTTTATCAGTATTTATTTATTTACAGTATTTATATTCTGCCCCTGTCACCCCACAAGGGACTCAGGGCAGATTACAACGTACATATACATGGCAAACATTCAATGCCAATTAGACATGCAACATATATAGACAGACACACAGAGGTTATTTAACATTCCAGCTTTCATGAGGGTATTCTGCCCACCAGGGGAGCTGTCGCTTCACCGTCCATTTGGGACACTGATGGAATACTTCCTCATTCTTTACACGCTTGCTGGAGATTTTATCTAGCTGCTGCATTTCCCACTTATACTCGAGTCTATACTTTTTTGTGGTAAAATTAGGTGCCTTGGCTTATATTTGGGTCAGTTTATATTTATTTATTTTATTTACGACATTTATAGGCTGCCCTTCTCACCCCAAAGGGGACTCAGAGCAGCTTATAAGTTATATGTACATACAATATATTATATTATTAGCATAGCACAATATTAGTATTAATATATTACTATATTGTACTATACCGCTATACTGTAATATTATTAGTAATATTACATGTAATATGAAATATAAAATCATTATATTGTATTATTAATAGTATTATATTGTATTACATTATAATATTATCAATATTACATGTGTATATAATATATTATTAGCACTGCACAATATTAGTATTAATATTGTACTATACCATTATACTGTAATATTATTAGTAATATTACATGTAATATAAAAATATAATTATTATATTGTATTATTAGTAATATAGTATATTACATTATAATATTATTATCAATATTATACTTATATACTTGAGTATATATGGTATATAATTTTCCCATCGGCATTTAATTTCATATACTGTTTTGTTTAGGCACTAGTTGAATAACTTAAATGATTTTATTAGATTTACAAATAATATGTCAGGGATTAAATTTATTAGTGTCTATAGAAAGTTGAATGAATCACTTCTAATATTCTGGGCAGTATGTGATCCCTTCTGAGATATTTCAGCCATTCCCCATAATGAGGACATTTTTATGGCTGCAGAACTAAAATAAGTTTGACCCTTAGTTAAAACGAAGGAACAGATTTATTTTATTATGGCACTTAATTTAATGTATGAATATTAACACGGAGAAGGGGAAACGCAGAGTTTGAAGCGAAATCGAAAGGATCGTATTCAAATTTCTGCCACAGGTTCCTAAATAGGATTCTTATATGTAATAAATAAAAGAAAAAATGGCCACCGACCCCCACAAAACCGCAGCAGAATGATGCACAGCAGTCACAATCAGCCGCACTATTATGGAGCACCAAAGGCAGTTTATGAAGCCAACATCTATCTTGATTTCTCGCAACTCCCAACAAATAACAGGTAATTAATTTCAATGAATGAGACACAGCATGCAAATGATTACTAATGGCCAGCCATTCCCATCCACTAATGAGGCGAAAACCGATTAGCCACAAAGAGATTCTGCAGCCTCACCTTGGCGTTTGGAGTGGCTTTAATGGTCCATATGCAGTCCACCGCTTGCCCAGGCTTTGTTTTCTCTTCCTGTTCTACCTGACTGGACCGCACGATCCCATCGGCTCCGGAGAGCTCAAATTGGCAATCTAGAGAGGAAGGCAGACACGATGCGCTGTCAGACCAAGGGCAGGAGTGATTTAGAATGTAATGAACAAAAGAGATTAGTACTGCAATACTAGACCTGGAATGGGATTTAAAATACCTCCTAGGTATGTGAAGTCAGGGTCTGCACGGGAGGAGAAGAAGAAGAAGAAAAAAGAAAGGATGATTGGATTTCGGAACACTAAGCAGTCTCTTGAACTTTGAGCAGAAAAGAAGACAGGCAGGTAAACAGTAACACACAATACGAGGATATACTGAGGGATGTACTGAGGGATTGTACTAGGACAGTGATTCCCACCCTTCCTAATGCTGCGACTCCTTCATACAGTGTGCCGTGACGGACCTCCTGCTGTGCCGCGAGAAAAGCTCTCTGCCCTCCTTCCTTCCCCCCTCCTCCTGCCGAACTCCTGCTGCTTGGGGGAGGAGGAAGAAGGGCCAGCGGCGGCGAAGAAGAAGGGGCCGGGGCGCCGCCTCCTTTGGCCATTTCCCCAGCCAGCCTCCAATCCGCCATGACTCCCGAAGCCGTGCGGAGGAGCCCCGCCCACTGAAGCCCGTCCACCGCTCATGATGCTCCTTCTCCTCCGCGCAGCTTCAGCTGTAGGAGAGCTGAAGCCGCGGAGGGGGCGGGGCATAGCGCGGCCTGGCTCCGCCCCTCCCCCGGCTTCGGCACTCCCAGCAGCTGCTCCAGCCTTGAGGGGGCAGTGCCAAGCTAGCATTGTGCTGGCTCTGCCACCGCTGGCTTGGCACTGTCTCCTTAAGGCTGGAGCAGCTGCTGGGAGAGTTGAAGCAGGGGGAGGGGGCGCGGCATGGCGCGGCCTGGCTCTGCCCCCTCCCCCAGCTTCGGCACTCCCAGCAGCTGCTCCCAGCAGGCCACCATCCCCCAGCCGTTCTTTACTGTGTTAGAGTGTCATTTTGTGTCATTTTGGTTGGTGGTGTGCCCCCGGATTTTGTTAATGTTAAAAGTGTGCCGCGGCTCAAAAAAGTTTGGGAAACACTGGTCTAATAATATGTTGTCTAGGATATTTCAAGAAAGCATTTGGATGCAAACTATGGCTATGAATGCCAAATCAAAACTAGCAGAGTATGGATAGATTCCCAGGGATTTGTCTGGATAATCCCATAAAGAAAACAGTCGATTCTAATATGGTCAAACTTGTCAATTAAATAAACAGTATTTTGGCATAATAATCTCTTAAACGCAAAGTGAGAAAAGGGAGGACATTCACCTGGGATAAAGGAATACTTGGCTTTAAATCCCTCTCCTTCAAGCTCTTCGTCAGAAGTAAACTTGATCCACATAAATCTGCCTGTTGATCGGATCAGGGTCGGGCTTTTGAGACCACAGTAGCGGTCAATGAGGGGGGAGAAACCAAAGGGTCCGTCTCGAACCTCCAGGTGATCAAAGCGACATTCGAACGAAGGCTCGATGTAATATGGCTCATCAAAAGTCAATTCAATTCTTTGGCGTGGAGCAGCTGTGACAAAGGAAAGACAACCCAGATCAATAAGACTTTCGGAAACACGGGGAATGACTCTGCACCTATTGACATATTTATGACTCCGTATATTGAGAAAAAGGCATAAAAACAATATGCCACCTGTCGATAATCAAAGAGAAAACGCTCCTTCAAGAACTGTCGGTGCACAGCCATGAGACCGTGGTTTTACGACCTCGTCCACTTAAAATCTGGTTTCTGCCTCCTACAGAATTCTGGGGCTTGTAGTTTAGGGAGGAGCCTTTAACAGCCTCCTAAACTACAAGCCCCAGAATTCTGCAGGAGGCAGCAGTCAGATTTAAAGAGGATTCATTCTCTAGCGTGATGTGGCGCAGCTGGCTAAGTGTCAGCTGCATAAGATCTCTCTGACCAGTAGGTCATGAGTTCGAGGCCTGCCCGGGTCGAGGTGGGTGCTCGACCTTTAAGTGTAGCCTGCTGTCGACCTTTGCAGCCCGAAAGACAGTTGCATCTGTCAAGTAGATAAAGGTACCACATTAAGTGGGGAGGCAAATTTTGACTGAATTATGAGGCCATTAAAGAATTCCAGGAACGCTGAGGAATGCTGAAGGAACAACAAGGGACGCTGGGAACGCTGAGAGATGAGGAATGCGTCAGCTCCCCCTGGTGGCCAGAGTTTGCCTCTGTTCGTCTATATGTGTGTATGTGGAAACGGCAGGGATTGTCTGCTAAGTATGTGTACCTGTAATGTGTACCTCTGAGTCCCCTTCGGGGTGAGAAGAGTGGAATATAAATAAAGTGTATTATTATTATTATTAGATTAAATTTTGAAGTGATGGGGAAAACATTCATTTCTGTATTTTTCTGCAAGATCACAGAGTTTGAAATAAATATAAAATCTATTTCGCCACTTTAGCAATATAAATGCTTCATTTATAGCCAAGCATATAAAATTATACTGTGAGTGAAATATAAACATACAAAAACATTTAGATCTCTACAAGCAAAACTGTGACTATACTGTAGTTATTAAGCAGAGAGCTCAAACATTTTGCTACCTAATCACATAGGTTCTGTCATCTAAGGCCTATTTCCCTATTTATCTCTATCCATTCATTTTAAGCGCCCTGTTCTACCCCGTCAGGTGGCCAACGTCCCAAACTAGGACACAGCTTTGTAATTTAAGGTGACTTCCTACCTGTCATGCTGTACAGATCCACGTGCTTGATCACACACACCAAACTTGGTATGGTATTCATAGCAAATAGGAAAAATTGTAATAAGGTTTTGGATCCAGACTGTCAACGACTCATAAATATGGGCCAGCTTTAGCACAGCAGGTTAATTACCAGCTGCAGTAAATTTTGCCAACCAAAAGGTTGACAGTTTAGGGTGAGCTCCTGACCTTCATGTCAGCTCCTTGCCCACCTAGCGGATCGCAAACACCAATGTGAGTAGATTAATAGGAACCGCATTAAGTGGGGAGTTATTTTAGGCATGGCGTTTCAGAAGAAAGTTTACGAACAAAGAAAGCTCTTCAGCAAAGAGATAAAGCAGCAGCACCCCCTTGTGGCCGGAACTGAGCACAGCCTCCAAATATGTCAAATGATGAGAAAAAGCCTCCATCTGTCTTGTCATTGTAAAATTGGCATTGAATGTTTGCCATGCATACCACCCCCCTGTTGTGTCAGCTCCACTGGCTGCCTGACCAATTCCGAGCTCAAATCATAGTGCTGGTTTTGACTTTTAAAGCTCTATACGGTTCTGGCCCAGCTTACTTGTCCGAACGCATGAGCCGCTACGTCCCACCTCGTAACTTAAGATCATCCGGGGAGGCCATGCTCTCACTCCCGCCTACTTCTCAAATGCGGTTGGTGGGGACGAGAGAGAGGGCCTTCTCGGTGGTGGCTCCCCGTCTGTGGAATGCACTCCCTATTGATATTCGATCAGCTTCATCCCTCCTGGCATTCAGAAAAAGAGTGAAATCCTGGTTATGGGACCAAGCGTTTGCACTTTAGCACGATATGGCACATTAGATTGGTTAGATGGCAAACTGGTGGATAAGACCTAATGCTTATGGATGGAATACTGTTTTAACTGTGGTGAATGTACATGATGCATTTTAATGTTAATTGTATTTTAATGTATTTTAATTCTATTTGTATTTTAATGTATTTTAATCTCAACTGTTGTTTTATTATATGTATACTGTGTGGCATCGATTTGTTGCCGTTGTTAGGCCGCTCTGAGTCCCCCCTAGGGGGTTGAGAAGAAGCGGGGTATAAATGATGGAAATAAATAAAAAATAAATGTATGTGTTCTATGAGTCGCCCCGAGTCCCCTTCAAGGTGAGAAGGGCGGAAAATAAATACTGTAAATAATAAATAAATGTCATTGTATAATTAGCATTGAATGTTTGCCATGTATGTGTTCTATGAGTCGCCCTGAGTCCCCTTCGAGGTGAGAAGGGCGAAAAATAAGTACTGTAAATAATAAATGAATAAATTTGGATTTCTGTATTTTTGCTCTAAAATACCAATTTTGATCAAACTTTATTACTTTAGCTTGAACTACAATTTTTCCATGCAAATTTGGGACAGAACTGTAGATTTTGCCTTTTTTTCAGAAAACAGCGGTTTGCATTTATAGATAAGGATTGTGATTAAATGCCAGTCAAACTTTGGCTTTATTTGCAATCATCGGCATGAACTTGGGTAACACTAGGTAGATCTTCTTGCACATTATATATTTTATGAGTTCGGTTGTAGAAGATTTCACATGCTTGACTCTGATTCTGCTGACAGCAGCCATACTTTGAGCAATGCAATAAGAAAAAAATCCCTCAATAATGATAAAGATGATTCATTACCTTCTAAAATATAGACGCATTCCTGGTTGGGAGGGTAAAATTTAGGGAAGTTCGGCGAAGCAAAGTGGCCTCCGTTGCTTGTTCGCACCCAGTCGCTGCACTGGGTAGATGCCATCCGGTTGCCTCCAGTATTCTGGCCAACTTTGTGAATGAAACAGAAGAACGAGTTATTCTAGGAAATATCTGTAAACAAGAGTCCTATAGATCTGTGAGCCTTGTGGACTGACACCATTTGTCTATTAAGCAAGAAACAATTTATTGATATAGATTTTTTCCCCATAAAGTGCTTAGATTAGTTAAGTTTCTTCTTCACGAGGATAGGTGAATGATATTCCAAAATGGGCATGGCGTTTACTCAGGTAATATCAACCTGGCATCTGACAGAAACATTGCTGCTCCGATGAAAAATACCGTATATACTAGAGTATAAGCCAAGTTTTTCAGCCCTTTTTTAAGTCTGGAAAAGCCCCCCATGGCTTATACTCGAGGCAAAGTTATATATTATTTTACTCTTGTTGTTGTTATTATTATTACATTTACATCATTTTTCTCTATTATTGTTATTATATTTACTATTTTTCATGACTTATTATTGTTATTATTACATTTCTTATTTACGCTATTACATTTCTTATTTTACTCTATTATTATTTGAAACACAACAAGATTAGTACACAGCAAACAAAATCACTATGCTGGCTGTTGTATTGGATCACACGCCAGACACTTTCCAAGTATCTAAGACAGTGGTTCTCAAACTGTGGTTCTCTAGGTATTTTGGCCTACAACTCCCAGAAATCCCATCCAGTTTACCAACTGTTAGGATTTCTAGGCGTTGAAGGGCAAAACATTTGGAGACCCACAGGTTGGGAACCACTGGTCTAGGACTATGTGATGTATTGGTGAATAATGTGTGCAGATCCCAGTAAGGTGGCCTTTTGCAACTGACAGGTGGTGATTTTTGTCAGACTGTAAAGATTTAAAACAATTGTTTGAGTTATGTGTAACTGTTTCTCTGAGTTTATGTTAGGAGTAAGGTTTTTGTTTTAAGAATGAATAGATGCAGCTGAGTGTTTCTTGAATCAAGTAAGGTGTGGCAGCTGTGTTTGCATAAAAGCTTCTATGTTACAGTTGTGGCTGTGGCGGTGGCTGTGGCTGTGGTGCTGCTGTGAAGGAGAAGTACGTTGGTAGTATCGTGGAGTGTGCATACTGTGTGTGTGTGTGTATGCTGAAGAAGGCATTCAGATTCTGAATGTCTATGTTGGCTATTGTGCTAACTGAAGGTTCCTGGCTGATATACTGCTGTGATGCTGGTATGCTGGAATACTGTAGACTGAAGAAATGCATTTAAATGCTTGGAAGCTGAAGCCTGGAGTAAATGATATCCTGTATTTCTGAAATGCTGGAATGCTGTAATCTGAAGAAATGCATTCGTGAGCTGCAACAACGCTGATATGGTAACACAGATGCTTGTTGCTAAAGACTGTGTAGAAGAATATATTGAAGAAGAACTGCATTGTTTGGTTTGTTTTTTCAATCTCTAAACGGACTATTTAAAAGAGCGTGGTATTGCTTTTTTGTTTATTGAAAGCTATATGTTGAAAATAAAAGTTTGTGTTTTTTATATAAAGCCAGACTTTGTTCTTTTTGCTTCTATTTTGCCAATAACCCATCAGACACTTTTTGCTGTTTTTACTCTGCTAACTGTGGATATATGGGATTATATGTTCCATTATTCCTTCACCAACCGTCAGCCAAGGTCTTGAGGCACTGCACCCAGTGTGCCGATCACCACTGGGACCACCTTGACTGGCTTGTGCCAGAGTCTTTGCAGTTCGATCTTTAAATCTTCATATTGTGTCAGCTTTTCCAACTGTTTCTCTTCAATCCTGCTGTCACCTGGGATTGCAACATTGACAATCCATACTTGGTTTTTTAACATAATCATGCGGTCAGGAGTATTGTGCTCTAAAACTCTTGTCAGTCTGAATTCAGAAATCCCAGAGTAGTTTAATGTGTTCATTTTCTGTAACTTTTTCAGGTTTGTCTCTATTATTATTATTATTATTATTATTACATTTATTGTTTTAATCTCATTATTATTGGAAGGCTACATAAGCACATTTACATTGAAGAAGGCTAGAATAATGGTTTAATCAGAGATGGACAGTCTTATCTTAAATTACATTTTTAATGTAAATATAGTCTATTATTTACATTTTTATGTAAATAATATATGCCTCAATTAATGTAATTTTATTGGTATCTATTTTTATTTTCAATTGTACCAGTGCATTTCTGTCACAATGCAGGGTCTCGGCCCAGCCCCTTAATCACACACACACAGACAGTAATCAGCTAACTATTTATTGAATAATAAAAACAGGTGAAAAGGGTAATTGTCCATAAAAGTATCAAAAAGTTCAATCAAAAGGGTAAAGAGTTTGTAGATAAATCCAAAGGCAAAACGTAGCAAAAGTTCCGCAAAAGCAATGCGGATCAAAGCACACTTGGTCCGTGGCAATTCAACAAAGCAAAGTTCAAGGAATCAAGGCCCAAGGAACGTCTTGGCAAGGCACGAGCCTAAATCCTGGCTCCGTGGATCTTCACTCGCTTCACTCCCTTCAAATCAGAAGTGGCCGAGCAACTGAGGATCCATTCCCACGGAGCCTATACTTAATCCCCTTGGTGAGATCTACGCCACTCTAGGCTGCGGCGCCAATCTGTACTATGGGACCTAACGCTCCTTTGGCGCTCTAGGCTTCGGTGCCATTCCCTCCGACTGGACTCAATGCTCCGTCTCCTATCAAAGCTCCGTCCTTGCCTCCCAGCACCTGGGTCGCTATCTTCGTGAGAGCCAGACTTCCTTTCAGCTTCCATGGACTCATCCTCCGCTATCTCCCTGACCCTTTCTTGCGAACCGAAACCACCTGGTTTCTCATACTGATTATCGGAATCAGCACTTTCAGTGTCAGCCTGACTTTCCCAACTTTCATACCCATCAGGCCAGCCATCATCCCATTCCAGACTCTCTGTGGGAGATGAAGGCCCAGCTACCTCATCATCCCCTTCATCCCCTGACCCATGTGGTCACGAGCTTGCCCTCCCCCCGTCTTAGATGTTAGTCACCCTCCTTTTGTTGCTGTACTGTATCGTCTGTTCACTATGTATTTTATGTCAAACATGGAAACTGCTCCGAGCCCTCGGGGAGTGGCGGTATAGCAAGTTTGATGTTAATAATAATAATAATAATCTATCTCCCCATCAGCCGCAATTGGCACTAATGCAAGCGGGACCCCAGGGGCCGCCCCCTGCCCCCCAGGCACGAAAGAGAACAGGGTTGCTACAATTTCCCGCTCTTGGTTTATATTCGAGCCAATACCTTTCCCCAGGTTTTTTGTGGTAAATTTAGGTGCCTTGGCTTATATTCGGGTCGGCTTATACTCGAGTATATACAGTCATGGGAATGTGTCTGCTGCTTCAGCCAGCATTTCAAAGCTTCTGTTTACTAGATTCCCATACCCTCATGAAATCTCCGCATTCTGATGCTATGACACATATTCCTGAAGGAAAAAGATACTCCTCCAGTATTCCAACTGGACGTGAATATTTTTCTTCCTCTCTGCAGGAATGTCAGTACTGAACAGCAACTTCTTCTTTCTTCTAAAAGACAGATTATATGTAAGGCTACATATAATGAATTTAAACAGCATGTGGAATATTTAATGTGAAATTTATTTCCAGCGAAGCTTGCCAAGTGCTAATTATTCAGTGCCTTTTCATCATGAAGACGTCTTACTTGGGGAGCAATTAACAGATATATTGACTTGTGAAAAAGTTAATTAGTAAAGGCCTTTCCTGTCAACACTACAAGAACAAATCTCCTCTCTTTCTTACATAAGGCTATCTTCAAGGGCCATGGCTTCATAAAGCATGGTTATGAAGACATGAATTAGTAGGACAGGAACCCGGTTCTTCCTCACTCTTCCCCTTTTCCATAGGAACATCCCATAACATTGAACCCGGGAATTTTGACTTAATGTCGGGGGTTTTTTCATGTCAGGAGCAACTTGAGAAACTGCAAGTTGCTTCTGGTATGAGAGAATTGGCTGTCTACTGAACAAGGCAGTACCTGCCGTGTACCAGTACTGCCATCTGCTGAGGAGTTACTAAGGTGGAGGCATTCCTTTTTATTCAACCCTCGTAAAAGTATTGGCCATATGATTTTTCTCCCTTTTCCAGATGGGTAAACAAGACTCGTTTTGGAAAAGGGGCACCTCTGAATTTCAAGCACTTATTGTACAAGAAAGGCATAATAATTACAGACTTTCCAAAAGAAAACTTGTACTGTACCTTGAGTCTTCTGAGCCACAGCAATCCCTTCCACTACTAGTATTGTTATCAAGAACACTGGTGGGAGAAAAAAACAGAAAAACAGAAATATAGGTGTTTAAGTAAAGCTTTAGTTTCAGACCCATCCTGTGAGGCAAGCATTTTTGTCCCAGCCTAGAACAGTGTTTCTCAACCTTCCTAATGCTGCAACACACAAATACAGTTACTTATTTATTTATTTATTTATTATTTGTTCTATATATCGCTCCTTCTTGCGGGCTCGGGGCGGTTTACATAAAAACGTATAGCATGAGCACAGTTTCATTAATACAGCAATAATAAAAACATAAAAACATAACTACACTAAAACAAGCGTCTACATAGCATCTACAAATTCTAAGAAGCAATAATTCAAGGGCCAGCAAGGCCGAAGGCTTGCCTAAACAGAGCTCTCCGAAATGGGCCCAACTCTTTAATAGCGCGGATCTCATCCGGCATGGAATTCCATACGGATGGTGCTGCCACAAAGAAGGCTCTCGATCGTGTCGTCGACAGCCGACAGGACTGGATCGTGGGGACTACTAGGAGGTTCTGTTCTTCTGAACACAGTGATCTCGGGGGAACATATGGGGTAAGGCGGTCCCTCAGGTACACCGGCCCTAGACCATACAAGGCCTTAAAGGTCAGAACCAGAACCTTGAAAACAATCCGGTACTCGATTGGTAGCCAGTGCAGTTGCTGTAAGATGGGTGTTATATGCTCTCGTACCGATGCTCCCACCAGTATTCGAGCTGCAGCATTCTGCACCAGCTTGAGTTTCCGGATTGCTGTCAAGGGAAGGCCAATGTAGAGGGCGTTACAGTAATCTAGCCTTGAGATGACCGTCGCCTGGATCACCGTAGCCAGGTCACCTCTGGATAAGTAGAGAGCCAGCCGCCTAGCCTGTCGCAAATGGAAGAATGCGATCTTGCATACCGTGGAGATTTGCAGCTCCATCGATAGCAACGGGTCCAAGTGGACCCCCAGGCTCTTTACAGAGGACGACGGGCTTAAAGGCTCGCCAGCCAGGGTAGGTAGCTGGCATCCACTCAATCCAGGGCGACCCAGCCATAGGATCTCCGTCTTCGACGGGTTCACCTTCAGCCGGCTAGCCCGCAGCCATCCAGTCACAGCTTCAAGGCATTGATGGAAACAATCTGGTACGGTCTCCGGCCTGACTTCCATTCTCAGCACCAGCTGGGTGTCATCAGCGTACTGATGGTACTCCAAACCAAAATCACGAACCAGCTGGGCCAGTGGGCGCATGTAGATCTTAAACCAGTGGGGACAGGATGGCACCCTGGGGGACCCCGCAAGTTAATGGGAGTCTCCCGGACACCATCCCTCCCACCTCCACACGTTGTCCTCGATCTTGGAGGAAGGAGGCCACCCATTTAGGGCAGCCCCCCTGACTCCCGTCACGGCTAAACGGTGGGTTAACAGCGCATGGTCTACAGTATCGAATGCTACCATGAGATCTAACAACATGAGCATTGCTGACCCATCCTGGTCCAGCTGGCAACGAAGTCGGTCTGTAATGGAGACAAGCACGGTTTCCGTCCCATGCCCAAAGCACACAATGAGAATATATGCACCGATATATTCTCATTGTGTGCTGGGATGCTATCAAAGACTAGAACAGTGGTTCCCAAAGTGGGCGGTACCACCCCTTGGTGGGCGATCCAAGGGGCGCTGGGAGGCTCAGGAGAATTTGGGGGGCGCTGAACCCCTGTAAGGGTGGTGGCGTGAGACTGGCTTGCTTGCCACTTGCAGGGTCGCGCACTTGCTAGGACGTCCCCGTTGGAAGAAAGGGGCAATACACAGGACTGCGCCATGGGCGGGGTTGACGAGAGGAAGGAGGCGTGTGCTGTGGTTTCTATGGCAATGCTTGTCTGGGGATTCCAACTCACAAAGACACAGTCGCAAGCGCGCGATCCCCGGGCAGGCGTTGCCGTGGAAACCGCAGCACGCACCTCCTTCTTCTCATCAACCCTGCCCACGGCGCAGTCCTGTGTATTGCCTCTTTCTTCCAATGGGGACGTCCTCGCAAGCGTGCCTTGCTGGGCCCGGCGCAGGGTGGGGCAAGCGGGAGGCGCTTTTCAAGGTGGGCCTCGCTTGTCCAGTGCCGGCCCCTTCTTTTTTCAATGCCATAAAACAACATGCAATTAAAATAACATTAAAATTGAAATTAAAACACATTAAAACATTTAATTTTTTAAAAGGTAGAAACATTAATACATATATCTTTCTGTTTAATTGCTATTTAAAAAATTAAAAATAATTTCTAGGGGGGCGGTAAGTAATTTTTTTTCTGGAAAGGGAGCGGTAGGCCAAAAAAGTTTGGGAACCACTGGACTAGAACAATGCTTTTATGTTGCCATTGCCAAATGCAAGATAATTTGCAAAGGTAGGAAAGGTACATGCTCTTCAGAACATATTTCTCTCCGATTCTGCAATGACCAAATTTAAAATAAACTTCATCCTCTCTGTGAAAAAGACTTGGGAGTCTCCACCTACACCATGGAGTCATGAGATATAGGCCCATAGGGTTCATGAGGTACTTTAAAACAATTCTTTCACCTTCAAGCCCTTCCCCAACGAAGAAAGATGCCTCAGTTAATTGTCTCCTCTCCTTTCGTTTTCTTGTCTCAGCCGGTTTAGATTGGAAGCTTGTAAACACTTTCAAACAATGTTAACATCCTTAAAAACACATCTTTGCTCCACTTTAGATTAAATACCTGAAAATACATTAGATACTCCACTACTCCTTAAAATCTCCCTTGTGTTCCTATTTCCATTAGTGCTAATCTACAGCATAGACTTCCAGCAGAATGGCTCCCATCTGCTACAGATGGTTAACTGCTTTCCATCACCACTGGCCTATTCTGGACATGGAAGGGGCATCCTAAAGGAGAAAGTCTTACTTTCCATGATTGGTCTCCAGGGCATTGCTAGGCTACTAACGAATTACCACCAGGAAAAGATGTACAGTATATTTTCAACAAATCGCTCAGTTTTAGATATTATTATATTTTAGGACCAGCTGTTTAACCAAAAAACTTCAGAACTTTAAAAATGCCTAATTGTGGCAAGATGGTGTAGAAGGGGGCAGTGCTTAATGAAGTGTATCAGAGATAAGGTACTGTCTTCCCAGAATGTCTTCTCATTGCAAAATTGAAGCACTGGTCTAAAAGCAGAAAACAGAGGTGGAGCAACTGGGTTATTGATATGCTCTGCAGGGCTTTAAGGCTCTGGATTCTCTTAAAACAGAATACTGTTTTAACTTAAGAGAATGTGTATGATGTGTTAATGTTAATTGTATTTTAATGTATTTTAATGCTGTATGTTTTTGGTTTTATATTGTACTTTACTATGTTGGCATTGAAATTGTGCCTTTTGTTAGACCGCTCTGAGTCCCCCCCCCCCCTCGGGGGTTGAGAAGAGCGGGGTAGAAATGTTGGAAATAATAAATAATAAGAATTAAGTGCTAACAACAACAACATAATAATAACTATTATTAAATAAGTAATTATTTATTTATTTATAATAATAGGGTCAGAAAAATTCTGAAGAGCAAATTAAATGGTGGAAATACGATCAAGGCTATTAACACCTGGGCCATCCCCGTCATCACATACACTGCTGGAATTATGAACTGGGCACAAGCAGAGTTGGATGATCTGGATAGAAAAACAAGAAAACTGATGTCAAGAAAATTCATGACATCCATGTAGTGATGTCGACAGACTTAACCTGCCCAGAAAATCAGGAGGCAGAGAGAGGGCCTCTGCAAGTGAAACAAACGGTAGAAGAAGAGAAACATGCGCTGGCAGATTATGTGAAAGGCAGTCAAGAACTAACATTGATGGAAGTCAAGAGTAGAAAACTGCTTCAAGTTCAAAAAACAAAAAGGGATTACCGTTAAAATATAATGCAGAGCAGAAGAGAAAACTGGCCAAAGAAGGCTCCCCATTGGGAAAAACTGAGAGCCAAATTGACAAGGAAAAAACATGGATGTGGCTCCCAAATGGAATTTTTAAAAAGGAGGCGGAGGGCCTGATTCTTGCAGACCAAGAACAAGCCATTAGAATCAATGCCCTCAAAGCTAGAATTGAAAAGTTGACTACAGATTTCAAGTGTAGACTGTGGAAGGAAGCAGACAAAATGTTGGATCTCACTCTCAGCTGCCGCAAGGAGATTGAGCAGACAGACTACAAGTGGAGGCACAACACCCTTGCTCAGATGATTCATTGGAACTTGTGCCACAAATACCATCTGCCTGCAACAAATAACTGGTGGGATCACAAGCATGAAAACATTACAGAAAATGAACTTATCAACATGACTTCCAAATTCAGACAAACTCAGTTTTAGAGCATAATACTCCTGACCTCACGATTGTGTTAAAAAACAAAGTATGGATTGTGGATATCGCAATCCCAGTTGACAGCAGGACTGAAGAGAAACAACTGGAAAAGCTGACATGATATGAGGATTTAAAGATCGAACTGCAAAGACTCTGGCACGAGCCAGTCAAGGTGGTCCCAGTGGTGATGGGCACACTGGGTGCAGTGCCTAAAGACCTTGGTCTGCACTTAAACACAATCGGCACTGAAAAAATTACCATCTGCCCGCTGCAGAAGGCCACCTTACTGAGATCTGCACGCATTATTCGCCGATACATCACGCAGTCCTAAACACTTGAGAAGTGTCCGACGTATGAGCCAATACAACTGCCAGCAGAGTGTCTGCTGCAGATTCATCTTGTTGTGTTTCAGATAACAATAACAACAACAACAACAACTGCCTTTCCTTGTGGCTAGAGACCGGGTACAACAGGATTAAAACAGAGAGATAAAACAAGGGTCTATTAAAATATGTATCACAGGAAACACACAGTTAAAACGCAGGAATGTATACTCTCAAGACTCCTCTTCCCCTCCATGCCTAGTTTACATCTGGGTAGCTTTGTAATATGTGTCTGAAAATAGTCACACGTGTTTACATCTTATGGTTAAATTATGTAAAGGCCAGTCTCCGCGTGGCTCTATTCCGTCTGTATCATGAAATTAGGTGTCTGCTGTTTGGGACTGGATGGTACTGGAAAGTCTTGTATTGTGCTTGTGTTTTTCCCCCTCAGTGCTTGGTTGTATATTTTCTGTGTGGCTCTGAGGACAGCAATTCATGTGAATGAAAGAGTAATCTTATTTCACGATCTTGCAGCAGCAGCATAGGAGCCCTCTCCTATTGAACTGCTAGACTGAGGCATGCTGCAGGGCTCTGAATAGTTCCTCACAGCCATGTACATCTGGATCAGGGAAGAGCCGTTTCATTTGAAACCACGCGATTAGTTCAGAGACTCTTTCCATCTTCTGAAGCTGTAATTTTTAAGGCTGCACTGAATACATGGAAGAGTGGGTGGTGTACGTGTGTCAGTTCCATGGATACTGCAAACAGATCTGGGACTATTTAAATACCAGTCTGTGTTTACCTTACCTTGTTCATTCCTGGGAGAAACGAAGCTCTGTGTGGAGCCACCTATAAAGAACTAAACCAGTGGTTCCCAAAGTGGGCGGTACCACCCCCTGGTGGGCGCTGGGGTGATCTAGGGGGGAGGCTGGAAGGCCCAGGAGAATTTGGGGGGCGCTGGACCCCTGTAAGGAGGCGTGGGGGCGGTGGCGTGTGCCAGGTGACAGGCTAGCATCCATCTCTGTGTGTGTCTCTCTCTCTTTTCTTCCCTCCTCTTGCTCCCTCCTCCTCCTCCTCTCGCCAAGCAAGGGATAATAATAATAATAATAATACCTTTGGGGTTCCCTTCCAACTGGTTGAGTCTTATAACAATAATAATAATGTCCTTCAACATATTTAGTGGAACATGGTAATAAATTGCGGTAACCAATTTATTAACAAAAAAAGAAACCGATTGCAAAATAGTCAATCGCGATGATTTGAGATTACTGCTGACGAAAATAGAGCCGAGAATGACTAGGTTGGTAGTAGCATACCAGGTTCATCCTTCTCATTAAGATGATTTTGAATGTTTTAACTTTTTTTGTATTAGCTTTCTATTCTAAGTTCAATAAATAGTTTCATAATTTCAAACTTCAATGTTTCTAATTTACAACTTTCTTTATTATATTTTACGAAAAAGGTAGAAATATTAATACATATATCTTTCTGTTTAATTGCTATTAAAATGTTTAAAAAATTAATTTCTAGGGGGGCGGTGAGTAATCTTTTTTCTGGAAAGGGGGTGATAGGCCAAAAATGTTTGGGAACCACTGAACTAAACTAAAAGGAGGAAAAGGTGGTTCTATTGGGAAGAAAACAGGGATGGGGAAAGGAGATCAGACCCCCTTCCATGACATGCAGCACATAGGAAAGGGCCACATAATCCTGGACAAATCCATGGATTAGGACAATCACTCCTCTACTTGGCAAAATTTCTTTGTTAAATCCAGTCCCCTTAGCTTCCATGATCTGATAGGATCTGGCATTTTAAGGTGTCCATGTCCTTCCTTAAGTTCTATAGGGCAGAACTTTCCAAACATATGTTGGTAACAGACTTTTTAGACCTGCATCATTTCGCGACACAGTAATTCAGTTTCACTGGGAAATCAGAACTCAAACCAACCTTGTATGAGAGACACATAGATACATACATTGTAGTAACAAAACAATGTTGTAGGGGAGAGGCTTGCGTACCCTAATGAAGTTGTGAGCTATGCTGCCGGTGGCATAATAGTCACTGGTAGGGCCTCCCATGCCAGACAGGTCACAACAGAAGGGTCTGACATAGAGCGTCAATGGGCAGGATGGGCTCTCGAGCCTTTTGGCAACCATCCTAGGAGAAGGAAAACTCTAAATTCAAACCCAGGCAGATGGTGCTCGTCTAACCCTGTAAGGTCAACCATCTAAGAGAAGGAAACTCAAACCAAACCTACGACCTGAGGACCTTGCTGCCACTGTCCAAGCTTGCTAGGCCCCAGCAGACGAACCTTTGGTTTAAAGGGTGAGGCCAGTTCTATGCACCAGAAAAATCCATTGCACAGGCTCGAAGGACACATCCAACTTCTAAAACGCTTGTAAAAAGCATGGGATGAGTCCTTCCTAAGAATCTTCATTCGCGAAGTAATGCCAGAGAGCAACAAAACATATGGGGACACAACATATATTATGAAAAAATTTCAATTATAATTTTAAAATATGTAATTTGGAATATAATAACATCCATTGTCATTTCTCGTCACATTTGAGCAACACACCTACATACCCACAAACGGATGTGTGGTGATACACCATTTGGAAAGCTCTGCTATAGAGGAAGGCCGATGACTGTTGTAGTTCAGCCTGTGATTGTGTCTTATGTCAATGGGGGTTAAGGTTTTCCTGAGTCTGTGTCTTATGTCAATGGGGATGAGGGTTTTTTGGGGCCTGAGTCAAGTCCAGGCCTTGCTGAGAGACCCGAGGTTTCTCATGAACAGAGTGATTCTCCTGCAGATTCCCAAGGTCAAATTCCTGGGAGAGGCCCACAGCAGCCTTTCTCTGAGAAACTGTCTTCTGAGGATGGTTTGTCAGGTGCAGAATTCAATAAGTTTGAAGATAGAAAACAAGATTTTTGTAAACTAAGGTAAAGTTCTCAAAATCAGTGGAGGTCAGTCCGTCTGCTAGAAAAGAGAGATAAGAAATCCTTATCTGGTTGTAAGGGAAAACAAAATGCTTTCCTTTCGGTTCATGGGATAGGAAAAGCTTTATATGATCTGAGAAAGGGGTTCTAGCTCAGTCTTGTCAACGTTAGAGTTTCATAACAGTCTTGTTCTGGGTATTGGATCTTCATGCTGCCTTGTTCTTTTGGTTCTTTTTGGATCTTTTGCAGGTTCTTCCATTTGTTACTTTTGGATTATACTTTTTGGACTATACTATTTTTATCTTTTGTACTTTGCTTTTAAAGGTTGATTTTACCATTTGTTACTTTTGGATTATACTGTTTTGGACTATACTGTTTCTATCATTTGTATTGCTTTGCTTACATATCTCCTTCAATAAACTGCTTGCTGATTTTACTATACTGGTGTGGTGTTTAAGAGCAGAGGTGTTCCTGCAATGGGATACAACAGGGCTGAAACCCCAACAAAACCTGAGCTTGAACTGGATTAATTGCAGTGTGGACTGATGACCTGGGGGCAGCCAGGGTCTGCCTCCGCCCTGGCCCCCGCCCCCCCTGCCGCCCCAGCTGGACTCAGGCCCCTTCCACAGCCATATAACTCAGAATGTCCAGGAAGGAAACCCCACAAAACCTGCTTTGAACTGGATTATATTGCACTTGGACTCAGGGATCACACAGCCATATAACTCAGTCAGGAAAGTCCACAGTCCCTGCTTTGAACTGGATTATATTGCAGTGTGGACTCAGGGCCCTTCACACAGCCATATAACCCAGAATACCTGCTTTGAACTGGATTATCAGAGTCCACACTCATATAATCTGGTTTAAAGCAAATAACATGGGATTTTATTCAGATGTGTGGAAAGGAAGTCAAATAAGAAGCCAGGGCCCTTCCACACAGGCCTATAACCCTGAATGATAAGGCAGAATATTCATTCTGCCTCTGCTAATAATAACAACAACAACAACAACAGGTTCCTGGAGTAGGAGACCTCCAAGGGCCATCCAGTCCAATCTCCTTCTGCTATAAGGGGAAAACACAATCAAAGCAATCCTCACAGATGGCCATTCAGCCTCTAATGATGATGATGATAATAATAATAATAATTACAATGGGTTCCTAGATTAGGAGACCTCCAAGGGCCATCCAGTCCAATCTCCTTCTGCCATAAGGGGAAAATACAATCAAAGCATTCCTCAGCCATGTTGAATCAAACCTAAACTCTCATGAGAGCAACAGAAAGTACTGAACCTTGAGTTTGGGAGTTCTCCTCCATCCAGAGAGCACTGTGGACTCAAATAATGATGGATCAGGACCAAACTTGGCACGAATCCTCAGAAGAGAAGGAAGCCGGAAAGGGAATGGATGAGCACCCACCCCCGCGTGCTCCGAACTCGGCCCCGCCCCTTTTTTGCTCTGGCCACGCCCCCTCTCGCTTGGTGCACTCTCTCCTTCCCTCTTTCTTTGAAGTTGTGGTAACGGGAAGGAATGAAAGGGGAAAAGAGAGAGAGAGGAGGGAGGGAGAGAGAGGGGGGAGGGCAGTAGTAGGAGGAGGGAGGGAGCCTGCTCCTCCTCCCGCCCCGCCCCTCACCCCCCCCCCGGCCGGGAAAAAATAAATAAAAAATATTCAAAAAAATATTGGAAAAAAAATATTCGAAAAAAATATTTAATTTTTTTTTAAAAAAATCTTTAAAAGCAGATATCTTGCAGGAGGGTAGGGGGCCGTGGGGAAGGGGTTGGGGGCCGTATACAGCCTGCGGGCCGCCAGTTGGACAGCCCTGGGATACAACAATGACCTAAATCCAGGTGTAATTTTACACAACAAAAAACCTCTGAAAGATGCTCAGCAACATACAATTCTACACACGAAACATACATGCCTTTGACAATAGCACAATGCAACACTCTAAGCCAGTGTTCCCCAACCACTCATCCGGTGTGCCGTGGGAGAAGGAGGAGACGGCTATGGCAGCTGCTGCCATTGTTATTGTTGCCCCATCCTTCCCCTCAGAGTCTGAAGAAAAAGCAGCAGCTGCAGCGGAGGCCACTTCCTCCTCGCCCCAGCCTGCTCTTTACCTCATGCTCGTTCAAGTGTGAGGTGAGGGGGGCGGTTCCTCTGCGCAGCAGCGCCTTCCAACCCCCTCTCTACTGGGAGTTGTAGGCCAAAACATCATGGAGGAGGTGCTCTTTCCCCTGTCCCTTCTCTTCCACCTCACTCTCTCTTCCCCCCTCCCTTCTCTTCCACCTCGCTCTCTTCCCCCCTTCCTTCTCTTCGACCTCGCTGTCTCTCCCCCCTCCCTTCTCTTCTGTCTCTTTGGGCATATTGAGGATTTGTGCCAAGTTTGGTCCTGATCCAAAATTATTTGAGTCCACAGTGCTCTCTGGGTTTAGGTGAACTACAACTTCCAAACTCAAGGTCAGTTCCCAAGCAAACCCTTTCAGTACTTTCTGTTGGTAATGAGAGTTCAATATGCCAAGTTTGGTTCAATTCCATTGTTGCAAGAGTTCAGGATGCTCTTTGATTATGTGTTAACTATAAATCCCAGAAACTGTAACTCCCAAATGTCAAGGTCTATTTTTCCCAAACTCTATCTGTGTTCACATTTGGGCATATTGAGTATTCATGCCAAGTTTGGTCCAGATCCAACATTGTTTGAGTCCACAGTGCTCTCTGGATATAGGTGAACTACAACTCCAAAACTCAAGGACAATGCCCACCAAATTCTTATAGCATTTTCTCTTGGTTATGGGAGTTCTGTGTGAGAAGTTTGTGTCTTTCTGCCATTCTTGCCAGAATATCTATGTTGTGTTCATCGAAACAGGCCCAGGTTTCACACTGAGTGTATAAAAACATTTAAAACATATTAACTATATGTATTACTGTGTTAGAGTGTCATTTTGTGTCATTTTGGTTGGTGGTGTGCCCCAGGATTTTGTAAATGTAAAAAATGTGCCGCGGCTCAACAAAGATTGGGAAACACTGCTCTAAGCAACTAATCGCATCACCTGATAGTGAGAAGTCTATCTACCATGGCTGTTCATTTATTGCCCCCCTATTTTAAGAGAGGGGAAAAAAAGAAAATCAATGAACATCAATGCTTATTTCTGTTCTACCAGCTTTTTGGCATTCTGCTTTAAGAGGGAAAACAAAAGACACCAAAGACTACATTTTTCAGTGCCACTCTCCAGCAATTTCACTCCTTTCACTGATGCAGCTACTGAAACAAACCTCCGAGAGGATTTATAAAATCTGACTGGTTTTCACTAAAGCTCATGCTGATTCTATAAATAGTTCGGCACTGTGTGTATGTGTAGAACAGAAGCGAACTAGAACGGCATGGCTAAGTAGCAGATAAGCAGGCAATTACAACAGATAAATGAACTGGACATTTAGAGCTGGGTTTTTTCCTCCAATGAGTCCCATTCATTCCTTCCCACCTCCGATTCTACTTTGTGCAACGACAAAAGGAAGAAAATGCTTTGGACATACACTTCAAGGAAATAATGGTTAACTATGGGGCCTCTACTGCAATTCTGAGGAATGGAAGAAGTCAGTTTATAACCACAAAACCCCCTGCTGAAATGAAAATAAGGTGCTGCCACAGTCTTGCTTTTTATGCTGCAATTTCCCCCTCCATGGTTTGCTTCTTCCTTCTGCTCCATAAGAAAGGGACAAAGAACACAACAAGTATTGTTAAAGGTTTCCATGGCTGGAATCACTGGGTTGTTGTTGTTTTTTTCGGACTGTATGGCCATGTTCTAGAAGCATTCTCTTCTGACATTTCACCTGCATCTATGAGGTCCTCACAACCTCTGAGGATGCTTGCCATAGATGCAGGTGAAGTGTCAGGAGAGAATGCTTCTAGAACATGGCCATATAGACCGAAAAACCTACAACAACCCAACACAACAAGGTTTGTTATTGGCTTTTCTATAGTTTCTTGCAAGGAAACAAACTACAGAAGGGAAGCAGACTATTGTCAGGTGACACAATAAACCAAATGTGAAGCAAAGGTTTCTCAAGCCACCTCCCAATGTAGGCAAGAAAGACTGAGATACTAGCACGCTGTGCCTTCATGACAAATCAGAACTACAGAAATGTTCGGTACTGTGGTGTTGTGTAAATAAAAACTGCATTGATCAGATATGGGCAAACCCAGGCCCAGGGGCAAGGTGTAGCACTTGGGCTCTTTTCTCAGGTCCTCCTCTCTCTCACCATCCTATACTTCCTATTTTCTCTCTTTGCTTCCTCCCCTCCTCCTTACCTCCCTCTTTCTCTTACCGTCCTTTCCTTCCTTCCCACCCTTTTGCCCTTCCTTCCCTCTCTCCCTCTTTCTCCTTCCTTCCCTTTTGTCTTTCCTTCCTTCTCTTTCCTCCCTCCCTCCATTCCCTTCCATTCTTCCTTCCCTTCATTCCTTCCATCCTTATCTTTGTCCTCCTTCCCTTCCACCCTTTTGTCCTTTCCTTCTCTTCCCTTCCTCCTTTCCTCCCTTTCTTACCTCCCTCTTTCTCCTTCCAGCCTTCTCTGCCTAGCTTTCTAACTTCCTTCTTTCTCTTTACTTCCATCCTTCTCTTCCTTTCTAATTTCCTTCTCTCTTTCCTTCCTTCCTCCTTCCCTTCCACCATTCTTCCTTCTTCCCTTCCCTTTTGTCTTTTGTCTTTCCTCCTTCCATTCCCTTGCACCCATTTGTCCTTCCTTCCTTCTCTTTCCTCCCTCCCTCCTTCCCTTCCTTCCTCCCATCCTTCCTTCTCTTTTCCTTCCTCTTCCCCTTCCTCTTATCCTTCTCTTCCACCCTTCCTTCCCTTTCTGTCCCCCTCACCTCCCTCCCTTCCTTGCCTCCCTTTCTCCTTCCATCCTTCTCTTTCCCTTTCATCCATCCTTCCTTCTCTCTCCTTCTTCCTTCCTTCCTCTCTTCCCTTCCTCCCATCCTTACCTTCCACCCTTTCATCTTTCCTTCCTTCCCTTTTGTCTTTCCTTCCCTCTTTCCACTCTCCCTCCCTCTATCCCTCTTTCTCCTTCCTTCCATCCTTCCCTACCTCCCTTTTGTCTTTCCTTCCTTCTCTCTTTCCTTCCTCCCATCACTGGGAAGCCAGTCCTCTTAGTGCTAGAATGCCCCCCCCCCCCACACACACACATTAGACAGTTTGCCCATTACTTGGTATATAGATCATTCTAGAAGTCACAAAATATAAACACATTATATCTTCAAAAACATCACTCAAAATTTAGCCTTCAAAACACAGAAGATTAGCAGAAAAACTCAGATCAGATCCTCTGAAGATGCCAGCCACAGATGCAGGCAAAACATCAGGAGAAAATGCAACAACCAGAGAAACTGTGAACCCCACTGACAATGGACCTGGATCAAACTTGGCACACAGAACCCCCATGACCAACTGAACATACTGTATGGGGTTTGCAGGGAACTGACCTTCATTTCTGGGAGTTGTAATTCACCTACATCCGGACACACTGTGGTCACCGCCGACAATAGACCTGGACCACACATGGCACACAGAACCACCATGCCCAACTGAACCTACTGGATGGGTTTGAGGGGACCTGACCCATCATGGTGGGAGCTGTAGTTCATCATGCAGCATTAGAGAACTCTGAACCCAATCAACGATGCATCTAGAGCTAACTTGCCCAACACAACAAACTTTAACCACTGATGGAGTTTCAGGGGGTTAACCTGGCATGATGTTAGTTGTAGTTCACTCACAACCTTATGCATTTTGTAAAATAAATAAATTATTTTTCAAATAACCCAGGCAACGTTGGGAACCTATGCTAGTATGAAAATAAAAAAGCCACTTGATTGAAAAGAGTTGCTTTCTGAAACTGTCCTTTGCACCATCATTTCGGCTGCACTCCTATCATGAGGTTTTCTGAGAGGTAGAAAGAGATCGAGTTGACCCGACATAAGAATTATTTTGGGGAACACAAGGAAATGTTTGCAGAACAAAAGAAAACAAGGATGTTTAAGGAACAGAGAAAAACACAGAGGTGCTGAGGTGAGAGAGGAGAAATTACACACAGAATGGAGAAAAAGAGAAATTTGATTTTGTGTGCGCATGTGCGTGTTTCCTTCCTTCTCGGCCCATTTATGTTGGACACACAAGACTCTAATGTATTGTATTTTAATCTCCTCGATTTCTAGTCTTAATTGGGAAATAAAAAGGACGAGAGAGATAGGGGGCACTGTTCATCAAGAGAACCTCTGCCATGTTTTTTCGTGACACAACCAGGAGGAATTACAATGACCCGTCTAGGCTATTATAGTTTGCTTCAGCCTTTTGCTAGCATGCTGCCTTCCAAATGCAGCAGGATTTTAGTGAGTGGAAAATCTGCTGAATTAATTCCACTTGAAGTAGCATTTGTTTCCATTCCATGATCTCTCTGCCTGCCTCTAAGAAAACTGCAAAGGGATCCAAAGGCAGCTCGTATCCTTCCCAGTAAATACAAAGCCTGAAAAACATTTAAATTAAATTTTACAATTGGCTTTTTGGCCTCATGTGGAAAGACTGATCATGCACATTCTCCTCATCCTCCACATAATACAACTCAGTTATGCTTCAAAGAGAAATGTAGTGAAAAAGTCAAGATTGGCTTCACTTCTTTCTGTTTTGTTTGCACACATACTGCCGTACTCCAGAGCAGGAACACCTCTGACTGGAACATCACACCAGCTTAATAAAATCAGCAAGCAGTTTGTAGAATATACATAGGCAAAGCAAAAAAATTGTAAAACAGTAAGACCTCACAACCTTTGAGGATGCCTGCCATAGATGCAGGTGAAATGTCAGGAGAGAATGCTTCTAGAACAGGGGTGGGCCACACGAGAACCAAAAAATATTATGGAGGGTCGCATCTAAAGGCTGAACTATATTCTAACCTACATAATTTATTTATTTATTTATGTACTATATTTACTATATATTACATATCATTAATATTAACATATTAATATATCAAGAAATATTCATATATTATTAGTATTAATATCATAATTATAATATTATAGTATATATATATAGGCATTATAATATATTGAAATTATAATATAATATAACATTATATTATTAATTATATTATTATAATAAAATTGTTATAAAATAATAATAAAAACCACTAAAATAAAATAAAATGAAATTCAAGAAGACAAGGTGCAAACCAAGATGGAGGCTGACATCCTCAAGAGAGGAAGGATCCCAAGATGGAATGGCCCAATGGACCCAGCCCAGAGGATGACAAAGCGGACCCAGCCGCCACAGCAGAGCAGAGCAGAGCATCAGACGATCGGATGCTGCAGGCCTCTGCCTCCTCTCGCCCCCAGCCATTCTGTCAGAGGCGTTCCCGATCGGCTGGTCACCCTGGCGACCCGGAAGATAATTGATTCTTCCAGGTCGGCAGGGCTATCAGCCGCCACAGGTCGCCGACTGTTCCCGCTGCAGGCCCAGATCGCCTCCCAAGATGGCAGGCACTCCAAAGCTGCTCCTCCTCCAATCGTTCTCCAGAACGGTGGGCTGTCTGCCGATGCAGGCCCCACAGCCCGCGATGGGATGGCGGCAGCGGGAGCCCTCCCTCTTATGGAAATGGCCCCACCCCCGACGCCCTTCTCCCCGGGTGCCAAAGGATCCATGGGCTGTCAGAATCAGCCAGCGGGCCATATCCGGCCCATGGGCCGTAAGATGCCCAGGTCTGTTCTAGAACAGTGCTGTCCAACATCTTCCGGACCGGGGGCCGGATGTTTGGTCACTGATGACCTGGGGGGCCGCTCGGCCCCGCCCCGGCCCCGCCCCGCCCCCGGCAGCAGCTGAAGGCGTCACCCAGGGAGGCGATCCAGGCGAAAACTCTCCCGCAAGCCGGGTTCGCTTCCCCGCGAGCCATCCAAGCTTGCAGGAGGGGTTTCGCCCGGATCTCGCCTCCCTCTGGTCAGGAGTGAGCCGGGCGACAGCTCTCTCGCAGGCCTGGATGGCTCGTGGGGGAAGCGAGAACCAGGCGCTCGCTTCCCCCACGAGCCATCCAAGCCTGCGAGAGAGCTGTCGCCCAGATCTCGCCTCCCTCTGGTCAGGGGGGAAAGGAGGGAGGGAGGCATCCTGGCAGGGAGAAGGCAGCGGAACGCTGCCTCTTCCCGGCCAGGACCCCTCCGTCCTTCCTGTCCTGCCGGAGGCGGCGTCCCAAACGGAACACCGCTTCCAGGGTGAAAGGGGGGAGGGAGGGGTCCTGGCAGGGAAGAGGCAGCGATCCGCTGCCTCTTCCCTGCCAGGACCCCTCCGTCCTTCCTTTCCTCCCGCGGCAGCGTCCCAAACGGGAGGCGTTGGAAGGGCGGGGATGCCCGTGGCTCCTCCCTCCTTCCAAGGCACCCTGGCAACAGCTGAAGGCGGCGATTTCGCCGCCTTCAGCTGCTGCCAGGGTGCCTTGGAAGGGAGGGAGGAGCCACGGGGCATCCCTTCTCCCTTCCAAGGCATCGGCGCTGCTGAGAGAGGGACAAGGCGGCGGTACAGGAGGAGGGGCCAGCTCTCTTCCTCCTCCCTGTATCGCCTCCGTCTCCCTCTCTCAGCGGCGCCGCTGCAAACTGCCTCGCAACGGCGCCGAGAGAGGGAGAAGGGGCGATACAGGCAGGAGGAAGAGAGCTAGCTGCTCCTCCCTGCCTGTATCGCCCCCTCCGTTCCTCTCTCGGCGGCGCCGATGCGATGCAGTTTGCATTAGCGCCGCCGAGAGAGAGAGAAGGGGCGGTGTAGGGAGGAGGAAGAGAGCTGGCTCCCTCCTCCCTGTACCGCCCCTTTCTCCCTCTCTCGGCGGCGCCAATGCAAACTGCATTGCATCGTGTGCCGAAAGAGGGACGGAGGGGGCGATACAGGCAGGGAGGAGGAGCCAGCTCTCTTCCTCCTCCCTGTCCGCCTCCTCCCCCGGCCGCCATTTTTTTCAAAAAAAAATTTGAAATTTTTTTGAAAAAATCTTGCTGGGGGTGGCGGGGATAGCGGGGGCCGTGTCCAACAGGCTGGGGGGCCGGATCCGGCCCGCGGACCGCCAGTTGGACAGCCCTGTTCTAGAACATGGTCATATAGCCCGAAAAACCTACAACAACCCAGTGATTCCAGCCATGAAAGCCTTCGACAAAACAGTAAAATTCCAAAATCCAAGATAATCCATAAACTTTAAAAGGAAACCAAGTCCATTAGTACATAGGAGTCCATGAAGGAAGACACTTGAAACCATGAAGCAAAACAGCAGGAACCCCCAGACAGAAATTTAAACTTGGCAACAACTTGATACATGAAACATAGAGCACTTGGAAGCGAAACCGTCATGAATAACAACGTTGACGACAAAGACTAGTCTCCCATGAATCATTATAAACCTTTTCCAAAGGCCGAAACTGAGAGGAATGCTTTCTTTCTCACTTATTTATTTATTTCATTTCATTTATAACCCGCCCTTCTCTACCCCCGAAGGGGGACTCAAGGCGGCTGAGAAAAGGCAAAAATTTGATGCTGTATACATAAGTATAAAACTACAACACATCAAATACTACAACAGATTAAACTCAATTAAATATCAGAACAACTACATAATCCCCCCGTTCCACATTCATAGGCTGTCCAAGCTAGTCCGCAGTTCGCCTCCATAACACTGTCTGTCCACTGCTCCACATCAACCAAATGCCCGGTCCCAAAGCCACGTCTTTAGGGTTTTTTCCAAAGGAAAGGAGGGAAGAAGTTGATTTTATTTCGCTGGGGAGTGAGTTCCACAGGCGAGGGACCTGTCCCTCGTCCCCGCCAAACGTATTTGTGACAAAGGTGGGATCGAGAGCAGGGCCTCCCCGGAAGAATGTAAATTTCGAGGTGGCACATAAGGGGAGATACATTCAGACAAATAAGCTGGGCCAGAACCGTAAAGGGCTTTAAAGGTCAAAACCAGCACTTTGAATTGTGCTCGGAATTGGATTGGCAGCCAGTGGAGCTGACACAACAAGGGGGTGGTATACTCCCTGTATGCCGCTCCAGTTAGTAACCTAGCTGCTGCCCGATGTACTAATTGAAGTTCCTGATCAGTCTTCAAAGACAGCCCCCACGTTATCTAGTTTCCCACTAGATAACGGTTTGTTATCTTTCTTTTGCCGTAAATGAGCAGAACACCTGAGATTCTGAAAGTTCTGCCCCTGGTTACTAAAACTTTGCTTTCTGTCCTAGGTTTCACTATTCCCTCCCTCTGCATCTGGTAAAGCAATGTCAGCATCATTTTCAGGTTGTTGCTCTGAGAAAAGCGGTTAAAGGTCTTTCCCAGGAATGTGACCTTGCTGAGGCCTCTCTTCTGAACTTGACTCCAGTCCCTGCAAACCCGCATCCCCAGGCCCATCAGCAGGGACATCATCCCTATTCCCATTATGCACATCAACATGAACATCATTCCCAACATGAACATCATCATAAATAGAATTCCCATCATGTGCATCAGACACAATCACAGGCTGAACAGGTTGACAAACAATACATATTTTGACAGTCACCTGGAGACACCTTTGGGAGCCCTCCAAATCAACACCTATTTTACACTGGTGTCCAATAAAAAGGATTCAATATATTTTCTGTACATGGAAGTTCACTGGTGTCACTGTTTCTATGTACGTAATTTGAGAAAACAGATCTGAAGACTCAAAAAAAATGGATGGCATTTGCAGAAATCAAAAAGCAACAAGGATTGGTAACACCCAATGAATGAGGCAAAGTCTCAAAGTTTAAAGAGATTTGATGCTTCCAATCAGCCCAATATGTTTTGGCCTAGTAATATTTAATGGTCTTCTTCTTCATAAAGGCTTAAGGCAGGCTTTTAACCTCTGATAACCCATGTTGACTATCCTGTGCGGGTTGGAAATCTGTTTTACATCTGTGTTAAATTTGTTTTATTGTTGCATATTATGATTGTGCTTTTTAGGTTATGTAAACCGCCCCGAGCCTGCGGGGAAGAGCGGTATAGAAATGGAAATAAATAAATAAATAAGAAAAGGGACCATTCATAAGCAATAACAACATAACAGGAGACGCATATCTTACATAAAAATGCATGTAAAATATCTCTATTTTTTTAAAAATCTATTAAATACATAAATTTACACAAATACAAAATATTATGTATACTGTACTGCACCTTTAAAATTGCCTGCAGGGATTCCAAAAAAGCGCACTTTCTGAGCTTCTGCCTGTCAAGTGAAAGTTTGAGAAGCAGGAGATGGAGCATTATAGCCTTCCCTTTTTTCAGTGTGTACCAAGGACATCCTTATCTTAGCAATTCTATAGCAGAATGGAAAGTGAGGGGATATGTGATAACGTGAGTTTGAAAGCAGAAGGATATATTCCAGGGCTACATTTAGACCAAGAGGGATTAATGCTTCAAGTCTCAATATCCAGCACATTTCTTTTCTAAACAGCATTCCCTCATTCTGGGGAAAAGATTCTCAAGCACTCCAAAGTGAAGATCCTTAAAGGGAAGATTAAATCCCAGAAAATGTTCAACCAAAGGGGCGCCTGATCGTCTGCTCCTGATATTGTTAAGGCATTTCCTTTATGGATTTCTAAAGCTCTAGATGTTTTTTCCTACATATAATTTATGGCAGGGCATGCGTCAGATGGCATGAATCACATAAGGACCGCTACAAGTTGAAAACTTTTTCAGAGCGTATGCTTTTTCATTATGATTCACAAACTCTTCCATCTTAAGTACTACTGACAATAAGTGGAACTGTTTCATTATCCGAGCAGAGGCCACTAGGGGGTGCTAGAGAGAGAAGGACAGTCCATTTTATTGGGGTGGGGAGTTGAAGGATGAAAACCATTTCACCTATTTTTGCTTGTTATTCCCCCTCCCCTTTTCCCATATCATAAACCAGGACTGTTTCCATGACGGAGACATGGGGGAATAACAGGAAACAGGGGGAAATGGTTTTCCACTTTGAACCCACCCTCCACCCCCCATAAAATGGACTTTCCTTTCTCTACTGCTCCACCCAGATAATGGAACAGTACCCAATAAGTACAACATTCAAATGGATAGGACTGTTGCTCATGGTAGAATGCTGAGATGGGCGTGTTGATGTCTTACAATCATAGAACCATGGAGTTGGAAGAGACCACATGGACCATCTAGGCCAGTGGTTCCCAATCTATTTTTTTTGACCAGGGAACACTGACCAGGGACCACTCCCCAACATCAAGGTTACAAATCAGTTTTTGGAGTGCTGATTCAGAAAATTGCATTGGACAGACCACATCAGCTCTAGTTTCTGATACAGAACATATGTCATGTTCCGAGACAGGGAAGGAGTGGCAGATGGAGCAAAACGAGCCAAAATCTGTATACCTTTATAAAACGGAATGTTTGTATGTGTGTATGTGTGTATGCGGAGGGCGGAAGGACGGATATGTGGCAGCTATTTGCATAAAGTCCTTTGATTGGACAGCCTCGCCACTCCAAAATTCTAAGGCACCAGACAGAGGGCATTGCTAGCCACTGATTAGCCAGCATCCCAGAATCCAGGCCTCTACATTCAAACAACAGGATTTCTTCCCACTGAGGGGAAAAAAGCCAGCATCCCAGAATCCAGGCCTCTACATTCAAACAACAGGATTTCTTCCCACTGAGGGGAAAAAGCCAGCATCCCAGAATCAGGCCTCTACATTCAAACAACAGGATTTCTTCCCACTGAGGGGAAAAAAGCCAGCAACCCAGAATCCAGGCCTCTACATTCAAACAACAGGATTTCTTCCCACTGAGGGGAAAAAATGCACCATCAACATTTCCTCCCCACTTGGCTCTGTGAAAACAAAATGGATTCCTGTATTCTCCTCCCTCTCAGCTTTTAGAAAACGGCTGCCTGCCATTCGGCCTTTTAAAGTTACCAATAGCAGGCCATAACATTACAGGCCCCAAAATAGAGTTTAGGGCAGGATGGCTGACGAATGATGGGATTTGCATCCCAATTCACTTCCCAGAAAACATTGTAGCCCCTACAAATCCCCTTCTCCCAGATAGGCCCAAAAGAGGCATCCATCTTCCCTCTTCAACAGTGTCAGAGAAAGGCAGCTTCTGACAGGATCTTTAGAACAGGCACTGTTACTCTACAAGGTAAGGCCCTACTTCACTCAAAAGACACAAGAGAAAATAATAAATACCTTTCTCTAATGCCTTTTAATGCTTATATAAATAATTCTGGCCCAAAGCCCCCTCACCCAGCCTCATTGGACCTTACTGCTAACTCCATGCAGGCCTTTTCCATTTTTACTCCTTTCTGTTTTACACCGGTATACTTTCACAGGCCAGGGCGGATATGTGGCAGCCACTTTCACAGGCCACAGCGACCAGCGCGGGTGATGGACCTGCACCAAACTTGGTACACATAATCCCCCTATGACATGACCGACGTATTATGGGATTTGTAGTACTTTCCAAGACGTTGGTTCCCACAGACCACTGAGGCCACCAAAAAGGACCAATACAGACCACACTCAGCACACACAGCCCCCATGACCCACTCTACGTCCTGGTGCAGTTCGGAGGAGGGTGGGCCATGGATGATGGGACTTGAAGTGCCTCTACTCACTTCCCAAGTCCGCTGCAACCCTCATCCAATCACTGATCGAGACCAAACTTGGCATACATAACCCCCATGACTGCCTTCACGTCCTGGTGAGGTTTGGGGGAGGACTGGCAATGGATGATGGGATTTGTAGTACTTTTACGCCCCTCTGTTCCCACAGACCACTGTGGCCCCCAACAAACACCGAGAAAGTCCACACTTGGCACACAGAGCCCCAGTGACCCACTCTACAGCCTACTGAAGTTTGGAGGGGGACAGAACATGGATGATGGGACTTGCAGTACCTTCCCTCACTTCCCAATCCTGCTACAAACCTAATCCAATGACTGATCAACACCAAATCTGGCACACAGAGCCCTCGTGACCCACTCTACAGCCTGGTGCAGTTTTGTGTGAGACGGACCACGGATTATGGGACTTGAAGTACCTTCACTCACTTCCGAAAAACAATGCATCCCTCATCCATTCACCAATACAGACCAAACTTAGCACACAGAGCCCCCATGACCCAATCTACATCCTACTACACTTTGGGGGGGACGGGACACACAGAGATGATGGGACTTGCACTACCTTCAGTAATTTCATGATACCACTGCAACTCCCAATAATGATGGATCAAGACTAAACTTGGCACACAGAGCCCCCATGACCCACTCTACATCCTGCTGCACTTCTCAAATGGGCCGGGTCCCCAAGCTAGTAATAAATAAAGAGGAAAGGGGCTTGCGGACCAGATTTTCATTCTCGCAGACCACCCACAGGTTAAGAACCACTGATCTATCCAACCCCCTTCTGCCATGCAGGAAAAGCACAATCAAAGTACCCTCAACAGATGGCTATCCAGCTTCTGTTCAAAAGCCTCCAAGGAAGGAGCTTCCATCAGACTCTGAAGCAGAGAGTTCCATTGCTGAACAGCTCTTCTTACAGTCAGGAAGTCTTTCTTAATGTTCAAGTGGAATCTCCTTTCTTGTCATTTGAACCCATGGCTCCATTGACTCCTAGTCTCCAGGGTAGCAGAAAACAAGCCTGTTCCCTCTTCCTTGTGACAGCCTTTCACATTTTTATCCATACCTATTATGCCTCCATTCTACTTTCTCTTCTACAGGCTAAAGAAACCCAGCTCTGTAAGACACTCGTGTTAGAGAAATTCATGGTCTCCAGACCTCTGATCATTTCAATTGCCCTCTTCTGGACACCTTCCAGATTAGAGTCAATACCTCTCTTGAATTTGATGCCCAGAATTGGACAGAGTGTGATTCCAGGTGAGGCCTGAACAAAGCGGACGAGAGGCTGCAGTGTGGTTCTGAAGAAACTAGGGAAACGGAGGCTTGGGGCCTGACATCGGAGGAACAAGGACACATACAATCACAATGCCCTGAGATTGGGTTAGAGCAGGGGTGGGCAATTGCCGGCCCTCCAGGTGTTTTGGACTTCAACTCCCAGAAATCCCAGCCAGTTTACCAGCTGTTAGGATTTCTGGGAGTTGAAGTCCAAAATTGCCCACCCCTGGGTTAGAGGCTCCACCTATGGGAGGAAGCCCACCTACGGACCCTAGCAAGCCCAGAAAAAGAGGTCCCTGTCGGAGGCGCTTTAAGACCTGGACCTTCTGGGGAATGGGTTTTGCTAGTTGGCACAGAGCAGGAGCTGCAACTTCAGCCTCCCTTCCCCAAACATCAAACTCTGCCACCCCAAAAATCACTGACCCTAGAAGACCGGATAGGAAGGTGTCTTCCACATTAAAAGGGAACAATTGTACCCCTTCACATGCTACAGGAGCCCAAGACAAAAAATCTTTGGGCTCACCCATACAGCCGAACGTTTTCCAGGGAGAGTTGAGCTTTACACCGGCTCCTCAAGATCCGAAGGCCTCAAATAGGAATTAGAGGCCATGCAGCTTGATTAATATTAGAATGGTGGGCATAGGGTAGTCCTGAACATTTATTATATGTTGTGTGTTTGTGGTTATTTACCATTAACTTTATTGTTCTGTTTGTAAACCGCTCCGAGCCTTCGGGGAGTGGCAGTATATAAATTCGAATAATAAATAAATAAATGTAAGCTGCCCCGAATCCCCTTGGGGAGATGGTGGCGGGGTATAAATAAATTATTATTATTATTATTATTATTATATCATCTGGCTCTGGACACTTGAATTCATTTAGAGTAGCCAGGTATTCCTGGACTACTTCTTTTCCTATTCTGGGTTGCATTTCCTCTATTACTTTGTCCACTCCATATTGCTCAGGTTGGGAACTGATTTCTTTTTGTGAGAAGGCTGAGACAAATAATATACCTGACAAATGCTACTTTCTCTTAATGGAAATGACAGGTTTTTCCTCCTTGGCATCTATCTGTGTCCTGCAAGAAGTGGCAATATCTTGGGTTATACTACCACAGGGCTGTCCAACAGGTGGCCCTGGGGCCGTACACGGCCCCCCAGCCCCTTGGCTACGGCCCCTTACCCTCCTGCAATAAATAATATATATTTTTTAAAAAAAATTCAATTAAAAATATTATTATTTATTATTATTATTTTTTGGTCCCGCCTCCTTGGCTTTCTATTGCTCGCCTCCTCTTCTCCTGAGGGAGGGGACCAATGGGAGGGAGTGACGTCTCTCGGGCCCCGGCCCCTTGGCAGCAAACAGGAAGAGCGACCCGGCCGCATGGCTCGGCAGAGCTCCTTCCTCCTTCTCATCCTCCCTCCCTCCCTTCCCAGGGAGGAGTTATTGCAAGGAAGCATGCAGCGCTAAGGTGAGCACATTTCTTCTCCCTCCCTCCTTCCATTCCACCCTTTCCTCCTTCTTCCTTCCCTGCCCCTTCCCTCTCTCTCCTCTCACTCGCTCCCTCCTCCTGCTGCTCCGTGCGCTCGGAGGCCCTCAGGCCCTCAGCGCACTCGCCTCCATCACCCGGCCTTCTCCCCCCACTTCCCTCTCCCTCTTTCTCTCCCCTCCCTTTCCTTCCACTCTTTCCTTCTTTCCTCCGTCCCTCTCTTTCACCTTATTTCCTTCCACCCACCCACCCTTTCAACTGTTCTCCCTCCCTCCTTGCCCCTCTCTCTTTTACCTTCCTTTCTTCCTTTCCTGCCACCCTTTTATCTTTTCTTCCTTCTCACTTTCCCTCCTCCCTTTCCTCCCTCCATTCCCTTCCATCCTTCGCTTCCACTCCTTCCTTCCTTCCTTCTCCTGGGGTTTGGAAGCAGCCAGGCCCCGAGAGGCATCCCCTCCGTTTGCTTGCAGGGAGCCTCCCGGTTCGCGGCTCCACCAAGCCCGGGGGAGCCGCAAACCATGCTCTCGGCTTCCCTCCGGCTCCTGTTTATTTTCCCCAAACTCCATCTGTGTTCACTTTTGGGCATATTGAGTATTCATGCCAAGTTTGGTCCTGATCCAACATTGAGTCCAGAGTGCTCTCTGGATGGAGGTGAACTACAACTCCACAACTCAAGGTCAATGCCCACCAAACCCTTCCAGTATTTTCTGTTGGTCATGGGAGTTCTGTGTGCCAAGATTGGTTAATTCCATCATTGGTGGGGTTTAGAATGCTCTTTGATTGTAGGCGAACTGTATGATATGATAGCTCTGTACACACTGATTTTGGTGCTTTGCCTCAGGTGCTTGTTGCTCCAGACTCTTTTGTGAAGCCTTCCAAATGCACTGTATGCCTTTCCTAATCTGTGATCTATCTATATATGGCAGGAATGGAATAATAGTAATAACAAATGTATTTTATTAGAAATAAAGGGGAATATGAGTTTGTGAATATATACATGTGGCAGGAATGGAATAATAGTAATAACAAATGTATTTTATTAGAAATAAAGGGAATATGAGTTTGTGAATATATACAGCAGGCGGAACCGGGGGGGCGGAGCCAGGGAGGGGCGGGCCGGGGGAGGGGCGGACCCTTAGGCCCCCCAGTTGATCAGTGTCCGGTAATCAGGCCCCAGGGTTGGTAGAAGTTGGACAGCCCTGTACTACCATATACTATCACTTTGCAGAAGTCACTGTATCTCTTTCTAAATGATGGCTGTTTAATGAGCTACATCACTAGACATTAGATGGGGGAGTTTATTATACTTCTGATGAAGCATCTTGTTTACAGCTATTTTTTCACTCAGTACCATCACAACAAAGTTCAAGGCTATAGTTTGGAAATACAATAAAAGTTAATCTTTTGTACGGAAAAATAGTTACACAATTAACCTTTCACTGTCTGGTACTAAAAATCAACTGAGGATGATAAAAATAAAGATTCAGATATTAAATGGGAATGATAAAGTGTCATAACTGTAAGGGAATGGGAAATGGCAATCTTAGCCCAAACCACTCAATGAATCATAATAACTCGGAGAAGTATTGAAGCTAGGACTGATTTCCTCATTACTGGAATCAAATAGTTTAATGCCTGGACTTTACTACCATCCATATAATAGACTGGCATTTCTCTACCTAGGGTCGGGACCTCGAGGGGCGGTGTCGTGAGGGGTTTTTGAGAGGGGCTCCCAAAGACCATCAGAAAACATATATTTCTGATGGTCTTAGGAATGCCAATGGCAGAGAAGGCTGATGATCTCTCCACCTGTCCTTTTCTTCCTTTTGGGGAAAAATATGGCGAATCCAAAAATATGTACACTCCGCGAAGACACTACACTTGGAGGACCATCATAATATAATATATTGTATATACATATTTATAATATTATACTGTAATACAATATAATACTAATAAATAATAAAACAATATAATTATATATTTTACATGTAATATTACTAATAATATTTATTTATTTACAGTATTTATATTTCACCCTTCTCACCCCGCAGGGGACTCAGGGCGGATTACAATGTACGTATGCCATAAACACACAACATATATAGACAGACACTCAGAGGCTATTTAACATTCCAGCATCTGGCCACCAGGGGAGCTGTAGCTTCCTCATTTTTTCATACTTCCTGGAAATTTTTATGGCCTCATAAATCAGTTAAATTAGCCTCCCCACAAAGTGGTACCCAAATTTCCTACTTGACAGATGCAACTGTCTTTCGAGCTGCAAAGGTCGACAATTCTACACAATTTCGGTCGGGAGCTCACTTCGACCCGGGCTGGCTTCGAACTCATGACCTTTCGGTCAGTAGTGATTTTACGCAGCTGACTCCCAGCCAGCTGCACCACAGTCCCAATATAATGGTGTGTATGTGTGTGTAAATATATATATATATATTTCTTTATTGATTAGTCAATTTGACCATATCAAATGCCAATGTGAGTACAAAACATACTGGTATAGTGAAGCAGGTTTGGTACTTTTCCAAGCAAAAAGTACAGTCAGAGAGTGATGCTACCTGCGCATCAACTCTGAAAAAGAGGGTTTTGGTGTCTGGAATCAATCAGGCACATGTTATAGAAGACTAACACCCTGATTAAATGCATTTTAATCCACTCTGTGCCAAGTTATACCATATATGTTAGATGAGTGGGAATATAGTGCAGTTGAGCTATGAAAGTTAATGGAATTTTTAGTGCTAATGGGGAGAACATCATTGCAAGATGACAGAGCCGGTCTGGTTTCACTGCTGGCAGGAAGCCCGGACTAAAAGTTGCAAAGAGAGAACAAGGAGGCTCTGCATTGATAAGTTTGCCTGTGAGAAAGGAATACGTTTATAGATGGCTATTGTTCTCATTTTTAGTGATGACAGAGAAATGATGTAAATGATTTGAATGATGTTTATTGGATTATTGAAATGTCATGTAACAACATTAATCACCAGCCAATTATGATTGTTTTAACCATAAAGAAGGGGTGGGTTTAACT